>OZ017742.1:289404915-290004915 GCA_963969285.1 Odontomyia ornata | reverse complement strand
TATTAAGTTTTCAAATTTTAGCAGTTGTCCCGTTCCCTTTCAGTTGCAGAGCACTCCGCAGCCGTCAAAAAGGATCAGTGATTTTAAATTCTGTTTTTTTCTTGCTCGATATTTTTTTATTTTTGTCTCATTACACGACAACTTAAATCCCTTAATAATTTTCTTTTTGTGTAAATTCTTAGAGTAATATTTAATTGGAAGCATATTTTCATTCAGTAATATTATTTTTGAATTCAATTAGAATTTCTTAAAAATTGGGTGCTTATTGAATTGAATTTTTTTTGTATATTATTCCATTTGTGTTGTAATCATATTGGTAAAAAAGGATAAACTATGAAGTGTTAAAGCAATCATTTTTCATGTCTTGAAATGACTTCCTCGTCTCTTGCCCTCTTCCTTTTGTGTTAGTTTCTATATATAGGGCGGCTCAGCATGAGCAGAGGGTGTCCCAAAAACCCGTGACATGAATAAGCGCTCGCCGGCCTCAGAATGCCAGCCCGTGTTACGAAGCCTTTTGCTTAAACTTAATATCTGAAACTACCTTGAATGTAGTGGACCTATGAAAACATCGCAAATAGCAGCCTTTTCATCCCATCAACTTGAAACTCTGATAAACGGTATTCGCACACCTTTAGCAACTGTTCGAGGCTCCGTAAGTGAAGTTTATACCTTTAAAAAAATCAAACATGTTGATTCGTAAAGAGGAAATGTGGACGAGAGTAAATTCATAAGGATAAACTTTGTTGTGTATGGAAGTGACGGAAACCAACGCCTCTCTAATACGCTCAAGTCTTATAACTGACAGACCAGGCATCTTTTCTAGTCACCCAAACTGAATTTTTTTGATGGATTTACATGGGATATTTTTTTGTGTTTGGTAGGAAGAGGTTATGGACGCCCTCAGTATGAGGCTTCTATACACGCAAGACGTCTGAAATGCCTACTTAAAACCTTCCCTGTCAACTTGGAACCCAGCTTGGAACCGTTTGATACATTGCTTCGGGCTAAGTATCGTTTCGCCACGCCATGGGGCGGCTTCTCTAGTGGAAGGAAAAGAGATTGCTAGAAAAGTAATCTCATATCTTGAAGTACATGGCTACTGTCAGTCTTGTTTATCTTTAAGGACTAGCCAAGCATAGAATGATACTTCATTCCATTTGTTAACCGATGTAAGCATCTCTCCTATTAGACTGCCCCGGGAGAGCTCTAATGTTTTCTTGTAGAGGTCCTGACGCAGCTTCTCCCATGTTTTGCATACAAAAAAATGAGTGGTAGGCGTTGTCTTCCTCTCCTGGGAAAGGCTCATACCAATATGGTGCAAATAAGATTGAAGACACACATGTCCACTCAAGAGCTGGATCAGATAGAAATCAGTCTCACCATGCGTTCAAGTGAGCCGTGGCCTCAGATTAGGGATGAGGTATGCAGTTCATCTTCCCTTTGTGCTGTTCCCCCAGTAGTGCAACCAATCATTGAGTGAGCGTTGTCGCTCCTCACAGGCGATGTCTCCCTTATGTCCTCGCTTCAACGCAGGTAGATAGTACGGTGCTATCTAGCACGGAGGGCTATGGGTACCACGCCTGCGATGACTAGCACCACCGAATCAGAGATTGTCTGATGTGAAGATGCAATCCTCAGTGCTACTCCACTTGCTACAGGTACAGAAAATAAATGGAATATTAAGTTTCCGGAAAAGTATCTGGTTTTGTGGACCACTGAAATGCTATTATGTTGTGCAGATGTGCTAAGGAAGATTCATCGTGGTGTATATATGAGAGGTAAGAATCTTAGAAACAGTTGAAGCATTACGAAGAAAACTAAAAAATAATATTAAAAAGAATAAACTCACCTGTTGCAACAGTCTGCGACAATCCTCGGAACTTTGTTTCAAAATACGTTGATCTAAGCCGCTAGTTAACAACCTTCCCGATGGCACACGATGTGACATATACATACTACTATCACGTATCATCATACCATATGGTGAATTGCACGTATCCCTTTCACCTAATCCAACTCCACCGCTTACAATCACTCCGGCGCGGCCCAAAAACGATGATGACGACGGTGGTGGTTGGGGTTGCGACAGAGTTTTATTACTATTACTACTATTATGACTAGTATTACAATTAATAGTGCCATTAATATTATTATTGTTTGTGTTGCTGTTATTTGATGCGGCCGCTAAATTGGTGTTACACGCATTGTACATAAAGGAACCACGAAAATATTGATTACTACTATTATTACTAAGACCGGTACCGCCACTACAATTGGTATCTCGTTGTTGCGATTGCATTAGTGCTGGAGGTGTTGTGTTGTTGTCGCCTCTTATATTAGTATCACGTAATTGTATCATTGAGGGCAGTGGTGTTGTTAGGGGTGTATGATCGAAATTGGGCATCATTATACTACCACCTGATAGACGATCGGACACGTTGATCGAGGTGTGATGACGCGGTGAGATGGGAGTTTCGCGGCAATGGTTTGCAGTGGGGGGTGTATTACAGATGCCTAATTTCCGCATTGCTTGCTCGGCTATTGTGCTAGGACGACGTCGTTGAGATTCTAACGATGAATGTTTGGTTGAACTACCCCCACCTGATACAGGATTCATACTCGTACTGTCCTGTGACATTGATCGCGTTCGAACGCGATCATGGAGGAGAAGATAGATGGCTGCTATGTGATCGTAGCTATTGCGCTAAAGAAATAAGAAATAATATTAAGGATGTTTCTGCAAAGGAACAATAAAATTGAAATTATTACTTTCAAGCTTTCTCGAGTCTTATGCGGAGGAATTCCAACAAATTCAGCCATTATCCTAAGAATCTCTTCATTTGGCTCTACACATGATGTACCGCCAGGATTTGTAGATGGAATATCGGATAGTATTGGTGGCTCCATCATGTCAGCCATCATCCATCGATGTCTCTTAATTTGTTCAATTGTGTAGCGTCGAGTTGGGTCCAAGACTAGCATTTTACGAATAAGGTTTTCACATTCTGAAAGGGAGATAAAATTTAATATTCTCATTTTTGTGTAGCCAAATCTCATATTATATTGGTATATCCCAGAAAATTCTTCAAATCACCACAAAAACTGTACAGCATCCCCATCCCTCCCTCAAAATGTTAATTACATATGCTATAGGTCAAATACCAATTATGCCCGACTTCATACATTCAACACAGTTCGCTAGTGCCTAACGAGTCCTATTTAATCAAAAAGCTCTTAATCCTCCAACCAAAAGCCAAACCAAGTGTTATGCGGGACCTTAACATATCCTCTCGCTTAATCCCACGTCATTTCGATAGAATATTAAACAGTGATAGAAATCTTTCAATATTCTTTCGACCATGTCGTTCGCCAGCAACAGCAGCAGCAGCAACAAAAAAAAATCCAACATTGACGTCATTCGAATGAAAAAGGTCAAGGGGGTGGCATGGTGGTAACAGGCATAATGTGAAGCATGCTTAGCCATAACGTAACTATAGTTAAGACACATTGGATTTGGCAGGATATTAACGAGTGTGTAGGTTTGCAAACAGTCAACGTAAAGTCAAGATTTAAGGATATATCCAGGAGTTTAAGGGATGAATGGAGCATTTTCCAAGGCGTTATAGTCGTCATTGTAGTTTGATTGTCTTTAATGATTACCGGAAGGACATGGTAGGATAATTAGATTTTTACTGTTTGTTAGTGAAGGATGAGGGTTGATATTAAACAACACTAACAAGACTGGAACTTAGAGAATAAATTTAATCATCATTATTTCCAATCAAAAATTAAGGCAGTACAATTTATTGCGAAATTGAATTTAGTCATCCTTAAAAGTTTGTAAATTTAAAGCAAGAATTTGGGTTAAGGAAGGGTTGAAGATAAATATAATTACTTAAAGATCATTCATTACAAAATTTTGATTTTGGTACTTTGGTTATACTTCCAGAAGGATCCCATTCTTTGAAATATTTAGGATAAATGTTTCATGTCCTTCTCTGATTAATTCATAACTTTGCAAAAAGCTTTAAGAAAGTGTCCTGCCTGCATAACGAGAGTTTATAAAAGCAAATACCTTAGTATCCGTTTTAAGCTTGAGCAAAAGCTAATGTTAAATAATGGTTTTTGAGAATGGAAGCTTATAGAGAAAACAATAACATTAACAAAATCTGGAGAGTCATTTTTAACATGTGTTTTAGGATAATCGTCTGTATAATAAGTATCCGGACTGAGCCTGCCCTGCGTCGTCAGAGCGTCTGCTAACCGGTATCTGGTGCTGTAGTGATGGTGGGGGTCTAGGTAAAGAGAACCGGGCTGCCGCAGTTGCCTCCAAGCGCTTGGAGAGATAGCATCGAGCGAGAGCGGAGTGCGTGTTCAGTTACGTCGTTGGAGTGAAAATGGAGCAAACGATCGAGCGACCGAACCAGAGTTTTTTAACCACGTTATTACGGGAGACGAGACGTGGGTTTTCGAATACGATCCTGAGACGAAGCGGCAGAGTTCACAGTGGCACACACCGGTGTCACCACGACAGAAAAAGGCGCGCATGAGCATATCGAAGGTGAAGTCGATGCTCATTGCTTTCTTTGACGTGAAAGGCATTGTTCACAAAGAGTTTGTGCCACCCGGCCAAACTGTAAACGGCCAGTACTACAGAGAGATGCTCCGTCGACTAACCGCCCGGGTTCGCTGAGTCCGTCCGAAGATTGCCGATTCGTGGACCCTCCATCACGACAATGCTCCGTCGCACACCTGCCTGTTCGTCACCGAGCAGTTGGCCAAACAGTCGAAGGCAACGTTGCCACAGCCTCCTTACAGCCCGGATATGGCACCAGTGGACTTCTTTCTGTTCCCCAAGATCAAGAGACACCTTGAGGGGACGCGGTCCGGGAAAACGTTCAACGTGCTACGACGAGGGCTCTAGACAGCATCGAGGTTGCCGACTTCCAGGGAGCGTTCGGGGATTGGAAAATCCGGTATCAGCGAGTTATCGACTCAATGGGGACTACTTTGAAGATTTCTAAAAAAAAATTGTACATATTTTGCCAATAAAAAATTTCCTAAGGTAAGTCCGGTTACTTATTATTCAGTCCCTGTATATTTAAATATTAGTTTTATTATGGGCACATCACCAATTATGAGTACTATTAAGGATAAATTTATCAACGATTCCTTAACGGCATTGAAATTTATTTTGGAATTATAAAGAGATATTCAAATTTCCCGTGAAGACATGTTGATAAGCGAAATGAAACTCAATACGTTTTTTTAGCAGAAAAACTTATCCAAGGATGCCTGGCAACCATTTGAGTTCAATGTTCCTTATTTATACTTTATAATGTCATTTCAAATGAAATTCAACCGTCCATCATTGATAAGAGCTGACTATGATAGAAAAGTATCCTACGTCGAGCATGAATTGAATATCATTAATCAAAAGGATATTTTCGAAATAAATCAGCATGAAATCCTCGGAGACATTATCAGATTGAATTAAGGTATAGGCTAGACTTTCAAAAGGTAACTGAATCATGAATTTTAAATTTATATACGAGTAAATAAGGTCATGAACTTGCATTTCAAAGGAAATTTTATAATTCCACATGGTATTAAAGGACATGACTGAAATATACAATATTTGGAAAAATAATTTCGGCCGTGATACATGTTGATAAGGTCAAGAGAGAATATTTAATTTTCCTTTGGTGATATGTAAATCTGTTAAGGATTCAATGGGACTTAATTTTGTTGCCAGAATATATGCAAGGCTTTTGAAGAAATCAAAAATTTTGAGGACATGAAATTTCATGCTAATTTTAACTGAATTTCAGAAATGTCAAAATGTAGCCACAGTGGGTGCTAATAAGGTGAAATGCTGAAGCTTAAGAATAATTAAACAAAAAGTATTGTAAGGAACGAATTATGTGGAATTTTCTGATATTTACAAGCTGTTTCTTGTAATTTGACCCTTACCAAAAATTTGAGCTAATGATTAGGGGAGAAGCAACTCCCTTTTTGTCACCAACCTCGATTAAGCAAGTTTTTGAGAAAAAATTGCTTCGGGAAAAGCAGAGTGGCTGCCAAAAAGGGTCAACCATCTACCTGAAAAGGTATGTTTTTTGCAAAAGGCCCTATCTTATCAAAAGTTAACTTAGACGCTCCAGAAATCATTTCAGCTCCTTGGAATTTTATTGCCAATCTTTTCTTGAAAATATACTCCAATTTTGCATCTTTTCATATACATAGCGAAATTCGTTGCCTAGCCTAAACTGGGGACTTAAATCAAAAAGTTCAAATGCATGAGTCATTTTGTAAGTCCCACGGCTACCGGCTATCTAATAAATATTCCAAAGGATTGCTAGGATAAATGTCTGTTAATGGACGATTTAAATTGGTTTTGCTTTTTTACGTTTGCGCAAAATAACCACCCTTTGCAGTAAGCAATCCTTCAGAAATATCTTTCGTTGAAAAAAGGGCGTTTAGTCTTCTCTCCTTTAGCATTTCTCAGCCCGCGAGTATGATGCAAATTATCAGTGAATTGGTATATTGACATCCAGCTTCTTTGAATATTTCAAATAAAGCCAGTTTTAAGATGATTAAACAATTCATGCCTGTCCAATTTTTGGCAATTTAAGGTAAATATTTTCCTGCAGAGTTTTCGGTTTGTGGGAGTCGCGAAAATCAGAAGAATACCCAGCAACAATTTATTTAAAGACACACAAAAATTCCACAATTAGATAATAATTTACTCACCAGACGTCAAAACTCGATCAAGGCCCCGAGAGAAGTGAAGTTCTTTACAGAAAATAGTTGGGACTTTTCTATTCATATTCTTTCTGCTGGTTGTGCCACTCCTGGTGGAGAGTAGTTGAATTTTACCATCCGTTGAAGATTTGTGGCGATCATGAACACCATTTTCACTACTGAGTGGCACTGACAACGTCTCGAGGAAATCTGACAACCTACATCTGGCAACAAGCGAACTGTCAATCAGCTGCTCTTTTTCTCTCTTTTTGGTTTCGTCTCGAACAAGAATTAACAAGTCCACGGGATATGCAGGCGGCCACAACTGGTAACCCCATTATCAACGTGAGCCCCAGCTAGGAGAACACCCAAACATAACCTCAATCGTGTCGTGTTTTAAGAAGACACTCCTCATCACGTGTTTGCTGGTCCTAAAATTTTCATTTTTTGAAGACAATACTCCTAGTGCATCGTGAAATTTTCGCGATGATAACGTTTTTGCAAATATTACAATGTTCACTGAGGATTTGACACAGGGTATGTCCATGCAACATGTATCATGGCCAACAAGGCGCGACAAAAACATGTTGCTCGACACGCCATACGATCCGAGCATGGACGTTATATCTTAAAACAGCAAAAAACTTTCCACGGTCTGCGGCAGTTGCTTCTATCAAAGACGTGAAATTGCCATCATTTTTGCAAAGCACCCCAATACTTTGGTTCGTGCAGTCCAAGGCGCAGTTTTTCACTAATAAAATAACGTTTGACAACGCTCGTTACTATATAATCATCGCTGCTCTGGACATCGATATCCAGCAGAAAGTATCTGACATTATCTGTTCATCACCAGTCATGAACAAATACAGTTTGCTCAAACGGCATCTTGTCATCAGCTTTTCCGAACATAAGGAGCAACAGGTTGTATACAGGAGCAGACCTCGAGGGGAAAACAACCGTCACAACTACTTCGAGAGTTGCAAAACTTCAGACCTTTGGATTTGTCTGAAGATATCCTCAAAACATTATGGATAAAACAGCTACCAGTGAGCGTCAGGTGCATTCTGTTTGCTTGCGAGGAGTTTGAATTCTACAAACTGGCAAAAATAGCAGACCTCATAGTGGAAAACAGTGTTTCAGCTTATGCATTGGCTGCAGAGGCTACTCCGCTGCAGGCACGGGCACCTGGTCTACCGCAGGCACGGGTTCCTGATACTTCGGAACTCAACAAACGGATTGACAAAATCGAGCATCAACTCCATAAAGTTGTCGCACAGGTGACAAAATTAACAACCAATTTCAACTTTGCTGTTTTGCACGGTTCGAGAAGCGGTGCAAAAGGCAACCGCACTCCAACTAATGACAAAACTTGCCAGTATCATATTAAATTTCGCGTAAACGTGAAATAGTGCTTGGAGCTTTGCTCGTTCCAAGCAAATCAGAATCAGGGAAACTGAGACAGTTGCCTTCCATTACCAGAGTGGGAGACAACATAGACACAATCTCGTAATTTCGACTTCACAAAGTCGATCAACAGTCACACTTACACTTTCTAATCGACTCCGGACTTACCAACTCAATGCTTCCTAAACGCTTTGCTCCACTTCAACATCCTTAAATGCTAACGTTATACACCGCCATCAACACCAGAATTATCACATATGGTAAACGGCCCTTGAAGATCCACTTGGGTTTTAAGCATTTATTTGCATGGCATTTTGTTGTAGCAAATTTCTCTAAATGAATTAACGGGGCTGACTTCTTAACGTATTACGGGCTTCTGATCGATTAAAAAAACAGAAGGCTCTTAGACATCAATTCCATCTGCTCCAGCCCCAGGAAAATTACTCTGGTTGATATTTTTGGGGTATTCACGACACACGCAATGGTACCCGCTGCCAGCGTTACAAAAACGGGCACTAAGGTGACCGCCATAACTACTACGGCAACATTACAACAACTGCCATAAATCGAATGGCAAACGTCACCAATGCAACACGAACTGTTGCATCTGCAACGGCAACATCCAGGTGCACAACGAAAACTATCATTTAACCTACGATTCATGACAAATTCTCAACGGCAACAATAATACACGCATCAGTGCCTGTGTTATCAGCCAAACATGGAAAAGCACTAGCTAAACATGGAACAGCACCAGCTAATTTAGTCGCTCATTTCATCGAAATAACTGGACCACCAGTTTTTCAATAGCCTCGCCCTCTGGCAGGCAAAAAACTGAAAGCAGCAAGAGGAGTATTTGATCGGATGCTTAAAATTGGTATCTGCCGTGCATCGAGTAGTCCTTGGGCCAGTCCGAACCATATGATTGCCAAAAAATTTGGCAGCTGGAGAGTTTGTGGCAACCATCGCAAATTTAACGCTTAGACTGTACCAGATCGATATTTAATTACACACATTCCCAACGTGGCTGACCGGCATCGTGGTCAAACTATACTTTCGAAGATGAATCTAGAAAGGGCTTACCATCAGGTCCTGATGGTAAAACCCGACATAAAAAAGACAGCGGTTACAACATAATACGGGCTTTTTGAATATTTCGTCATGCCTGCCGGTCTAAAAAATGCCTCACAGACCTTTCAACGGCACATGGATAACATCCTCTATGGACTGAAATTCGTCTTCTCCTATATAGACGATATCATCATCATGTCAGACAATGCTGAACAACATCAAGGACACCTCAGCATTGTCTGTCAACGACTTGAGCAAAATAACCTGCACATTCACATTGATAAGTGTGCATTCGGTCAAACGGAGATAGGGTATTTGTGCTACATGATCAAAAGCAACGGTTCACAGTCAACACATGACCGAATCACTGTACTGCTTAATTTCAAGCAATCTGAGACCACCGTTGAACTGCGTCAATTTATTGGGGCTTATAACTTCTACAAACGTTGTTTTAAACACTCAGCTCATCATCAGGTATCGTTGAACGCTTTCTTAAACAACAGACGAAAGCTGCAAAGTTCCTTGGATATCACAAACGAAATCAAATTTACAAATGTGCAAACGTGACCTCGTAACTACAGCCTCATTCGCCCAACCGGATCACGAGACACAACTTCAACTTGTCGCTGACGCATCCAACTTTGTTTTGGGAGCAGCCTTGGAACAGCACGATGACGAACATTGGCATCCGCTTGGCTTCCGTTTTCGTAAATTGAGTCCAACAGAAGCTAGATACAGTGCGTATGATCACGAATTACTAGCTATTTATGCCACCAGTATGTTTTTTTGGCATATTCTGGAGGGTCGGCATTTTATTATCAAAATCGACGACAACCCCTTAATCTACGCATTTGCTCAGTCTTGACAAAGCCAATCCGAGACAATTTTACTTCATCTCTCAGTTTACGATGCAGATAGTCCACATTTCCGGCATGGAGAATCTGGTAGCTGACGCCTTCTTCAGAGTTAATACTATCAAGATACCGTTCACCCTAGAAGAAACTCAACGAGCCGAGGTTCAACAAGAAGACGACGAGCTTTGTGTGCTCTTGGACACTGGACTACAACCACAAAGCTGTCAATCCGCGTTGCGACAGTTTACTGCGATACTTCAACGGGACCCATTGGCCCTTACGTCCCACCAAAATTTCAGTACATGGACTAACTCAACCGAGCGGCAAGGCCACCTTTCACCAGCTGTACCAAAAATACGCATGGCCTAGTATTCAGAAGGACAATACGATGGACCCGCAACTGTATCTCCTGCCAACGGTCGAAAATCCAATGATGCAATAGTAACTAGCCCATCTCATAAAATGTACCGAACGAAAAATTCGATCATGTCCACATCAACATCGTCATTCTGCTATTAGTGAGCGGGTATCGATACTGCCATACTATGGTAGACAGATTTTCCCGGTGGCTAGAAGCAGTCCCGATGAAAGACATGACTGCGAAGATGACGTTTTTCACGCCACCTAGATATCCGCGCTTCGGTATTCCCAAAACGTTGACCACCGACCAAGGTGCTCAATTTGAGAGCTTTAACTAATCGGACCGGAACCAAATGAATTCAAACAACTCCCAATCATCCTTCGTCCCATGGGGTGCTATTGAGCGATTGCACCGAACCTTCAAATCAGCTCATATGTGTAGTCAACCAACATCCTGGATAGAACTACTTCCAACTGTTCAACTGGGATTGCAAACAGCATTCAAGGAGGAATTGGGAGCTTCAGCCACAAAACTACTTTACGATGAACAGCAACGTGTTCCGCGCAACTTTTTTACAAACGAGAACATGTCAGCCAACCCACCTATTTTGTCGAAAAATTCCGTGACCACATGCGACTCCTTCGACCAACACCAACAGCTTACCACATAAAGAGAAGACTTTTTCAATACAAAGATCTCTATAGTTGCACTCATGTCTTCCTTCGAGTTGATGTAGTTAAACAATCGTCCGACCACACGGGGTGGTCAAACGGATCAACGATCACGTCTTCACTATCAAGGTTAAGGGGCAAGATGCAACCGTCTTAACCGAGTGACTGAAACCAGCCATATCATGACATTCCGCCCAGATCTTACAGCCGGATGTCAAAGCCAACATCAACTTGATGTCAATTCTGGGAAGAAGGTGCTTTGACAATCATGAACAATATTTTTATCACTGAGTGTGCTGACATCGCCTCGAGGAAATCTAACAACCCAAATCTGGCAACTTATCACCTGGGAACGAGCGAACTGACAATCAGCTGCTCTTTTTCGCACAATTCACTCAAAACTGCTGCCAATCGTTGAGTCAGCGCTGTCTCTCCTCGCGGACAACCATCTCTCTTGCGTCGATACAGGTAAATAGCACGACACTGTCTAGCAAGGAGGGCAACAGATATCGTGCTCGCAATAACTCTCACCCTCGCATCAGAGACATGATTGCTTTAGCAGTGAAGGCCCTCCCACCCCAACAAGCAATTTGGCGTCTGCGTTTGAGATATAGCCCCCAAAGCATTAAGTTTAGTTTGGAAAGATGATATCGATTCGTTCGGCGTTAGGTGCACACTAAAGAAGCTAGTCCCTGAGCACCAAACCAACATGAAACCATCCTCCCGCCTAAAACCCAGATGGCGGCATTACCAGTTTCATCGTCGTGGTGTTGCTCACTCAGCAGCATAAAGTCGGCTTTTTTCTCCCTCGCAAACTACTCAATCAGATTTTGGGCAGTTGAACTGCGGTATAGGTTTAGCTGCAGAATGCGGATCATCAAAATTCTGATTTTACCCTGGCTAGGACTTCCTGGAAACCGGAATTTTTCCCAAGACGTGCCCAAAATCTGATCTTGGATCAACATCCTTGTAAAGAATACAGTGTGGCTGCTTTGTACACTCTTTTCTTTTATATCCGATTTCAACGCATTCGTAACATAGGGAACTCCTATTGGGTCTTTTGCATACTTGTGTGGTGTGATTATAGCCAACGCATTTAAAGCATTGAAGAGGCGCTGCTCTTCACCGTACCCTGTAGACAATGCCCCGTATTCTTACTTTGCGCTTATACAGAAATTGTTCGGCGTCCTTTTTAGACAAGTCAATGATAACCATACGTAGACCCCTTTGGTTTTCTGGTGTCAGCCTCGCATTGATCTTGCCCACTCTAGTGGATTTCCCTCTGATGGGCTCTTCAACCTTGGCCAGGTCCGTGACAGATGTCTCTTATTTCGACCGTTGCCACGGCTCGAGGCAAGATCTCCAATACGTTCAATAGCATATTGGTTGCTAGCGCACAAGTCGTTTTGAAGGCCACTTCATGTTTTTGATCTAAGATCCTAACATCCAAACTGAGGTTATGCCTCAAACCCAGGATATGCAGAGCGTTCTTGAAGGTAATAATATTGGCCGCGCAGCTAGCTATTGCGATATTTACATCACCTTTAGCAGTTACTCGTGGTACAGAAATATTCGCGAGTTTTGATTGCCCGGTTGTATCACTTATGTTCTCATGCGAATTTTCTTTGTAACACAAACGCTAGACTTAGCCAAAATCGAAGCACTAGAATTTGCCGGTAGATGAATTTCATGAGCATCACCTGTGATCCCACTTCTCTGTTTTATTTGCGCTCGCATTTTGTTCATGTCAACACTCGCTTTCCTTGTGACCAGGCTTACAACGATAACGGCACTTGTTTTTGCGATTTTCACTCAATTTCGACTTGCTTCACCAGTTGTTGTTACTCTCACTATTGCCGTACTTTGCTTCACTCGCACAACCTATATTCTTCCATCGGAACTTGTTCTGCTTGCCTCTCAGTGGTTGGCCTTCGCAAGCATGGCAGCGTTCTTAACCTTGTTAGACTTGTGATTTCTCATGCTGCACTCCTTCACGATCTCCTACGCCCGAGAAATTGTCGCGATGTTCAAAAGCTTATAGGAAGTTATCGAAGCTGCTTGAGTGGCTATACAACAGCATGATTATTAATTGTTAATAATATGTACATGTACGAGGGTGGTTCAAATATGATGGAGACAAACGCTGTAGATGGCGTGCATTTATGTTTTGAAGGTCGTGGCTTGAGTATGTGATAGCTGAATCCTTACAAACAGTGTAGCATAGCTTATATCGGGAGTGCATGTTTCACGCGCGTGCTATGACCATAAGTGACCGTCAAGTGCCGACAGCCGTTGCGCAACGTATTGTCGTTCGTTTTTTAGTGTGGAAAGGCATTAAAAACACGGAAATTTTTCAGCGTTTGCGAGATCAGTTCGGTGGTGAGTGCTTGAGTAGGGCTACTGTATTTAAATGGGCCAAAACATTCAAGGATGGTCACGAAACCGTCGAGAATGAATCGCATGATCGTCGACCGCGAACCAGCATCGCACTAGACAGCATTTGCCGCGTAGAACAATTCATTTTGGAGGTCCGTAGGATGAATGTTTGAGGCATTTCGGGTAAACTCAGCATCATCATTGGTAGTGTAGAGTCTATCATCCACAAACACCTTCAATATCGCAAATAACGCTCGAAACGAATGAGGATTCCAGCAAGAAGTGTGATTCTTCTTCAGGATAATGCGCGCCTTCATACCGCGCGTCTTACGCTCGATACAATATTGGAATCGGGGTGGCAGGTGCTGGAACACCCCCCTACAGTGCGAATATATCACCTTGTGACTACCATATGTTTTGGCCACTGAAAAAAGCCCTCGGAGGTCAAAGATTCAATACCGACGACGAGGTAGAGGAGTTTGTGTTGTGTTGAGGAAGGTTTCTCGCATTTTTCATGAGAGAGGAGTTTTCGCAATCAATCTTTACAAGTAAGTCCTTTTGCGGCGTAGTTTGACTCAAGTGTTAGTCAAAACTTCTCGATGCATATTACATCTTCGGATCTGGAAAAATCCTAGCCGGGAGCATGTATAGCGAGCACCAGGTTGCCTATAGTCATTCGATCATTTGTCATCTATGGCTTGAATACAGTTTCCGAGCTTATAACTACGTTACTATCTCCGGCGACGATGGATTTTTCTATTTTACCGCAAACGCAGCCCCACGTGTCATTTTTCACAAGCAAAGCCTTGACTTGCATACACCACGTGTTAACAATAATTATTGTGAGACAGCGTTTTAAGTCGTGTCGTTGTTGTCGCGTACGTCATATTTTCTGAGCTGGAGGTTAGATTTTTTGCTTCCACTCATACTATGTGTTCTCTGGGCCCATAACCTGTTGGCCAGGTAGGTACACCCTGAATATACAATTGATTTTACTAGGAGAAGCATGTATTCAAAGGCACATTTGATACGAAGGTACAAAAATAACTAAACTGGCCATTTTTGGACCCGATTATTATGTGGTCACCAAGGAATTAAAAAAAAAAAGAAAACATTATATGTAACAGTAATGAGCGGGAAGAAACAGTGATGCCAACCAAATTAATCAGAATTGATTAGGCGCGGGAATTGAATCTTCGATAAGCAGCTTTCCGTTTCTATTAATCACTTGGACTGTTTATAATTCATTGGTGTTCTTAATTGAGGCATTATTGAATATAGAGTTCACATCAAGATTTAGGGAACGTTTTTTGTAAAGAATGCAAGACAGCACCCATATTTTCAGTTTTTTTTATTATTATACCTTACTCATTGATTTTATTATTTTCAACTAAAAAATGCCGCCATCCTTTTCTAAGGAAATTCAATTGAAACTTTTTAATGCATTGAAACAAAATTTTTTTTTATATATAACATATTCCCCAAAAACTGTCAATTCAAAAATAAAACCTTACTATTTCGACAGCCAACCGTTCTCAAAGACTAAACAACCAGCTACAAGAAAAAATTTAACCAAAGGACTCGAATTCCCAGAAAAAGATATACAAAGCATCCAACAACCAGCATCCATTCCACAAACTTACCTGATGACATAAAAAATGGTATACGAAATCTTCCAGATAGCACTCGATCACGTAACGATTGTAATGTTGAACCATCAAATGGTAAAGCACCACAAACAAGCACATATAGGACAACGCCAAGAGACTATTGTTATGGTTTTTTTTTGTTAAATTCGACGCAGGGCAGGATTAAAGGTAAAGATGATATGATGGAATTTTGTTTTTGTCGTTCCCATGTTTGCCGTTTAAATTTGTGAAGATGTTGCAGGAATTGTATCACATTGGAGTGTCATCGATTGTTTTAGCGATAAATAATAAAATATGTCCCATGTTGCAGCATTTGATCCCAGAATGTGATGTCATTTGTTGTAAGGACATGAAAAGAAAAAAAAAAATAATTTAGTAGAGAAATAGATTATTTATTAATTTTATTTCATTGCAAGTATCATGGAGAAATTTCTAATTTGATGTACTATACGAGTAATTATAGTTATCTTCAGTTATTGTAGAGAGCTTAACATTGTTCCGTGGAGTGTGAATTGAGGATATATTGAATTGAAGGAGTTATTTGAAAGCGAATACAGGTAACTTTTATTTAAACTTAGTTAGCAACTTTCCATTGAACTACCCACAATGCTGGTTTTAAAAGAACACACTCTTGATTGACAGATGACCAAGGAACAACTAGTGACATCTATCTCTTACAATGTTGCCAACCATGGCAAAACAAAACATAATAAAATGATATTGAAATTACAACTTAATAAAGTGTCTAAATAAAATGTATTATTTTCAACAGTCCCACTTTTAATTTTGGTACCTTGTACGTACTCGTAATTCGTACCCAAACAAATTGGCAACACTTTATAATTTGCATAAAATTTTTTTTTTGTGACAACGGTTTTGTTAAAAAGTCTGCTGATTGCTTATAAGTTGGTACAGACACTATTTCAATCGCATAATTTTGCACTTTCTGACGGACGTAGTGATATTCCACATCTATATGCTTTAGCAGCTTATGATGGTCCGAATTTTTCACTAAATTCAAGGCAGTTTGGTTTTCGATCAACAACTTCGTTGGTGATGTTACCCCTCCTACTGCTTTATTGAGAAACGTTCGTAGGCACATGATTTCTTGTGCTGCGTTGGATGCTGCAATATACTGCGTCTCTGTAGTTGATTCTGCTTCACATTTTTGTCTTTATGAACACCATTTTAAAGGACCATTTGCAAGCGCACTAACTCTTGTATCTAGGTCACCTACAAAGTCTGCATCGCTGTAGCCCTTCAACTCTTCAGATGGTTCGCTGTAAATTATACCAACATTTCTACCACCTTATAGATATCTTAGTATTCTTGTCACTGGTATCCAGTGAAATCTGTCTGGATTGTTTAAACGCCTGCTGACTTGCCTCACAGCATAAATTATATTGGGACGTGACACCAACTGCAGCAAACATCAAACTACCAATAGCTTCACGAAAAATGATTTTCATTTCTTTATTATCATAATTCTGAATGTCTTGGGAACTTATTAATGCTTTTGGATCTGCTGGAACCGCAATGGACCTGCAGCTGCTTATATTAAACTTCTCATATACTCTGTTGGTGCAGCTCTTCTGATTGATAAACATGGTTTTCTCTTTTCTGTTTCGAATTATTTCCAACCCAACGAAAATTTTTGTATCGAACCCAGTTCTGTCGAAATTTTCTGTATAATTTTGTCTATTTCTGACATACTGAGTCCATCATCTACGTATAGAGCGAGATAAACCACAACCTCATCGTAAACTGCTTTGTATATACTCATGACGGATTTGAGTTGTACAGGGTGCGCCAGAGAAACTTACTTGTTTGAAAAAATTCCCGCGCGGTGAGTTAGGCGGGTAGAGGGGCGAGAGGGGGCGCATCTGGAGAGGGAAGTTCCCAAATTTGTTTCTCCCTCCAATCGAGCAAGTTACTGTCTGGTGTGCAATGTCGGTAATGGGAATGTTTGGTCCTTATTTTTTTGAAGAAAACGAACGCGCAGTTACCGTGAATGGAGCTCGTTACAGGAACATGATCGAGGAATTTTTTCTTCCAAGACTCGAAGAAATGAACGTAAGGAACGTGTGGTTTTAACAAGATGGAGCCAGAGCACACACAGCACGAGACTCAATGAATTTGTTGCGACAACATTTCCCCGACCGCCTCATCTCTCTCAGAGGCGATCTCCAATGGCCGGCACGCTCTCCAGATTTGACTCCATGCGATTTCTTTTTATGGGGTTATTTGAAACCCCTGGTTTATGTCGATCGACCACGGACCATAGCACAACTCAAGAACAACTTTCGCGACGCCATTGCCAACATACCGATTGATATGCTGCAAAGAGTGGATACGAATTTCAAAAATCGACTTCATCAGTATGTGCGATGTCATTTTCAAGACTGCATGAAAAAAAATTGGGATATTGTATTCTCAAATAAAAAAAAATTTAAAACAATAACTGAAGTACTTTTGTTTTTATTGACCTTTCAAATAAGTAAGTTTCTCTGGCGCACCCTGTATAAAGTTGAAATTACTAAGAAATTTATTGAATTTCTCATTTCAACACAGAGGTGCCTGTTTCAAACCATATAAACTTTTATTTGGTCTGAGTTTTCGTTGATCCTTCTGGTAACCTCATGAACAGGTCCTTCTCAAGCTCATCATGGAGAAATGCCGTTTTGACATTAAACTGCTGTATCTTCCAGTCGTTGACTATTGCTAAGGATAACAGAAGGCGTACCAACTCATACCTGACTACTGGTGAGAAGGTCTCAGTGTAGTCGATGCCCTGTTTTTTGTAAAGCTTTTAGCACACAAATTTGCTTTACAGCGTTCAACTGAACCATCAATACGTCTTTTGATTTTGTAGACCCACTTGCAATCGATAGAGCGTCGGTTTTCTGGTATGGTTGTAGAGTCCACGTATTGTTAGCTTTGAGTGACTCTATTTCTTCTTCCATCGCTTGCTACATTATTTTGCATCTTTTCTGGCCATTGTTTCATCAAAAGTTTGTGGTTCCTCGTTGAATATCGCTGAGCACGCTATATCAACATCTTCATCAACATATCCAGTATATTGTGATGGTCAACGGATGGTATTTATATTTTGTAGCCGTCACTCACTTACCACGTGATTTATTTAACTCGTTTTCTAGCATTTCAACGTTGTCATTCTCATCATCTTGCTACTGCTCTGGTTCTAACACTTTATCCTTGAAAAAAATTGCGAATGTGTCCTCAACATCATTGTTGTGAACCTCGCTACACTGAATTTCTTTATTGAGGTATACATCAGGTGCTTTTACTATTTTTCCAGTATTAACATCAACCAAACAATAGTTAAAACAATCATTTTCATAACCAACAAACAACATTTTCTTTGCCTTAGTATTGAATTTTGTTCTGAATTGTTTGGGGATGTCAACATAATCTTCACTGCCAAATTTACACATGTGCTTCAAATTAACAGTTTTCCCGTTCCATAGCTCGTATGGTATCTTCTTAGCAAGACTGCGTGGCTTCCCATTCAAAATAAATACACTAGTATTGGCTGCTTCTGCCCACAGTTCTGGTTGTAGTTTTGTTGCAATCAACATAGTTCTAGCACTTTCCACGATAAACCGGTTTTCTCTTTCAATTCTACCATTTCGCCCCGCTGTGTAAGGAGCAAAAAACTCATTGATTATACCACTGTCTATGAACAACCACTGGAGCTGTTTATTTCAAAATGCAAGTCCGCTATTACTCCCAACACGTTTAATTTTTTATTTGACGTTTGAGTTTCTACTAAATTTTTATACTCGACAAACTTCACGTATGCATCGCTTTTATGTTCAATAAAGTAGACTAACCGATATGAAATACAATCGTCCTTGAGCAATAAAAAGTAGGTCGCACTACTGACTGATGAATGTGTCACGTTACCACACAAATCCATGTGTACAAATTCACGTGATTTTGCTGCTTTTGCTTGTAAGTTCATTTGAAATGGTCGTCGGTAGAGTTTTTTAATCTGACACATTTCGCAGAATAGCCCATCAAGATTATATATCTTCAGCCCTGAAATAAGTCCACTGACGGCTATTTCTTTCAGTGTATGGAAGCTTATGTGAACCATTCTCTCATGCCACAATTTAGCTGAGTCTCTCACTGTCACGTTAGCCAACTCCTGGTTTATTTCAGGTTTAAATGTAATTTTATAACACCGATTTTTCTTTCTGACACCAACAGCAATCACTTATGAACCGTGAATTTCTCATTGGTTACCAAAAATAGCTTTAAAATTTTTACCAGTTAATACACCAATTGACATCAAGCTTTTCTTTAATTCCGGAACAAACAGTGCATTTTCGAGAATTCTTGGTTCTGATTTTCCGTCCACTCATGCTTGAACGTGAACTGAACTGAACCCCTCAACTTTCAACAGTGAATTGTTATCGATTTGCACAAAATTGTCACCTGCATTTTCGTTAAACACTGTAAACCGTTCACGTTGATGCGACATATGAAGCACCACTATCTTTTAACCCCTCATCTTCACTGTTTGTTTGAGAGAGATTTTTCATTTCAATGCACATTACTATTGCATATCTCTCACCACATTCGTGTTTTTGTTTTGCTAACCATGCTCTACATTCTAATTTATGGTGCCATTTCTTCTTGAAGTAAAAACACTTAAAAGTCGTTTGTTATGCGATTCACTTTTCTTATCGCTCTTCTTTAATGTTGCGGACGCTGATGCTCTTTGTTTACCTTTAATGTTTACAGTTGCAAACGCTGTTGCCATGTCTTCAAATTGTGTTAATCTTTGTTCTTCTTTCAACAAACGTGCTGCTAAATTACCAAATGTTTGTTTTGATTCATCGTATGAATCCCAAGCTGTCACAAATGCATAGTTTTTATTTATTTATTTTTTTTATTTTTTTATTTCAAAATTCCATTTTACAGATCAACAAATCCAATAACAAAACGGAATAGTAAAAATAGTAATAACAATAAAAAAAAATAAGAAAAATGATTCGATACAAAAGATAAAAATGACATATACATATACAACGAAATAAAGCGCAAAACAGTTAATTGCTTATAAAACTAAATTATGAATTTAAAATTAGCTCCTGCAAAATTCTTTTGAATGCAGTAAAGGTTGAGGGAAAAGGACCAAGCTGCGGATTATTATGATTTCTTAGGAGACGAAGAATAGGTGAGTGAAAATATAGCTCTGTACGAGCATATGGAATAACAAAAACAGAAGAAAACGAGTAGGACGTAAGGAGTGTCTAAAGTGTAACTCCGCAAAAATACAATACGGAGTCTGATAGTGGCAGAGTCGGTACAAAAAGCACTGATCCAAATAAGATCTACGCGCAGACAAGTACGAGAGACCAAGGAATGGTAAACGATCCTCATATGGAAGATATGGCAAGTTTAGCTTAAAGAATAGGAAGCGGGTAAATTTCCTCTGTACTGACTCCAACGAGGACACAAGATAGGAATAATGGGGAGCCCAGACCACAGAACAATACTCGAGCAATGGACGGACAAGACAAAGGAACAAGCGGATCATAGTGGAGATATTACAGAACTTGTGCATATGTCTCAGTACAAAACCCGAAACTTTAGAGGCCTTAGCAATCACATAGGAAACATGCGTGTCAAATTTAAGTTTGGAGTCAAAAGTAACTCCAAGGTCTTTGTACGTAGTAACTTCAGTCAATGCGGCCTCGTTTAGTATATAGGTGAAGGCAATAGGATGTTGCTTAAGACAAAAGGACATCTTATGGCATTTATTAACATTGAGGTAGAGAAAATTGGACAAACACCAATTATTGAGCACATTCAAGTCCTCCTGAAGATACTGGCAATCAAGGGGCGACTTAATAGTCCGAAAAACCTTGAAATCATCCGCAAACGGTAGAGAGGGGGAAGAGACTATAGAGGGGAGGTCATTGATAAACACGAGGAACAAGAGGGGCCCAAGGAATGAACCCTGAGGAACACCAGATTTAGGACAGAATGGAATAGACGTCGTTCCACCAAAACTAACATGACATGATCGGGTCGATAAATAAGACGAAAACCATGACAACAGTGAATTAGAGATTCCAAAAGCTTCGAGTTTACTGCAAAGAAGACGATGATTGACTGTATCAAAGGCTTTCGTGAAATCTGTGTATATTACATCGACTTGATATTTGTTGTCCAAACCCTTTGCAGCAAAATCAGTGAACTGAATTAAGTTAGTGGACGTGGGATGACTCTTGCGAAAGCCATGCTGCTCACCAGCCAAAACAGAGCTCAACGGTTCAGAGAGTCGGTTGTGAACTAAACGCTCAAGCAACTTCGAAAAACAAGATATCAAGGATATAGGTCGATAATTACAAACAAACGAAGGTCCACCACTTTTGAGGATAGGTACGATACGGGCATTTTTCCATTGAGAAGGAAAGATTCCACTGCATAAGCTTAGGTTGAAGAGAAATGACAAGGGAGAGGAAAGCGACGAAGCTTAGGACTTGACAAAAATATTTGGTAGTCCGTCTTGACCAGGGCTGACGTTAGGAACAAGGGAATTGATTAAGGATTCAACTTCAAAAGGGTCAGTACTTCGAGTTGCGAACGAAAAACCAAAGTTACCCGCAGAGATGGAGGGAGTGAATTCATGGAGGGGAGCGAAGGTAGAGGAAAAACATTGGGCGAATAAATCGGAAATTGACTGATGAGAAGAACATTCCACATTATCCCAGCGGACTGATGAAGGAAGATGAGATGTAGTCTTTAAAGACTTGATATAAGACCAAAAGGGCTTAACATTGCTAAAATTGTGGGAAGCTCTCAGGCTGGAAAAGTAATTCTTCATAGCAATTTTTAATTCATTTTTGGCATCAGAACGCAACTTGCAAAAGTTGGATTTATCCTTTGCTGCACCTGAGCGTTTAAATTCACGACGCGCCCTATCCTTGGCATATAAGGCAGTTAGAACGCGTCTTGTCAACCAAGGTTTAAATTTATTTTTACGGGCCGACTGAAGAGGTGTAAATCTACAGTTAAGGTAATGTAGAAGCCCATAAAATTTAGTAAGAGCAGAATCGCAGTCAAGGTTTTGAAAGAACTGAAGGCAATTTACAACGAGAGTGTTGCATTGATTGCTTCATAATTAGACCTGAAAAAATTGAATTTAGGAGAAGTGATAGAATTTTTTATGATAAGAGGAACTTTAGTGAGGTTAATAGAAAGAGGAGGATGGTGTTGATCAGGAGAAACATAGGGATATAAGGCAGGAGATACAGACAGATGATGAGTAGAAACATTCGAAAGAACTAGGTCGAGGAGTCGATCATTAGTATTACGGACTTGGTTAAACTGGGACAGAGCACATAGAGAAAGAAAGGAAAAAATGGCAAGGTAAGACGCATTAGAAGATGAAATGGAGGAAACAGTTGTGCCAGCCCAATCAACGGCAGGTAGATTGAAATCGCCACAAACAAGGGTTCTGGATTGAGGATGGCGTAGTATGAAGTAAGAAGCGAGATCATCAAAGAAAGACTCATATAATCGCAAGGAGGAATTATAAGGAATATATACAGAAGAAATCAGTAAATGCGCGTTATTAGGTAAGGCTATTTTGACCATTACACATTCTAAGGCATGGGAAAAGTTAAAATCAGTACAAAGGGAACTAGACAGAGAATTGCTGACGGCAATCAAGACTCCGCCACCATCAGACTTATTTGTGGCATCAGGATCACGGTCACACCTATAAATAATGTGATCAGAGAACAATTCTGAATCGAGAATAAAAGGTTTCAGCCACGTCTCAGAAAAACATATGATGCTATCGTTCCTGAGGTGATAAGAAATAAGAAGATCTCCAAGCTTAGTCCTTAATCCTCTAACATTTTGATAAAAGATGGAAACTTGATTATTTAGCTTACAGGGGTGAAAGTTGGAACTATGAAGAGCGTTGACATTATCCAAAATAAGTTGACTACCTTGCTTACGGGATTGAAAGTTAGATCTATAAACAGCGTTGACATTATCCAAAGTAACGTAATGACTGAGGGCTGCTTTGGTTTCCGAAAATTTCTTCTTCCCACCGAAACGAATTCCTTAACAAGCGCGCCCGAGGGCCAGAAGTCCTGGTGAAGAATTTGTTGGAAGTCAGCGTCTATGTCAATTTTGAATGAAGCGAGGTAACGCTTTTCATCTGTGAGCTTTCTGCATAACAGAAACGGAGGTGTTTTTCCGAATTTGCGTATGATGAAATCGTGAATTTGCTCACACAATGTTTTTGAAGCGAACCGCGAAACAAAGACACGTAGTGGTGGTGTCACAACTTGTAGAGGCTGAAGATGTTGAAGTCTAGGCACATTGAAATTAGCAACCAAGGTGTTGCTTGATAGATCCTGACGCTGGATTTCAGCAGAGAGCAAGCTAGCACTTGGCGAGATGGATGGTTGAATAGAATTGCTAGTCACAGCACCAGGAATGATAGGTTGAGTTCCTGGCAAAGGCGGAGGAATCGCCACCATTACAGAGGAAGTGGTTAGATTTGGACTATTGAGTGGCGAGTACTCGGGTTGAGACTTGCTTCTAGTCACAATCGTAGACGTCTTCTTAGCCGGTGATGGATCCAGGTTAATCGATGTGATATTGTCAAAAGATGTTGAAGGAACTGGCGATGAGGGGGGTCAACACACGAGGATATGCTGTGTTAAATTCCGTGGTAGTTAAATCATTCAGTCCTCCAAAATGAAGTAGCGAATCCACTTCCTTACAGGCTGAAAGGCATTTTTCCTGCAGGGCATTAAGCTCCTCAGAAAGCACTTTAACTGTCTGCCCAGCGATAGAGAGTACCGCCTGCAAGATACACAATACCAGTGTATCCCATTTTCTGATTTGAGGATAACATCAGCAACCAAACCTTTGATGTTTACGCACGCCGAATGGAAAGAACGCTCACAAAGGCCAAAATATAATATAAGTGGCGTTTTATCACCTGAGTCTACGCATTTGTTCGCACTGCACGACATTATAATTCAAATAACAATTCCAATAAAAACAATTCAAATCAAAAAACTTTCGGAATCAGAGTATGTGCGGTTAAGGGTTAAATTGTTAAATCAGGTTGCAGTCTCGAATAGAGGACCGTGCTCACTATTGCGAATAATATCAATTGAACGGCAGATAGGGCTTAAATAATAAACACACTTCTATAGAAAAAGTAATCACTTTAAATGGAAGCCAATAACAATAAGACAGGCGACTATGGATGTTATTGCTAGATTAGGTTATCGCCTCGAATAGTGGACCGTAAACACTATTGAGTATGTGCTATTGCAACTCAATACACAGGTGGAACTAAACACTGAATTAATTAAGTTTTAAAACTTGAACAATAATTTAACGAATCCAATCACAATTGCACAATTGGGTTGTCGACTCGGATAGTGGACTATGAGTACTGTTGCACTATTTAGTAACCCTCCAGAAGATGGCACTGTATTAGCACTGACAGAATTAAGTAAACGAAAAATCATAAAATCTAAAGGAACCAAGAAATAATATGCAGATATAATGATACAGACGTGACGGGAAAGAAATCACACGCACTGTAGAGATTCCCGATTCAAACAGAGTGTAAATATATCACTTTGCACAAGGTAGGAGGAAAAAGAAAAGGTAAAAATCGCAATGAAGCAAGAGCGAAAGGGAACACGTCCGACACTTTCAAGCACCTTATGAGTTTTATATGGCAACCCTTCTAGCAATTTGGCCATCTTGTCAAAATCTTTTACCGATTCACCAGTATTTGCTAGCGCCTGTACTAGTTCTTCAACTATGCTTATGTGTTGCGCAATCGAGTCTGTTTCTGACATGCTGTAACTGAAAAATTGTTGCTTCAAGGTGACTTTATTCACTGATGATTTCTGTTCATGAGTCGTTTTCAAACGAGCCCACATTGCCGCTGATGTCTCACATGTTATAGCTTCTGACGTTGCTGAAGTTCCATTCCTGACGAGATAAGTAACATAGCCTTTGCATTCAAAGTATCCCAGGTTGTCCTTCCTGCCGCATCTACTGCCGCTGGACGCACCATTGTTCCGTTTACCAATGTTTCCATACCTGATTCTGCCCGAAAGAATATTTTCAGCTGGTACTTCCATAACTGAAAGTTTTTCCTGTTAAACTTCTGCAACTGAAGTTGTTTAAGAATGTCCATATTTCTTGAGTTGCACGAATCGTTTTCTAATCACGATCCCGCGCACTTCTAATTGAATTACCACAAGACACACCCGATACCACTCACGTGGCGTCAAGTTCTTTGTTCAGTCTACTCACAATTTCTCACTGAGTTCCCACACGCAGCACTGAGTTCATAACCTGTTGAGAGATTATGATTGTTTCGTCGAGTGTGGATTGAAGAGATATTGAATTGAAGAAGTTATTTTTTAAAAAAATACACATAACTTTTATTTGAACTTAGGTGGCAACTTTACATTGATCTACCCACAATGCTGATTTTACAAGAACACACCCTTGATGGGTAGTTGACCAAATAACAACTAGTGACATCTATCTCTTACAATGTTGCCAACCATGGCAACACAAAACATAATAAAATGATATTGAAGCTACAATTGAATAAAGTGTCTAAATTAAACATATTATTTTGAACAGTTAGGATTAAGTCATTGACTTTAAAATGATGTCTTGCGGAGCTTCTTATATAAAATTCAATATATATCCCAATGATGAACCCAAATTGGGCATGTGTTTTCTAATTTTCATTTAGCATTGCAAAAAAGCCGAAATTCAATAGCAATTTATTAAAATTTGATACTGCTTAGAACAAGTTCAACGTGAAAATCCTCGAAAGCTTTGCCAAGTTCAAAGACATTAAGCATTTCATTATTAATGTCTTTTTGTTTTGTTACAGGCTGTGCATTAAATCTGAATAATTTGCAGTACTTTTCCAAACACTCTATCCCCTCCCTCTCACACATTTAGTCTGTGTTGTATTCTTCTTTTTACATCTTTTTCATTTGCGCTAGTATATCCTTCCAAAAGTTGTAATATCCTAAAAAAATTACTCACATTTCTCCATCACAAACGACTCCTTAATACCCTTCCTTACTATTTTATTTCCCATCTCGGAAACAACTGTTAACAAAAACAAAACAAACTTTTACATCCTCCTTTTTCGCAAACAAAAACACCTAAAAGACGGGATGAAAAGTTTTCCCAACTTTTTACTCCTTAAAACCTCCCCAATCGTGAATTCACAATAGTGGAATGTCTCAAGTGATGTCATCATTCTCAGGGTGAATTCAGACTGGAAAATTTGATTTCTTATCGCTTGCTTGGAGGGGGGTTGGTATGACTCATCTGGAAAAAGCAGGAATTTTTATCGTCCTAGCTTGCCTGGTTTAATGTGACTAAATTGGCTTGACGTAGTGCTTTTTCGGGGTAGGAAAACGACTAGGGGGGAGGTAGTTTACGAAGAACGTGGAAGAAAAAGTGATTTCTTTAGTTTTTCCTCCTTGCTCGGAACTATGCACATTTTTTTTCTTAGGAATTGCGTCATAGCATAAAGCAGTGACGCAAAAGCTTGTTGAAAAGCAAAGCACATAATCAAAGAAGTAGGAGAGTGTGTCGGAGAGGTCTACTTGGCTGATTTATAGTTTCATTTGAACGTGATGGAGTTGAATTGCAAGCTTTTGGTGTTTGGGATTGTGAATGAAATTGAATTTTACCGAGAAGGAGTGACAAGTGTAGGTCGTTGTACTACTGGAGCAATTAAAGGAGGTTTTGAGTTCATTTGTTGATGTTAAATGATGGAAAGGATTTGAAAGTTAATGGACTTGAAAATGATAGATGCTTATTACATTTTTAGCATAGCCGGGAAGTATCTAATTTTACTTACAAAGGAAAATCGTTAAGTTTAGAAGATCCAGTTGACTGAATGACGATATGGAAGTAAATTTTCAATCAAGCCCTTTACCTTGGGAGTTTTATTTTCATAAAATGTTTAAATTTTTGTCAAGTGATCATTACGGCTTCATTTTAATGCAGGATTAACCTTTTGAAACAAAATATTTCCTTAAAAATTCTGGAAAACCTAACGCAGCTCTAAATTGAAGTTAAACTTCAAGAAAAATATAAGACAAATCGCCTTAAATTATCTGATTTCTCCAGCATAAGTAAATCAAGCAACATATCTAACTCCAATTACAATTTATCATTTCCTGAAATACTACTTTAGAGTTCAACGAAACCCTTCTTAATTAAAACAATTTTCATTCCTATTTAAGAATTCCCAGAAAAAAATACTCCCACCTCCTGGTCGTCTTCATCAACTTCATTTTCATACTCTTCATTTTCAACCTACTTGACATATAATCAGGTTCAATATGTTAAGTGCTTTCAGACATAACAACTCACATATTCAACAACTGTGAAGGAATGAAAGTTTTCAAGTGGGTGTGTGTTGGTAACATACATTTTTTTCTTGGAAAAATTGAGAGCACACATCATGTCAGGGATGTATTGCTGGCGTAGGTGGTTATTTTTTTGACAAAACAAAATAGGAAAAAGAACAATCCAAATATTTTGTACTTTGTACATGAAACTATTTGATGTGATGGAATGAAGGTATTGGGTTCAAGTGTAAATTGAATATTTTTTAAAGGACACTGGAGAGTAACATGGACGTTCAAGTGGTTGATGGGAAGAAGTTTCAAGATTTTTAAAAGGCCCTTGAAAATCAGTTGTGCATTCAATTCAATTTTTTTCGAAAACCTTGAACTGTTACACTTTCGGCAGTTTAAATAGCTTTCTCGCATATAATAAATAGATACTCAATTCAATTCACATTATTTTGCTTTAGCACCACAGCTGCTTTCGGGCCTTTGCTTAGAGATAGTTTGAGTATCTGATTATCTTGATCGAATGTTTTGACACTTGACACGCTTTGGCCGTGTCCGTCCACTCAACTGTGAAACGTTCTGATTTTAAACCAGTATGAATCATAACTGAACGGGCTTATAGTTCGTTTGAAGAATCACTCGAAAAAAATCTCGTTATTGCCAACGGGATTCGAACCAGGGACCTTTGGCTTATGGGGTGAGTGCTTTAACCACTACACTACGCGGACTAGTTCCCATTTAATTGAACGTCAAAACATTTTTTGTCTTTGCAGCCAAAGCCCATAATTGAACGTTTGGATAAATATCAATAAAATAAAAGCTTTGGACCTTCAAGCTAGAGGACCCCCTCTTCTAGCGGGAGGGAAGAGGGAAGAGGAAGTGCCAGACAAGCGATCCCCCAGCCCCAACCCTCAGCTGCTGTAAGTCTATTTTATCTTTTAGGACTGCTCGAACATAATGTGCCACCTGGTTCCATTTGTCAACCGATTTGAGCATCACCGCGACTATATTATCCGGGGGGAGCTCTTCTATCCCCCTGTAGAGGTCCCTTTGTAGCTTGTCCATTTTATGCACGCAAAAAAGGTATGGCAGGCATTGTTTTCCTCTCCTGGGCAAAACTGACAATCGGGGGACCGTGACTTACCAATCTTGTGCAGGTAAGAGTGAAAACGCCCACGCTCATTCAAAAGCTAGGTCAGATAGAAGTCAGTCTCACCATGCCTTCAATTTAGCTATAGTCTCACATCCGGGATGAGGCGCGCAGTTCACATTCCCTTGGTGTAATTCACCCAAGACTGCTGCCAATCGTTGAGTGAGCGCTGTCCCTCTCCTCAGGCCAACCATCTCCCTCACATCCTCGTTTCGACGCAGGTAAATACATTGACACTCTTTAGCAAAGAGGCCGACAGGTATCACGCCTGCAATGACTTTCACTGCCGAATCAGAGACTGTCGGATACGAAGATACAATCCTCAGCGCTCCTCATCTCTGTACCTGTGCCAGATATTTTCGGTAAACCTCCTTACTCACAGCGTCACCCCATATTTCTGCTTCATACAGTAGCACTGACCCTACGGCATTTACGAGAGGCGTCTTATTGATGGGCTGGGTCTCCCCACGTTGGCCATAAGTTGACCAGAGCCGATACCTCCGAAGCAGCCTTCTCAGCCGTGCCCTGATTTGCTCAGGCAAATTCATCTTCGAATCGATCATAAGCCCCAGGTACTTCGAGGTTGGTTTCAATTCGATTCGTTTGTCTCCAATACTCATCATCCTTACTCTAGGGACTCTTTTTTTTTTGTCAAGATGACCACTTCGGTTTTCTTCAGTGCCAAAATGAACCCGCAAGCAATTATCTAGTCTCTCACTCAACGTATTAGCATACTGAGCCTACGTTCCGCTTGTTCAACGGTGTGTCCAGCGACCAGAGCCGCAACATCATCCGCATAGCTGACAAAGCGCAACGCATCTAGCATTTCCAGTCTCAGTAGCCCGTCGTCAAACACGTTCCACAGGTTCGGACCAAGGATGAAACCCTAGGCACCACCCGATGTAACCGCCATCTTTCGTTGGCCCTGCGTCGTGTTGTAGAGCAAGCTTCGGTCCGTTAGGTAGTCCCTCAAAAGCCGCATTAGATATTCTGGAACTTGAAAAGAGTTTTCCAGCGTGTCCAGAATACCCACCCATCTAGCGGAGTTGAAGGCTTTCCTGACGTCGAGTGTCACCAACAGGACGATCCATCATTTGGTGCGACTATGTGGCTTTGCCTTTTGGACCGCACTCAATACCTCTGCAATTGCATCAATAGTAGAACGTCCTACTCTAAAGCCGTTCCTCCAAGGAGATAGGTCCCCAGCAGCACGAATCGCGTCTGTGAGTCTTCCCTTGATGAGTTTCTCTAGCACTTTCCCAGCCGTGTCAAGCATGCATAACGACCGGTATACAGACGCCGATTCGGGATTTCTCTTCCCCTTACTGATCAGCCCAAGCCCCACCACCTTCTATCGTACCGCGAAAACCCCACCCCGTAGGCAAGCGTTGAATGTGCTGAGCAGCAAGTCAGGACAATGGTGGTAGACAAGTTGCAACACCTCTGCCAGAACACCATCTGAACCTGGAACTTTCCTCGCTTTAAATGAAAGGACTGCCTCCTGCAGTTCCAGCTGTGTGAAAAGTGGACACTCGACTGCTTTTTCACCATGGACAGCATCAATACGGACGACATGGGCGGGGAAGAGTGCCTGGGCTATCTCATCCATCTTTTCCGCATCATGTACGCAAGGCCTCCGTAGAGTACCAAGCTTCCGCATAACTAGCTTATAGCCAAGGCCCCACGGATCCTTGTTCATATTGTCCACTAGGTCTTGCCAGCAACGAGCCTTGCTATTTGTTGATCGATTTCCGAAGGCATTTTCTGGCCGACTTATATGCTGCCACCCGGTTGTATGCCTCGTCATGGTTCCACGACCGTTGAGCCTCACATTGAAGCTTGTGACACTCCCTTCGCTTTTCAGCGATTTCAGTAGACTATCAGCAAGCTCCTTACATGAGTGATTTAGTGTTGAGTACGACGATAGTTCAGTCCAAATGCTTTTGCGTTGTGTTTGCGAGATGTGAGTTCGAGTCGAGCAAGAATTAATGAATAGGTAAGAGTTTGAATGAGTGAAGTGAATAAAAATCTAAAGTCTCAAAACGAACACGTCTGGAGAAGATCGAAAGGGGAGAATCAAGTTTATACAATCAGCTCCATAAACAAATTTATAGGTTTTAGACTTGTGTGTGTGGCTAAAATACCAAATTTACTCCTATATAAAAAGATATGCTTAATTTTCGATAGCAAATCAGCAAAGCAACAAATTTCGATATTCAATTACAATGCGCCGTCATTCACGTCAAACAAACAGAAGGCATTAAAGATTTTCTTGTCGAAGTCTTTTATGCTAAAAAGTGCTGATGCCATTTGTGCGCGATAAGATATCATCATACCCAAGCATGTATGTTGGGTTGGTCAATGAACGCACGTGGTCAATATTGAACGGCAACATAGTTGTGCACGAGAAGATATCGCGCACAAGTTCGTTTGTTGGTTGACTAGTGCAACATTGTTGTTGTCGACATGTTTGGTGGTCAAATATGCATTTTGTGGTCGAAATGCTTGGTAACTGCTCCACTACAGTACCCCCTGCAGTAGCTGAGCCACGATGGAACGAGGCTTATGATGCGAACCGGACCGGAATGCGGACCTCTCTTCTGGATCGTGTCGTTTGCCCATTGGGAGCTAGTAGTTTGGTAAGCTCCTTAAATATCTGGCTCTCAAACTGTTTACCGAGCTTGGTCGTAATGCATGCAGCAACTCCAAAACGGCTGATCCATATGTTGATTAGCGCCACTGTGACTGCTGTGGCTGTAATCGTCTCAAGTGGCATCGCCTTCGGTCAGCGGCAGAACCCGTCGACGATGGTGAGGCAGTATCAGAATCCTTCATTTGGAGAAAGTGGTCCCATGAGATTGATGTTGATGTGCTCGAACCTCGCATCAGGTAGGCTGTATTTTCGCATTGGTGATTTTGTGTGCCGAGTGATTTTATTGCCCTGCTATGGCAGAGGCTTGGACGAACTTGTTGATACTGGAGCTCATCGAGCGCCAGAAGTTGCGATCAGTGATCGTGGGTGAGACAAGCCATGCATGTTCTAAATAACTATTACTCAGAATTGCTGGCGGATGAATGGTCATATCCTCTCCAGAGTGATGACGCAGTGAAGAGTTAGGGAACAGACATTCAGCCTCTGTTATCTCCACTCAAGTGGCTGGTCCTTGTTACTACCAGTAATAGCGCTTGAAACTCGTGATCATCCTTCTTAGGTAGGGCGATATTGGTAAATTCAATTGGTTGAATCATATTTACCCTTGGAAGGTAGTCAGCGATGCGTTGTCTCGGCGTGGAATGTGTCGGCTGTTCGTGGTGAATCGTGATATGAAATCCAGCTAGCGTTGCCGCCACGGCGATGCTTTTTCGGAGCGCTGCTAAAGTGCAAACTGCAAGGGCTTGTGGTTGGTGAAGACCCCGCTTTCGACCATATGTGGCAAGTGTCGGATTGCCTTTTATATAGCTAATAGTTCCCGATCGTACATGCTGTACTTTCCTTGGGTGTCTGTTAGCTTCCTAGGGAACAACCCGAGTGGTGATGTATGTCCATCCCTTGCTTGCTGTAGTACGGCTCTGATTCCGTCATCTGAGGCGTCAACGCAGGGAGACTATATGGCGTTGAAATCGGGATGAGCCAAAGTCGAGGCCCTCTCCAAGTCTAATGTAGGCTGGTTGGACTCGGCCACTGTCCAATTGAGTGGTGTTTGGTCGTGATTGCAGTTTCTCACGATCAGCAACAGTAACGCACGTTGGTGTTGAGCTGCATGTGGAAGAAAGCGGTGATAGAAGTTCACCATTCCGAGAGAAGTTTTCAATTGATGAACGGTCTTGGCGTTGCGGAAATTCCCTCCATTATTCAGGGAAGGGTTTCATTCGTACTTATTGTTCCATGAACTTCAATTCCAATTTACCGAGCTGGCACTTGGGTATGTTGATGATCAGACCGAATTTCACAAGTCGGTCCAACACATACTTCACGTGCTCAAGATGAGTCTGCTGGTCAGGTGGGAAAATCCGGATGTCGTCGAGGAAAACAAATGCGTTTTACAAGCCTTGCAGCACTTCGTGCATGAAGCGCTGAAATGTATAACCTGCGTTGCAAAGTCCAAATGTCATGTACATGAATTGGTATAATTCAAACGGTGTGATGATGGTGGCCTTCGGGATGTCACTTGGTTCCACGGGAATTCAGTGATACGCTTTTTGCATGTCAATCACAGAAAAAATTGTCATTCCGTGGAGGGCTGCGGTATAATCCTGAAGCAAACCAATTAGATAGCAGTCTGGGATTGTGCGGGCGTTGAGCGCACGATAGTCCCCGCATGGTCACCAATCTCCATTTGGTTTATTCAACATGTGCAAAGGACTGCTCCAGGCGCTTTTTGATAGGCGGCAAATTCCGTGTCTGATCATGTCATCGAATTTGGCTTTTGCAGCTGCCAGCTTGTCCGGGGAGAATCTTCGTGCCTTAGCGTTAACTGGTTTGGTTTTTACCCAGTAGCAGCGATTTGCCACTGACATCAAATGGAAGTTGATCGGCTTGGAGCAGCTGTTTTTTAATATGGGTGATAATCATTTTAAGGCCTGTGCGCCCAATGAGCCGCCTCTGTTTCATGTCGATAAGGAGGCCATAGTGTTTGATCAAATTGGCTATGGTGATTGGTGAACTAACATTGCCTATTGTGAAGATCCATGTAAACGGCGTTGCACGTCCCAAGTTTAATTTCACTTTTCATTTACCAAATGTGTGGATTCGGGAACCATTTGCGGCGACTAAGCTTGAGACAGCGTCGATCCTGGATAATTGGCGGACTAACCAAAACGTCCGCATCTGTGTCGATCAGAAAGCACTTCTGCTGATATTGTTGTGAATCCTAAATTATTGGATCGTGCGATGGGTGGTCGTTACGTGTGGTTAGTTTTTTTGCTTTGAGCAAGGTTGTCGATAGTTTTTTGCTTCTGGCCCATATTATTGATGGTACCAGCAAAGCTGTTTGTCTGTCGTTTCGGTGTGGCGTGCTGGCGATTCCTGTTGTTGCATAGGCTGTATGCGACGTGCGTCGTGTCGCGAGGTTGACTGTTGTCTATTATCTAGAGCATAGCTTGCATCCTCTATCTTCGTCATTCGGTGGCTGAGATCCCTTACTGCGGAAGAAAGCTTGCTCAGCTCACTTATGATTCGCAGCGTTGATGGAATGCTGTGCCGTGGCAGCAAATTGAATTGGGTTCAGTCGTCGGTGATGTGGCTCGTGGCGTAATTTGCGTCCACTTGGACAAACTAAAGCAGCACGTCCTCCTGCCACAAGAGTGGAGCCCTAAATGCGACGAGTGCCATCCCGTTCATATCGTTGGCCTCCTCCTTCAGCACAGATCCAGCCTCTGCAGTGAGTATCGGTGTCGATGGTGCCGGTGTCACCATATCAGGCGTTGGTTAGTGCTGCGCGACACTGAACTCGTCTCACGGGGCTCCAATATAACTTGTAGACTACAGAGATGGAATTGATGGTCAGCACCAGTACTAGAAGCAATTCGGTCTTCAAGCTTTGAATCTGCAGCTCTGAGTTGACTACCAGCGTATTGGTCACGTCTCCTTTGATGGTTGCTAGTTGCGTACTGCCCATTCGTGAATCGTCTGCGGTGATGTTGTTCGTGGACCTTGAAGCTCTGTTCACTGGCCAGGATCGCCACTATAGGGTTGATGTCTCGTTGTGAGAATAAAATACCTAATTTACTCCTATATAAAAAGATATACTTTATTTTCGATACCAAATGTGTTTCGATAACAAATATGCGAACAACAAATTAACAAATTTCGATAACCAATTACGATGCGTCGTCGTTCACGTCAAACAAACAGAAGGCGTGAAAGATTTTTTTGTCGAAGTCTTTAATGGATGAAAAATGCTGATGCCATTTGTGCGCGATAGTATATTATTGCGCACAAACATGCATATCTAGTTGGTCAATGAACGCGCGTGGGGAGCATTGAACAGCAACGATAATATCTTATCGCGCACAAGTACGTTTGTTGGTTGACCAGTACAACATTGTTGTCGTCGATATGTTTGGTGGCCAAGTATGCATGTTGTGTTCGATATGCTTGGTGGCTACTCCGCCACAGTACCCCTGCGATTTTTTTAATGGCGGGCTTTACCATTTGCCTAAATTTTAATGTAATTTGCTGTAGTAGACCCAGAAATGCCTAAAAACTTGTATGGCACATTTATGATTTTTGAGCAAGGATTCTGTTCCCATGCTCATGGTGAAGCCACTACTCGGAAAATGTGTTTTTTTTTATTTCCTGAAGAGTACGCCTTTTCGTAAAACTGCAACCAGATTTTATTGTGTACCAAAAACGGTACCTTTGGCCACCATTGTTCAAAAAACCGGTATAGCATTAGTACTCGGAAGACAAGAACCAGCACTGGGTCTGAAAACAGTAGTACTTGTACCAGTTATTAAAAACAGGCATATATATTAGTGCTGACAAAGCTGGCGTTTGCACCAGTACTGATAAAAAATGCAAAAATAAACAAGACAGGGTATTAACAGCGTTCACTGGTACCTGTACATACTAAACTAGTTTATTACTGAAACATCCACATTAATACCGGTACTGAAAAAATCCGTTTTATAGTTAAAAATCAGCACTGAAAAAATTGACTTACGGTTAAAAAAATCAGGTACAGGAATGAATACTGCAGAACACTGATAAGTGAAAACCCCTTACTGGAGAAAGTCGCATTAGAAAAACGATCCAAAGAAATCTTCACTTTATATTGCCAGCAGTTTTAAAACAGTAATAGTACAATTCAATAGCATTTGTAAGAAAAGGTTTAAATGCCGCAAATAGTGCGGCAGAGTTTGTATAGTGACAGATTTTAATTAGATCAGGAAAGCCATCAAATGGCCTTGAACTGAGATCGTGGGATCTTATTGACTTATAAAGCCTTCTCTGTGTTTTTGCCAGGCATTCGGGAAGATTATAAAGGAAGTCAAGGAATTTTGAGTGCAAACAATGTAAGTGAGAACTGGTTTGTTTTGAATCAGTGCTTTGCAGACATTTCCTATAACGAGCAATGGCTCTTCCTCTTTATGGACAGATCAACTACGCAAAAAGCAAAGATGTGGGATAATATATTTGCCTAGGCTTAAATTATGTTCTACCAAGTCACTTATAGTGCTTGTTTGGTTTTCATTTGAAACAAGTTTTTGTATTGGACCATGAACTACACTTTGAAAATTAAAGCGTAAATTCTCTATTCCACATATCCTTTAAGCCAACGCAATATAATCGGGAGCTACAAAGCTGGTCTTCATAAAGGCTAGTAAACGAATTAACCAAATAACTACACTTACACATGTGTTCTAAAGTTGCTGTAGATCTAACGTTGATGAACATTCATTTCTGGTAGACTTCATGCAAGTGCCTATACATAATAACCTTGGCGTTAGATTTTATTTTCAGGGTATCTCATGCCACGACTGTAACGGAATTCGAGCTGATATGGTCAATATCACGCTCATCCATGAAATTATTTTATAATTTTTAAATCAGCACCCATCACCTGGGTGGACTTATAGTCAGCAGTATCAGTAGCTCAAACTCGATGCCGCGAACAAATTTTGAAGTTGTGAGCTACTGCGCAAGTGGGGTGTGCAATAACCCACTGCTCCACACGGATTACCAGTACCTATACATATCCTCTCTTAAAAAATAACGCTTGACTATAGCGTCCCATCAACATTTTTCAAAGGTTGTAATGAAGTCCAGCCGTGCCGACATTCTCTGATTCACTAATTTAAACTTTCACCTTCTTTTGGGCACTCCTAATCTTTTTCTTTTCTTTGTATGAAAATTACCTAATAATTTACGTATTCTTTTATTCCCATCTTCATTAATATTTAATTTCCTACCTTATTTCTTAAAATAAAATAAATTTAATACTTTTATCTTCCTCACTAACAAAGATCCATTCTTTATTTCCCAAAAACAAAATTTCATTCATTACTACTAACAAAATTCTATACCATTGCCCATTACAAAGATATCAATGCAAGCTTTCAAATGCTTTGCGCAAATGAAGTTGCCTTTTTGAAGAATGAGAAATTATCGGAAGTTGGTTTAGGTGCTAGCGCGATGAATTCTCAATCTGGGGGTCTACTGGGACCGTGGGTTCGATTTCCCCGGGCACAGGAAAAAGTTTTTAATTTCGTCAAAAGTAATAAGTCCCGTGTGAATGACGATTTGCACATAATTAATCGTTATCATAGTTATATGCAAATCACCATATACTCGCATGCAATTGTAATTGTTGCATTCGTCGAAAGTGAAAAGATGAACGGAGGAATCCTGGTCAGAAGTAGTGATCCAGTAAAAGTTTGGATAATCTACGTAAGATTTACTGTTTTCAGTTAGATTGGATTTAGAATCACTCGTGACTTTAGTAAAGTAAGTCTCACAATCAGCGGTATCGACAGCAGCCTAAAATTTTGACTAAGAAGGCTCAAAAAGTACAATCAGCTGCTAAAGAGCCGATTTTCGAAAAATTGTTGAACCAATCACAAAATACTGACCTTAAAGATATTGAACAAAAAATAAGGCACTAAACAAATGTCAATCGAGCTTTTAATTCCCACAATTAAAGGATTTCCTGTTTATCTGCGTTAAAAAATTCTTCACACATGCAATACGCACATAAAACATTTGGCAACGTAATTTATCGTAGCAACTGTAATATACGCACAACGCAGGAAATAAACATCTAAATGCTTTTTGACTCACACTTGAAAAACAATTTTCTCAAATTTTCGATCCAAATCATTACAGCATTTATTCGTGTGTATATGTTGGTTGGTGAAAATTTTGAAAACTTGCCAATATAATCAAATGATAATGAATTCATACTGAAGCATTTTCAAAATATTTACATTTAACCTAATGAATGCGGCAGTGATGTCAATTGAACTTGCTTACTGGGTGCAAGGTTAATATTAATTTTTTATTTGGAGCGCTATGTTAGAATATGCAATTTTTGTGATGTTTGGAGGGAATGTGTAAAATATAACTAAGACTAATTCAATGTTAATGAAGATTCAAAGCAAAAAAGTTTCACTAATTTTTTTAGGCATAAGAGATCATTTATTTTGCTTCTGATTTTAAAGTAATTAATTAGATTTCTCCAGATCACATAAAAGCACCCAAAAGGACGAAAAAAAAAATATCAAAAAGAATAATATGCACTAATTTGAGCCTAAATCCCTGATATAGTTTACTGAAATATAGTTGATCGAGTGCTTGTCTTTTAACTAAAGGCTTATTAGTTCAAATTTCATTATTAGCAATGATATTAGATCTGTAAATTATCCACAAATAAAAGCATCAAATTTATTATTCTACTTTTTACGGAAAAAAATATACTTAAAACCATACGAAATAAAATATATTTATACATGGGGTATTGTTTGAGAGCTTGAGCACTTTAAATTCATATTTTTCATTTAAAGGAAATATTCATGCGAAATATGTTTGTATGAGTTTTCATTTAAATGGAAAATATATGGCTACGTTTAGGGTGGATCTTGATCCGAATGGGAGACACCACTTCCACTTGGATGCCACGCTCTTATTTCTCAAGTCTCGCCCGAGTTTGCTAGGCCCAGAGTGTCGTTTTGCTTGGGCAATCCATCCCTTCAGTAGGTTACCTCGGTGTCGACACCGTGGAACCGAGTCCTACAGCCACTTAATTTATGAATGCGAATTTTTTTTTCTAGTGTGTCCTTGAGCCGGAGAAAATAACCTGCCCCACAATAGGGCAATGCTAGCCTGCCAGCGCACCCACGCATCCTCAGACAAAGCCAATTCCGGCGTGCAACAACGCCATCGCTCGCCGAGGCAGCAGAACATTGCTGCAGTTCTTTACGAACATTGGTAGTCCATTCAATTCACTACGAAATGGTGACCAACGTGGGGCCCAAGAAGCTCGGCTGTATCAACAGTCAAGAGCCTGACACAGACCATCGTCTCTAGGTTACCCTGCTAGGTGTCCAAATTTTCGGCGAGTAGGTAACTACTGAAGTATATTGCACTAAACGTGCCCTTGCATCCTTAACAACTTCTGGACTTTGTGTTATCTCCGGATATCTTTACGAGTATCATTTGAAGTTGATTTTGATTTACACATTGGTGGTTTGCCACCATTTTATAACGAGCAACGCCAAATGATATTGGAGTCCTTTTGTGTACTTGGAAGTTGGTACATAACGTCATTTTACGACGGATTCTGATCTGCACCCCAAATCAAGCGATGCCTTAGTGCCTTCTAGTACATGGATCTTTGATTTTACATGATTGGCTGCTTAGCTAGTCCGTCACTATCCATGATAAGGTACGCGCTGCTTGCGGGTCGGAATCAACCCTGAGCCGACAAACTGTACCTGATTAACGCAAGCGTACAAGGGATCATTTTTGAACCGTAATATTTCAGGTACCTCAAGAGAGTAGTACCTGTGACGTGTAGGAAGAGCTCTCCATTGGTGTCCCTGCCTGCGGTGGGGGAAAGTAAATGGAAAGACCGAATTTTCATTATCTAGTTTTTTTTTTTTGAGTTCCACGATTAGCTCACCACTTTTGGCCAAAGTATACTTTCTGAAATATTTTTTTTCATATCCTTGCACTAGTCATAAATATTTATATATATGTTCCATATAACATCCGTAAATATATACATTTAGGAGTGAATTTCTTTATTCAGGAATAATGTCAACGAAGCGCGCACCCGACAAAAGTCGCTTACGATCGTGTGCGTGATTTGCCAGCAGGCAAGAAATGATGGCTTACTAGTGCGAACGCTACCGTGTGGCCATCAGTTTCATAAAACTTACTTGGCTCAACACTTACAGAACAACAGTACTTGTCCACTTTGTGGACAACCGGCCACTTCAGGCATACCACCAACCAGACTTGACGCGACACCAGCCACACAAGGGGTGGTACCAACGCATAATGAAACCAGAGACCGAGGTTTGCCACTACCTGGTGACCTTGACGACATAGAAGGAGCTGGAGCAGTATCGTCTTCTGGAGGGCAGAGGACTAACGTATTCGTAGATACGACAATTCTGCAGGACATGATGGTACTATTGCAGGCCTTGAATACACGGGCAGCCACTATGGAGAGTAAGAAGTAGAGCTCTCCCCAAGCGCGTCCCTGAACGCCTCTACTGTGGGACTTGGACCCAAATTCTTGGCATTTCTCGGCAGGTCCGAGAATCGAGCTCAAGCGAATCACACCTAGCTTATCTCTGAACCTGATAGCCCTGGCATACTGGCCAAGACTCAGCTAGGTTCAACTAACGATATAAGGTCCAGTGGCTGCTCCGAAGCAACGCGGACCTCAACAGCTATCATATAAGTTGAAGCCAACACAAATTTCCGGCATCATACAGGTCTAGAATCTCCATTTTAGTGGAGAACCACACTTCATCACAGTTGAGGTCTTCGTTGCTCGGGTGGAGTCAATGATTTATCAGATTTTAACGGGGGACCACACTGCTCTGGCCGGCTACTTGCCGATTTTATTACGAGGAGCAGCCCTCGAAACCTACAGGCAAATACACGCCACTCCTCCGCCCTACCGCTGGTGATGGTTGAAGGAAGTATTACGCATGGAGTACCCTACCGTTAATATGGATGAGAGGATACTGGATAAAATCCAGGCCAGATGGCAACGACCGGATGAACCGTTCAGCAAATTCAAAGCTGACATTTTACCGCTCAACGACCAACTGGTGGAGCCTAAATTCAATTATTGCGGGTGTCGAAGCGCAATTTACAGCCTGAGCTTTGCCGTCACGTTGCGAAATCTGACTCTCAGTACATGGCGTCACCTTTGAAAGCCGTCAGCAGACAGGAAGGAGTTGAAGAGGACTTGCGGGAACAACCATACCTGCAAACGAGACCTGGTCCGCGGCACGGGATTTGGGGAACGGCGCAGGAGACAAGCACTCTCGATCGGGAAGACACCACCAGGTGGAGAACCTCATGACTTGATGGAACTGCGGACAAACCGGACATCAGTTTGTTGCATGTCGAACAGAGCGCACGGTTTTCTGCTACGGATGCTATGAACCAAATACCTACTTCCCAGATTGTCCGGATTGCGCCATTTTAAAAAACAGACGAGGGAGTACTCAACCGCCTCAGCGGTACTTGAAACCTCACCCGTAGACTGCCAGCCTACTGCAAATATTAGACATGACAACATTAAACCGGCCTTGACAACGATGACCGGGGGGTCGCTTCTCTCCCGGAGGCTTCTCTAAAGACAATTTTGAAGCGGCCACCACACCCAACCAACAGTTGAAGCCAGGCCGCTTCTGGTTCATGTCCTAAAGACATATCACATTCGACTGCAGGAATACTGCGTGGCTTGAGAGCGAATCTTTGCATCAGAAGAGGTCACCTCTCACTCGCGCAAAATATAAGAAATCCACCCGTCATTGGCGGAGCTTCCGGGAAAGAGTGCGCACCTCCCATCGAATCCTGAACATATGCAAAATCTCGGCGCTTTCCGAGAGTGACACCAGACTTTTCGCACCAATCAAAGTATTGGGCGAAATCGCTGTTGCATTAATTGACATGGGTGCAAGTATAAGCTGCCTTACCTCGAGCTTCAGCTCAAAGGTACTCCATCAAAACCTTACGTTGGTAAAACCTTGGCGTTCTGAAATCAGCACGCCTAATGGCACCAAACATCCTATTAAGGATAGGTTGGCAGCACCCATCACGTTTAGAAGTCAAACTAGGGATATCACATTTTCATTATCCCCTCACTGACTCAGAACGCGTACCTCGGCGTCAATTTCATCCTATAATTTTGTTTGGCTCCAGATTTATTCGTGGATTCACACTTTAACACTAGAAATGTACAAGTATATTTATTTATTTATTTAGAAAATCTTGTTTACAGATTTACTTAATCCAATTATAAAATGGGCGAAAATAAGAAAAATACAAAAACAAAATTAAGAAGAAGGCTACGTTAACCATTGATATTGAGAGCATTCCGTACTGTTGATTTAAAAATTCGCAAAGAGTGCGGTGGAGGACCAAGCTGAAGATTATTGTAGGCTCTTATAGATCGCACCAAAGGCGAGTACGTGTCGGTTTTTGCAAATGGAACGATAAAGTGATCGGATGATCGTGTCCTCAATGGCGCACGTGCATGTAATGCATTGCATAGGTCCGATGTTAAGAGGCCTCTGGAGAGTTTAAAAAGGAAGCATAAATCTAAAAATTGTCTTCTAATGTCGAGAGGTGGGATATGAAGGAAATTTAGATGTTCACTGTAGGAGCGATACGAAAGGTTATATTTATATAAGAGAGTGCGTGTGAACTTTCGCTGGATTGATTCGTCAGCTTTCGATAAATAAATGAAACGGGGTGACCATACTTGACAGGCATACTCGAGAATGGAGCGAACCAACAGGATGAAAAGGTGAACACAGGTATGAATACTGAATGTTCTATGAGAGCATCGTAGTGTACAACCAGCGATTCGCGATGCTCTAAAGGTTATGTCAGCTATATGTACATCAAATTTTAAATGTGTATCCAGTATAACACCTAGGTCTTTATAATAACCCACCATAGATAGCAGTGATCCGTTAATTGAATACGCATTGGTAAGAGGCGTACGCTTATTGGTGAAACACATATGCAGACATTTGGACACATTGAGAGGAAGGCGATTCATAGAGCACCATCGAAAGAGGGAGTCTAAGTCAGATTGAAGGTCACTACAGTCCATTTGTGAATAGACGACTTTAAAGATTTTTAAATCATCTGCGTAGAGCAGACAATCTGATGTCAACACAGTTGGTAGATCATTTATGAAAACATTAAATAGAAGAGGGCTGAGGATTGAACCTTGAGGCACTCTAGAAGAAGGAGAGGAAACGTACGAAGAGCAACCACACCAAGTAACCGATGAAGAACGATTTGTCGGAAAGGAGGATAGCCATGTAAGAAGAGGGCCAGAGAGGCCAAAAACCTCAAGTTTCTTCAGTAATAGACTATGGTCTACCATATCAAAGGCTTTGGCGAAGTCCGTGTAAATCACGTCCATTCGCTGACCTTCATCAAGTGATAGGGCAATCGCATTGGTAAATTCAGCCAAATTGGTTACCGTTGACCGTCCCTTAACGAAACCATGCTGCTGTTTAGCGAAGTCATTGGGAATTGCAACATATATTCGGTTATGAACAATTCTCTCAAAAAGTTTTCCAAAACATGAGAGTAGGGATATAGGCCTGTAATTAAGTGCTAAGCTACGGTCCCCTGATTTGTGAATTGGAAAGATGTTGGCTATTTTCCAAATTGCTGGGAATGTCCCTACAGTCAGGCTGATATTAAATAATATTGACAAGGGTCAGCTTAGGGATGAGTACAGCGTTTTCACAAAAAAGTTCGGGACTCCATCTGGGCCCGAACTCACGTTAACATCAATAGAGTCGATTATACTTTCGACTTCGGAAGGTGTTGTCAAAATGGTGCTCAAATGAGAGGAATGGTTAGTTGGGAGAATGGGTAAGGGTGACGAAGATAATTGGAAAATAGAAGCAAAATGGTCTGCAAATATATCGCATATGGCCTGACCATCAGACGCTTGTTTTCCATGCAGGCTAACAGAGCTAGGTATATTTGAAGTGGATTTGAGGGAGTTGACATATGTCCAGAAAGATTTAGGATTGTTTGATTGTAAAGAGGCCTCGATGGTGTTAAAATATGAATGCATTGCACGCTTGATGACCATTTTGGCATTCTTACGTAGTTGTTTATAAGACGACAGATACGTCTCCGAACCGAAAACTCATTATAATATTATTAAGTTTATTATAGAAGGCCGTGACAACATCATTGGCATCAGTATAATGAGAGAGAAACTGCCAATCGATCTCAGAAAGCTCTAATTGAATAGCTTCATAGTTTGCCTTGTAGAAGTTGTATCTAGAAATAGCTTTGTTATTCCTATGGCGTGAGATGCAAAGCGATAGTTGCATTTCAAGTGAAGGATGGTGAGAATCTGGTTTGACATAAGGGGTTGGTGATTGAGAAACTGAGATAATGCTCATGGGATTGTTGGTAAAAATGAGGTCCAGCAATCTATTGTTTAAGTTTGGGAAATAGTTGAACTTCGTTAGCGAGCATAGAGACGAAAAGGATGACAATGAAATTGATATCTCATTATGTGACACAATCCTTCTAGAGCTTAAATCCCATTCAACCGTTGGCATGTTAAAGTCACCGCAGATCACATAGGACGCAGAGGGGTATGAAACATTAATGTAATTAGAAAGTTCAGAAAAGAAGAGAGTATAGACTTGTAGCGGGGAGCTGCATGGCACAAAGACACACACAATAAATATTAGCAAGCTAGATGATAATCTCAAACCAACTACAACGCATTCAATAGGAGGGGAGAAGGTGATATCTCGACAGAAGAAATTTTCAAAAGGTTTATGGACCGCAATCAAGACACCTCCGCCATGGCATTTACCGGATATAGCTCGGTCCCTATCCTTACGATATACATAATGTAGAGGAAAGAGTTCTTCATTCGCAATTTCCTTTGAAAGCCACGTCTCAGTTAAACATATAACGTCATCATTCGCCAATATGGATGCTAAATTCATATCATTCAGCTTGGTTCTCATACCGCGAACATTTTGATAATATAAGTTAAGATAATTAGTTGATGTGTGATTGTATTTTTCATTCAGTTTCTGGTTCTTGTTCTGTTGGCTGATCGAAAATTTTTGTACGGCCTTCGCTCCAAATGTTTAACAAGTATACCAGTTGGCCAAAAGTCTGGTTTAGAAAGTTCCTGTAATTCCATTGGAACGGTAAGTTTCAACGACGCTACGATTCTATTTGTGTTCTCTTTCTTTGTTAGTTTAACACAATCTAGCACAGCCGGCGTAAGGCCAGGTTTAGAAACAACGTATTCCTTAATCTCCTTCTGCGGTGTATCAATTGATAAACGAGATATAAATAATTGCATCGGGGGCGATATCACTCTTTGTAATTGTCCCGAGTGATTGTTGGTTTCTTGACTTAATAAATTTGGTGTTGAGTTTGCAGGCGCTAGTTGTTGTTGCTGATTAAGAGTAGAATATTGATTTGCTGATCTTGATGATGCGGATGCCTGCGAGCTCAAAGAAATTTCTCGCGGACTATGACGAACAGGCTGTGTTTTGCTTCTCGTTAAGATTTGAGGTGCCTCGACGGACAAAGAGTTGGTTGCAGATTTGCTATCTTTATCCTCTGGCTGAATGCTTTCAAAAGTTGGTTCAACCAATTCCACAGTATCGCTTACACTTGGCGATGGCAAAGGACTGGAGAGTCTACGATTAAACGGTACAGTTATGGATAGCAAAGACTGCTGTTCTGTATCAGCCATCGTTAAAAGTTGATCAATTTCTTCATTTGTGGTCTCAAGCTTCTACTTTAATTTAAGTATTGCTGACGAGAGGGCATCTACGGTCTCCTTAGCTTTCTGAAGTCTGGTTACGTATGCTGCAATACTAAACTTTCCGCAGCGTTCACAGGACCCGTATACACCAGTTCCTCTTTTCATGATGGCGTCTGCAGTTGGGCCCGTCAAGCTCGCACCATAGCAGGTTACAAATGAGGAATAACTTTTCTGGGCAAATAGTTTGCTCAGATGGACGATTATGTTAACCATAAAATGGACGAAAAGCTCTATAAGTTTCGGCAAATGATTTTTGACTTTGAAAATAAATTTTCACAATTTGGAAGCGTTGCTCAAGTGTTGAACGATACGATTAAATGGCAAACTTTACTGGACACAAATGTACAGAATTGTCAATTTCAACATACGTTACACACAAGTCATCCCTTTTGAAAACCTCTTGCAGCTAATAAAAACACCCTGTAGATATTTACAGCTATGCATATAAATAATAAATGTAGGTTTTTTCGTCTACAACTTTTGTTTAGGAGGTAGGGTTTTATTTTATCGTCAATGTAAGTAAAATAATTTCATTTTATTATTATGATTAATTAAATTATGCATAGTTGATTTTACAATATTTGCGTTACCTATCTTGTAAGAAGCAAGTTTCCGAAAAAACATAAACCACTAATTTTCTCATTTCTCTTTTAATTTTAACTCGAAATAAAACGAAATATATTTAAATCCCAAAAAAAAAGTTGAGGAATGTAGCCTTGAAAAATTGTTAATTGGAAGAAGATTTCTTTCAAATAAACAAAAAAGAAATGAACATTCGATGTTTGATTTAAAAATAAATTCAACCGGCATTTTCCCTAAAAAATAAACATTCAAATTTAAAACGAAGCCAAATTACTCATGCATGCGACGACATCGTGAGAGAAAATTCAAATGAAAATGCCGGCAAAAAAAACTATTTGAAATACATTTTAAGTTTTTAAAATGTTATCATGATTGGGGATCTCATATGGTCAAAATTTTTGACAAAAATTACAATATTAGGGGTTATGGCAAGGAATCATTTATACTGTTTAGATCAAACAGTTTTTTGCGTAGACTTTTTGCAAGGACATTCATCATGAGAAATTGTAATTGAAAAACATTTCTGGCCATGTTAAAATGAAATTAAACAAAAATAATTTCGCCAAATTGCGTCAATCTGAAAATGTTCGTCATTCATTCGATAAATCCAAAAACTTAATCCATTTCAATCCACTTTCATATTGTCAACATTCCAGTTCAGCTAATTTTATTCGAAACATTCTTAACATCCCTCTGTACCCTCTTCCTCCCCTCCTCCTCCTCCTGGAAACTCACATTCACATTTCCACCTCATTTCAATTTTCCTCAATCTTTCATTCAATTTTTTTTTTCTTCCTCCCTCTCTGTTCTTACACATTCGTTTATTTCCTTTCTTTTTGCTCTGTTAATTTTTTCGGGACCAGACTGTGAAAATAAATTTTTCATCCTTGACGTCATTACAACGCGCGTCGGTCGTTGCAAATGATTATCGTTTGCCCGCTGAGTGTGTTTTTGACGCGACACCGAATTGTGAACACCAGACCGGCAAACATTCAATCGACGTCAATTCAAGAGGGAAATGAAAATGAAAGGAAAACTTCACATAAAAGATAAAAAAAAGAAAAAAACTAGGAAAGGACGTAAGAATACGTAGTTTTTCCTCTCAATGATTCCAACAATTTATTAGTATGGTAGGCAATAAATAAGGAAATATTGTCAATTTTCAACGGCACAAAGACATTGTCTAGAAGAACTCAAGGAAAACTTTTATTCTGTATTCAGTTCAAGCATACGTAAACAGAATATATGAATACACATGGTTATTTCTAGTAAGAGGAAATGGAAGATTTCAGTTTTACTAATGTGATTATCTCTGCCCTAAATATTTTCTGAATTAGTCAGATCAAGCGTTGAAGATTAGGCGGTTGACCTTTGAATGATATGTTTTGAGGAGATGATGGAAATTTTATAATTTTGTGTTTTTTTTTGGAATTTGATCATGCATTGGCCTTTTCGGTTACTATGTTGAAACATAGTAAAAATATTTAAGGTGGAATACAAGTATATAAGTCAAAAAGTAATTGCGACTTACCCAAACATCGATTTCAGGACCTGTATACTTTTTTCCTTCGAAAACTTCTGGAGCTGCATATGGCGGTGAGCCACACCATGTGGCTAAGAGTTCACCACGCTTATATAAATTACTAAATCCAAAATCAGCAATTTTGATATTCATGTTAGAATCCAATAGGAGGTTTTCAGCCTGGAATCACAAATAAAGTAATTTTAATTAAAACATTAATTTTTTTGATAAAAGGCTAAGAAGTAAAAATAGAAGACGAGTAGGCAGGAAAGGAGGAATTTGTAACTATCCTAGGGCTCGAAGCATCTTTTCTGATGACATGATCCAATGACTTGAATTAACCTCCCGAAGTAAGGGATGCGTAATTCAAGCCATCGGTTCATTTCAATTTTTCGTTTCCGATTCTTCGAGTCTTAGTCAATACTTTTCATTTGATACCCAATTCAATTACTTTTGTTCAAAAAATGTTGTTTAAGATCACTTTCATGTTAGGGGGGACCCCCTTAAAAATTTTGGAAATTTTCGATAACACCTTCATTTTTGAGAGACTACCACTTCTAATATTACCTCACATTTTGAGGTTTGAACCTTTTTTAGTTTCTGAGAAAACTGGCCGTGATGCACGGACGAACAGACAGACGGACAGGCAGGACGCGAAACTAGTAGTTCTTTGTCAAATTTGTTTACAAAGCCCTAAAAATTAGTATGAAATTTTTGACGCGCCTGAGGTCTCAACGATTGACAGACTGCGGAAGCTGCAATGAGCTGGACAAATAAATCGTATGGACGAACAACGGATACCCGAAAAGGTATTCATTCGGAGAACTGAAAGCCGGAGACTCGTGAGGGAACCAAGAAAACGCTGGTCTGACTCGGTCGACGAAGACAGTTCATCGCTGCTCGGATTTTGAAATTGGAGGACGCGGTTAATGGACCGAAACAGTTGGAGGCGCTCTTTGCAGGAAGCGTAGGCACGAGAGGGGCTACGAACAAGAAGAAGAAAAATAAGAGGCACTTCAATTTTAAAATTGAAACCAAACGCCTTTCTCAATTCTTAGGCTCAATCCAATGTTTTTTGTTTGCCCACGTCAAAACAAATTCTGCACCATAAACTTAAATTTTACTACCTCCACTTAAATCTAATGAAGGGTAGAGCCTTGTCGATAAAAGTACAGAAAAAAACCGTAAATGTATGTGGAATGAAATACGACTGTCAAACGAGATACTACGAACCGGTTAGTTGGTATCCAACCTCCGTAGAGCGTGGACGAGGTTTAACCTTTCTCATCTTACATCTATTTTAAATCTTTTTCGCAATAATTTAGTTACTAAAATAAAGTGAATTTGAATTAATCTATAAATCAATTTTTACATGGGGGCTCAACCGGGATTGTGAACAGAGCTACCGACAAATAAATAGTAATTAAATACGCGTGTGCCGTGCGAAATGAAGAAAAACGGACAGAAGAACAAAACGCAAGCGTGGACGTGTTGGAAACGATGAGAGGCGGCGACGATCGCGCATCAAATTTTAACATGCATGATGTGGAAAGCGTGATTCACAAATTTCATGGCGAGAATATGAATGTGGTAGCATATCTAAACGAATTTGAAGCGTATGCAACCGCGTTCAGATGGACGGAAATTCAGAAGTTCGTATTCCTTAAAAAATCGCTGTCGGGCGTGGCTCGGATGTTCGTAGACTGCGAGGCAAAACCGGTGTCCTATTTCCAACTAAAAAGTGCCCTAATCGAAGAGTTTAAAGCAAAGATAGCGACGTTGACCAGAGGCTTCGAGAGGAGAAAAAACGGAACAATGAATCGTACCGTGAATATTTGTACTGAATGCTTGAAATAGGCAGTCATGCACAGATGGATGATGTCTCGGTGTTTCGGTATGTGATCGATGGCATTAAAGACTCGAAAGTGAATAAGAATATTTTATACAGCGCGAAAACGACAGCGGAATTCAAAGAAAAACTCTTAACCTACGAACAAATGAAAAGCGATCCCGAAGTTCCAAGTGGTCTCAACGTAAAGAAACCAAAAACGGGAAAAAACGAAGTAATGCAGAAATCACGATACTGTTACAATTGCGGATCGTCTGACCACGAATGTTGTCCGGACAAGACGAAAGGCCCAAAGTGTTTCGAGTGCAATCTATTTGGTCACAAACGCACTGATTGCCCGAATGGAAAGGCAACCAATTGCATACGAAAATCTGGACCATCATATTATTCTGTATCAATTAACGAAGTGGCTTTTTCCGGTCTTATCGATACTGAGCGACGTGTGCATTGTGAAGAAGTCGTGCCTCAGTAAAATAAAGCCACAAGACGTATCAGAATCTTCGCGTTGTACGTTAACGGGTCTCGGTTCCAGTATCATTACACATGGGCTGTGTACTGTAGATGTGAAAATTAACGGTATCTTATTCGAAAATATTGAATTCAACATGGTAGACAACATGAGTGTTAATCCCGACGTCATCATAGAAATGAATCTACTCGCTAGCGCCATAGTGGAAATTCGCAATGGTAAAATGACAATTACGAAAGTCGATGCGGAGCCTGATAGTAAAGAAACGATGGATGAAGCATGCAACCCAATCGAATGTTTTCTCACGCAAATAAACACGGAAACGTTGAACGAAGATGAGCTTAGTGCAGACGTTTGCAACATGAAGGTTCGTTCTGAAGTTAAAGATATTATCTCGAAATATTCACCGACACAACCAAAAGAATCGCCGATAAATATGAAAATTGCTGTAATTGATAACGAACCGGTCTATCGTCCGCCAAGAAGATTTTCGCCACCCGAACGAAAGATAATCGACGAACAAGTAGAGTCTTGGTTGAAAAACGGAGTTGTACGCGAAAGTGTCTCTGATTATGCAAGTCAAGTGGTTCTGGTAAGGAAAAGGGACAGCAAGCACAGATTGTGTATCGACTACCGAGCCATCAATAAGAAAATTTACAAAGATCGATACCCGCTACCGGTGATCGAAGACCAAATCGACAAAATTGGAGATGCAGTATTTTTTAGTACCCTCGATCTTGAAAATGGCTTTTTCCATGTGACGGTGGATGAAGAGAGTCGCAAATTTACATTGTTTGTCACTCCAACCGGACAATGTGAGTTCACGAAGGTACCATTTGGATTATGCAATTCGCCCAGCGTATTTCAAAAGTTTATAAATTATACATTCCGAGATCTGATTCGGGAAAACGTTGTAATAATTTACGTTGACGACATCGTTGTACCCTCACGGACCATTGAAGAAGGCTTAATTAGTTTAAAACGAACCCTAAAAGTGGCTGCTGATAATGGACTGAATATAAAATGGAGTGAATGCCGATTCCTACAGGAAGAAATAAAATACTTAGGCCATCGAATTTAAAAAGGAACCGTCAAGCCATCGATCGGTAAATCAAAAGCCGTTATTAATTTCCCGATTCAAAAGACGTTGAAGCAACTAGAAAGCTTCCTTAGACTTGCCGAATATTTTCGGAAATTTATTCCAAATTTCGCAACACGGGCGCGACCGTTGACCGAACTTACGACTGGAAACATGCGTTGACATCAAACTCTGTGCTGAAAATCTTCAAATATGGCGTTCCTACGAAGTTACATACTGCCGCCAGCAAACAAGGATATGGAGCGGTTTTTCTCCAAAGGGACGCGGAAGACAACTCGATGCATCCTGTTTTCTATATGAGCAAGTCTACGACCGAACCTGAGAAAAAATATTCAAGCTACGAACTCGAGGTGTTGGCTGTCGTCGAAGCATTAAAGAAGTTTAGGATTTATCTGATTGGACAGCGCTTCAAACTTGTCACCGATTGTAAAGCGTTTAAATGCACCATGGAAAAGAAGGATTTGGCGACGCGGGTTGCCAGATGGGTCATGCTGCTTGAAGAGTTCGATTTTGAAGTGGAGCACCGTGCTGGAACTGGCATGCGACATGTCGATGCCTTAAGCCGCAATCCGGTTGTTATGATGATACAAAGTGACGACTTTCTGAAACGATTGAGCGAAGCACAACATAGTGACGAGGCGTTGCTACCTATCATCGAAATACTGAGAGATAAGCCTTACAAAAATTATACGATGCATCATGGTATTTTTTGTAAAATTTCAAATAATAATAGTTTGTTTGTCGTTCCAGAATTAATGAAATCAGCATTAGTTCGGGAAGTCCACGAAAAAGGGCATTTTCGTTTGCAGAAAATGAAGTATATGCTGCAAGAGTTTTATATCCCCGATCTAGATCGTCCCATTGAACGTTGCATTTCCAGTTATGTGAGATGCATCTTATCCTATAGAAAACGAGGCAAAGCAGATGGATTTTTGTACCCGATTCCGAAAGGCGATGTCCCCCTCGCTGCGTTCCATATCGATCATCTGGGCCCTATGCAAGACGTGAAGAAAGGTTATCGTTATATTTTGGCTGTTATCGATGGGTTCACAAAATTATGTTGGCTTTTCCCGACAAAAACACTTGCGCGCGATGAAGTCCTGCAGAAGATGGAGGTAATTACTGAATCGTTTGGTTATCCCCTTCATTTAATTTCCGACAAAAGAGGAGCATTTGTATCGCAAAACTTCAAGAAGTATTGCACCGACCACGATATTGAGTTGCATCTTGTGACCACCGGCGTGCCTAGGGGAAATGGGTAGATCGAGCGTCTTCATGCGGTTGTCATATCGGCACTTGCGAAGTATTCTATTGACACACCTGATGAATGGTTCAAAAATGTAAAAAATATTCAGAGAGCTATTAACTCTACGTATCATCGATCGATAAAAATGTCACCATCTCAATTAATGGTCGGTACTAAGATTCTGTAAAGGACATTCGGCTTATGGAGATTTTAGAGGAAGTTATATCCCAACAGTATGACGAAGCTCGAACAGAATTACGCAAGCAGGCGAAAGAGGCTATAGCGAAGATGCAGGATGAAAATTCGAGAAATTTCAACAAGAAGCGAAAGAAAGCTACCATCTACAAAGTTGGGGACCTGGTTGCGATAGAGCGAGTGCTGTTTGGTACGGGACTGAAGATCAGACCAAAGTTTCTTGGTCCCTATCGGGTTGTTTCAATCAAGGGATTCGATCGTTATGGCGTGCAGAAGGTTGGCGAACACGAAGGCCCGAAGGTTACAATACAAGCGCAGACAGGATGAAAATATGGGCCGAATTCGACGACAATGACGACTTCACCGTTCCACCACAAGACGCTGATGACTCGCCTGAGGCAGACGAGTAATATGGATGACCGAGTGTGGAATGAAATACGACTGTCAAACGAGATACTACGAACCGGTCAGTTGGTATCCAACGTCCGTAGAGCGTGGACGTGGTTTAACCTTTCACATCTCACATCTATTGTAAATCTTTTTCGAAATAATTTAATTACTAAAATAAAGTGAATTTGAATTAATCTATAAACCAATCTTTACATGCATACCAAATAACAACAGAGACAAGGTGGAGTCCTGTTTTAAAGTTTTGAACTAACTGCTATATTTGAAAGCAGAAAGAGTCAACTGTTTTCGCAAAACAATTTTTTTGCCATTTTAAGAGTATCGGGCAACGATTTATCCATTTAATGTGCAAGGAAATAAGTGTGTTGCTTCAAAAGTGATCATACCATCTTTTGAATCAACTAATGAAGTTTTTGCTACCGCCAAGGCTTAAAATGTTTTTAAGAAAAATTTTAAATTCATTCCAATCTGATACAATGCTACTTTTTTATGTGCCTTAGCAGTAATTCTTTTCTTTGAGTTGTCCGTTATTTGTTCTCTTTACGAATTCAGTTTTCTATACTCGTATATGCCGAATCAAATTCACCTGAATGAAGCAATTTTCACAAAAAAACTGTATTTCTCCCTGTAGTAAAACTAAGTTTTTAAGCTTCACCCTTTGTTCATTTTTGCAACTAAATAAATTCTTTCAAACTATAATTTTCATAAATTTTCTTTTTCAATTATATTGTTTATTTAATATTCGCAGGCCAATTCTTTTTTTCACACATCTTTTAGACACTGAGAATGGTGTAAAGGAATTGAAAGACGTCTGCTCACTTAAAAAAGCTAAGCCCGAAAGCTTTCCAAATAGAAAAATCATTTTATCCATCCATGTCTCACCACAAATTCTAAAATATTTTTTTTTTGGCATTTGGATTAGCAAACTATCGATGTTCTTATATTCGTGTTTCTAGGTGTGTTCGGTTAGTCAGCTTTTATATATTGGCTAGCGTTCTGTTTCAAACTCAAAGACTCTGCATGAGTTTGCAACATTTACCAGCAGCGATGTAATATCTGGTGTAGATCAAGAAATAAGGGTGAAAAGTCATAGCTACCGTTTGAAATAAAAGAAAACAAAAACTACTAAGAAAAATTGATAAAGTGGGTAGAAACTCAAAATATTGCTGAAAAAAGAAAAAGTTCGTTCATTTCTTCAGTCAAAAAAAAAAAATAAATAGTAATAATAACCTACTGAACTACTTGCTTCAAGAAATTGGTTTAACTAACATCAGCCTGCTGTTGATGGTCCAAAGTTCCAGTAATGGAAGGTGTTCAGGCATTTTCATATCTCAAACGATAATATTCAAAATTACATTAAGGTAACGGGCTTCTAATTTTCGGAGTCTCGGACGGACGTCAGTTTACAGGCTTCACACTTTCGGAGTCTCGGGCAGACGTCAAACTTGCCAACTATCAACGAATAGTCTGGAGATTTTCCACGGGGGAACGGATAATAGACTATGAACTTAATACAGTCACATACGGCACCGCATCAGCACCATTTTGAGCTGTGCGCACACTACATCAAATAGTCAGTGGTAACGACAACACTTCAAACCAAGCGGCGCAGACAATACGGACGATTTTTATGTTGACGACTACTTGGGCAGAGCTGACAACATTTACGAAGCTTTACAGCTGAAGCGGAACATCATCAACGTCCTAAACAGCAGTGGTTTGGAGCTACATGGATATGTATCTAATGTACCTGAACTTTCGGATCCAATCAACACTAAAGCAGAATCTCATTCCTTTGACAACGACGAGTCAAGCTCGGTACTTGAATTACTTTGGAATCCAACCTCAGACAACTTCGGATTCAAAATCAACATAACCACACCGAACACATACACAAAGCGGACGTTGTTGGCTGCTTCAGCACGGATTTTTGGCCCTCTCGGTTTTCTTCTTCCAGTTTCGATCGCGGCCAAGATACATCTACAAAATTTATGGCCGTCAGGGATTAGCTGGGACAACTCACTTCCTGACGATCTAAAAGACGCACTTGCGAACTACATATCTGACCTAATAGCGCTCTCTGATGTATATATTCCACGATTTATGGGATCAATGGAAATTATTGGCTTTGCCGACGCATTGGGGATGGCATACGCCGCAGTGATTTACACTAGAAGACAAACTGGAGACGCACACGAGCCTTTTCGAGTCACATTACAAGCAGCTCGAATTAAAGTCGTACCAATCAAGGGAGTCACAATTCCTCGACTTGAAGTATGTGCAGCGGATCTACTCGCCAAACTTACGCGGAAGACTGCGTTCTGCATGCTGTGCCTAAAAAATAAGGAGACATTTGCATTTGAACTGCGCGCGTCGAAGGATTTGGAAATTTTTTTTTTAGGGTGGTAGTACTGTCAGTGACATCTATGTTAAATTTACATCTCGCTTGCGTCACGCTATCCGCCACAAAAGGCCGGAATTGTGGATAGTAAATTCTTGGTTTTTAAACCCCGACAATGCACCATCCCATACTGCACTCGTAATTCGTGATCATTTCGCCAAAAAATCAACCCATATCGTTCCGCAACACCGTATTCACCTGATCTGGCACCGTGCGGCTTCTGGCTATTCAGCAAGCTTAAAAGACCGCTCCTGGGATACCGTTTTGATACGATAGAGGAGATTCAAGCCGCAGCGAAGACGAAACTGAAGGCCATCCCGGAAAGTGACTGCAATCAGTGTTTCAAAGATTGGAAAATCCGTTGGCATAAGTGCATTGCATCGGGAGGGGATTACTTTGAAGGAGACGAAATTGATTTGGAAGAATAAATAAAGGATTTTCAAAAAAAATACAATGTCACCTTATTTTTTGGGCACAGTCAATCTGAACAACTGTCACTGCTTTATGGGCTCGCAAGTGACATTAGCTTGGATATTGGATAACCATAGGCACTGGAAAACATTTGTGGCGAATTGGACATACAAGATCATCAACATAATCCCACCTAAGGGATGGCATCACATTAAGTCTAAACGTAATCCAGCAGATTGTGCATCACGCGGCCTGGAACCAGCACAATTATGTAAGCATCATCTCTGGTGGAACGGACCAACCTTTCTAACATCAAAAAGTTATTTTCATTCACGACCATTGCTCATCACGGCCGGATCAGTCATGTCGGTAGTTCGGCATGTACAAGTTAATCTGCTAACGGTTCATAGCAACCTCCCAATCCAGAATTTCTCGGATTGATAAAAACTACGTTGTCATCGTGTTATCGGTCCACTTATGAAGATAGAGATTAATTAAGCCTTGATCATTATGTTACGACAGCCCCAGTTGAAGTCTTTCGGTCAAGAAATTCATCTTCTTACGTGGAACTGTCCGCCTCTTAAGGCAAGCAAAATATGCGGTCTGGACCCATTCTTCGACACTGATGGCATTTTTCGGATCAATGGCAGGTTAGAAAATGCGCAATTACCCTTTAACTAGCGGCATTCAATCCTGCTAGATCGGAATCCTCGCATCACTTCACTTCTCATCACCCATGAATATCATCAACATTTTCATGCGGCTTATCGACTACTACAAACCATTTTACTCCACTAATTTTGGATAATTGGACTACGGATTGCCATCGAGCAGGTTATTTGCAACTTTATTACGTGTACACGACACCGGGTGAAGACATTGTATCCAAAAATGGCCTCATTACCAACGGTACCAGTTACGCCTGCAAAAGCCTTCGCAAAATGCGCTGTCGACTATGCAGGACCACTCATTCTCAAATCATGGCACGGATGGCCAGCCAAGCTGTACAAGGCCTAGATAGTGCTCTTTGTCTGTTTGGCTCCGAAGGCCATTCACATTGAAACTGTCACATAATTTACTACGGGATACTTTATAGCAGCTCTAAGGTAGTTTATATCTTGGCGTGGCTGTCCTGACCACATTTATAGCGACAACGGAAACAATTTCGTAGAAGCAAACATGGAAATAGCTTCAACGCATTGGTTGTTCAAATCCTCGAAGGTGCTGGATTCTTCATTCCTCCGGCAGCCCCTCACTTTGGAGGACTTTGGGAGGTAGGAATCAATCTGTTAAATTTTACTTGACCAGAGTCATCGACAATGTGACACTCACGTTCGAAGAAATCTACACTCTGCTCTGTCAAGTGGAACATAGTTTAAATAGCCAGCCACTTTGTCCTCTTTCAAGTTGTCCCAGCAATGTCAATCCCTTGTCACCAAATCATTTCCTTATTGGTATCAGTGGCGGACTTTTACTCAACTCGGAAGAGCATTCCTGCCACATTAACCACCTGCGAAGATGGTAATATATTCAGAAGCTACACAACGATTTGTGGAAACGTTGGACAAATGAATACTTGCAACAACGGCAATCACGGTCGATCCCACGCGGAGGTCCTGCGGGACATCAGGGGAAACATAAGGCCCGAAGACACTAACAGTGCCAAGCAGTACGACCAGCGCGGTCAGGCCACATACTGGTTGAATTCGGAGCAGAGGCCAAAAATAGGGAAGCATTCTTCGACGCAGTAAAGAAAGTCCTCGGCAAAAGCGCAGCTATAGCCTCGCGTAGCAATATGGTGGGTTATCTGCACGATACCGCCAAAAGCAGCGCCTCTTAAATGTTTCAAATGCCTTGGCTATGGTCACACCACACAAGTGTGCAAAGGACCCGATAGGAGTTCTCTATGTTACATATGCGTTAAAATGTGACATAAAAGAAAAGAGTGTACGAAGGAGGCACACTGTATTCTTTGCAAGGATGCTGATCCAAGACATGACTTTGGGAACGTCTTGGGATCAGGAAAATGCCGGGTTTTCCAAAACTAAACCTACACCGCAGTTCAACCACCGAAAATCTGTTTCAGCATTTTGCGAGGGACATAAAAGTTGACTTTTTGCTGCTGAGGGAGCAACACCATGATAGACAAATTCTGCATCATTGTATCCTGATGAAACTGGCACTGCCGCCATCTGGGTTCGAAATCGTGATTTTCAGACGGAGAGCTGTGGACGTGGGGATGGTTTTGTGTGGGTTCGGTGCTCAGGGACCACCTTTTTTAGTGTGTATCTAACGCCTAACGAATCGATATCATCTTTTTAAGCCAAACTTAATGCTTTGGAGGGTCTCGAACGAAAACAGGAACGTGCTCGTTGGGGGAGACTTCAACGCGAAAGCAATCGAATGGGGCATGCCTTAAACAGATCCGCTGGGAAAACGAGTCCTACAAATGGCGGCCAGGATGGCGGTCGTCGAACTGAACACCGAAAATATGCCGACTTTCCACCGTTTTAGCAGTGAAGTTGGCTTATTTCATACCAGGAAGACAAATATGCAGGGGTATGCAAAGCCCTCACAAAAAATAAACTTTTTTATCTGTGGTTAGGAGGTGAATGCTATTGGTGCACTGAGTGTGGGATGCCCAAGCGCACAGTGCATCTGGACTAACCACTAAATACCTCCCCTATCACCCGAGAACCCAGCCTGGAACCTTTTGACACATTAATTCGGGACTAGGCCACGTTTTCTTACACCTAGACGCGCCTTCTATGGCTGAAAGGAGGGGAGGGGAAAAAATTTTTAGAAAAGAGACCCTTGCACTCTCGACGCCTCCCGGCGATCCAGTAGTCATCAGCACTGTCAACTGATGTAAGGATCTTTCTGACTACATTTCCTAAAAAAAGCTCCTTGCCCTTGCTTCTGTGCAGAAAGACGCTTCAAAAAATTTATGAAACAAATTATAAATTGGCTCTTATTATTATCTTATAAATTTTACTGATAGAGCTCTACCTTAATTTCTATAGTTGTAAGTAAACTAATGACTATTTCCCTTAATGTAAATTCTTGAGCCTTTCATAAAAATGGATCCTTATTTCTAACTTTAATAAGTTCACTTGTTCAGAGTTGGGTTTAATGAATAAAACCCGTACACATGATCCATTTGAACAGCTATCGAACGTTTCAGAACGATTGGAGTGGAGAAACTGCAATTTTATACCGTGATCACATTTGGCTTCGCTAAATAGCGTTGAATCATCCTGAGATCTTCAGCAGGCCCAAAAAGAAAAATACGCCCATATCAAAACTCTCTCTCTCTGACCTTATGCTGGTTTGTATGAGAACAAAAGCACCTTAAAAAACGGGAACCAATGGTCTACCGATATTTTTCTCAAGACATACTTAAGAGTTTACAGACTAAAACGTATTTTTCATCGACACTTTGACCAAATAAATCAAGACTGCCTTACTCTTAAAGTGGAAGTCACTACTATAGATAATGTAGTGGTTAAAATACGAGATAAAAAAATATAGTGAAAGATGACTAGGCTCACTCAAGCCATCTTCAAATATATTCAAAGAAATAAACAAATCAATAGGAGGAAAGTTGTACGGGTTTAGCATCGAACGGGATCCTGTCAAATGTACGAATCAGTTTTCTTCTATACAGGAATTTGTACTGGAAACGACATGAAAGCAAGTAAAATGAGATCGGTTATAATTGCCAGAAAGAGCAGTTATTAGGAATCATAGCTGAAAAAGTTTGCTGATACCAACAAGGCAGTATCACCTTACCATGAACCTTAAATGGATTTGCCAATTAAAAACCCTAGTCAGCCTGAGCGATAGACACTTCTTTGGTTCTAATGGTATTCCCAACTAAGTTCTGAGAAGGGGTGAGTCAGATATAAGCGGTGATAGTGTAGTAGTTGGTGGTTCGTTTGCAAGAAGTAGGAGAACTAGCTTAGTTAGCAGCCACGCTTGGTTCTGTCCTCAGTACAGCCATGACCGAGCAAAAGGTACATCCATCTGTCGCGCAACGCGTCATCATAAAGTTTTCAACCAATGAAAGCGTTATACCGTCGAAAGTTTTTACTTGTTTGAAGGCGCAGTTTGAGGACACTACATTGTCTCAGAGTCAAGTGTATACATGGACCAGGGAATTCAAGGGTGGGCAAGAACACATCGAAAATGAAAGTCATGATCGGCGTCAAAGGACAAGTCTAATAGATGACACCCTCCATGCCGCTCAAAGGGAGTTTTATGCATCGATTTTCTTCACGATCAACAAACAGTGAATGTGGGTTACTATGGCCAGTTGTTACAGTCAGTGAAAACCTCCTACTGAAACAAAAGACGAGGTATGTTAATTAGAGAGGTTATACATCACCATGACAACACTAGGCTACATACTGCGGGTTTGATAAGGAATAAGCTAGAAGAAATGGACTGGGAAACACCCTTTTTATAATCCAGACTTGCCCCTTGTGATTCCTTTTTGTTCGCGCCCCCTGAAAGAACCACTCGGAGGAAAACAGTTCGAAAGCATTGAAGAGGTCAAGGAGCATGTAGGCAATTGGCTGACAACTCGTCCTTTAACTTTTTATGAACAAGCAATTTTCAAGCTTCCAAAACGGTGGCAAAAGTGTGTAGACAACGCAGGAGACTACATTGTGAAAGATCGATGATGTGATTTGTGTGTAATATTATTCAATTAATGACCATTTATTTTGGTTTCACCCTCATATGACGCACTTATTACAAAAATATTCACAATCATATGCAACAATTGGAACTCTAATCGTTACATTCCTGAAGCATGAAAACGTGGCAATTAATCCTTTAATTCTAGATGAATGGATGTGACTTTTTAAGGAAACGTTAAAGTTTGAATTTTTCAGAGATATTTTTCTTTTTAGGACCCATTTGCATTGACTATAGACATTGATATTTTAATTGTTTTCGAAAAATTTATTTATTTCTTGCCAACAAGAGTCAAACGCGAATCTAAGTCTGGCTGGGCACAATTAAATGAACTTTTAATGAGCTTGATATTTATAATTTGGAGTCATTAGTACGCCCTTTGTTGTAATATTATTATCATAATTTTTTTGTTTTTATAATTTGATTCAATAAAATTGTGGGTGAAAACGCTTTAATTCATTGTTTTTATTTTCTTGCACCTAGGTTTGTATTAAATCAGCCAAATTTGTCTCTGCAGAAAAATATTGAATTTCATACATCATAAATTGAAAAATAATGCCAACATTATAGAGAACTGAGTATCTTTCATGCTACTTATTTACGCTTCAGACCAACCACCTTCTCATGAGCTTAAGTCGACTTAGCGCAAATTGATATTCTATGTATTTTTAATTCTAAGTAAAGTAAAGTGAATTTTTGATTGAATAACTTGTTACTGCTTTAGCTGGTACTTGAACCTGGCCTTCGCTGATTTAACGCTATTCATACCAATCAAGTGCGGTATGAATAGCGATTATGTATTTTTTTGGCTCACAAAGCAAACTGGTAAAGATCATATTACAGAAGTTTATGCGGAGGGACATCCTTTTGTGGTTGAATTTTAGTAGCATCGTAATAACATTATAGCAGTCCGCGTAGTGCAACTTACATGGGTGACAATGAGATTTGTTCCGAGTGATTCTTCGGACGGACTATAAGCCCGTTCATTCATGATACGTACTGGTTTAAAATCAGAACGTATCGCAGCTGGGTGGACGGCCAAAGTGTGGTACTGACCATATCACTTTCTTGAGTGCCGATATATTCGATCGAGATAATGAGATACTCTATCTCTAAGCAAAGGTCTGAAAGGAACTGCAGTACAAATTTCAGAACGCAATGTTCAAAAAAAGATAGGATACAATTTTTTTATTTAAAAAAAAATGTCGATACTAACCGATGCATCACAGAGAGACAAATAGCGAACAAAGAAAACATTATCGAACATATTCCACTGACAAAGAAGCAGCAAAAGTATGCAAAGTTGAAATTGAAGACCAAAAAATTATTTCACATTTTCAACCTTCATTTTTGTTCTTTGCGTTTCATGGTATGCCAGCAACGAAATTTTACAAAAGAAATCATTTTTTCATTTCACTTTGCATATCTTTTTTTTTATATTATTCAAACAATCCTGAAATCAAAGGATTTTTCTTTTTGGTTCAAACCCTTAAAAGGTCTTTCAACCCGGTAGTTGCATGAAAGGTATAAACCATTCCCCGCTTTTTTTTTTTAATTTATCATAATGAGAATCATAATTTCCTTCCAACAACCAGAAAATACAAAATCTCTGTTTGAAGTTGTAGTTTCGCTAGCAGCAATTCTATAGTTAGTGTACTCGCATTCAGGACATTCAGTAGACTATTACTACAGTTCAGTGGTGTAATAGAGCAAAGTATGAAGATTGCGTGGCTCGTGTTTCGCTTTGAATAGGTACTGAAACTTACAGGATCCTTTGCATGAGTTTTTACTGCATGTTTCCTTTAGTGACGAGTGCCACAAGGTGAATGAAGGGTTAAAGGACAGAGAGTCTACTAACCTTATCCTTAGCATCTGGACGGTGCTTCAAGTGTTCAACTTTCAGAATAAAACTTTGAATAGATTTACAAACGAGTGAATCAGATGAAAAGCAAGCTTTGAATAAATTCAAGTTCCAAAAGTGGTAGAAAAGTTTGAAGTTCGCTTGAATATCCAAATGAATTAAAGGAGGAAAGTATGAGGCTTTTTTTTTTATAAATTCGTGGATAGTCATTGAATTTATATCTTCCGTCTCTAAACAAGGAAGAATTAGGGATTACTAGATGTTCTAAATTTTAAAAACTTATTCGACTCTGACTTGTGATGTATTGTAACAATAAGTACTCCTTAAAAACTACAAAATTTAATTTCCTCCACATGATTTAATCAATGTCCAACACATATGAACTTAGAAACAAATTCTGTAGAAAATACCACGCGCAAGAGTATATCGAATCATACATGGGATATTTTTGAATTTCTGCCACCCGCCCAAACCAGACCCACACTTAATTTCCATCCCTATTTCTGTTCTATGCTGTCTAAACGTCTATCTAATTCCCATCAACCAGACACATTCGCCGCTAAGCTGACTTAGCTACCACCGGCACTGTTACTACCACGGTTGAGGTCATGGATGATGTTCGTCATGCATAATCACCACATACTTCCTACACTAGCAGTAGGAGCATTTTACTATACACCTCACCACATCAAGGAGGAACCTCTCTAATAGTGAATAATCGCGAAAAATCTATTTATAAAGTAAGATCGCGAAATGTTTACAATTTAAAATTATATATACTTATAAATGTCGAATTAAATAGCAAGAATAAGGATGTGATGCCTTTTGGATAATTTCGATGTATATTGTGGTTAAAGAATGTATAAATAAATACATGGCGATTTGCTGCTAGCGCAAAGTACGATGGATATGACGTCAGGAATAAATGTCAGATTTGAATATACGATGGGCGGTTGGTATACATGCGGTGAAATTAATTGATTTCAGTCAGATTCTCCTGGATAGGAAAGGATTTGTCAGATTGTTTGGGTAATAATAAGAATGGTGATCACTCACGTAGAGCAGACTCGTGGGAGTGCCGAGATTATCAAAGAAGGACTGTAATTGCTAGGACGAGTAATGACTACAATTTTGATGATGATTGTTAATCACGCAACTCAATCAAGCCACAAACTAACGATCTTTTATGTCAATATAAGAAGCGTACGACACAAGTTGGTCTGGAGGACAGAGTGGTAGCTTCTTTCAAGCTTACAGTGCCCTCAAATCGTGATACTATTTTGAATCCTGAAGCTTGGCCACCTGGAGTACTTATTAAACCATTCAACTCAAGAAGAAGGAAGTCCTTGCGTGCACCGGGAAGACCGCAACCTACAAACTAGTATAAGATTTCATGACTGTAGCTTTACTTCAAATATTTCAATATATTACCAAAATGTAAGAGGATTAAGGACCAAGCTTGATAAGCTCTTTTTATCGTTGCAACTCAACGAAGATGTATTTATATGTCTTACGGAAACCTGGTTAAATAGTGACATCTTAAACTCGGAAATATCCCTTGATTTTGATATGTACCGTTGTGATCGGGACTTGGCCTCTGCAAATAAAGTAGATGGAGGTGGTGTTCTTGTAGCTGTTAGTAATACAGTGCGTAGCTCTCTTTGTGCTGATTTTTGCTTTTCCCGTGTTGTGGATTGTGTGATTGTCAAGATATTCCTTCCTAACAATACATCTTTACTAGTTTCCTCTGTCAACATACCTAGTAACTCTACTTTGTATGTGTATGAGACATTCTTTGACGAGTTTTCCTCTTATGTCTTATTGCATCATCCGCAATCTTTAATTCTAATATGCGGTAATTTTAATTTGGGAAAAGTGCAATGGACAAAGAACCTTCCTTTCTCTGTTTCATCGACTGATGCATCTTCATTATCCCTCTCCTCATTTCTATCACTCTGTTCACTATCGCAATTTAATAATATCCCTAATGCTAATGGTCGGGTAATTGACCTTGTTCTTTCTAACTTTCCCCTAAACTGTCTATCTGTTCCCACTGCATTAAAACCTCTAGTGAGTATTGATAGTCATCATCCGCCATTATCGCTCGATCTCTCCATTACACCTTTGTCAAGTCGTACTTTTGCTACTTCTCCAAAATTCTACTTCTTCAAAGCAAACTACGAAGCTTTAGCCTCCGAGCTGAGCTTGATTGACTGGCAGAACTTTTTTGATAATTTGGAGTGTGAGGAAGCTCTGAATAAGTTTTATAATTACCTCTATGAGTTGATTAAACACTTTACACCTTTACAAGCTCTTCGCAAAGTAAAGCAGAAACCATGGCTAACCAAGCAAGTACTTAGTGCCTTGAATGCTAAAAGTAAGGCACACCGCCGTTTCAAGCGTTGTGGTACTGAAGAATCCAGAGCCCGCTTTTGTGATCTACGTCTTGTAGCAAAAAAGAACTAAAGACTACAATGAAAAACTACTTCAGTAGCTTAGAGAGTTCCCTCATGGCGAATAATGCGAAACAATTCTGGTCATACATTAGATCCTTCAAGTCCTCCTCTTCTGTCCCTCCTTCAGTCCACTGGAATAATATAGTTAGCTCTTCTCCACAGGATATTTCCAATTTGTTCTCTCAGTTCTTCTCGTCAACTTTTATTCCTTCTTCTCATGTCTCCGATCCAGTTAATACACCCGTACTTCACTCCATTGACTTTTCTTCACTTTTCACAGACCATATCGAAGTTGAATCCCTCATTAATTTACTTAATCCGAATATATCACCTGGTCCTGACGGCTTGCCGAATATTTTTGGTAAGTCATTAGCGTCTTCACTTTCTATCCCTCTGGCATTTCTCTTCAACCTCAGTCTAAAGACTGGCATATTCCCTACTTATTGAAAAAGAGCAAACCTTGTTCCTATTCTTAAAAGTGGTGATCCTTCTTCTGTGTCCAATTATCGTCCTATTTTCTTAATTTCCTGCTTCCCAAAATTACTCGAGCGTTAAGTACATAACTGGCTTTCAGTTTCATTGACCCCTATCTTGTCGAAGGAACACGTGGGTTGCTCAAAGGTCGCTCAACGACCTCGAATTTAATTGAATTCACCGATTTAATTGCTAAGGCCCTAGACAATCGATTGCAGGTTGATGTAATCTTCACTGACTTCTCGAAGGCATTTGACACGGTCAACCATCAACTTCTCTGTTACAAACTGAAAACTTTTGGGGTTGTCGGCCCTCTCTTATCATGGATGGACTCCTACTTGTCTTCTCGTATATGTTGTGTTAGTTACTGTGGAACTACCTCTATTCCATTCTACCCGTCCTCTGGTGTTCCTCAAGGTTCCATTTTAGGTCCCTTCCTATTCTTATTGTTTGTAAATGATCTCCTTTCGGTTATTGCTTCCAATTGCCTACTGTATACCGATGATTTTAAAGTCTTTCGAGCTATCAGGTCTGTACAAGATTGTCAATATCTTCAGATGGACCTAAATGCACTAAGTAGCTGGTGTTCGTCTAACTACCAAATGTTGTTGCCAAATGCTATAAAATGACCTTTAATCTAAATCGTTCTCCGCTGACTTTCACCTATATGTTGAATGAAGTCCCACTCGCTGTTGTGAGCTCTGCTAAGGACCTTGGCGTTACTTTTGATCCTAAGCTCAATTTTGATGCACACGTTCTAATCGTGACTACTAGCGCCTCGAAAATGTTGGGTCTGATTTTCAGGCATGCTCATAAATTTAACAATATATCCACCCCCGTCCGCTTGTTTATCTGTCTTGCCCGTCCTATCCTCGAATATCGCTCTGTAGTTTGGTCTCCCCGACACTTCTACCTCATTGACTCGTTAGAGAATGTCCAGCGTAAATTTACTCGTGTCTTGATTTACAAATTCAAAATCCCATATCAACCCTATGACTGTCGTTTACCCTTCCTACGTTTGCCTACTCTGTCGTACCGTCGCATGTATCTAGATAAGTGTTTTCTGTATCAACTCTGCCACAATCAAATTTCATTAACATTGTTTGCAGACTTACGTCTTCGTCAAACATCGCGTTCTTCTCGGGCAAACAATTTTTCGTGCCACCGTATGCCCGTACAAATTTATATTTTCATTCTCCTATTATACGAATGGTAAGGAATCATGATAAGCTTGAGCTTGGTCCTCTTTCCGACTCATACCTAGTTTTTAAATTGAGATTAAGAAGCTGATTCTTAAAACTCAACTGGAGTAAATATAAGACTTTATTTTCTTTTTTTTGTGTACTTTAATTTAATTTTACACGCATGATTTTATTTTCTATGATCTTTGAAAGCATTTTGTACTCTGTACAAAGTGGTGATCTAGCTCTATAGTTTTCGTACTGTAGCTTGTTACCAACCCCGCCAAGCAGATGTGCCAAAGGTGCATCCGTGCTGACTGTCGCAAGCCAGTTTAAGGGGGACGGACGGGTTGAAGTGAAGTGGAACTGAACGTGAAGCATTCTTGTTGTCGTAGAATGTGAATCTGAAAGGGAAGCATCGCGGAAGCCAGAGCATGGGAGATATCATTGACTTTGCAGAACTGATGAACCGGAGGAACTGAACTACCCAAGTACCGAGTGTACCGACATATGGAAGGACCGAAGGAGTATATGGCTGGAAGAAGAAATGGAACTGAGCGAAAGGAGTAGTGAACCTAGTAGCGAGGGGAAGCGGAGACCTGAAGGTGCACTGGCTGATGGGTGAAGTGGAACTGGACTAACAGCGAGGCCTAGTATAAAGGGGTAGCGATGCACCTTGAGGCATGTTGGTTGGTGGTGCATGATGGCTGAAGGGAGAAGTTGAATCGAGTGAAAGGAGTAGTGAACCTAGTAGCGAGGGGAAACAGAGAATTGGAGATGAGGTGGCTGAAGAAAGATGTGGAACTAAGCGAAAGGAGTAGCCTGCTGGCTGATGAGAGAAGTGGAATCGGACGAACGGCGTAGCCTTGAGGCATGTAGTTACCAGTTGGCTGGTGTAAGGTGACCGAAGGGAAAAGTTGAACCGAGTGAAAGGTGCTCAAGCCAAGTAGCGAGGGAAAGCAGAAACCTGGAGGAGAGGTGGCTAATGAGAGCAATGAAGCTGCACGAATGGCGCAAGCTTAGCAGGGAGGTGAATCGAAAGACCTGGAGGCGTGAAGGTGTTTGGCTCGTATTGCATACAGGGCAGAACTAAAGAGAGGTTCGAGAATTGTAGTCCGCGACTACTTTTCTCGCCCCTAAACTATAAGATGCTTGTCAGTTTGAAATTCGGTTGTCAAAAGCGCAGGAGGATTTGCTAAACTCTGAGAGAAATTCTCAGAAACGAGTAGTCTTTGGGGAAGACCACCTCCACGCACCCGAGGCGAGGCAACCTACTTCGGTTTGGGAGCCACATAGGCAGTGGTACTCAGGTACAGTGTCACGAAAAGCAGAGCAGAGCTTTGATCTGTACCACGGGGTAGGGGGAGACCATGGCATGTTGCTGTCACCCTCTACACGGTTGAGGAGCCTATCTTTGGCTGAAACGTGTGGCTTGAATACTGTAGAAAGTAGATTTCAAAACGGAGGGTAGCTGGGACTTTAACCTTCGGGCTGCGGAGCGTTGATTGGTGCTTCAAACCAATTCCTGTCTAATGAAGACCGTGAGGCTGAGCCTATTCGTGGCAGGTACTCACGTTAAACTTTTCGACTCCATGTAGCTTGTTACCTTTTTTGTGAATAGTGAATTTAATTGATTCGCTCCATTCGTTTGGTATATGTTCTTGTTGCCAAATATGCTGAATGATGTTATGGATGGCTTTTTGAACTCCGCTACTACCATATTTGTTGAGCTTCACTGGATGACTTTATAGATGCCCGGGGTTTTATTGTTTTTTTGGGCTTTGATGGTGCAATAAACTTCATCCAGATCTGGTGGGGCTAATCGAAGCTCTCCGGGAATATCTATAGGCTCCGATGTTCTGGAGCTATGCGGAGGATTTAGGAGGTTCTTGAAATATGATGCCCATCTTCTCTTAATGCTTTTTCCATCCGCGTATTAGTGGTAGGCTAGCAACCTTCATTCTCTTGAAGAAAAATACGCCTTGCCCAATGATTGTAAATGCAGACCAGGATGCAAGACAGTTGGTAAGAGCTGCACCGGGGACATGTTGACCATATGGAATAACGGGCATGTCAAGAGGAGGATCATGATTGATGTTCCCATTCGCAACAATTGCTGCCTCGTTGCTGCATTAGTGTCGCTGGTCCCCTGACGTTCTACTCCTTTCGATGATAGATTACTCGCTTGTGGTGTCGCTTCAACAAATAATGTACTATCACGCATTGATCGCGAAACAAGCTTTTGAATCGGTCCGGTTTCAGAAGTGATCTTTACGTCTGTGGCTCTTACGTGGTCGCAAATGCTCTCGTAGTCTTTCACAATTAGGGCTAGTGTCCGCTTAATCATCAGTGTGTTGTCTTCTTTTATGATAACAATTGTACCGGGGTGGACACGATGTTGCAGCTGATTTAGGTATTAACATGACAATCATCGCCAGGATTCGATTTCGAGGTGGTTTATCAGCGTTCACTGAGTCTGAATACTGTTAATAACTGGTTCCGCATAAAAATTCACAATGGCCGCGCGGGGTCTCCAATGAGAAAATGTCCTGGATTCAATGCTGTTAAATCTTAAGGGTTGTCTGACATCGGGATTAATGGTCTGCTATTGAGGATGGTCCCTACCGTGGCAACCAGAGAATGTAGCTCTAAATAGGTGAGACTCGATGATGAAAGACCTTGGCGGGGCAAATTTTGAGCCGACTTAACTGCCGCCTCCAACAATCCACCGAAATGAGATGTGCGCGGCGGGACAAAATGGAAGTTGATTCCTCAGGACTGTATGTGGCGGTCACTTTGTGCTGTACTTCATTTGAGTATAACGATGATGATAATTCTGGTAATTGGTTGTGCGCACCCACAAACGTGGTGGCATTGTCACATCAGAGATTCCTGCAATGGCCCCGTTTTCCAATGAACTACTCCAGTGAACCGATAAATATTTCGGTGCTTAGATTGCTCAGCAAATCCATGCTGACGGTTTTGGTTGGCGTAACAACAAAATATGGCTATGTAACCTTTTTGGGGCCAGGCAATTCTACCAAGATAATGTATCATGATAGGCCCACAGAAGTCGACTTTCGCATTGATGAATGGGCACACACGCTAAACGCAAGTGTTCAATAGATTTCTCATAGTTTGAGAAATAGTTGAGACCTTGCTTGAGCACATGAAATACACTGCTACACAATTTATCTCGCTAGCCGCCTCTCTTTTATCGGCCAGAAACATTTTCTCGTAGCGGCAAGCAGTGCCTACACCTCGAGAGAGCATTTCCCACGCCCAGGCATGGTACGTTGGTAAATTTGTGCTTGTACGGGACCAGCATTGGGTGCTTGGCATCAAAAGAGAGCCTTGAAGCTTCTAGCCTCCCATCAATGCGCAAGATCCCTTTCGTGTCCAGAAAATGAGTCAGCCCCATCAACGGCCTACTTTTGTTGATCTGCTTCTTCAAACTAATGTCCCGTATCTCTTCTTGAAAATCATCTTACAGGATGTGTTTTACGATGATCTCCAGTGCTTTGGAGAGTTCTTGACATACGAGGGTTTTTCTCCGCATGCGAGGCGGCTGGAAAGCTAGTTTGCGACGACAAGTAAAACACACCACGTAGGTGAATATTCACTGAAACTTTTTGAAGGAGTTTCCTTGTGGAATTTCAAAAACGAAATGAATGTCCACTTTAATTATCATCACCATAGTAATTTTGATTTACATTTTCTCCAAGTCACAGAACTCCTCACTCTTGCACTCGAGAGGCCAGACTGATTCAGATTTACTCAAAAAGAGTGGTCCCTGTAGCTACGTGTCCCAGCTACTTAATTCAGCTGGCAACATACTGAGAGAGAATCTTGGCTGAATTATCTCGAAAAGCAAAATATCGCCATTGGTTCGGCCGCGCAATCATTTGAATGGCCGAAACCCGACTGGAAATGATTGTGTTGTAGGACAATGTGGTAGAATCGACCCAAACTAGGACAATTTTAGCATCAGTCCGCAAGACATTGAAATCGCTTGATCAGCTCCGCTCCTTACTTAGCAGCACATAGTTCCAGGAGTGAAACGGTTAGTGATTTGATTGTGGCCACTCGTGATTTCAAGCAAAGCAGCCTGGTGAAAACTTGCCTGAAAGCACATTACAGCACCAAATGCCTTTTCTGAGTCATCATAGAATGCATCTGCACGGGTTTTTCGCAGGTATTGACGTGCCGGGGAAAGCGCGCCTTCTGCAGCGATGGTCGGCTACTGCAGAAATCGGACCATTGAGTATTTATTGAGGCTGCATCTCAGTCCAACTCCAGGCGCTACAACTTCTGTAGGAACCGATGACCGGCACCAAAATACTCAATGAGCCAAATATCCTGGTGATATCAGAAGTAATCGTCCTTTTTATGAATTTTGAATCTAGACTTATGTGAATCTGGAGTTCGTCCGCCTTCGGAAGCCAGATTTCACTCAAGGTTTTGAAGTGGTCCTTGGATAGACTACTGAAATCCAGTTGGACCTGCTGTATTTTATCCTATGCAACAGGTGATAATGATTAGCAACCCATTAGCATAAGTACACTCTTGCGCTGGTGAGGGTTTCGCTTAACTCCTCCTTCTTCTGAAGTGCCTCAGCTAAATTTTCTGCCCCAGTCATTACATCGTTGATTTAAAAACATCCTTAAGCTCACTCCTACCTAGGGAACCTCAATACTGTTCTTCCCGTGCCAGAATTTGTAGAGATTTGGTCACTAAGTATGGGGCATACCTTATGCCATCGATTACGGTGTTTAAATGATAGTACCGTAATCGTTGAGTAGAATTGTTTCTTGAGATCATAAAATCATATTTGCGATCATCTGGGTGAAGCTCTGTCTGCCAGTGTATCTTTTCAATATCCATAGTGAAAACAAAATGGGGCATTGGCAAGCGAAACGGGATTGTAAACAAGTCGTCTTTCCTTGTAGGTTCCGTGTAAAGGATGACGTGCACGAAAACGTTCCTGGGCGTCTTGCTGGATGTACCAGAGACCACTCTTAGCTTAGTGGTACTGCTGTCTGGCTTAAAGACATAATGATGCGGTGGGACGCAGTGCAATTATTCGCTTTCCTGCCAAGTTGCTCCCTCCATGTATCCAAGCCAATCGAAGTCATCCATAAAGTTGTGGCAAAGACCTCTCAATTCAGGGTTTTTTACCTGCCCACATTCTTAAGCTAGAAATTTACGTGTTGGAAGAGCTTTTGAGTCATCTAGTCCTTTGGGGTCATTGCAGAAGGAGTCTTATGATGAAACAATCTTCGAACTGTCTAGTAAACGTGCGCTTGACATGCCCTTTCTTCAATGTAAAATTTTGCTTTGAGTCCTGCACTTCCTCAATTTCTCAAAATTACTTGAGTGTCTCGCTTAATTCAGTTTCCTCTCCTAGAAGCCCGTAAGTCATTGGTGAAACCTGAGGTTGGACTGTTGTTCCTGTGACTATCCAGCCAATGAGCATATTTTAGACCACTGGGAGCTCGGGACCCAATTTTATCCACCCGATGGCCAAAATCTCGTAAAAGTGTTCAGCGCTCACTAGTAGATCAAAACGCTCCGCTAGGTGTAAGATCAGATTTGCTTGCTTGATATTCTTTGGTATGTGCCATTTTGAAAAGTTACACTCCTGAAAGGGCAGAGGTTAAATGATTTCGTCCATCACATAAGCCTTCAATTGCGTTGTGTATTCAGTCAATCAGGACAGCAGGCCTATATCCACCCTGTTTTGTGCCTTTTCTGTGCTGCCACCGACCTTTTTAATAGATTTAGGGTGGCCTGTTGATGGTAGCTTCAGTTTTTGGATTATTTGCTCCATAATGAAGTTGATCTGGGAGCTTGGATCTAACATAGTTCGGCACTTCATTGTCTCTCTATTGCTGCGAATTAGCTTTCAAATGGCCATAGTCAGAAGTACGTATCCCTTGGATCGTGGCGTAGTCAGGGTGGCTAGAGCAAGCAATGGTACGTCTACCTGTTGCTTTGCCTCCTGACAAGGCTATGTCGATTACGGGGGCATCAACCTGGCCGGTTGGGGTTTAGCGTCTCCACTCAAATTTAATAGGCTGTTGTGGTTTTTGGCACATCCCTTACACCTTAACTGGACTTTGTTTTTGTGGCAGTGAGGTTGAGGAATATTCAGGGCGGTGGTACAGTGCGTGAGTTAGCTGGCCCATCCGGTACCGGGAAACCACCACTGTAGCTATTATAGCCTTGTTACCCTGCGTTCGGTTAAAGGCTTTTCAAGAAAAAAAAGGCCTGTGGATAGCAAATAAACAAAATAATTGACTACAGCACTGCCAATCCGGCAAAAATGTTGCGATCGTCCCAAAAAGAAACACTCAAGATAATTCAAACGAGTTGAAATGTCTCTGCTCACTCAATGAAGCCAGGCCCGATTGCTTTTCAAGAAAAAAGAGGATTGGCCTGCGGATATCAAACAAACAAAATCTTTGTGGCTTCTCTTCTACCAACCATTAAACATTGTTTCCAGAACAAATGCAATAAAAAATGTTTACTCTAATTTAACAATTTTCTTAAATGATCGGTGGATTATTTCTTCATCGATGTATAAATTAAGCATTATTCAAATTACCTTTAAATCTCGATGTACAATTCCCCGATTATGGCAGTATTCAACAGCTGATAAAATTTGCCAAAACTTATAACGAGCCTCACGTTCAGGCATACGACCATATTTAGCAATAAAATCTGAAAAGTTGAAAAAATAATATTTTTTAAGTTAGAAAAAAAACATTGTTGAATTTTTTCATCACGAATATTATTAAAATTAGAAATATATTAAAAATTCTAGAAAATATAAACTTACCAAATATTTCCCCTTGACTAGCATATTCAGAAACTATATAAATCATATTTTTTGTTTCCATAACCTGCAATCAAAAAAAGATGGATGTTAATTAGAGCTAGGAGTTACTTGTTTTTATGGGAATAATGTAAGAGTTAGGAATAAAATTCGCACGCAAAAGAAAATTTTTGTTTGAATCCTTAGAAACACGTAAATTTGTTCGGAAAGTTTTTAACTATATTTTAGTAAATAACTCATTCCCCAGTAATCCCAATCGTACTTTAGCGTTGAGATTTGTTGAATCAGTCATAAGCTGACAGTACTCTTATATATAGGTTGCCGCAAAATTAATCAGAATATCAAAAAATGTTATAATTTTTGCAAATAGTGCCGGGTGTGAATTATATTTGGTATTTTTGAACAAGATCGCAACAGTATACAAACAGACAAGCAATGGAGTGTTACACATCGCAAGAGCGTGGAATAATTGTATCGATTTTCTTGACGAAAATCGGTCGGTGGTGTTGGCGCAGCGTGCATTTCGACGCCAATTTCCGTATCGTGTCGCACCAATTGGGCAAACAATTTTGCGCTTAGCTGCTCGACCCGAGCAGACTGACACCACGCAAGACCTTGCAGAACGTAGCCGCCACCAGACTGATTATTCGAAGGAGAATTTCGCAGCTATGGCTGTCGATGCCACTGAAAATGATGAAACATCAACCAGACGATGGGCGATGCAATAAGGCATCACCAGACGGACCCTACAGCGAATTTTAGTGATTGCAAATCGCTCCGCAGCAGTGCAATTGTGCATTCATAACATATATACAGTGTCGTGCAAACTATATGCGATTAGCAGTCGAAATAATAATAAGACAATCGGCTTAATCCGATCACAGTGTATTTACGTACAGTAAAGCCCCGGCGCGTTGCTGGGTACGTAAATTCATTGTACAGTGCTGGTGTATGCGTAAGAAATACATCTGTGTACCTGTGAATTGTGTCTAGTGAATTACTATCATCATGTGTAACGACAATAGAGATTCACCGTCTACCGAGGCCGATGCGGTGAGCAACAACACCATCGACCTTCTCATTCGACCGCCAGTCGCTTTGGTTCACAAAGCATGAAAAACAATTTGAGCTATTCAATATTACAAGTGAATTAACATGATTCAGGTATGCTGCTGCCTATCTTGATACGCATGCTGCTATCGAAGTAGAGCCAATCATCACTTTGCGACACTCTCATTGAATTTTTATCGCAATCACTCGAAGCAAAGCTAAAACAGTTGCTCGAGAAAGAAGAGCTAGACGATAGGAAACCGTTACAATTCCTGCGCTTTCTTCGTACATTTGATAACTGCGTGCCTGACAGCCAACAATTTGGCTGTTGTGTCTACCTGCAGCAACCCAAGCAATTCTCGGGTATCACAAAACTGATCCTCTCGATGTAATATCAACAATAGCCGACAGCATCCACGAAATGACGCCAAAACTTCAGCTGGCTACGATCCGGCAAACAATCGTCGATGCAAAAACAAATCGACGAGCTAAGAAATCAACTGAGCGAGCTCATAAATATCGTCAGGCAGCAACGATCACGCTCATCGTCACGTGGTCGATAATGATCACCATCGCATGACAGACCATCAGGAATCGACGTTGATCCTAATCACTGCTGATACCACCAAGGGTTCCAGAATCGCGCCAAGAAGTGCAAACAACCCTGTACGTATAAGGGGAACGACAATCAGGGTCATTAATGGCGGTAAATGATCCTGCACTCCAGTCGAACCGCCTTTTTGTCACTAATCGAGTCACAAATGTTGGATATTTAATGGACACTGGCTCAGACCTCTGTGTATATCCACGTCATTTGCTCCAGGGTTACAGAGAGAGGCTCGATTACACTCGCAAATCAATACTTACGGTGGCATCAACATCGCACTCAACGTTGGTCTTTGTCAAGATTTCTCGTGGCGATTCGTCATCAAATCCAAACATTGGCTCTGATTTTCTCAGTTTTTACGGCCTTTTTGTCAACCTCCAAAACGCCAAATTCATTGACTCAACCACTGGCTTAAAAACTCAGGGCAAGGTAGCTCGTTCCAGCAACGTATCATCCATTAAATCCACACATTGTCCTTATGCATCCATCATAAAACAATTCTCAGGCGCAACACGACCGATGGCATTTGCAGAGCAGCTAAACATTCAACCGAGTATTGCATCAAAACAACGCCAGGTCAACCAATTGCCAGTAGAGCACGTCGCCTTGCTCCCGATAAACTGGAAATCACCAAAGGCGAACTCGACAAAATGACCAAGCATGGACTTGCACGACCGTCAAATAGTCCATGGTCTTCACCTCTCCATCTGGTCTCAAAGAAATCTTGTGACTGAGGACCTTGTGGAGATTACCGTCAACTCAACGATCGCACGCTGCCTGACAGATACCCTATACGTCTGTTAGAGTATTTTACGGCTAATCTTCATGGCACAAAAATTTACTCGGCAATCGATCTCATTCGTGCCTTCAACCAAATCCCTGTTGCTTCAGAGGATATTTGCAATATTTGCAAAATCGCAAACACCACACCATTCGGTCTCTACGAATCCCCATTCATGACATTTGGGCTTCGTAATGCACCTCAAATCTTTCAACGTCTCGTCGCTTCATTTACCGAGAAACAGCATCATGAACATCTTCAACTACTCTTTAATCGCCTGGAAAAACACGGCATCGTTATCAACAGCGCTAAATGTGATTTTGACCTGCCAGAGGTGAATTTCCTCAGCTGCCGAGTATCTTCAGCAGGCATCATACTGCTGCCAGAGCGAGTGGCAGCAATAGCAAAATTTCCCAAGCCATCAACAATCAAATAGTTACGTAAATTTCGGGGCATGTTTAACTTTTATCGTAAACATTTTAAAAACGCTGCTAAGTTTCAGGCTAAACTTAACGACTGTCTCCAAGCATCGGACGTAAAAGGCTCTAGTCCAGTGCCCTGGACACCTGAACGTGAAACACCTCGAGTCACTCGTCATGCTCGTTCATCCAAACACTGAAGCACCTTGGGCCATCCCCACCAATGCTTCAGACTTTGCAATCAGCAAAGAACTTCGCATGTATCTTCAACACGACAATCACTCACTTTATCTTCGACCGATCGACGTTCCCAACATCGATCTACCAGTCTACTGCGATACATCAATCGACACAGCATGTTCATTTGTCCCAACGCAACTACGAAAACGTGTCTTTGATGTTCTTCACAGCATAAGTAACCCTTGTCAAACAGCAACAGTCAAATTGGCATCACAGAGATACGTTTGGCCAAGCATGAAACGAGACTGCGAGCATGGGCTCAAGCCCGCATCGAGTGCCAACGTAGCAAAATTACTTGACTCGTTGCAGCACCAATACAGCACTTTCCAGGTCGCTTTGGCCGATTCGAACATATTCATGTCGACATCATCTGAAATGTCTCCTCTCAAGGAGAACTATCCACCTTGTGCTTAAGTGACAGCCTGAATGTAAATTCTCAACATGATATGCAGCATCAACCAGCGTTAGTATTGCTGCCAGATTACCACGATTCTGCAGAATTGATTGAACCTAGTCTCTCAATTGTTACTAGAAGTAAGTCGCTGTTGAAGCCGCTATCTATTTACCAACAACCAACGGTTTCGGAAGCTGACAATTTGAATGTAACTGATTCATCACTAGCTGCTCAATAAGGTATGCAGATACAGCCAGCGTTCGTACTACAGCCGATTTGCTGCAACTATGTAGAAACAGTGAAACCTGGTCAATCAATTGTCACTAGGAGCAACTTGCTGTTGACGCCACTTTGTTTAAATCAACAAGCTGATTTACTTATCATCAGCCCACCTGGTTCTTCGTCCAACAGCCGGGGAGCGATTCCAAAAAAAAGACCACCTCCAATTCAACATCAGAAATCGAGTGACCTCGTTCCCTCAACAGATCTCTGTCATTCGTACTTCTATACCTTTGAAGAATATCTTCATATCTAGAGTAGCGTATGAAACTTCTGTTGAGGACCTAAAGCGTTATGTCAACAAAAAGTTTTGATCATCCGTTAAAGTCTTTAGTAGTCACAAGTTGACTAAGGAAATTTAAACAGACAAAGTAGTTGCCTCATTTAAATGGGTGATTCCTGCAAATACTGGTATTGTCCTGAATTTGAATTACTGGCCTGGTGGTGTACTTGTTAAGCAATTTGAATCGAGACGAAGAAATTTTTGTCGGGCAACAAACGAAAACCCAAAGCTCTAGTCACAAGTAATCTTGATGTATAGTCTGATAATCATAATGTTTTCTCCAGTGTACGCTCTTCAAACCTCAATGAATCTCTTTCAAACCATAATACTGTTCAATGTAACTTCTCTTCTCCTAATAAAATGTGTTTCTCTATTTTTTAGCAAAATGAACGAGGGTTAAGGACCAAGTTTGATGAACTCTTTATCTCGTATCAAGTTAATAATGATTCTATTATTTGCTTCTCCGAGACATGGCTGAATGGAAACATTTTGAGCAGTGAAATGTTTCCTGATCATATTGTATATAGATGTGACCGTGACCTGATTGCTACTAATAAGGCTGATGGTGGTGGAGTTTTGGTTGCAGTTAGCAAAGCTCTACCTAGTTCTCCTTGTTCTGATTTCTGTTTTTCTCCTACTTTATAATGTGTTATTATCAAAATTTCTCTCCCTCATAATACGGAGTTCTTGATTTTGTCTATTTTTATTCCCTGTAATTCACCGTTAACTGTTTATGAGACGTTTTTTCATGATCTATCCTCTTATCTAATTTTGTGACACCCTTACGCCAAAATATTAGCTTGCAGGGATTTTAACTTACCATACATAGAGTGGAAAAAATATCTTACTCCTTCTATATCGTCAGTTGACACTTTTTCTATAACCCTGTCTCATTGCTCCTTTTCTCAATTTAATCATATCCGCAATCCTTATGGTCGTCTCCTTGACCTTGTTCTATCAAATGTTCCAGTTAGCTACTTATCTGTATCTCAAGCCTTACATCCGTATGTTCCTCCTGATCGGCACCATCCTCTTTTATCTATAGACCTTATAGATTAAATTTAATAAATCTTATCCTACTCCAAAACTTAACTTTTTTAAAGTTAGTTATGAAGCTATTAATACAGAATTACTTTCAGTCAACTGACTAGATTTCTTTAGAGGCCTAAATTGTGAGGCTGTTTTGGATAAATTTTACATATATATTTATAACCTTATTCGCTGTTATACGCTTCTTCAGACGTCCCGTAAACCAAATCAAAAGCCTTGGTTTACAAAGCGAATGCTTAGTGCCCTACGAGCAAAAGATAAGGCACATCGTGTCTTTAAAACACTCGGCACTATTGAAGCAAGATGTTATTTTAGCAGGCTGCGCACTATTGCCAAAAAAGAGATCAGATATGCTCTGAAGACTTATTTCAGTAGTCTGGATAGCTCTCTTGCGGCTAATAATACAAAGCCTTTTTGGTCTTATATTAGGTCACTGAAATCCTCTTCTTCCATTCCTAGTAAGGTCCGTTGGAATGGTGCAGAGGTTTTTTCTCCTCAAGAAGTTACTGAAACATTTGCCCAATTCTTGTCTTCAACTTTTTCTTCTCTCGCAGCAGCTGTGTATCCAGTTGTCTTACCTAATTATCTTCCCTTCCCAATTTGCTTTATTTGTACAGATGCATCTGAAGTCGAAGCTTTGATCAATGCTCTTGATCTTAATATCAGCCCTGGGCTCGATGGTTTGCCAAACATGTTTGTAAAGTCGTTAGCCTCATTACCTAGTTTTCCTTCATCTCTTTTCTTCAATCTAAGTTTGGGTACTGGTACTTTCCCATATCTTTGGAAAACAGCTCATATTGTGCCAATTGTAAAAGTGGTGATCCTACGTCAGTTTCTAATTATCGCCCTATTTCCTTACTTTCCTGCTTTCCAACGTTACTTGAACGGTTGGTTCATAATCGACTCTCAAACTCGTTAGCTCCTATTATTGCTGCAGAGCAGCATGACTTTCTCAAAGGATACTCCACTACCTCGAATTTAATGGAGTTCACAAACAGTATTGCAAGAGCTTTGGATAACCAACTGCAAGTTGATGTGATCTTCACAGATTTCTCCAAGGCCTTTGACACTGTGAATCATTTACTCCTTTGTCGTAAGCTTGAAGCTCTTGGCATCTCGGGTGCTCTTCTATCTTGGATGTCATCTTGTCGAGCAAGTCTCTCTGGTACTACGTCTAGTCCTTTTTATCCTTCATCTGGTGTTCCACAAGGTTCAATTCTTGGGCCTCTTCTCTTTCTGTTGTTTATAAATGATCTTTCCTTTGTAATTAATTCCTCTTGCCTCTTGTATGCAGATGACTTCAAAGTTTTTCGAGCGGCCAAATCCCATTTAAACTGTCAGCTCCTCCAAACTGATCTGAATGCTTTAAATCAATGGTGTGCTTCAAACTATTTATGTCTTAACACTACTAAATGCCATAAAATGACTTTTTCTCTCAAGGACCCTCCTATTAATTTTAATTATATATTAAATGATGCTTTGATCTCTGAAGTGTTCAGTCATGAAGACCTTGGAGTAACCTTTGATCCAAAACTCAAATTTAATGCACATATTTTAAATGTGATTACTAAGGCGTCTAGAGTTTCCGGGTTTATCCTTAGAGATGTACATAAATTCAATAGCATATCTTCTTCTGTCCGCCTATTGCTTGAATACTGTTCTGTTATCTGGTCCCCCCGATATTCCTATCTCGTGTCTTCTTTAGAAACCATCCACAGAAAGTTCACACGTTTCCTTTTCCTTGAGTTTAATTTGCCGTATCAGCCCTATGAAAGTAGTTTATCTTTCCTTTCTCTACCATCTCTAATATGCCGACGAACTTATTTGGACCAGTGTTTTTTGTATAAACTCTGCTACGATCAAGTCCCGTTAAATATTTTTTCTGAGCTGCGTTACCGATAAACATTTCGTTCATCTCGGATGAATTCTGATTTCGCTATCCCTAGAACTGATTTATATTTCTATTCAGCAATTTTAAGAATCGTACAAAATCATAATAATCTTGAGCTTGGTCCTTTCCCCTCTTCTTACATGGCATTTAAAAAAAACAAAGAGACTTATTACTAGTTTAACTTTCAATTATTCACGTTTTATTATTCTTTTTCATTTAAATATTGCTGTAATTATTCTTTGCGTTCCATTTTGTGATTGGATTGTTTAGTCTGTAAGATGGAATAAATAAATAAATAAATAAATTACATCATCACGAGGCTACAGACATTGTCTGACAATAATAGACAGACATTGTCTGACAATAATAGACAGCCTTTCCATTCGACGACATCTTGGCAGATGTCGTAGCCAGAACACTTTTTGCTGGCTGGATTTTTCGCTATGGAGTACCACTCAGAATCACTACTGACCAAGGGCACCGATTTGAGGCTTATCTATTCAACGCATTATCTCGTTTACTAGGCAGCAGAAACATTCAGATAACGACATATCACCCAGCGTCCAATGGTCTCGTCGAACGTCTTCATCGTCAGTTAAAAGCTGCAATTCGATGTCACACATCCATCGCATGGGCTGATACGTTACCAATCATCTTGATGGGCATACGGGCTGCTTGCAAAGAAGATGTACAAGCAACGCCAGCTGACCTAGTTTTTGCCGAACCAATACGACTCCCTGGTGAATTTTTGACACCATCAAGACAACTCGACACGCCTCCAGCCGACTTAGTACAACGGCTTCGTAACCATTTCATTGACTTACGACCTCGACCAATGTCTTGACACGGAAACAAACCGAGCTTTGTCTACAAAGAGCTACCCATATGTTCTCACGTACTCATCCGAGTCGATGCACCTCGGTTAGCATTCGAGCAACCATATGAAGGTCCATACGAAGTCATCAGGCAAGCCTATCGATACTATATCATCAAAATTTGCAATGTCGATACGCCGGTGAGCATTGACAGACTTAAACCAGCTTTCATGCTTCCTGACGACAAACCAGAGAACGCAACTCCGCCGCCTCCACACAACGAACCAACTCCGTCAACGTCTGGCAATACAACTGCAGCTTCAATTACGTCATCGGAATCCAAAGACACATCGTCACGCAGAAGCATGACGTCTTTTTGACCATCATCTTCCGACTCATCGAGCAGCGATTCATCACCCCAACGGCAACACAAAAAACGTGTGAGATTCAGCGACAACACGTTATTCATTTTCCTTTTCTCTTCTGAGGGGGGGGGGGGGGGGGGCGGGGGAGTAGTTGTAGCGGTCAGCTACAGTATTCCAAGACCCGCGCAAACATTTCTTACACACATGCAAGCATCCACACTACATTCACGCAAACAATCATTGTCTGAAGTTGTATTGCATTTAGCGGACAGTCGTACAAACACCATCAATCAAGCAACCCATGCAGATTCCAACTCCCAAATATTTAATTGTTATTCTTGAATAAATGTATAGTTAGTTAAGCAAGGATTCGCGTTTTCATTTACTGACCAACTCAATCCCTACAATAGTAATGGCTTCTATCATTCAAAATAATTATTTTATTTAGTAAAAAAGTTATTCAAATACAAAATTGGATGATTAATTTTGCGCCACCTTGTAGAAGGGTCAGTATCATGCTTCTCCATGGGACTTTTCCCCTCATTTAAAATTTTAATCCAGATTGCTGGTCGATGCAGCAACGAGCTTTGAACAGGGAACCACTGCACAAAAAGCACATTGTACTATGCAACTAAAGTGTATTTTGGACATCGACAAATCCGTTTGATGCCCGAAACATTGCTAGTTGAGATTGAAGGGACTTCAGCAATCAATCCCAATAATTGGTAATGAATACGTTATACTAAGGTACCTTCTAGTTTTTAACAAACTACTTAGATCCTTGTGTCAAACGAAAGTAATAATTTTTTTGAAATATTTTTGAATTCTCTTGAAACGTTGAGAGGCTATAAGAACTAAATCAATAATCATAATCATAACTTGCGAAATGAGTTGTCTAGCCAGAAAAACTAATATATACGGCCTTCATCCCCACTTATATTTGCATTAGAAATTTTTCTTATAATCTTTATAGACATTAGTATGACGTCAAAAAATATCTTCACCATACTGGCTATATCGACGACGAGAAATGCAATAAAAGGTGGCGATAAAAGTTATGCAAACACCACAATTTCTCGATAAATTACACGACAAGTAAGAATTACATCAAGTCAAAGTACTTGTATGTAGGCAAGTGTTGCATAAAATTTTATATAGTAATAGTATATACTGTAAATATTAAAATTTGCATAAGAATTCAAGTTGAATGTTTTGCTGCTACCTCCAATTAAATAAATTAAAAAAAAAAAACCATAAACACGTCCCCAATGAATTAAATTTAAATAAAATCATCTATTGAGTAATATGAGTTACTATAAAACACGTGTAGTAATTCAATGGATAAAATTTAACTACGTGGAATTTATTTGAACGTGATTCAATTCAGCATAGATTTTATTGAATTTTCAATTGAATTACCGAATACCGAATATCTAATATAATATCGGTTCTGAATGTACATACTATACGGAAGCGTCAAAACAATAACCTTAAAATTTAAACCGGAAAAATAGTCAGTTCCGACTTTGTTTTGCTTAAATCATTAGATACGATTTGTATTCAGTGATAAGAAGCTTGAAATGAAGCGCGAAATGAAGCATGAAGAAAAAATAATTAAATAAAATAAACATAAATTAGAAGGCAACAAACCTCCAATGTGACAAAAATTTGTTGAGACTAAATTTTAATGTTAATTTAAATGCAAAATGTTGATTTTGTGGGGTTTGTTTGATTTATTTCCGAATGCAGTATTTAATCAAGCGAAAGATAAATATTTTATCTTAGTTAATGCCTCGCGAGTTCTTGGCCGATCACGGTCAAGTTTCCATGGGTGCGGATTGTATCGATTCGTTTCAAGGTCGGCACACATGTGGCTGCATATGTTAATAATTGATAAATATCTTTTCATCTGACAAAAGATGATGAATATCTTATCAATAAGCATAAATCTAGGAAATGAATGGAAAAATATATTTATCAATTATGCATGACTGTTTTGAATAAATCTTTTTCGTACTTTTCCACTGTTACAAATATTCTCATTTGAATATCAATGAAATATAGAATTACGCATTCCAACGAAATGATAATATGCAGCACACATGTTGCAATTCTCAGCCTGATCATAATATTCACACGTTTTCCGATAATCAACACATCATTTGATATCAAACCCAGTCTCGAGTCTCCTTTCCCATTTTGATTTGATTTCTTCGACAGAAATGAATGTCGAGTATCTATAACGTCACATGTTTTGTGGTTAAAATAACATATGTGTGCTCTTTGTACGTGTAACATGATTTGTTTAACGTCACTTTGAGTGTGTATGTGGATGTGTGGCTAAAAGAAAAGGAAATTTCTTTTTGTTACATTTTTTTTTTATTTTATTCACAATATTTGCAAGTCAGTTGTCTGTCGTTGATACTAAATTGAGTTTGTTATATTAGGAAGGTTGTAAAGTTGAATTGCAGACGAGATTTTTGTTTCGTTGATGACGTACATGCGAGTACATGCATTCAGATGAGATGACAGTTTATGTGGGTTTTGAGATCTTGTTGGAATTGCGGATACATATAACAGAAAGTTGCAAATGAGTTCATTGTTGAGTAGACAATGTGTACTGTTTAGTTTCTCATTTAGCAGAATGGTGTGCTGCGTCGTTGACGTGAACATCTCATGTCAAGATTTATTGGTATGCAAAACGGGAATTTCGATTTTGTAGCTGAATATTTGAAGCGTAGCTTTTTAAAACTCAAATAAAGCTGGTAGAATTGTAAGTGACTTGGTTTAAAAACATCCGACTAAGGAAAGCTCAGTTGAAGTTTTACTTAAATAAACGCAGGCCAGTGTGATACCATACTGCTTAGTGAACGACTTTAAGGTAAATTTCTCGAGAGAAATTCACCTTTTGCGGATATATATATATATATATATATATATATATATATATATATATATATATATATATATATATATATATATGGGATATAACGAAATTTGTGACCACGCTAGAGGTTGCAATTTTGCTCCGATTTTCACCAAATTTTCAGGAAAGGTGTATTGGATAAATATCTCAGTTAAGTTCGTTAACCAGCTATATCGGCCGGGTAAAAACAAAATGGCGGCTATTTTAGACGAAAAATCGTGATTTCTGTTCTGACCAAAGTATAGCTCCGATTTGGATGAAATTTGGTACAAAGGTTCGCTGATGTATGTGATGAATCTCACAATAAAAAATCCAAAGTCGGTTCGGCAGAAACAAAATGGAAGCTGCTCAAAGGTCGAAAAACGAGCAAAATTTCGTTGTTGTACTAGTGGTCAAAGCTTTCAGCAAATTTTCGTGAAACTCGGCAGTTGGATAGAAGTTGTAAGTATTAAAGAATTACGTGAAAAAACTGGAGGTCAAGTAATAAAAAACAAAATGGCGGCCAGTTGAAACTCAAAACTTCAAAGGCTTCTAAAAGTCGCAATTTTGATACGACATATATGGAACTTGGTTTCAAGATAGGCATTACTTAGATCTACAGGTTTTGATATTTTGGTGGTCATGCATGAGCAAATTTCAATATGGCGGCGGTTTAAATATGCGTTTTTTCCAGCGGATTTTGATGAAACTTGAGATTATGGATCTCTGTACTATGTTCTTGTATTATGCAGAAAATTACTAAAATTGAATGAAAAATAAAAAAGTCGAAAATTTTCACTAAAAATTGAATTATTTTGCCCTGTCTAGAGTGAAACTCCGATTTGAACGAGATTTGGCACATTAATTGATGAGGTCCTAGCCCACAAAGATTTAAAATAGTCCAAAATCAAATGCATGCATTCAAAATGGTGGCCCCCAAAGGTCAGGAGGCAAGCCCGATCCGCTATTTTAGTAGCAACTGAAGTAATGAGTTTTTTTTCATGGAAACGTTTTAAATGACTTATCTTGAACGTATTTATAAATCAGGATATTTTTAAAATACTATAAAATATTTTTAACAATATCCTAAAAAATTATAAAATCGCGACTTGTCTGTCTGTCCGTCCCTCCGTTTGTTCGTGCGTCACAAGTTTTCTCGCAAACCACATGAGCTAGAATGAGGAAATTTTCTACGTAAGTCAAAAGTGGTGCCTCTTGAAATTTTCGGTGAAAGTATTTTAAAGTGTTTAAGGGGGTCTCGCCATACAGGGGGTGACATAAACATTTTTTTTATTTCTGTAGCCCTCTACCAGCCAAGTTTCTCAACAGATTCCGATAAAGCTCGAAATTATAAGTTATTAAGGCAAGTTAATTTAATTTAATTATGCAAATCGAATGACAAACAAAAAATTCTAAAGTTTAGAGCTTTATATTTTTAGCCGCCGTTTCCAATAAAAATTCAAAATGACGGCCCCTGGTGGTTCAGAAAAGAATCGAAAATGTATATATTAATGGCAATGCAAGTGCTGATTAAACTTTTATGGAAATCTTTTGAAATTAACTATTTGAGCTATTTAAGCCGACAAGTTATCACCTTTGTGTGGTCACCACTGTGAAATGTATAAACAGCAAATGTCAGAAGGGCGAAACGAGTATAAATATGTTTATAACAATTTATTCCCCGCCGATTTTCAATATGTGATCTATACGTGTGCAACTCAATTTAATTAGCAAAATATTTGTGCCTCTATGAAGGGTCTCCAAATACGAACGGCGGAAGATCCTTTCTGTTGATAAATACCCATGTAGTGCTACAAAAATTGCAGTAAGAAGTCCAGTAGTAGGCAAGCCAAATTCTTTTTCGAAACATTACGCTACATACGAGAAATTTACTTTTCCGGCTGGTGCTGCCAACGGGGATTTTTCAATTGGGGGCAAATAGCTTCTACATCACCGATAGGGCAGCAATCAAGTGAGTTGCTGGGGCTTTATGTCGCGCATTTCCTGCAACAATGACAGAATTACAAAAATATGATTTTCGAGTTATTAGTAAAAAAATAACGGATTTTTCATGTACTTTTATATGGAAGAAGGACAGAATCGCAAGTGCTAAAACTCGTCAGTAAATGGTAGTTGTATATTCGAAGCACTGCCACCATATCGTGAATGTGTTGTCATGAACAATGTATCATCACAGTTGAGATCTAACCGTGAACGTGAAAGCATCTTTGGTGTTTAACTAACAGTGACTTATTTTGTGTTATGACAATATTGTTCGTAAGATAAGACTGCAATATTTTCATCTAATATTTCACTAAGATCACATTATTTTGACTTATGGCAGTATCCGTGAAAAAATCTAAATGGCTCATGTTGTTTTATCACAAAATATGACGTTGTTGTTGGAACAAATTTTTCATTTCAGTGTAATATTAGTTGTTATATCTTTGTTACAAAAAAACATATTTCCATTCTTGGTAATCAATTTTTTTTTAACTATAACTCATGAAGACGATCTTGCTGAAAATAGATTTCCGAAATTTAAGTTTAAGTTAGTTTTACGAATATTAAAATTTTTGTCATTCTTGTTGCTTGACATTAGCATTGTACAGTGTTTCGCCCATTTGGGTTATTAGTGCACATAACGTTTTGCCGTGGGAAAATAATGGCTTAAATGGCTAGGTAGGTGGCATCGAAAAAGGATGGAAGTTCCCCTATTTAAACTCAGTAGTAGCTGCTGAATAATACTGCAACCGACGAAAGTTCTCAAACTCTTGAGGCCTCCACGCACAAATCTTAAAAATATAATGTTTGTATTATAGCTTTTATTTTTCACAGCAAGTTCCCGTAAGTCTTATGAATCAGTTGCAGGATCCAGTCAGTAGGGTAACAGGTCTTCGTCGTCCTCGGGGTCTTCTCAAAGTACTTCATCATCCAATAATTCTTTCTCAGAAGATGGTGATGATTCGATTAAAGACGTGACGTACTATCCGGTGGCTAATAAACCATCCTCAGAAGAAAGCGTTGCTTGCTGTGACAACTCAAACATTTTAGCGGATGACAGTGGTGCTTCTTCAGCTTCACAAAGTTTTGCATTTGTGACGAGCCCCACCAAAAAAGGAATTAAATGCGAGAAAAATACATACTGAGAATTGGAAAAGTAGTCTTTTGAAAAAATTGAGAAATAGCGGAAAGGCAGCACACTGAATGTAAAGCAATCTGAGGTGAAAGAGAAATCAAACCTCCTTGTGGAGAAAAATGTAAACTGCAGTGTTTCACAGAATTTAGTGATGATGAACGAAAAAAAACTGTTTTCCGCATGTTGGAATTTGGGTGATGGTGAAAAACAAAGACAATTTTTTGCAAGCTCTATGAAGACTATTTTGCCCAGATATCGCTAGGTGCGTTTTGGAGACCTAAAAAGAAGATACAGGTGTCTAGCATTTCATTCGAGACCAGGAGTTCCAGAAACGAAGAAAGAAGATTGTTGGGACTTTAAGAAAAATTTCATACCTAAATACTGTGTCTTTTTATGAAAACTTATAATGTTTTTTTAAAAAAATGCCTAAACTTTTTCGAGAATTCTATGGCTTTCATTTATATTTTTGAATTGAGAGCTAACCAGCAATAGTGACACAAAATCACAAATTCTAACAAAAAAGAATTATTTACTACCCTTTGTTTTATCAAGAAAGTCGTATTTCACTTTATATCGTACACTTGCAATGATTTTATAAACAAGACTGTTATAAGTCTGGAAGGGGTAATTTTAAGGGATTGGGCCTACTTAAAGTAGCAATCGAATGCATTATAATATTTTTTTCTTACAACCACCTAACGTTCATCAATATATGGACACCAGTATGGATTTTTGAAAAATCGTACAAAGTTTTACTAAATTGCGTCTCCTGAAAAGTTACAATTTTTGAATTAGGTCATTGTTGCGGCAAACGAACAATTCATGCAATGTGCTAGCGGGCTCTCACTTTCTCTCTCTCTCTCTCTTCCATTCTAGCTGGGATGCGATCAATATTGATTAAGAACGTCCGAGCCAGTTTGCAGTTTCTTAGTAAAAACATAGACAAATGGAATGAATTGGTTGAAAGAGTTAACGTTTTATTCTACATCTCAGAAGTGGAATTTGCGAAAGGTAGTGTTTATTCGTTTATTATTGGATTTCATCAACCAGATAAACTGTGAACGCCGTAGTCATAATTTCTAAAGCAGGAAACGGTGTTGAAACAAGCTCTGATATTCGGTATAGGCAGACAGATTTTAATAGGGTGTTACCTACCTTCAACTCAGTACATCGTGAAAACAGAAATATCGAAACATGGATAAAACGAATGGAGAAATTTCGTACGCTCTATAATTGGGGCAAAACAATGGTGAATCATCATGTGCTAGAGAACTTGGATGGTAAAGTAAGGGGGTGGAGCGATTCCCTTCTAGCGGAAGAAAAAACGTAGATGGATTGGAAAGAGCTTTTCCTAGCCACATTTTCGATGCAAACCAGTCAGTTATACCTTCACATAAGTGCAGAAGAGCACATCAAGAGGTAGGGCATTACGGGGTATTATTTCGAAAAACTTTCATGATGCATGACAATACGTATGGACGACAGTGAAACGATAGTATAGATAGTGAGCCAAATTTACCACTAAGGGTATCGAGATTTCCTGGGGCCGCTGTCAAAGTCCCGAAAGCCATCTGAGTTGCAACCAGCATGGCCCTTATACATATGGCCAGCAACATTTAAATTTTTCATAGTGACGTCATTACCGTGTCCCAAAAATAATATTAAAATAATCTGTGTAAAACTCTGGCACTTTATTTGCAAGCAGAGTGAATCAGCTGACCTGATGGAAACAAAAACCCATTCGCTCATGTCACCAATCACTTGATTACCTTACAATTACTCAATTTTTTTTATTTTCTTAGATACCTTCATTCCCTGCGACTCTCCCCATTACTCTCTCTTCATCGTAGAACGCTCGGGTGATATGCACTTCACTTTCTATCCATTTCATCAGATGTGCCACCCAGATAACATTCAGAATATCCATATGAGGGGAAACACAAAAATATGTGGTCATCTCATTAATCGTATTTTGTCCAATTCATGATCAGCTCTCAGAGATTAAAAAAAAATTATATGATTCGATGCAGTTAAAAAAACCTCAAAGTTTGTAAGAATAGCTGTCTTTTCAAGCATCTTAAAGATAGGGTCATGGAAGGTTTCGATTCGAAAACGTTATTTTTGGTTAATTCCAGTCGTTCAAATTATATTCTGGGTTCCAAAGTGATGGAGCTTGCAGTACATTGTCTACATCCGGTGAATGACTCACCTTGACGTTTTGCTCCAGCTGTTGCATTCAGATAGTTAGCCCCCCTGAATGGCAGAGAGAACACGTTGTAAGTCCGATGGCCCGTTTACAATTCTTGATATACCTAGTGAGACTGATCTGTTGGCTAACTGGAACTGCCTTAGCTGCAAGATTTACTGTTTCTTCTCTGAAAGGCGACGCTCTCTTTCGGAATACATTTGATTTTGGTATCGCTCCAATAACAAGGATACCTGGCGTTATCTCAGATACTATTGTACTTTGTCTTTCTATGGTTTTCTAACAGAGTGGCCATCTGTCACAACGTTTCATAACAAGCTGATCCACGAAAGAAATATGAAAGCTGTGATCATACTTCAACATTTTTATTTGAGACTCCTCCGACATGGTTTCGTGATATATCACACACAATAGAGCTTGGCCGGCTTTTGCTTATCGATGGCCTTTTCTGCTGGAATCAATGATCGTTATTGCAATTGCTTCGTACCTATTTAAATCGCTTCATACCCATTGTAATCGCTTACTACTTATAGAAATGACTTAAATATATCTGGAATTACTTATACTATATGAACGTTTTGGTCAACGATAATTATTTTAGTGGCCAAAAGTTGTGAGCTAAAGATCTTGCAAAAAAACTTTGGTTGCCTGATCAATTTCCTTTTTTTCAAACAGCTTGACTTCTAGGCACCAGATAACGATACAGCTTACACCTCGACATCATAGCTCTTCATACTTAATAATCAAGAATGCACGAATAAACTTCTTTACAATTTTAGCGGAACTACCGAAGAGACCAAAAGAAAGACTTACCACTGTGCAACAAGGTGGACAGGAACCGCATTTAGCTTACAACAGCTTCAATTCCTGACGCAATAAAGGAAACAATGGCTGACTGCTCCTATAGCATGTACAAAATCCAAGGCGTTCCTTCAATTCCCAAAGATCAGGTTCAGATACGATCAACTGCGAGACCACTCAAGTTCGATACCAGATCTCTTAAGGGGTGATTCTCAATAGCAGTTACAATAGCAGTAGGTGCAACATGTTGGAAGAATTTGATTGCAATACCAACTCAAGTATACGATGAATCAAAACAAAACAAAATTACTGGAGAGTGTTGAACAGCTTAATTGTGTGAAGCTCTTGTTTGGAAACTCATTTTCACCAAGTTTAACCACTCAATATGTGAGTTATCCTCTTGGATTATTCTTTAATTATTTAGATCTTAAATATGATTTTTACTCTGAACTGACAATAAGCTACAGGACCCGCGTTGGGCGCCAGTTGTAAAGGATTCTTCACTTCAGAATGTTCCATTTTTATTTCACGTCAATTGGCACACAACGAGAATCTGATTGACTGTTGCCTCCAATGTGATTAGAAAATGGACGTAAGGTCTGACGGATGAGAAAAATATCTGATCAGTATCAGTGATGAAACGGCATTGTTTCTACTACTTGACCTATCTTTCAGTGACTGCTAGCGAGCTAGCTAGTTCTGAGGAGAGTACAGTCGTGGCTCCTTTGATAGGTACAATTATCCGATCGTCCTACTTCTAATTCACCTCAAGCGCCCAATTTTAATTTAAAACGCAAACAAATTCTAACTATGCTACCTCAAATATCAACATTCTGATCTACTCTACTCTATTTTTGCCCTATATGCAAATGAAAACCAGCTTCAACAACGCAACCATCGGGGATCATACTCAATAACCTTATCCATTGGTTAACCTAACGGGCTAGAACGAGAAAACTACAGGAAGCCAACACGAACAAACATGATTCCGGAACAGGAACGCGGAAGGAAAACTACAGAAGAGTCCTTACTAAGCTATGCCGAAATCTGATGTCGAAGCCACACTTACCTCATCCAAAATTTGAAAGGAGGATTGCATCTGCATATCCAACAGCCTCTGATTCAACGGTGCTAGTGATTGCAGGCATGATACCTATTGCTCTCCTTGCGAGAGATTGCTGTACTATCAACTTGCTTTGAAATAAAGACACGAAGGAGAAAGTTGCCTGCGAGGAGAGACGACGCTCATTTAATGATTGGCAGCAGTCCAAAGTGAACAGCACAATCTGAAACTGTGGCTCCATCGAAAGCAAGGGGAGACTGACTTCTACTAGATCCAGTTCTTGAGCGGCCATGGATGCTTCTAGACTTACTTGTGCAAGATGTTGGAGTATGCAATGAAATGATTCATTCAATTCATTCAACTCATTTGCAGTTTGACGCTTAAGAAGCGCACACCATTTCGATTTTGCTTACCATTAATTTACTACTAATTAGAATTCAAATAAAGTAACCATTTAAGCATAATTCATAATTGCATTGGTCTTAATTTGGTGATTGAATAAGTGATAAGGCCAATAGGCTATGAGCCTAAAGCATGCAGCACAAGGGAAAGTGTGGCTAACGGGTGAAATAAAAATGCTTCACCTTTTTTTGTGTAAAAATGGCAGAAGCAGTCAAAGTAACAACTGAGAAGTCGAACAACGAAAATTATTTCACATGGAAGTACAAAATGGAGTTGTGGCCAATAAAGGGAGATTTGTGGTCAGTGATTGTTCATGATAAGCCGGAACTGGCACTGGATAGCTCGAAAAAGGCTTCAGTCGCGGTATGGAAAAGAAAGAATGATAGGCTACGATCATATATCGGACTGTCAATCGAATATCTTCAATTATGCTACATCCGAACTCAAACTACGGCTAAGGAAGCACCGGGTTAGTTTAATGCCGAAATTTTGTAGTTCGAAAAAGGAAAGAGATGGCAATATGGAGAAACAGAATTGATGAATTTATTCCCATAGTTGAACGAATAGAGTTGTGAGCAGTTATCTCAAAGTTGAAAGTTCTAATGGTGTTAAGCAGTTTGTCACCAAATTATAATATATTGATAATAGTACTCAAGACAAAAGAGGAATCGAAATTGACCCTCTCATTGATACAATAGAAATTGATTGATGAATACAGTCGACAGCCAACAGACATCGATATGGCAAAAGAATCAAGGAAAAATGCTGTTCTCCAAACATTAACAAGTGAAAACCAAATAAAGTGTTTCTTTTGCAAATTTAATGGTCACATGAAGCAAGACTATCTGAAATAAGACACGGAAAAGAACAAATAAAGTGAATTCAAAGAACAGTGCAATCAAAGTGGAAAATTTGGATGAATTTTTATTATCGATGTTGTTGATGAATTGCAGTGGTTGGGTAATCGATTTGGGTGCGACTTGTCACGTGTCGACTGGTGACAAGGCATTCGTCTCCTGACGTTGGGAAAATTGTTTTGAGTCAAACTACGCGAACGGAGAAAAGTTTAGGTAAAAGGAAAAGGCACATGCAAAATCGATTTCGTCAACAAAGATGGACACGTTTCATCAGCGAAAGTGAATGATGTTTTGTTTGTTCCTAGTATTAAGGGACATTTTCTATGAGTGGAAAAGTGCATTGCAAAATGTTTTACAATTAACTTCAAAGAACAGTTTTTTTTATTTCAACTTTTCACGCAGGAAAAGGAGAAATGAAAATTAAATTTTTTAATATATACGGGCCATTTTATTGAAAGAAACTAAACAAATCGTAATAAGTTTGCGGGTCTTAGATTTTCTCCATCTTGTCCATTCCATTGGACTAATAAGCAGCTGAACGTACTATGATGGTGTTTCTACAGAAACAACATACTTTTTAAATCAGAAAATTTTTTAAAGTTGATCCAACCTATTCACCGGGAGTGTATAGTATCCTTGACAAATTGAATTTTCGGCGAATTTAGATCCCCTTTAAATTTTATGGACAAACATTATAAATTCTTAAATCATATTTCTATCCAATATACTTTAAATTTTCACAATTAATTCCGAAATAAATATTTGTAATAGGCGAAGGTTCTCTTATTGGCCGAAAAGCTCACGTAGCACTTTAACAGAATGCAAAGTGTATTGTTTATGCAATTTGAAATTAAATGAACAGAGTACTTTTTGAAAGTTACGTAGGCCTACGAATTGTAAATCTCCTTTTCTGTTTCTTTCTTTTATAATAGTACAATGAATCGTTAAACACTTAAGCTCGGTCTTTTCATTCCATTTTATCTGACCGGGTATAAGACCGGCAACGATGGCAGTCTACTCTGCTCACATGGGCTAGCCATCAGGCGCGCTCCTGCGTTTTTTGTCGCTTGACAGGGGCTATTGCCGAGTAGAGTGGCTTTCGGCTCGTTTGCCCGTTTATGGCATAGAGTTACGTGATTCGATCACATAATTCTATAACATAAATTGGTCACGTCTATATTTCTTATTTGATGGGAAAGTTCATGCAAATTATGTTTGTATGAGTTTTTCACTCAGATGGGAAATATATGGCCACGTCAACGTTTGGATCTTAATCCGGTTGAAGGGTGCGAGGGGACACCACCTCCATCTGAATGCCCCACTCTTATTTGTGGGCCATAAGAATCGTCGGGTAACGGCGAAGTCCTCTTAAGTCCGTCTGTCTTCCCAAGGTCCAGTTTGTCCCTTTTTCAGCAACAACCAACCCTTAGCTGGTTACCTCTTTTTTCGACTTTGATATGACCCGGGAATTTGTGGATGTGAAATTCTTTCGTAGTGGGTCCTTGTGCTGGGGGGAAAGAACCCGACCCACGACACCGCAACGTTAGCCTCCCAGCGCACTCTAGCGTCCCCAGACACGGCCAATCTAGGCAGATCTAACCATCCTCTTTCGCCAAGGCGGCAGACCATTGTTGCAGTCCTTTACGGACATTTCATCCACTCATTTCACTACAGAATCATTTGATTAAGAAGAAGAAGAAGACATAGACGGGTTTTTAAATTAAATAATGATTACCGGCTATCTCCGAGCAACTACAAAGAAGCTCCGGTCAGGGCGTTTTGACCCGGAAACTTGTCCGGAGATGAACGTGCATGCCTCTCGCTTGTACTTCTGAGTTCCGATCAAACTGCCAAGTGAGAACGTGGCTTCTTAGATTACTCTTTTCACCAAACTTACCTAAGGGGTGGAACTTAACACCGGCGTTAACTCTAGTTAAAAAGGCACTACCACCAGCTTTCCCGTAGAGAAATTATACTTTCCACCAGTGACTATCGCGTGCGGAAATTATGTTTTCCACCACCTGCTGCCCTGGCTGAGATAACATTATCATTTCCCGCCAAGGTACCCGACTTTGAACATGGCTGGAAATGCAATGGTTAGAAAAAAATATTAAAACTCAAACACTGAAAAGTAACTATTAATGGATTCTGCGGTCACTATTTACATGAATGAAAATGACATGCAATTCTTGAATCTTATCGGCGACTAGTTTTGTCTATAGTTTTAATATTTTGAGTTCCAGGATCCTGCTCCTCTCACTTAGGGTTTCAATTTATTTCGCATAAAACAGCCTAAATTATTCAATAAAGACACTGTCCTAGAAAAACCATTGGCGCAATTCTAGCGAGTGATCAACTTTTTACTTCAGAACGATAATCGAAATTCGTCACGTCTTAACACTTGAGGTGAAGGATTAGAATATTTCACACTATGGAGTCATAAAGATCGTCAACACTGTATAACGGAACCCAAAGTATTATCGTCGATTATCATGACACATGTCTTGGTTTGTTTTTTTTTGTTTCACGCAAATTGATTAGAAAACACGACATTCGCTTTCTGCCAACTTTAACACTCGTCCTCCACTTTCAGTCACTAGTGCCACAAGGAAAAATTCATTTCATTATTTAATTTGCCGAACTTCTTTCTTTTTCTTCAAAGCTTGCCATCACCGAATGCAAACCAAAACTCCTTATTCCCTCTACTAATTCCCAATCAAAACCCTTTGCTTTCAATTCTCGATCATGACGCCGCAAAAACTTCCTCTTCTTTTCAAAACCAAAAAACCAAATACCGTCAACTCCAAAAGACCAATAATGCAATCCCTTCCTTCCCTAATTTCCGCTGCCGTACCTGGGTAACGTAATCGAAGTTCAATACACTTCGATTCCGTTACCCACACATCTTTTCCATATTGACAAATGCAAAAATTTCCATTTTGCATACATGGTGATTTGCATAATCATGATAGCGTTTGGTTATATGCAAATCGTCATATTCACGGAAATAATTGTTTTTGCCGATATTCCAAAAGGAGAGCTTGAAACCAGGATCAGAGCGAACCCCAGGGTCGAAAAACTACGACGATACTACTGGAGCCACTTTCTGTTGATCTCCCGTGCATTTATTTATCAACTTGAACTGTGAACCTTTTTTAATGGGCGTTGAGATGAAATTTGTTAGTAGGGAAGCGTGAATGAATTTTTGTTAGTATAAATAATAAAATTTGCTAGGGGCAGATAATGAATGGAATAAGTTAGTATGAAGGAAGAAATTAGGTTTTGTCAGCGAAAAGGTTTCGAATGAACTTTTGTTAATGGGAAGTAATGAATGGAATGTTGTTAGTGGGAAAGATACAATTATTATTATTTTTTTTTGTAAAGAAAGAATTAATATGATAGGGAATAAAAATTAAATGTAAATGGAATAACTACAAAGAAAATCAAAGATATACAAAGAAAAGAGTCGGTGTGCCCAGAAGGAGGTGGAGATGTTACGGAGGCAAATTGAAGTTGAGAATCGGAGAAAGCCGGTACGCTGGAATTCGCAACAACGTCTTGTGCACCTGGGAGCCTGACACACAGGGTTTAGAAAGCCTTCCCCTCCCAATCGTCAAAGAATCTTCGTGAGATCTTTCAAAATTAAGTCTCATCACTGACTTATGAGCATTAAGGTATGCAAGGCGAAAAACAAAGCACAAAAAAGTCTTTCCTACTCGACTTGTTTGAATCGTTGTTATTTTTTTGTTTGCATGAAACTAAAATACTATATACCTAAGTAAGCCTTGATGAATTGATTAACTATTGTATGTATCTGTGATAATATACTTCTGCGTATTTACTTTAATACCACATAAGACGATCCCAAGTCCATTTGAGAAAGGAGAAGGGAACCCGCTTTTTTCCCCATACCATAGCTTCCATGATTCCTCATCCCAAACCCCCCGAATCAAATGGTAGTAAATGCTCTCGGGGTCGCATATTGGGTTTACTGGTTCCCCAATAATGGAACATTAAATGCTGAGAAATGCTAATAACTGTAAATACATCTACAGCTCTGCTACTAGATCCTACTTACAACTCCTTTGTGGGGGCGTAAGAGGGTGAAGGCGAATATTCCATGCCTGATACCAGAATCGACATAATAACCATGCCGCGGAAATGGAGGTTGGGCCATGGGTTAAATTCCCATCCCTGGAAAACCCCTAAAATGTTTCAAAACCTACAGACGGGCCTTGAAATGGATTGGACTCACAGCAATGACCTCGTAATCGAAAAAAGGACGATGGCATTGGATGCTAGAACATCAGATCACTCAATTACCCTGGCGCTGTTAAGGACCTCTTACAACAGGTCAGTCACTATAAATTAAAAATACTGGCACTCCAGGAAACAAGCTGGACTGGAAACGACATTCAAGATATGAGATCGCACACAATATTCAAAAGTGGGAAGCCTTTTGGAAAACGAGAATTCGGAGTGGCCTTCATTGTGGATAGGGAGTTCAAAACGCACGTTATTGATTTCAAGGCAATACACGAACGGTTGTGAGCGATCTGTATAAAAGCAAAATCTTTCAAAATCTGGCTGATCAATGTCCACGCCACGACCAAAGGAAAGGACAAAGAAACGAAGGAAACGTTCTACAATCACCTGGAAAGACTAGTCAATTCATTGCCTACAATTGACACAAAAATATTTCTGGGTGATTTCAACACTAAGGTTGGCAATGTGATATCTCATCGGGGGACAACTGGAGGATATAGCCCTCATGATGAAACAAATGACAACGGCCATGGCCTGATTGACTTTGCTTGTAGCAAAAATCTAGTCATACATTTTCCTAGCTTCCCACATGGACGCATTCATAAAATGACCTGGGTATCACCGGATAGTAACACACAAAACCTGATCGATCATGTTCTGATCCAACAACGTTGGGCCTGGAGCATACTTGATGTCCGTACATACCGAGGAGCCAATTTTAACTCAGATCATTATTTGATCAAATTAACCTATCGATGCCGTATGTCAAAGGCATATTCAGTGAAGATCAACCCGCTACAAAAATTTGACAACGTAAGGCTCCAAACGGTGTCTGTGGCCAACGATTTCACGGAGACCCTGGACAACCAGCGGGTTCCCATCTAACCAGACGCATCGTTGACGGCAAGCCATGAGCTCAGAATGGAAGTTAAAGCGGTTATTAAGATCGTGGCGAACAGACGATTGGGCATCAAGCACATCGCAAGAGAAATTAATCGTTTGATGCTGAGTACCAAAATGCGTTAGACAAAAAGAATTAGGCGTACAAAGAATGCGTTGGTAGGAAAAGCAGGACGAAGAAAGTACACTATGAAAATCTCAGAGGAGTAGCGAATAAGATAATTAGAATTAAGAAAAGAAAATACTATGACAACCAATTGAGAAGTACAGATGTATGTTTATCGAGCAACAACACAAGACAAGCAAACAAAGTACTGAAAGGCCTGAAACGTGGTTATCAAGCCAAAACTATGCTCTGTCGTGATGAGATCGGCAATTCATAGCTGATGAAACCCAAATTAAGGAAAGATGGGCATCATATTTCAAGGATCTCTTTAACCCTCAACCCAACTCCAGGGCATTGGAACCTACAGATGTTTGCGGAGAGCCTCCATTGGCCCCACTAACTCTGGATGAAGTTTGTTCCATCATCAAAGTCCAAAAGAATAATAAAGCGCCGGGCATCGATGGGATTCCAGTGAAGCCCATCAAATATGGTGGCAGAGTGCTCATAAAGCTATTTACAACGTCATCGAGCACATTTGGCAACAAGAACATATGCCGAAAGAGTGGAGCCAATCAATTATATTCCCTATCCACAAAAAACGTGACCAGTTACAGTGCGAAAATTATAGAGGCATATCACTACTTTGTACGGCGTACAAAATATTTTCAAACGTGTTCGTAAATAAAATCGGATCATATGCCAACAGTATTATTGGGGAGTATCAAGGTGGTTTTAGAGCAGGAACAGTGGGTTCAGTAAGAGCCTGTCCAGCACAGCTTGCGATCGGTAAGTGATATCGAATTCAATTTTTTTTGATCGGTAGAGAGAACTTCTGTTTTTGGCGTTTTGAAAAAAAATTTCAGTCGAAGTTAATCTTCCGTCGGGAAAACACTAAAATCGCGATGAGTGCCATTTACGCGAATCCCTTCTAGGCCGTGTTCCTTTGCACACACCCTTAAGGACCAAAAATGAACTATGTAGTGGCGGCTGAATACATTAAAAAGTCTGTTTTGGTTGTCAAGGAGTGGGTTCAACGATTTTATGAGTCAAAAACCGTCGGTGACCTTTCGAATCGTGGTTCAGTAGAAAAAGTGAACAAAAAGGACGAAAAGCGAATCGTGGCCTTGTTTTCGCGCAATTCTGGCTTGTTCTTACGTCAAGGACAAGCGAAATTGAATCAAGAAGGTCTGAAGTTATTACACGTCGCCATTTGGAAGCATCTGTGGGCAAACAATGTAAAATGGCGAGGTACCGTTAAAAAACCACTCTTGTCTGAACGTTACTTGGTGAATGGAAATGGGAAAAATGCATTATGACACTTGATTGGCGTTTGCAATCGCCTGATGCAAATCCTATCGTAAAGGTCTGGGCTTACATCAAGCAGAATCTCCGTGATAAATGTGTTTACACTTTGAAGCAGCTCTCCCGAAAAATTCGACTCATTTGGAAGGCTTCCCCTCGAATACGCCGGAAAATTAGTGGAAAGTATGTCTCGGAGATGCCAAGCGCGTTACCTCAGAATGTATTTAATGTATGTAGTCAAAAACTGTTGTTAAATAAACTTTTTCAAAATAATACTGGACACTTTCTTATTTAACAGACTGTAGATCGACAATAGACCAATTGTTCACAGTCAAGCAGGTACTTAAAAAAATGTTGAGAGTTCAACATATACGTACACCAAATTTTTGTTGACTTTTAGCAAGCATACGACAGTTTTGATCGTAACGCACTGTACCAAATAATGATTTACTTTGGCTCCCAGCCAAATTAGTCCATCTTACCCAAATGACAATGACGTCGACGACCTCCCAAGTCTGCATCAATAAGCAACTCACCGAGGCCTTTGACACAAATACCGGACTGAAACAGGGAGATTGGCTGGCGCCATTGCTATTCAATTTGGCTCTGGAGTATGTCGTAAGAAAGCTACTTGTCGATACACGAGATACATTACTATACAAGTCGAGCCAAGTAGTAGCCTTTGCGGATGATATTAATATTTTGTTGCGATGATTTACAACTGCCAAAGATCTCTTCCTGAAACTCGACAGCAAAGCAAAACTAGTAGGGCTACAAATCAATGAAAATAAAACAAAGCTCATGACGCAGTTGAGGTCAAACATCCTAAATACACAAAATACTACACTTGGCGAATATAGACTCGAAAACGTTGGCAAATTTTTTATTTAGGCACCAAAATAAGGAAAACGGGTAATGAAAGAGACGAAATACGCCGAAGAATACAGCCCGCAAATAAAATATTTTATTCGATTTTGAGGGTCTTGAAGACCAGCTGCATACACAGGAAAACAAAGCTCTAAGTATAAAATCTGTGATAAGACCAGTGTTATGCTTTGGGTGTGAAACATGGACCCTAACACAAGCATCCGCAAATATATTGAACGCTTTTGAGCGACGGGTCCTAAGGCGAATAATCAGAGCGAAGCTAGACGGGGACCAATGGTGAATTCGATACAACTATGGGCTGTATGAAATTTTTGACGAACTAGAGGTCTCAACGATTGTAAGACTGCGGAAGCTGCAATGGGGCGAACACATGAATCGTATGGACGAGCAACGGATACCCAAATAGGTATTTATTGGGAGAACTGAAGGGCGGAGACCAGTGGGGAAACCCAGGAAACACTGGTCTGACTCGGTCAACGAAGACAGTTCATCGCTGCTCGGATTTCGGAATTGGATGATGCGGTCAATGGACCGAGACAATTGGAGGTGCTATTTGCAGGAAGCCAAGGTCGGAGAGGGGCTGTAGTGCTACGAAGAAGATTTGCTATATTTATTGGGATTTAATAGATCACTTTTTTTAACATTGTCAGCTAAGTTTAAATGTTAGACGCAAGAAATATTTTATTAAAAATGTTCACTTTATAGCCAATACTCTCTGCTTCAAAAAACACCATTATTAAACCCTACCCCAAAAATTTCTTGAAGAGCAATTCAAAAATTTTTCACCAGACAAGCGAAAATTTAAAAATCAATGTTCAATAAAATAATTCAAAACAATGATTCATGTGACTAGAGAATGACCAACACCTAAAATCAGTTCATCCGAAATATGATAATTTCACTTAATTAATGTAGTCTAGCGTAATCATACATGACACTCATGATTTATACTTTCTTTTGTCTTTGCAGTTTTATTTTATTTTTTAAATTTTTGCATACTCTTATCTTGTCCGATCTGGGAAATCGTGGACTTTAATCCAAACGATTATACCAAAGAAAAAATTGTATTTTGTTTTGAATTTCACTATCATTAATGATTGTCTCTATGTTGTGCAGAAAATCGAGTATTTGACCTTAGCGACACTTTCATTTTGCTAATTATAACAGAAAGAAAAAGAAAAAAAGTTAATGTGATTTAGAAATGATTAAGCGATGTTATTTGTGACTGGCGTTTTTATTTTTGGTTTTTTTTCCCCGTATTATTTGAGATTAGCGATGGGAAAAACTCAAGACTATCATTTTTTGAATATAATACAAATCACGTATTTAAATCTGTATTTTTTGACACGTCAAATTTTTTTTTTTTGATAGCTTACATTCAAAATTTTTTAGATGATTGTATTTATTCAACATGTTTTCAACAAATTTTACATTAGAGATAATGTGGTTCAAAGTACATACATTGAACTATTGTAGGAGGAGGCAACAAAAATGTCTAAGAGAAGTAGACAATATAAAATCTGGTAGAGCTTCATCAAGAGGGCAGATTTTCCGCCACAAAAGGGAGCTTAGTGTCATCATTAAAAAAATTTTTAAAGTTTATTGACATTGGATTAATAATAAAATGTTAAAAGGGCACATTCCATTTGATTAGAGCAATCAAAATTGAGATATGTGAAATAAATTGTTGAAAGAATATAGAAGGGCAATTTGGATGATTTGATGTAAATAATTGTATATTTATTAACATGGAAAATAATTTTTCTATTTTAATTTAAATAAAAATATTAAAAATTTACCAGAAGATTTGGAATAATTTAAAAGCTCCTTCTACAAAAATTAACAAACAATTTTCGTGCTAAGGTCAACTACCCAACGCATTTAAATTCAAATAAATAATTTTTGATGGTAATTTTAATTCGGTAGTACTCTGCGATATCTTTATCAGCAATAGTGTATCTAATTATTATAAATCAACACCATTTGTATTCAGAATCTTGATAGTATGTAAATCAGCTCATCAAATATGGCTTTCTAATAAGACAATTTATATTCAAGGCATCATTTTAAAAAGACTTCCTTCGAATATTAAGTCGCCAATGGCGCCTAAATTACTAAGCGGTGGGTCTAAGGATACGTTTATATTGAAGGCTGAGCAATTATTGTTAATATAAATTATAAAAAGTCAAAGAACTTGTAATTCGTCTGCTAAGACAACTGCTTGAAAACGCAATTTACTTAAAATTATTTCATAACTGAAAAGCCCATGTTGTACGCTGTTTTTCGCTAATTACTATTGTAAATTATTAATTAAGATTGAATAAATGCATATTTGACTATAAATTGTGAATTTCAGTGAGCTTTTTTAGCCACATAAAAATGCACGCATGAAATATGTGGCGCATAAAATTGCACACATCATTAATTTCGCAATTTCGACCCGAATAAAATATACTACAATGTATTAAGTAGCATTTTGTGCAACCAAATAACCTAAATAACAGTCGTTTTATTTCTTTCATTTATCAAGCAATATCAATAATCATATCAATGTTTGTATAGAAATAAAATAATACAGATAGTGTAATTTATTGCAATATTTACCTGATATAATTTAATGATGTGTGGATGATCGAGCCGTTTCATAATGTCCACCTCACGATAGACTTTCTTAAGATTACCAGCATCTAATTGAGATTTATCGATGATTTTTATAGCCACCTGTAAAAAATAGAAAATCAAGATGTTAAAAATAATGAAATGCAAATATTAAATAATGTAGGGTATGGATATAGATTTTTTTTGTTTCTAATTTATAAAAAAGAAATGTTGAAATTCACAATTTACTGTGAATTTATTTAAAATTTCCTTAAGTCTGCTTCATCTTTCTGAGGAATTAATGCTTTTAAATTAGTCATTAATATTTTATTACTTTCTAATCAGATGGTATTTAAAGAAAACTGAATAAACAAAGCATCAAATTAAGGTGTAATGAATGAATGAATGAAATAAATTTTTTGATGTATCTTCTGATAAGTGCCTGGTTCAAAGCAGTTAAGACCAAATAAAATTCTGTTTGGTTAATTTTTAAATAAATGAACTATAACTCCAGTGAACTACCGAAGGAAACAATTACTAAGAGGAAGCTCAAACATGGTGAAAAAATTAAACATCCTGATTGAATTGCATTTTAATTTTTGAAAGCATGATACTGATATTATACTCGTATATTTTTGGAGGTTTCGATTAAATTTCTTGAGGAAAAGCTAGACTGATGCTACATGTTCCCGGGGGTTCAAGTGGAGGCTGGTGCCTGGATTAGTAATCACAACCTAATTGATGTAACTATGACTTCTAATGGAATGATGGATGCCCGACGACCAGCCAGGTTAACTTAGAACCTAACTCCGGCTTGGGAAAAGGTGACATATGAGGTGATAATGCAGAAGTAGGTCAAAAGTTTGCCTCTTGTAGAGTTCAGCAATCAACATCGATCAACCGGTGTCTTGACTTCATGGGTGCCTTGTTCATGTCAACGATGCAGTGCTCAGAAGGAGTAGCCCGACTACTTCTGGCCACGTTGCATGGTGGACGGATGAACTCCTCCTCCCCTCAGGATATTTCTAACCTATTTGCCGAATATTTTTCCTCTACTTTTTCCTCTTCTGACATACTACACTCCCCCATAAATTCAATTGAAACTTATCCAGCATCAAGTACATCCTATTCCACTGATCCTTTGGAAATTGAATCCCTTATTAACTTGCTCGATCCGAATGTTAGTCCTGGTCCCGATGGATTGTCTAATATATTTGTCAAGTCACTTTGTTCCTCTTTGTGTTTTCCTCTATTCCTTATATTCAATCTCAGTCTTGGTACTGGCACCTTTCCAACGTACTGGAAAGATGCAAATGTTGTTCCTATCTTTAAAAACGGCGACCCATCATTTGCCTCAAACTATCGTCCCATATCACTCCCCTCCTGTTTCTCTAAGCTGCTGGAACGACTTGTACACAACAGGCTTCTTGAGTCCCTGAGTTTTTTTTGCCACACCACAGCCACATGGATTCTTGAAGGGTCGTTCAACTTCTACTAACTTGGCTGAGTTCGAAGATTATATTGCAAGAGCTTTAGATAAACTGCTTCAAATAGATGCAATATTCACGGACTTCTCCAAAGCTTTTGACTCCGTGAACCATGTTCTACTCTGTCAAAAGTTAGCTTTGCTCGGCATATCCGGTTCCCTTCATTCTTGGATTTCATCATATTTATCCACCCGTTCGTGTTAATCTCTATGACAGAATTTCCTTTCCATTCAATCCTACATCTGGTGTCCCTCAAGGGTCAATCCTTGGACCTCTTCTTTTCGTACTGTTTATCAATGATCTTCCCTCTATAATTTCCACTTATTGTCTCTTGTATGCTGATGATTTCACGGTATTCCGGATAATTAGATCCCTTGAAGATTGTCAGCAACTCCAAATTGATCTTTTTAACCTGTATAACTGGTGTAATGTAAAATCCCTTCACATCAATGTTTCTAAATGTTTTAAAATGGCTTTCACTTTGAAAATCGTCCTTTTAACTTTCAATTACACCCTATGTGATGTTGTTCTCTCCTCTACAGACTCATGTAAAAATCTTGGTGTAATATTTGATCCCAAGCTTAAACTTGATGTCCACATTTTTAGCTTAGTTACCAAGGCATCAAAAGTTTCGGGTTTTCTTATGCGGCATTTGCACAAGTTTGCAAATATTGCTACCGCTGTTCGCTTGTTCATATGTCTTGTCCGCCTGCTTCTTGAGTACTGCTCAATAGTGTGGTCTCCTAGACATTTATATCTTGTGAACTCACTAGAAGCTGTTCAGCGTAAGTTTACTCGTATTGTGTTTTTCAAATTCAACGTAGCTTATGAGTCTTATGAGCGTCGTCTATCCATACTTCGTCTCCCTTCTTTGTCGTCCCGTAGAACCTTCTTAGATCAATGTTTCCTTTATAAGTTGTACCACCAACAAATTGCCTCCACGCTAAGCGCAGACTTGCACTACAGACTGTATGCACGTCGTAGTCGGCCTAATCACATTCTCGAGGTTCCGTACGCCCGGACAGGTTTATATTTGCACTCAATTATGCCGCGAATCATCAGAATGCATAACAGCCTCGAGCTTGGCTCTCTACCCACGTCCTACTTTGTTTTTAAAATTAAACAATAGATGTTACTTTTTGTGAATAGTGATTAATGTTCCTTGTCACTAAATTTTACAAACTTTGATCTAGACTCTAACTTCATTTCTTACATGTTTTAATTAACTTTTTTCTGCTTGATTTGTTGTATTAATTTGTCTTACTCTAAATTATATTTAACTACATTTAATTGTTTAAGTCTATTTTGTAATTGGATTTCTGTCTGTTAAATGGATTTGAATAAATAAATAAATAAATAAACTAGCTATCAAGTGGAGGGATGTCCAGAGCGCACGGAGAAAGCTCCAGCAAGCCTGATTCCAGAAGCTGGAGAATTTTAGGCAGCTCATGTGATAGTATCAGAAGCTTTCCAAGAAGTAGCATGTACTTCTCATTGAGTCCAAGGAGGAGCATTGGCGGCACTTCATTGGTCACAGCACCGAGAAGGCGTGGTGGCAGGCTTATAGGGTCTGCCGGGGAAGGAGCAACAAACATGGAGTGTCGGGGCTTCATGTTCATGATAATGCAACTCGAACATGAAGTGACTGTATCGAGTACTTGCTGGGAGAGTTGTTTCCTAGAGCAAAAAGTGACACGCTTCATCTTGAAAGCACTGCAGAAAAGAAGCGAGCTCCCCCTTTGTAACGTGGGGAAATAGATGCAAGTGTCAAAAGATTGCACTGTTGGAGGTCCCCTGGATGAGTTGATATGACTGGTGAGATGTTTAAAAGCATCTGGCCAGCCGTGCTACTCTTTGTCCAGTGTCTGCTTAAGTCTAGATATAAGGGTCGTGGCTCCCCAAATTCTTATAGATAAATCTTCTTTCTTCCATCGCCTGCGAAATTGATGGAGAGATATGGTCCAGAGACTGGAGAAGCCAGTATCTGAAAATCGGCTGGATAGTTTGTACGATTTCCGTACGGGGCGATGTACCAGCAACGTGTCGCCTTATGTCGTGGCCACGGTACGACAAAGTGACCAAAGTATGTTCTAGGAATCTTTATTGATTTTAAGGGTGTTTTTAACGAGTAGAATTGGCCATTAGTCCTTGTTAAACTAACCTCTGTTGGTCGCAAGGAAATAGAGCTTTAGAGGAGCGACTTCTCGGGCAAAAGTGCATACGTCCAGAGTTTGTGGGACAAGGTGGAAGTGTCAGAGTAGAGAAGATGTTCTGAGGGGTCTACAGCACGTCCATTTGTACAGAAACTTGTTATAAATGGACAGAACTTTCTTGGCTCCCGAAGCTCATACAGGGCATCTTTCTTCTTCCATCGCTTGCAAAAACGATGGAGAGAGTTATGGTCCAGAGACTAGAGGAGCTAGCATCTGAAAATCTATTGAATGGACAGTACAATTGCCGTACAAGGCGATGTAAGGCCTTATGTCATGTCCGCTGTAAGAACAAGTGAGCAAACGTATGGCCTTGGAATCTTTATTGATTTTAAGGGTGCTTTTTACCGCGTGAGTTGGCCATTAGTCCTTGCTAAAGTAACGCCTATTGGTTGTAAAGAAATAGGGCTTTAGGGGAGTTTCTTTTCGAGAAAAAGTGTATACCGCCAGGGTTTGTGGGACAAGGTAGAACTGTTAGTACAGAGAGGACGTATTCAAGGGTTTTTAATAGGTCCATTTATATGGAACCTTCCTCTGTCTTCTTCTGTTGGCAGTACTTGTGCATATGCTGATGCTGGTTGAAGGATGAAATCGACTGTTTCTTCCTCACGGTAAGGGTGCTCCAGATGGGGCGCCTTGGTTCTGGTTAGCTTATAGGGGGCGGTGTGGCACCATTCACTCGCCATACACTTCTTGAGTTGTTACATAACCAGTATGTATGTATACTGGTATGAACTGGGAGCTCGATTTGATGTGTATCCTATATACATCATCAAGGCTCCCCGGGAGAGAGGGATCTTCCTGCATAACACTTACCTGCTTCTCTATCCATCTTCACTAAATCAACCAAGGCAGAACGTTTATTTTATTTATTATTTTATTTTCTCTGTTCATATTATTCTTAACATTGCATTTTACATATTAAATTATTGAACACTTATATCAATATTGAGCCTGTGGAGAATCAAATTGATGTGTTTATGGTTCGGGGAGACCACACGGCGTGAAACGCCAAAAGGCCGATTGAGGATCGCAGCGCAAGCCAACACCTCTCCCCTCACCATTTTGTTGGTCACCAAACAGCACTTCCAACTCAAACTTAAACGCGAATACTTAGATGTTGAAAATGATAATTGGGTAGCAGCAAGCTCCTTTACTGTTCTTGATCACAGGCTCACTCCAAAAGGTTCCTCCACGACTATAAATATTAATTTAACTCGAGCTTTTGATCTAGGTTTCCGTTAAAATCACTGAGACGATGAGAACGTGGGTTCTTATTTACTAGGAACTTCTCCTCCCCACTTCACCTCATTAATTTGTAGATGATGAGAGCCATTCTGCAATATTTACAATATCATTGTAGTCAGCTTGGGGAAATACTTTGCATATGAGCGAGGAAAGCTTTTCGCCCCCATATTCACCGCAGCTCTCAGTCGGCTGGCGAATGCTTTTACATGATTGCTATTAGCTCCCGTAACTTGCTCATACATAGAGCTCCTCGCTTGTAGTCAATCGCTGCCGTGTACGACGCGTACACGGCATATGCTGAAGCTTCATAGCGCCATATCGGCCACAACGTACATAGCTATCATTTGCTAGCATTTACCCGTGCCAACTCCTGAGTTGAACGGTGTTGTTTATCCGCCGTGATATACACTGGCGTAATTGGCTGACGCTTTAAGCACTAAACGGTAGGCGGGAATTCCACTTGCTTGTTCATAATATAGTTGCCGAGCGGGGACACGATCCACCGGACATACTTCTTCGTTTTGATTTGCAATCCAGCCTGCTCCTTCACTATTCTAAAACGTGAGCTGAAAAACAAAAACCTACTGAACACTTCAATTATTGGGAAAAACTGCCACCTATCCGCCACATAATCCTAAGAAAAAGAACCACAATCTTCACCTACCCGCAACGTGGTGTCATAATCAAGCAGTCGCCTAAGCAAACTGCTCAAAAACCTTCATAACACCTATCCGGAATTTTACTTGCGGATTCGAAAAGACATTTTTTTTTTAATTATTCCAATTTAGAACTATGAATCTTGAAACATTTTTTTGATTTGTCTTTACCTTTATTAAATATGAATTTTAGATCATTTTGTTTTTCTATATTATATTGAGACTTTGCGTTATACTTATATTCTTAATGAGTTTTACCTTTTCCTATGATTACTTAAATTTCCATATAGTATTATTTTCCATACTCTAAAAAAAAAAATAAAAAGCAGATATGGCCACTCTTTTCCTGCTGCACATGCACGTATAGCATTGGCGAAGACAAGTGTGCAGCGCAATGAGTGGAAGGCCCGTCAACTGCCGTTGCAAGGGTCACGCAAGGTGAAAACAAGCCACAACGGGAGATTCTGGTTGGAATCGTAATACAATGCAAAAACGATGAGGAGATAGTCGTCGCGTGAGTCGTGAATTTGAAAACGCTTTGGTGTATACTTTTGACTCTGTTCGACAACCAATTTCGTTTTCAATTGTGCAGTGTTTATAATTTGATTTCATGTTGATCATTTTGCTCGACAGATTACCTGAAAGATAAGTGCTACACGTAATTAGCTTGAATATCACGGAATATATACTGTTGATGACTGAATGAAAGTGTTCTAGGTCTTATTGCAAGTGTGACGACCATCTGAAGCATTAATAGAATAGTGCTTGACGGTAGTTTTTAAAAAAGACGTGAGTGAATCCACTTTTGTCTCATACAGGCACAATATCGGACCGAAAGTTGGTGTTTTGTCAAGTTACTTGCAGCTCGATTCGCAACAAATTGATTTGGGATAGGCCAAAACGCGTGCAGATTTTGGGCCCCTGAAAGCCATTTATTACGAGGAGCAGTTCTTTTTCAAAGAAAATTGCTTGGACTGATAATAGTCCAGGAAATAAATGTCTTAGGGCCGTATTTAGACAAGAAAAAGATACGGCGAGAAGTGAGTGTGTGACGAACGTTCGTTGGTCTCTTTCAAGTGTGCGCTTGCTTACTCGTTGCTTAGTTTTAATAGCCTGCTTCTGATCGGCTCATTTGCATATTGACGATACGTGTGCCTTATTTGAGATGCCGCCATCATTTTGGCCGTGATTTTTCCTCAGGAGTTTTTGAACGATATCGAATGAATAATTTTACTCCAACGAGACTACTTGTACGGATTGAGCGATTGCATTTGGACAGGCTACACACTTAGACTTTGAATTAAAATGATTGCGTGCTAGGTGGGAAAGAGAAAGAAGAGCAGAAGTTATCTGCTCTGTTATGCTGTATGACATTTGGAAAAGAGACAAGTGCAGTGTAAGATTAAAAGAGTGAAATGATAAACGTGTATGCTTATATCCTTGTCGCTTGGTGCATATGAGATAACACAACATCCCGCCAAAAGTTCACAGAGAACTGATTTGACTTGCAATAATCAATTTCAGAGCACAATAATCTGAATAGACGTTTGCGTTAAAGAAATCACCCCCATAGAAGCAAACCCAAAGAAAAGCGTCAATAAATGTGTAACGCCCCTTCGATGACAACTAAATAAAAGTGGTTGATTCGTGCGATTGGCTGAAAATTCTTATAAGTGAAATATGTCAAAGTTATTTAAATAATCGCGTGATCAGGAAGAAGCTCTGGCTCTGATGACATTATATAGTAAAACCGGCTGTCTTTGAATTTTTATGGGGTAGCGCTAAGACTGAATTTTAGAAAATCGTGCTGAACTGCCGGCGAGATACTTAGCTAGAAAGATTAGTTCAAAAACTGTTGGTCCTCGTATCACCTTAAGCTAATTATGTGCAAAACATTTCAAAGAAAACGACTGTACGGCTATTACTTGTGAACGACATCAAATGAGAACATTGGAAAATGAAAGGGTAAACTTATAGTAGTTTTTTTCATGTTCTGACACGCATGTCTAGCCATTTCAGCTACGAATCCTAGTCTGTCATCAAAAGCATAAAGTGTATAGTCGAAAGTATCCTGTCTCGGTTTTTAAATATCGGATAAAGCCTGCTTATTTTTCAAACTCTCAAGTTTGACTAAAAAAAATCTGAAGGGAGTTCATCAATACTACACCCTATGAAAAAAAATGTCGTAACCTTTCAACTATTGCGGCTTGGCTAGATTGAAGTGGAATTTGTCACTATACCGTGTCGGACCTCCCTAATAGATTCAACGGATTGCAAAGGGGGAAGCTCAATATCGAAACCCTAAACGGAACCACTTGTTGATGTAGTCACCCCAAAGCAGCTTGTCTCAACGTTCTATATGACTAAGGAAATTGACTTATATAGAGTGTAAAAGTATTATTTGGAATTGTGCTCACTATTTCATTCAATTTCCAGTAATTCACCCAAATCATCAGCAGGCGCCCGACGAGGATATTGGTGAGTGCCTGTTTTTAAATTTTATATTTGATTATTTTTTATATTTGATTATTTTATTATTATAAATTGCATAAATCTAAATTATCAAAGTATCAATAGTTAGTAAATCGTTAAGGTTACCTAATAACCTAGCTGAAAATGTATTGCACACACTTTTGACTATTAGGTTCTTTTGTATATAAACGTATTTATCTGGTATGTGAGACGATTACTCTATGCTCGATATATCTGGAATCATAAGAAAAATTGAAAGTAAAGAAAAAATAAAGGAATGTGTAGTTAAAGAAATACAAACTCGGTCTTTCCCTTCGCTGAAACCTGACCGGTTATGGGGCCCGCAACGATGGCTGGCCCTTTCACTAACATGAGCTAGCCATCGAGTGCGCCCCTTCCTTCCTTTTTGTGTTATAGGAGCTCTTGCCCGTATGGTATAGTGTTATGTTATTCCATCGCATAATACTATCACATAAATTGGCCACGTTTCTATTCCTCATTCGATGGAAAAATTCATGCAAATTATGTTTGTATGAGTTTTTTACTCATTTTTTTAGGCCCAATTTGTACTTTGAACAAACAATTTCACTCCTTAGTAGGTTACCTCAGCCTCGACACCAGTTGATCGGCATTTGAACATTTTTAATTCGTGAATGCGAAATTTTTTTGTAGTAAGTCCTTGTGCTGGGGAAAAGAATCCGCCCCACGACACCGCAACGCTAGCCTGACAGCGCATTCACGCGTCCTCAGACGAGGCCAATCTCAGCGGATTCACCATCCTCTCTCACCGAGACAGCAGACCATCACTGCAGCCCTATATGGACATATATCTCACCAAATTCGCTACCGTGGTCCCAGGGAAAAAAAACCCCTGCACTGATTTCTACCGTTTTCACGATTTTTGGACCAAGGGTCAATTTTATTACGCGTCGTGATTTCTTCATACATCGCACCTGAGCCAGGCTTACACGTACCACAAAGTAAAATTGATAAGAAATAGGTCTTTTTTTTAAATATGACTCTCTATTGAAATTTTTAAAGCTCGTCACATTATGTTCCGATGATATAATTCACTTCGAAATTCTCTCAAATGCATTATATCTTTCAAGCGAAAAAAAAAATTCTTATGGATATTAAGTTTTCTAGTAATGTTTTTTTTTTAAATTACGTCGGTGCAAGAGACCCTAAGTGATCGCTAAATTTGTTTTCTAACTTGTCGCTGAATTTTTCTACCAAGTTGTTCCAAAGTATGGTTTGCCAAGTCGACGCTAAATTTTTCTGCCAACTTGTCGCGAAATTTCACTCGCCAACTCGTGGTTAAATTTTCCTACCAATTTGTCGTAAAATTTAGTTTGCCAGCTCGTCGCTGATTTGTTCTTCTCAATTCCTCGTATTTTGCCTACAATAAATGTCGCTTTTCACTTTGCCACCTATCAAGCTCGTACCAGAAAGAGTGCTCTCAATGAACCTTCGATTCATCGAGGCCTCTGTTGGCATCCGGGACCCGTTAAAAAGCTCTTTGGGAAAATCAATTATGGAAATACTTGCACCTCTCTGCGGATTCATCCTGTACTTGAGTGGGTGTAAATTCACAATGATGTTTGTATTTCAGAATATCAATTCCCGATGGAATTTCCTTTTTTAGTTTCCTCGAGGATGGTAACTCCCCAAAGTGAAATGTACGAGGTGTGAAAATGAAGTAATGAGATTGATTTTATTGCCGCGCTTGTGGTAAATCTGCGACCTTGAAATTCCCTTCCCCTTCTCCTCTCCACTGATATATTTACTATCTCTCTAGCCTGTTAAGTTCGCCTGCTGTGTCGTGTTGAGTAGACGTGTGTTGGTGGTGCTCGTCACAAAAATGGAGACACAAAATCAAGAGCAGCGCGTCGCGATAAAATTTTACGCCAGATTGGGGATCGGAAACGTACGCTAAAATTATAAATGTGCACGGTGATAAGTGCTATTAGTCGTGCCCAGGTGTTTTGATGGCATGAAGAGTTTAAGGAGGGGCGTGAAAGCGTGGAAGACGAGACGCGGAGCGGGAGATCAGTCGAGATGTGGACTGATGCAAATGCACAGCGTGTGCGCGCCGTAATTCATGTAGATCGGCGTTTAACATTTCGAATGTTGGCCTCGGGACTGGGTATGAACCGTAAAACAATCAGACAAATTTTAACCGACGATTTTGGGATGATAAAGCTGATGATCCTTCATCACGACAACTCGCCGTGCTACACCGCCCTCAGCGTGTGCCAGTTTTTGGCCTCTAAAGGGATCGCCGTGTTCCAACAGCCACCTTATTTGTCCGATATGTCACCCTGTGATTTTTTTTGTTCCCTAGAACAAAATCGGTGATCAAAGGAACCCATTTTGAACCGATTACGGACATCCGGGCAGCCGTGACGAGGGTACTCGCAAACATCCCAGTCGACGCGTTTCAGAAATGTAACGAAACATGGAAAACGCACTGGAATCGTTGTATAGCTGCCCAAGGGGGCTACTTTGAAGGGGATGGTAGATTTATAGAATAATTTTTAAATATACGGTTTTCATGGAATCAGTCTTCATACTTAATTGTCACACGTCGTAAGTTACTCCGTCATGTTTTTGTGTTATTGTATGTTGTTTGTTATCCTTTTTTTGTGTGTTTCACTTGTCTTGCTACTTAAGGGTGCACTAAGCCTAAGACTTTGGGCATGGGTGCGGTATGTGGAACGAGTTCTCAAGTATGAGACAACAGTCACATATTTGGGAATTCATGTGGGAGAGAGACTGTCTTTCTGGCTTCATTTTAAGGATCTGAAGGATCATCTCACTTACCTACCTTCTATGCTGCATCCGTTTGTAAGAAGGTGTGAGAGCTTCAAAGAAGAGCCCTCAAGGCTATATATGACAGCCTGTTTGTCGCATGTGGGACCTTTGGGCCACCAGTATCCTTGGAGAGTGTGATAACCGCAGCTGGCAGAAGTCTTGGGAGAAAATACCATAGAGTTGTTTTACTTGTGTGTTTACCTGTATGTCGTACAGTCTCGGCTAGTGCCATGGAGTTACTAATGGGAGCTCATCCATCGAGCACTGACTATGACTATGAATGACTATGCTCGACCAGCTTTTTCAAGAAGGCTGTAGCTCTGCTTTGCGAGGGAGACTGGGTACCAGATATTCTATTGTGTTTGTGATCGTCTTGTTGTGTGAGTCACATTTGTTCATGGCTTTGTTGGTGGTAGATAGAGGGTTCGAGACAAATATTTTGATGGCATGAATTGATAACTTGAATATTTCATACCTTTCGCCTCTCCCTGGAGAGGCACAAATGGACTTTACTGCTTCAGGTTCTATAAGTTTCAATCAAGCCCTTTCATTTGATACCCTACTTGAGAACATTTCCTGCAACAAATTTAAGGGTCAGTTTGGTATAAAGCGGGACATCCATTAAAAACTTTTGATTTTTTTGATATGACATACAAGTAAACTTTCGAAAAACCACCCCTTTCAACGTTTTCGCAAAGTTTACGCTTTGTGCCTTCTATGGTTTTTAAGAAAACCTGCTGTAACGCACCGACAGACGGATAGACAGAACGTGAAATGAGTAGGTCTTTGTAAAATTTGCTTTACTATGCCCTAAACATGTTCTTTTCAATTTCAACACAACTATAAATCATCATCATTTAAATAAGACTCAAAAATAAAGTTATGATGACAAAACTTTACGAAAATCATTAATATTCCCATCAATGTATGACGCGAATAATATTAAAAATAGCCGAAAGTAGAATTTTTCGTTTGCTTTCTTTGTTCTATTTTCGTAAAATTTTTAAAAATAAAATAAGGAAATGTCGTATGTTGGTTTCATTTTCTTTTGTGTAAAAGATATATTTATAAAATGCAAATTTTCGTTGAAAATATATCATGCTTAAAGATCGTGTCTGAGATCTGTTCTAGGATATGCATATGCAAATATATCAGTTGTACATATGTAAATGTATATTTTCAGACATGAAAAAGATACTAAAGATAGATGATCTATTGACTTGTGCTAATTTTGGAAAATCGCTGAATTTTTGTCATTTATTAAAATGTTGGTGATTGCTAGAAATTTATGCAAAAAACTGAACTTTACCGAGAAAACATTGTTGCTAGAATCATAAAGAATGGGTAAATAAATTTTTAAAAAACTTTTTGCAGATAGTTCAAATTTTTGAACTGAAATTTTTTATGGGGAATATTTTGCTATCATTGAAAGTTGGTGGATGGCAGAATTGAGATTAATTGCATGACTATTTTAAGAATGTGAAAAATTGAGTTTTTGGTTGAAATAAAAAATTTAAAAAAAAGTTAAACTTATTAACACACGTGGCTACTCGTACTACAATAAAATTTATTTTTGCATATGCGGATTTCGGGGGCGAACAGTACAAGTTCCTCAGTACAATAGTTGTCACTGACCATTTTTTAACCTTATAATTACTCTTTGGGTTTAAGGTAAAAATATGAATGAACTTATAACTCTATGCATCAATAAAACTTATTCCGTGAGGGTTGGGTCGATATGTTTTTTCTGTGATGACTTTATTAATTTCTGAGGCACAGTTTCCTTGGTCGGTATTTCAAGGATTTACAGTTTTGTCAGATTATGAAGAGGCTTTCCTAAGCATCCACTGTGTTGGGTCAATGGACGTCCTTAATAATAATCCATTGCACAACAGTCTAAATCCCAACTTTGGCGTTGAGATTTATTGTTAGGGTTTCTCATTCCATGACCGTAACGGAATTCGAGGTGATATGGTCAATATCACGCTCAACTATGTAATTATTATCTAGTTTTTCAATTGAATTCACGAGCCCTAAGTCTCTTTGACGAAGATGGCAGGTTTTCGTATTTTTTCTTGTTTTTTAATTATAGTAAAAGGCGTATTGGTTGGGATGTTAAACTGCTTCGCTATATCAATCTTTTTCCTATCACCAGCATTCATGGCCTCTATAATCTTTGCTTGTTGTTCGTACGACAATGTTTTACGCTTTGACATCGTGCTGAGTAATTAAAGTCTGGTGCAAGAATTCACTTAAATCTGTCACAATGACTCACTCACACATAAACACACACTTTACACAAATATTATTGTTGTGTGCAGTAAGGTTGTAACATGAATGAAAGACGGCAGTTCGTCGACTTCAATCGTTTTTTTTTTTTTAAAATAACTCCGAAGTTTAAATGTTTTGCAGACCAATAGATACTATTATAGATAACCACCGACTGGATGTGAGCTAGACAAAGGAAGATAGTGGATGTAGTGCACCAGATCATAAGATCAAAGTGAGAGTGAACAAATAGTGAAGTGCATGAGTAGGTGAAAAAGGAAAACTGCATAGTGGAAGTTCTGAAAACCATGAGAATCAAGGAGAGCAGTCATCATAGGTCAGCGTTGAGAAGCAAGAAAAACGGATGAGATCTCTCGAAATCATTTTGGGTGAGTCGAGCTTTTGCTATCACGTATTGTGACGTATTTTCACTAGTAACAGATGGGCAGACAAATATTCTGTATTATATGTAATTCGATCTGAGTGGAAACAATTAATATTAATCCTAAAATTTAAATCATGAGCCTTATTTTTCCCAATGGAAGGGACGATTGGACCGGAACATAACCTAGACAAACTAGCGACTATTCTAAAAGAATAGGTCCACCAACTCCACCAAATACAAAATCAGCTAGACCAAGTGCTAAAAGAACTTCAATTCGCACGGGAGCAACTCCAAAGTGCACGATTTCAATTACAAAAGGGCCACGACGAAAATCATGAGCAAAGAAGGAAAAACGAGGAATTGATCAATATCGTTTTAAAAATGAAAAAGCCACAAACGGCAAGCAAAAAACGTAAGTTGGAGGGTTTCCCATCACCACTGGCTGAGTCAGCCTCCTACTTTTGTGATGAAAGCGTCAATTTTGATGAAGAAATGCAGGAAAAAGAGGAAGAAGAAGCCTGCAAAGAAGAAGAGACTCAGGAAGAGGAGGCTGAAGAAAAACAAGACGGGGAGGAGTTCCCAACCCTCCCACCTACTAAACTAGCTATCTGCTTTGCAGACATGATGATATAAGCTAAACCATCCTCCCCCAAGACCCTCAACCCCAACTAGCAACAAACCCATAGACACTCAAGGACAGGATGAGACTAACAAAATACGTACAGTACCGATTATATTAAGAGAAATTGAGAAATGGATGGAGCTAGCCAAGGAGCTGAAGAAGAACAAAATTAACTTTCTATCAGCGAAAAGTGTATACCATGGTATACAAATAACACCATAGAAGACAAAAGACCACAGACAAATCACCAAACTTTTGACAAACCTCATACTTCAATACCATACATATTATCTCAACGAGGAAAAAAGATTAAACGTTGTTCTGCGAAAACTTCATGGCCTTAGCTGCGAATAAATAAAAGATGATTTAGTGGCTCAAAGTTTTCATCCCATTGAAGTCTTCTTCATTAAATTTCAGTCAGGACTGTCCAAACTGGTCAAGATCCTTCTCTCGAAGGAAGAAACCTCGATATTTAACATAATCGCAGTCTGCCACCTGATCTATCAGGTTGAAACTTTGAAACCCCGAAACGGCTTATCGATGTGCCACAGCTGCCAACAGTTTGGACACTCCTCAGGCAACTGCCATGCCCAAGCAAGATGCATAAAATGTGATGGGCTCCACCATCATAAAGAGTGCCAAAAGCCAAGAGAGCAAGCCCCAAAGTGTTTCAACTTCGAGGGTGAGCATTCGGCCGATTGCGGGGGCTGCCCAAAAAATTCAAAGAATTTTAAGAAGACGTTTGCCCAAATAGCTGCACAAAATAACACAAATACCCAAACAAATACCCCATCTATTGCCAAACCCATGAACAAACCACAACAACACTTCTCTCCCACACTCACAACACCAGACGTGGGATAATTTTTCACATCTATGCAGAATCAGCTTCAACTGATGATGCAAGACATGATGCCTAAGATGTTACAGGGCATGTACTCTGCTACAAATAATAGAACCAATATAAACAAATTCTAATGGATCTGGGGAACCACATTTTCTTACTTATACGGAAAGCAAATTCCCTGTTTCAAAAGACTGGTAAGTTTAAGCAATTTATACTGGAATATAAATTTGAAATCATTCCCTCCAGGAAACCTTTCTGAAACCTGGAATCTATCTCCATTTCTCCAACCACACTCTGTATAAGAACGATAGACTGTCTGGTCGTGGAGGTGGTACAGCCATTCTTGTAAGGCGAGATGTGTGTCACCATCAGATTATAACGCCCTGACTTGCAAAAACAGAAGTTACAGCTATCAAGATGCAATCAAGCTCCTTCAAGTTTTCAGTGATCTCTCTGTACAACTCTCCAAGCAGCCAGGTACTTACATGAGACATAGAAACTCTCTTCACCCTTGAAGGCGCACTGTTAATCATAGGAGATTTCAACGCATACCCCCAAGACTGAAGAGCAGTGAGAAGCAACCGAGCTGGGCCTGAGCTAAACAGGTTCATCACTCGCGCACAGGATAGGTTTCACTAACCAGCCAACTCACCATGGTCGAAACTCAGCAACAGTCTTGGATTTCCGGATTTTCCACGAATTCCATCACAATATTAGAATCAGAGTCCTTAATGAGCTCTCTTCTGATCATCAACCGGCCCACTTGCTTATGGAGGATGTCTTCATAGTCGAACCACTAAACGAAAAGAAAAAACGACAAACTGGAAGGCTTTCTAAGACGCTCTAGCAAACGAAAGTTTTACCCAAGAATTAATAAAAGCTTGGAATGTTGACAATATAATAAAAGAATTAACAGGAGCGATCCAACAGGCAAAAGAGAGACACACAGCCACAACTCCGGCCAGGGAGCACAATCCTTACTAACCTTCTCAGGAAATAAAAACTCTGTTAAGGAGGAAGAATCAAGCCTGGAGAAGAGCTAAGAGCACGGGTGATCCTTGACTACAAACGAAAGCCAGCCGGTTGATCAATAAAGTCCGAAAACGTTTCAAAATCAGCGATCGGAGGGGTTCCTACAAAGCTTAGAGCCTAGCGAGAATGCCTTCTGGAAGATGTCCAAACACTTCCGTATTAAAAACAAGACAGTTTTGCCACCCATCCATGGCCCAAATGGACTCCAGTACGACACCTTAGGGAAGGCGGAAGCTTTTGCTGACACTTCAGAGCAACAATTTTACGAAATTACCTTCCCGGAGGAGGATCTTGATGAGGAAGAAGCAATCCTGACAAAAGTTGAAAAAATAATATCCCCTTGACAACAAGAGGAATACGTGATACGACTAATGGACCTCCACGAGATAAAGAACAGTATACAAGGAAAAATAAATAAACGGAAGATGCCTGGTCCTAACATGATTACTTACACGATGCTTAAATGGCTTCCTGACAACATACTGATGACAACAATGAGCATAATAAGCAAAGTTTTCTAGCTACAAAAGTACCCAAATGTGTGGAAACTAGTCACCACAATTGTCATCCTTAAACCAGGCGAAGATCATACAATCCCGCAGGATTGGAGATCTATAAGTCTTCTCTCTACCATCTCCAAAATAGCTGAAAGAGCAATCCTATACAGACTACAAGAGACGGTCGATGATGAACATCTAATTTCCGTTGAACAATTTTGTTTCCGCACCGACCATTCCACAGAGCTCCAGCTCATCAGGGTGGTCCAACATATACGTAATGGCGTGAATCGCACCAAATCGACAGGCTTAGTATGTTTGACATACCAAAGGCCTTCAACAAAGTCTGGTATGCAGGACTTATTTTCAAAATGCATGGAATTCATATTCCTCCTCCAAAATTTACAAATTACTTATTCATTTCTCAAGGGCAGAGCCTTTCGTGTCAGAATTGATCAAGCTTGCAATCAATCGAGGCCGGAGTTCAGCAACGATCACCTATCTCTCCAATTCTATATAGTCCCTAGTGCCTAGCCAGCCAAATAATATACATTTATCCTTATACGCTGATGATACGTGTATATTCTACACAGCCTGACAAGCAGAAGTCATCACGTCAAAACTGCAAAGCTCCATCGATATTCTCCGAGAAAATGGAAAATAAAACCCAATAAGCACTAAACCCAGGCATTGTTCATCACCAGACGAAAACAACAACGTTTTCCCTTACTTAAATTTAACGACGAACAAAAACAATGGAACGAAACAACAAAATACTGCAGACTAACACTCGACCATTCGTTAATTGCCTTAAAATCAATAACGTGCGATTTGAACTCCCTATCCACAATGAAGGCCACTCCTAATTTTCGTTTTCCAGTAGGCTTCCCACTTTTGAACATTGTGTGCGATCTCATGTCTTGAATGTCTTTTCCGGTCCAATTCGTTTCCTGGATAGCCAGTATTTTTAATTGATCTTGGCTGGCCTGTTGTAAAAGGTCCTTAGCAGAGCCAGGGTAATTGAGTGAACTGACATTCCAGGACCCGATGCCATAGTCCTCTTTTGGCTTTCAAAGTCGTTGCAGTGAGTCCAATCCATTTCGAGGCCCATCTGCAAGTTTCGAAACATTTTAAAGTTTTCTAGGGACGGGGAGTTAGCCCGTCGCCCGACCTCCATTCCGATGGCATGGTTATTACGTCAATTCAGTTATCAGGTGCGGAAGATACGCCTACACCCTCTTACGTCCCCACAAAGGAGGTGTAGGAAGGATTTAGTAGCAGAGCTGTAGATGTACTACTGTGCCCAAAAAATAAGGTGACATTTGCATTTAAACTGCGCGCGTCGAAAGATTTGGAGGATTATTTTTTTTAGGTTAGTAGTACTGTCAGTGATATCTATGTCAAATTTAAATGTCGTTTGCGTAACGCTATCCACCTTAAAAGGCCGGAATCGTGGAAAGACAATTCTTGATTTTTACAGCACGATAATGCACCATCCCATACTGCACTCGTAATTCGTGATTATTTCGCCACAAACTCAACCCACATCATTTCGCAACCACTGTATTCACCTGATCAGGCGCCGTGCAACTTCTGATTGTTCAGCAAGCTCAAAAGACCACTACAGGGACACCGTTTTGATACGATAGAGGAGATTCAAGCCGCACGAAAAACGGAACTGAAGGCCATCCCGGAAAGTGACTACAATCAGTGTTTTGAAGATTGGAAAATCCGTTGGCATAAGTGCATTGAATTGGGAGGGGATTACTTTGAAGGGGATGAAATTGATTTGGAAGAATAAATTAAGAATTATCAAAATAAACACAATGCCACCTTATTTTTTGGGCACAGTATTACTTATTTTTTGAGCAAAGCATTTACAGCAATTAGCATTTCTTGGCATTCAATCCCCCATTATTGGGGAAACAGTAAGTCCAATGTGCGACTTCGAGAGCATTTCCTAATCGGAGTGAAGCTAGATAGTAACCGATGGTGAATTCGATACAACCATGAGCTGTATGAAATTTTTGACGAACCAGAGGCCACAACGATTATAAGACTGCGGAAGCTGCAATGGGCTGGCCACATGAATCGTATGGACGAACAACGGATACCCGAAAAGATATTCGTAGGGAGAACTGAAGAACGGAAACTAGTGGGGAAACCGAGAAAACGCTGGTCTGACTCAGTTGACGAAGGCAGTTCACGCTGCTCATATTTCGAAATCGGAGGACATGGCTAATGGACCGAGAAAGTTGGGGGCACTATTTGCAGGAAGCGAAGGCCAGAGAGGGGCTGTAGTACTAAGAAAAAGAAGAGGAGATCAATCGACCGACACCTAACATGGAATCATCACATACGACAAAAAAGATAACATTGCTTCTAAATCCTCGCATTTCTAAATCCCCTTCTTAAGTCCGGCCGACATTACATGACAAATAAAAGACTAATATACACACAAATAATATGACCAACGCTACTCTACGGCAGCATTGCATTTTACCAGACGTCGAAGACAAACAAAAAAGCAATCCAAATACTATAGAATAGGGCTCTGATATGGGTCGATTCAATCCCATGGTATATCAGGAATGTAGACATACATAAGGACCTCAAAACGGACACAATAGAAAAATACATACGTGACAGAGTACTGAAACTCTTTTACCGAGAAGACAGACACCCTAACAAAACCATGAAGTTCCTCGAAATCCCAGACATAAGGCAAGCTCGTGGAAACAAACTATAAAGATTCGATACATTGGATAGTCTAAAAAGCACTGAGCCTGGATGGTGTTCGTTGTCGAATATCGGGCAATACTAATCAGATTTAGTCAAACTGACATGCGTATGAAAGGTGATATTCCAGTCTACAATTTTTATATGGACAGTTTTGTATCTCGTCATTCGTGTCAAAAGTTGTATTCATTTAAAAGTGAGTGAAATTCCTGGAAAAATTCGTTATATTTTATAATATCACTACGATCAATGTAAGAATGCATCGCAGGCACGTGAAAAAATTTGTGGTGTCTACGAATAAGATACTTTATCAAAACCTGTAGCCAAGAGATGGTTCACTCGCTTTCGTTCTGGAAATTTTGATGTCAAAGATGCACCCCACTCAGGTCGACCAATCACTGGAAAAGTTGATGAAATCTTACAAAAAATTGAAGAAGACTGACACATGAGCAGCCATGACATTACTAAGGAACTGAATATCCATCATCAAATAGTTTTGAAGCATTTACATAGGGCTGGATACACAAAGAAGCTCGAAGTTAATACAAACAAATTTTATCGACCGAATTTCCATTTGCGAAATACTAATAAAACGCAACGAAATCGAGCCATTTTTGAAAGAAATCAATACGGGCAAGGATAAATGGGTAAGAAAAAGGTCATCGACAAAAAAAGGTGAATCATCACAAACGACTTCAAAGCCAGGATTGACACCAAATAAGGTTATGCTGTGTGTTTGGTGGGATTGGAAGGGAATTGCTTATCATGAGGTGCTAGAACCCGGCCAAACACCCAATTCGGCTTTGTACTGTCAGCAACTAACCAGATTGCAACAAGCAATTCAAAAAAACTGGCCAAAATTGATCAATAGAAAGGGCGTTGTCTTCCATCATGACAATGCCAGATCACACACATCTTTGGTGACCCGGCAAAAATTAACAGAGCTTGGCTGGGAAGTTTTGATGCATCCGTCGTATAGTCCGGACCTTGCACCATCAGACTACCATTTGTTTCGGTCTTTGCAAAACTTGTTTAACGAAAATAAATTCACTTCAAAAAGCGACTGTGAAAATCACTGGGCCAAGTTTTTCGTCGATAAACCACAAAAGTTCTACACAGATGGAATAATGGCTCTACTCAAAAATGGTGAAAGGTTATAGATAATATGGACGATATGTACTTAAATAATATCCAATTTAAATAAAAGAAATTTTCAATCTAAAAATGACAGAAAAAGGCTAAATACTTTTTAGACTTACCAATATCAAGGTTTTTGAGGCGATTCCTTCAATATATAGAGATAAAAATAATAAAGGAATGATAGAAAACTTCAATATATTAAGGGGTTCGATATATTGAGGTTCGATATATCGAAGTAACAGTGTAGTAGCTATTGTACTGACGCAGGGAGTAAGTCGCCCCCGAAATGAGCATATGTAAAAAACTAAATTTGATTGTAGTAGGAGTAGCTAAGTGTTTTTTTTTTCGTAGCACTGCAGCCCCTTTCGGGCCTTCGCTGAGAGATAGTTAGAGTATCTCATTGTCATGATCGAATGTATCGGCACTCCACAAGGTAATATGATCATTATCACGCTTTGGCCGTGTGTTCGTCCACCCAGCTGCGATACGCTCTGATTTTAAACGCAACTGAATAGGCTTATAGTCCGTTCGAAGAATCACTTGAATTAAATCTTGTTGACGCCAACGAAACTCGAACCAGAGACCTTCGGCTTACGGGCTTAGTGCTTTAACCACTACGCTACGCTACGTGTTTTAATAAGTTTAATTTCACAACACAAGAAGTTTGGGAAGAGGTCATAAATTTGAAAAATGTGATTTAAATTTTTCTGCGGATATTCTGTTACATAAAGGAAAACCATAAATTGATGAAAAAGTGAATGATAGGAGCATTATTTCAATCAGGAATAAAAATTGATTCTTGGCAAATTTCAAATTTTACCTCATCAAAAATATTTCAACAAGAAATCAAACCAAACTATTGCAAATAAATTCAAATTAAATATGTGGGATTTTGTTAACCTTACCCTATTTTATATTTTACCTAAAACTTCACAGATCGTACAAGAACAACATTCTTCAGCGGAAACCCGTGCCAATGAACCATCCATAAATCAACAATCAGACAGCATTAAAATTCAAGGTTTTTTCTCAGATTGAATCCGCCATGGTACCTTCCAATCTTCATTTATTCATCATATCTCAAGTACATATCTCAACTAAAGACCAGATTCAAGATGACAAGGCAACAAATGCATGTAAATTCAATCTCGCGTCATCAGACAATAACCACACAATCTGCAAGAATTATTCAATTGTCTTAAGAAAGCAAGAATAAAAATCTGCAAATACAGCCTTGAGCTAAAAGAATGAACAAATATTACAATAAAGATATGAGGATCCCACAAAGAAGTCTTCATTTTCTTCTTCGCTTTACTTATGCATTACATATGTACAATAGCCAAGAGGTATTGTCGTGTAAATAATTGGGCGAGTACCCACTTTTAATTTGATTATTCTGTTTTTTAATCTGCATTATCCACGCCATCTCCAGTGTGTGTGACGCAATTTAGACAAAGCGTACATTAACTGTCTGTCTTCCACTCGTCATGCATGAACAACTTTGTACTGTACTCAAACTAATATGTAAGTTCTACTTGTACTCGTACTTCAATGAAAAGATAACGTAGATATGCAAGTAGGAAATTAAAAATTGTGTGTACACACACTTGGCTATGTGAACTTGTCTAAGCCAACGCACTTGTCCTCAATTTGCTCAAGTCTCTTCTCACTTTACTTCAATAGTTGCGCTGTTACATCTTATTTGTATTTCTATTTATTTTATACTTTATAACCGACATGTGTACACGTTTGTAATGTTTAATGAATATGGCATATGTGTAAGAAATATGTATGGTAGTTAGTTATCAGTAAACAAAAGGAGTAAGTATGCAAATAATAAATGCGATATGATTATCAATTAGAATTTGAGCGAAGATTGTGTTGAAGTTGGATGACGTAGGTGATGTGAAGAAATGTAGTTTATAGTTTTATTGGAAGGTTCACAATGACATACAGACAAAAAAGTGATTTCTATTAACAGCCCAGCGTCGATTCAAACCCTCAAAGAAGGAATTCGTGAGTCTATCGAGGACATAGGGCAGCCACTTTGCTGTTTGGTTATGGAAAATTTCATGAAAAGGAGATGGTCCTGTAAGCGTGGTTATAATAAAACAACGTGTGTCGGCGGAGACGACGAACAACGTACTAATTTATTTAAGCATAGAATACATAGTCAGAAGATTGTTACAAGGTGGCACTAGTAGCATCTATATTTTGATATTTACAACACTCCCACTCAAAATACAGATTACTTTCAAACTACATAAACATAAAATACATACTTAAATGAAATTACACTTTAACAATTCCTTCAGCATTCAAATGTTTATAATGTTTTACAGCACCTAAGCTTTTAGTGAGTAAATCTGCAGGCATATGTGATGTACATAAATAATCAACACTAACAATGTTTTCATTTATCATTTCTCTGCAATGGTGATATCTGACATCAATATGCTTTGTTTTATTATGAAATACAGGGTTTAGTAATAACTTCTGAGCACTCATACTATCATTATACAAAGTTATCTTATACATTCTTTTAGTCACTTCATGTTGTAAGTTTCTTAAGTACACTGCTTCCTTGCAGGCCTCTGATATTGACACATATTCTGCTTCCGTACTAGAAAGCGCAATACACTTTTGTTTACTACAACTCCAAGATATAACAGATCCTGACAAAGTAAAACAAAAACCTGAATATGATTTCCTATCATTAATATCATTGCTCCAGTCTGCATCAACATATCCTTCAATATTAACATTTTCATCTTTACTATATTTCAAACCTAAATCTTTTGTCTTTTTCAAATATCTTAATACTCTTTTAGCATAAATCCATTGCTCTTCAGTGTTACAGTTATTAAATTGACTTAGGTATGACACTGCATAAGCTATATCGGGTCGTGTAAGCACAACTAAATACATTAAGCTCCCGATAAGCTGCTGATAGAGTTTCTAAGTATTACAATTATTCTCTTTTATACACTTTAAATTCACCTCCATTGGAGTATTCACTGTTTTACAATCAGTCATATTAAATTTAGACAATAGTTTGTCAATATATTTTTCTTGACTCAAAGTAACAGTACAATTCTGTTTATCAAAACTAACTGACATGCCAAGACATTCCTTTACAATCCCTAAGTCTTTTAACACAAAATTCTTACTTAACACGCTCTTAAGGCGACTAGTTTCAGTTTTATCATTGGAAAAGATAAAAAAATCATCAACATATAATGTCACAATGGTAATGCTATTACGAATAGACTTTATATACAAACATGGTTCTATTTTAGACTTGTCATAACCATCTGCTAACATACAACCATCCACTTTCTTATGCCATGCTTGAGATGCCTGCCTGAGACCATATATAGCCTTGTTTAATTTTAGAATCTTATTATCACCTGTACAGACATAACCTAAAGGTTTTTGCATATATATAGTCTCAGACAGGTAACCGTTCAAGAAAGCTGTCTTCACATCAAGATGAGTCACATCTAGATTCATCTGTACTTATAATGCAAATAATAACCTAAGTGTTGTATGCCGCACTACTGGAGAAAATGTTTCATTGTAGTCTATACCATATTTTTGAGAGCATCCCTTAGCCACAAGCCTGGCTCGATAACGGACATTATTTTCAGCATCACACTTCTTTTTGAGAACCCATTTGCATCTTACTACATTGCCATTCACAGGAATATCAACGAATTCCCACGCATTGTTGTCTTCAAAACTTTTCAGTTCATCTTTGACAGCCAGTTCCCAATGTTCCTTCTCTGGTCCCTGCAGTGCTTCTTCTAATGTCAGTTCATCGCTGAAATATTTATTACACTCTTCTGTGCATATAAATCCATACCTGTCTGGTTGTTGTCGCTGCCGTTTTGGTAAGGTCCTTGTTGTAGTGTCTGATTGCAACTCTTCCTCGGATGTCGTGGACTCCTCATCTGGTGTATAGGTTTCATCATTGTCATTATCACTTTCCATGGAAACGAATGAATCCTTACTACTGTGATCTGAGAGCTCTCCCACTGAAGACTGATGTGGCTTGTTCACTGTTGGTTTGTTATTTATAGCTTCTATTTCTATCATATTTTCTGGTGGAGGCAATTTTTCTTTAATGATGATGACATCTCGACTCGTTGTAATAGCCCTTGTTGAAGGAATATACAGCCTATATCCTTTAACATCCTCAGGGTAGCCTACCAGTATACATTCTTCAGACTTCTTGTCCCACTTATGTCTTTTCTCCTTGGGTATGTGCTTCATGACAGTACCACCAAAAATCCTTATATGGCTGAGGTCAGGCTTGGCCCCTGTCCACAACTCGTATGGTGTACGGTGGTTTAATCCAGTTTTTACAATTCTGTTTTGTAAATAAACTGCCGTGTTCATGGCTTCTGCCCAGAATTCCTTACCAAGTTTAGCATCAAATAAAAGACATCTGGCTTTTTCTATTAGCGTTCTATTCATCCGCTCACAAAGCCTGTTCTGTTCAGGAGTGTAGGGATTTGATTTTTGATGAATTATACCCATTTTCTTCAAATAACTATCAAAATCTCTGTTACAGAACTCTCTACCATTATCACTTCTCAGAATTTTAATTCTCTTTGATGTCAAATTCTCAACTTTTGCTTTATATTCTTTAAAACAATGTAAGGCCTCACTCTTACCTTTTAAACAAGTTGGGTAGACAGACCTATGCTCATGTCAGAAGGGTTTTGTACTCAACTTACAAAATGCCGTAACCAGCAACGAATAAAATTAAGAAACACGTCATGTTCGAGGATCATACTATTATTAACTAAGTTGAAAGAATTTTTTTAATTCTGAGGTATTTGTTAAAATTATACCCATAAATATTTCCCTTGATAATTTTTTCAGATTTTTTTAGATCACGGGTGTCCATTCGCGAGGGAGGAAACACATTTTTCATGGATTTCCCCCCATCTCTGTGCCCCCACTGAAGCAAAAACTGTCAGTTTAAGAACTGTTTTGAAAAGCTCTCATAGAGAACTTTCATTTGATACTCATATCGGCTACCTTTCATGAAATTTTTTTCAGGGGCCACTCCTTTGTACTGTAAGCATCGATTCATGGCCTATTTTTTCGAATCCTAGAATGGCTACAAAGCCCTTTTGCTAGGAGCTCTCTCCTGCCTCTTCGACTTGTTTCAATTGTATGTAGTCATCCTCATGATATCTATCATTCCTGAAATTTTCATGCAAATCCTAGCAAAGCTGTAGTGTCTAAGTCGGTAAAAAGCGCATATGGCTCCATAGCCATATGTTTCCATAGTAATACAGGGCACATTGTTCCATAGTAATACGGGAAAATTCAAATCGCTATAACTTCGTTAATTACTATTCGACCTTTATGAAACTTTCAGAAAAGATCAATCTTATAAATAGTCATCTTTTGGCTAAATTTTATTGAATTTAAGGGTACCATTTAGATTTTATTCGAGAAAACATAAAATCGATAAATCATACTATTACTAGCAAAGTTGAGTGAATTTCGACTTCTCATGTATTTGTTGTTGTTGTACTCATTAAGGCCTACATTCATGATTTTTTTCAGATTTTTCGGATGGAAGGTGTCCAATCGCGAGGGGGGGGTACGCGAAAAGTTCGTACATTTCCCCTTCCCCTGCCCCCCTCGGTACTCAAAAGGCAATTTTAAGACCTGTTTTGAAAAGATCTCATTGAGACCTTTCCAATGACGCCCTACTCGACTACCAATGGTGAAATTTTTTTTTGAGGGGTCAACTCCCTATATGGGGAGACCCCCCTTAAACCCCTTTGAAAAAATTTTTCACCCTTGAAATTTCAAGAGGTCACCACTTCTGACCTTTCCACAAAGTTTCATGGCTGTAGCTTCTATAGTTTCGGAGAAAAAGTGCTGTGACATACAGACGGACGGACGGACGGACAGGCGGACACAGGTCGTGATTGCAATAGGGTTTTGTATTTTAGTACAAAACCCTAAAAATAAACATATGTCATGCGGCTGTGATCATCAACAAAAATTAGGAAATATCTCGATCCTCCTAGCGATAAATTCTCCATCGGGCCACAGATATCGCAGTGCACAACTTCCAATAGCTCAGTACTCCTGTTTCCTTCATGAGCAAAAGGCAACCTACTCTGCTTACCCTCGCAGCACACTATACAGTTAGACTTGTTGATGTTCGGCTTCTCAGTAAATATGACTCCCTCCACAGCATCCTGCATTTTGTTCAAGTTATAACTGTTGACATGTCCAAATCTACGATGCCAAACTTCTGGAGACTCTGCCACTGCTGCTGCCACCAAACAAGTAGAAGTATTCAGCTTATAAACTCCATTCACAAGTGTAGCAGTAGCTACTAGAGTGTCCTGTTTGTTAAGTATTTCGCATCCTTTGTTTGTGAAGTGCACCTTATTGCCTTGCATTATCAACTGGCTCACTGACAATAAGTTCGTAGATAACATGGGAACACATAACACGTTTTCAACAGTTATGCTAAAATCACATTCTTCAGTTGATGTTGTTATGTTTACGTTTCCACAACACAGCACTGGGATTTTATTCTGATTAGCAACTATAATTTCCTTGGTAAATCCAGAATAACGCACGTCGATCATCCGATCTTTATTACATGTGAAATGCGAACTGGCACCTGAGTCAACATACGAATCATTCTTGTCAAATATTCTGTTGAAAAACACAGCACTAAACGCATTACTTGTTTTTGACGTTTTATTTACTGAATACTTGGAAGTCTTTTCCTTATTATTGCATTGATTACGATAGTGGCCACGTTGGTTGCAATTATAACATTTGACGTTTTGTGTTCCTTTGACAGATGTTGACGTTTGTACATTCCCGCCATCTCTATTGGCCATAGACTGTGTGGACTTTACACTCTTTGGATTTGAACGTTGATTCTTATGAAAACATGCAAATGCATTATTGACATCATTGTCTCCCGGCTCCATGTCCATCAACTTTCCTTTAATGGCGTCGGTTGTAATGGTCATGCCTGAATGTTCGATGGCCATTATCATGGGCATATATTTTTCAGATAGACCAGCCAACATGATAGATCCAATCCACTCGTCAGTTATGTTAAATCCCGTACCTTGTAATTTCTGACCAGCTTCAACAATTTGTGTTACATACGACGTCATCGAAGTGCAATTTTCCAATCAAATGGATATTAAATCCCTCAGAAGACTAATTTTTCCAGTAAATCCCGAGTCATCGAATAACATCTCCAATTTATTCCACAATTCTTCCGATGTTCTGACGTTTTTTATGTGAACGTAAAGATTCGGGTCGATTGTTAAAATCAGCTTGGCTTTTGTTTTCGCATCATCTGCAGCTGCTGGCGGATGATCGGGCTCAGGTTTTATACACCCAACCATTCCTTCTAACACCAGGAAATTCTCTGCGGCGAAACACCATTCACTATAATTCTCGCGCCCTTGTAATTTAGGTACGCTAACAAGATAGTTCGAGCTGGATGCCATGACAGACACACAAGTTCTTCACTTTATAGCAAATAGCCGGTTTTCGCTCACTGTTTATTCTACGCACAAGTCCGATGGTAAAACACACAGTTTATTGTTCATCGCACAGATAATTCTAACAATAAACGCAATAACTAGCTCGCAATATGGGTCTGGGCCCATAATCTATAATAAAACAACGTGTGTCGGTGGAGATGACGAACAACGTACTACTTTATTTAAGCATAGAATACCGAGTCAGAAGTTTGCTACAAGGTGGCACTATTAGTATCTATATTTTGATATTTACAACAGAATTAAATAAAATGGTAGTATTTTGACTCCAATTGTTGATTTCCTTGTCACGAAAACTTTGATAGCAATAAATTTGACAGCTGGTGCTGCTCCCTGTAACATTTCAAAGAGATCAACTGTATTTTCTCCATAGTCCAGGTCCTTCAACAGAAATGTCTGATTTCCCTCCCCCCTTATCGCGTATTTAAGTGCGAATCTTTCACACTATTTAAAGCGTCTCGTGCTGACTTGAAGGCAACCAGTGATTTAGTCCTAATTATTATTTTTTTCAAGTTTTCCGATATTCAGAGATTTTTGTTAGTTTTGCTTGTTAATTTCCAAAAATCAAGGAAAAGTTAATTTAACCTTGCAAACAACCTCTTATAATCATCAAATTTTTGGAACTCCTCTCTCGTCATTTTAAAATCCGAAAATCCCCACAAATGATAAATTTTACACCAACTGATAAACATCGTATTGTTTGTCGTCATAACCTAGAAACTCTAATCCTTCATTCATTCGATCTTGGATAAAGATATATTTGCTTTGTTTTCACTGATTATCTTTTGTTTCAATTATCTTAAGACTAAACAAGTTATCAGGTAATTAATTTTTGTGACTGATTAAAAAAGTCCCACCGATAAAAAAGCCGGCTCGTGTACGAACTAAACTTAAAAGAAAAAAAAATAAACAGAACCATGTCTTAAAATTTTATTTTGCTCTTTCCGTGGTGTCAACCAGAACCGCGAAACCACCGCTATCTAATTTGATCCGGTTGACTTCAGTTCACTGGACACATCTGGATGATAAGAAAATAAATAGAATAACGCACTTGCCGAGTTCACTAGTATTAATCAGTTCCATATCCCGAAAATAGATCGAGGTTGGAAACAAACATTTTATCGGTCGTATATTGACGGCGACATTTGTTATGAAATTGAGTATAATTCAATAAACAATTTTCAAGTGAGGTCGTCTGTGACAATGCAATTTTCCACGTTTAGATAACGAGTACCAATTAATAAATTTACTCGTACTTGCGTCAAAAGTGAAGCTTAAATCAGCCTGAACTGAATAAATGATATGAAAAAAAAACAGAAAACGAAAAAGATTATTTTATCGTCGCGTGAAAATACTGTTTCTACTCCACTACACACGGCACTTTAAAAAATTAAACGGGGGTGGAGAAATGAGAAATGTACCACAGTCCCAGTGAGGGGTGGCGATGACTATGTGGGCATACCGGCGTCAGACTGAATATATGACGGGGCATATGGGGTGGCTGTGGTGGACCAAATGACGAATGATATTTATTCAAGACAGCCATGAACTGTTCAAGATTTGTCCGCGACCTTTGAAAAAGATATTTCTGAAATATTTATAGAAGTGTGGATGATGCGAAACGAAGATTTTAATGTGTGTTTATGCTCAGAAATATTTGAAAAGTCCTTGAAAGATGTATTTGTGAGTCATTTTGACTGCGATGTACATATATTGTGATTTGGATTATCGAGATTTAAAAGAAAGTATAAAATATTTAATAAAACCCATTTCAGCCAATGTATCTTTAATATCTTGCCTTTAAGCTAAAACTAATAAAATTTAGATCTCACCAAAACTATCTTCTAAATTTCAATCGACACAAAACCAAGTGTTATTTCCGTGAATTGAAACACAAGACAGCTGTGAAAATTTATAATTCTAACAATTTAACACCATTAGATACATTGAACTCAGACGTGCCACTTGCACTTGTAATCACGTATAAATCAAATTATCTGGTCTTGACGTCAGACATAAATATGTATCTCTGCAAAACGGAACATGAGCAATTTTCGATGGTGGCAAGTGAACATGATCCATTAATATAATTTTCGAGGCACAGAGATGATGACGATAGTCGGGATGAATGAATGTGAATTAAGATGCGGAGGTTATGGGTGAATATCTCCTAGTAGATATAAATTTAATTTGCACGTGATAGGAAATGTGTTATTTATTGCACAAATATTTTTTTAAGTATTGAGTTAATAACATGATATCGAAGAGATTAGATGAAGTTATAAAGCGATGCATTGGAACAAATTAATCGTAAAATGAACGTAAAGAAAAGAGAAGAATAACTCTTGCCTTAATTTCTTATTAAATCAAGGTCTTTCATATAAGACCCAATTGAAAATAATTCAATGCAACACGGTTTAATTAGCAGAATCCCTTAAATGCTTTCTTAACATTTCAAAATACATTCGCCGGCTTACAGCATCTAATAAATAAATCCCTCTGACGTACCAGCACACTTTATATAGATCAATCATATCTAATTAAAACATTATTCATGATAATCCATCATCAAGATCAATTTAATTTAAAGTGTTATCACTTCCCTTCCACACGAGATGATAATTCCAATTTCGCTTGTGCTGCCTATGATCACTATAATGATGGTGATGACGGGAATGACGATGATGATGCTGATCGTGATGATAATAGTGAGAGAGAGAGCTGTTGGAAAAATGCAGATGATCTGCCGGCATTTTATTTCTATTGACGTAGAAAAATTAATTTACGTACTAAAGCTGTACGGGCAGTAGCACTTCATACCACATATATTCATATGTGGCTTCAAATAATTTATCTCTGACGACTAGGTGCACATTATCAAGTGAAATTGTAGAATTATAGATGCAGAGTAATACTGTACGTACTTGTGAAGTCTGGCAAGGAGATGATTTGACGTAGTTTTTGGTTGATCACAAACTAGCAGGGGACAGCGACACCGAGAAAAAATGTGAAGAATACTACGTATGTAATATCGCTTGAAAATGTGTCACAGTAGGACGCCCATGTATACATATAAACTATTATTTTATAGAAATTATTTAAGCAATTTTGAGTCTGCTAAAATCTGTGTCAACGAGCTCAAAAATTTAGGCAAATTATCCAAACTTACGGTTGAATCATCCATAGAAAATCTAACCTTAAATTTATTCATGGAGGCATCCCCTTAAGCTTGAGTCTCCCTTCTCCCCCTACCTGAATATTTCTAAAACTATAGTTTTTATTTTGTGGTTGAGAGGTGAATCTCATTTACGCACCGAGTGTAGGATTCCCATGCTCGCAAGCGACTAGACTACCCACTAAATAGCCCAGGCTGGGTCTGTTTGACACATTATTTCGGGCCAGGTCTCGTTTTGTTACGCCGTGAGGCGCCTTCAAGCTAGGGGATCCCTCTTCTAGTGGGAGCGGTGAGGGGAAGATAAATTATTAAACAGTTGATCCACCAGCCCCAACGCCCCGGCTGCTATGAGCCCCTTTTATCTTTTAGGACAGCCCGAACATAGTGTACTATCCGGTTTCATTTGTCAACCGATTCGAGCATCACCGCGACTATATTATCCGGGGTGAGCTCTCCCGTCTCCCTGTAGATGTCCTTTTGTAGCCTGCTCCATTTTGGCACGCGAAAATGTGTTGCAGACATGATCTTCCTCTCCTGGGTAAAACCGACAATGGAGGCCGCGACTTACCAATATTGTGCAGGTAAGACTGAAAATACCTATGCCCACTCAAAAGCTGGCGTCAGATATAAGTTAGTCTCACCATGGCTTCGATTTAACCATGGTCTCACATCCGGGATCAGGCACGCAGTCCATCTTCCCTTCATGCAATCTAGCCAAGACTGCTACCAATGGTTGAGTGAGCGCTGTATCTCTTTCCGGACAACTATCTCCCTCGCATCCTCGTTTCAACGCAGGTAAATAGCACGGCGCTCTCTAGCAAGCAGGGTGACAGGTATCACGCCTGCAATAACTCTCACCGCCGAATCAGAGGCTGTCGGATACGAAGGTACAATCCTCAGTACTCCTCTTTTCTGTACCTGTGCCAAACGTTGTCGGTATACCTCCTTACTGAGACATCGCCCCATATCTCTGCTGCTTACAATAGCACTGACCCTACAGCTCTCATCAGGAGGCGTCTTCTTGATAGGCTGGATCCCCCTACGTTGGCCATAAGTCAACTCAGAGCCGATACACGTGAAGCAACCTTCTCAGCCGTTGCCCTGATTTGCTCAGAGAAACTCATCTTCGAGTTGATCGGTAGTCCCAGGTACTTCATCGCTGGCTTTGAATCGATTAGTACGTCTCCAATACTGATCATCCCTACTTTAGGGACTCTCTTTTTTGTCAAGATGACCACTTCGGTTTTTTTCCAGTACTAAACTGAACCCGTCAGCAGTCATCCAGTTTCTCATTCATCGTATTAGTATACGTAGCCTAACTTGAGCTTGTTCAACGGTGCGTCCAACGACTAGAGTCGCAATATAGTCCACATAGCCAATCAAGCGCGACTCATATTGCATCTTTAGTCTCAGTAGCTCGTCGTAAGGCACGTCCCACATGTCTGGGCCAAGGATAGATCCCTGGACAATACCCGATGTAACTTCCATCCTGTATTGGCCCGTAAAGTATGTTTTGGTCCTTCAGGTAGTCCCCCAAAAGCGCAACAGATATTTTGGAACTTGAAAAAGGTTTTCCAGCGTTTTCAGAATATCCACCAATCTAGCGGAGTTGAAGGCGTTCCCAACATCGAGTGTCACCAACAGAACAATCCGTCACTTTTGGACTACGTTCACTACATCTGCAATTGCATCAATGATACGAGAGTGGTCTCAAAAGTACCCGACCCGACAAAGAAAACAGTTAAAAAACTGCGAAAATGTTTTTTATTTTTCAACATATTCTCCTTTCAGCTCGATACACTTTTCCCAACGATATTCAATAGCTCCGATACCCGCTTTATAGTTAGACCCGTCATGTTCTAATAAATAGCTATTAAACGCAGACTCTACCTCTTCATTGTTGACAAATCTTTAGCTGCCGAGCCATTTTTTCAAAAAAAAAAAATTAGCCCAAGGTAGCCAGACCTGGCGAATAGGGTGCATGACGAAGCAATTCAAACTTCAACTCATTGATTTCAACCATCGCAATGACGCACGTGTGGACTGGTGCGTTGTCGTGATGAAACAATTCTTTCTTTTTCGTCAGATGGGGCAGTTTTTTCTTGATTCCATCACTCAAACACTGCAATAAGGTTGCATAATATGCGCCGTTGATTATTTTTCCTTTTTCGAGATAATCAATAAATATTATTCCATGACCTTGCCAGCTGACTGAACTATCTTTGCTTTCTTTGGAGCCGGTTCTTCCTTTTCAGTCCATTGCTTTGACTGCTCCTTGGTCTCAGGTGTAAAATGATGGACCCACGTTTCGTCCATGGTTATAAATCCACGCAAGAACTCGGCTTTATTGCAGCGAAACATTGTCAAACACCCGATGGAAACATCCTCACGTTGCTGTTTTTGCTCCATTGTGAGCAAACCTTGCATCCATTTGGCGCACAGCCTTTTCATGTTCAAATTTTCGGTCGAAATGCAATACACAGCACTTTTTGAAATGCCTGCTATGTCTGAGGTCTCGCGCACTTTTAGTCGACGGTCATCCAGTACCATTTTGTTGACTTTCTTCACATTTTCTGACGTAGTGACCTCACTTGGTCGACCACTGCGCTGTTCATCTTGGCAGCTCATACGACCTCACTTAAACTCAGCTACCCAATATTTGATCATTGTAAACGAAAGAGTGACTTTCCCAGAGTAGAATCCAACTTGGCTTTGATATTGGCTGGACATAGACCTTTCAAATCAAAGTATTGCATTACAAAATGATGCCCGATTTTTTCCGTATTTACAAATTTACTGAGAGCGTTCACTTCGGATGTCTGTAAAAAAAATAATAATAAACGTAACGTTATGAATTTTTCACATTAAGTTGTTGAACGGTGGTGTTGTCAACCGCAGTAATTGTTTTTTTTTAAACTACCTGTACGCATAAGTCTGGTCGGGTACTTTTGGGACTACCCTCGTATAACTTCCTGCTCTAAAGCCGTACTGCCGAGGAAATAGGTCCCCAGCAGCACGAATTGCGTCAGTGACTCTTCCCTTGATGAGTTTCTCTAGCACTTTTTCAGCCGTGTCTAGCATGTATACCGGGTGGTATGCAGATGGCGATCCGGGATTTTCCTTCCCCTTGCTGATCAGCACAAGCCTCGGCACCTTCTATAGTACTGGGAAAAGTTCGTCTCGTTAGCAAGCGTTGAATGTGCTGAGCAGCAAGTCAGGACAACGGTGATAGACAAGTTGCAACACCTCAACCGGAACACCATCTGGACCCGGAGACTTCCTCGCTTTCAGTGAAAGGACTGCCTCTTCCAGTTCCAGCTGTGTGAAGAGTGGACACTCGACTACTTTCACCATCGATAGCGTAAACATGACGGTATGGGCGGGGAAGAGTGCCCGCACTATCTCGTCTACCTTTTCTGCATGATGTATGCAAGGTTTTTGCAGAGCATCAAGCTTCCGCGTAACTACAAGCTTGTAGTCCAGGCACCACGAATCCTTGTCCACGAGATCTTGTCAGCAGTGGGCCTTGCTCGTATTAATCAATTTGCGAAGGCATTTCCCGGCTCGCTGATATGCTGCTACCCAGTTGTATGCCTCGTCATGGCTCCATACCTGTAGAGCCTCACGCCGAAGCTTATGACACTCCCACTACAATGGCGGCTCACCGTGCCGGAGTGAGCACCTTGACGTCCATCCTTCCGATGTTCCATACAATTATAAAAACCCGAGAGCACGGACGACGGGAGACAACACCACTGATCTCAAGCAGAATGTACTGATAACCACTGGTTGAGTAATCCTCTATTACTCTCCAATTGTGTATCCTCCGTACTAAGGACTCCGAGGCAAATGTCACGTCCAATATGGTTCCTTTACAGCCAATACGGTGGAAGGTCGGCTTACTTTCAGTGTTTAGTATGACAAGCGCCATCCTGGCCACCATTTTTAGGATGCGTTTTCCCCGCGGATCTGTTTGAGGTATGCCCCATTCGATTGCTTTCGCGTTGAAGTCCCCCCAAACGAGCACATTGCCGTCTGCGTTCGAAACAGCGTCCTGGAAAGTATTAAGCTTGGCTTGGAAAGATCATATCGATTTGATCAGCGTTAGGTACACACTAAAGAAGGTGGTCTCTCAGCACCGAACTCACACGAAACGACCCTCATCCAAAGTTCTCTGCCCAGAAACCACTATTTTGAGCCCATATTGCGGGCATACCAGTTTCATCAGGATACCATGATGCTGAACTTTTATCGTGGTGTTGCTCACTCAGAAGTGAAAAGAAGGCTTTTATGTCTCCCGCAATCTACTCAAGCAGATTTTGGGCGGTTGAACAATGGCGTAGGTTTAGCTGTAGGATGTGGGTCATTGAAGTTCTGATTTTGCCTTGCCTAGGGCTTCCTGGAAAACCCGGTATTTCCCTGATCCCAAGGCGTGTCCGAAATCAGGCCGTGGATCAGCATCCTCGCAAAGAACACAGTGTGCCTCCTTCGTACACTCTTTTCTTTTATATCCCATTTCACCGCACTTGTAACATACGAATCTCCTATCGGGTCCTTTGCATATTTGTGTGGTGTGGCCATAGCCAAGGGATTTGAAACATTGAAGAGGCACTGTTTTTCGCCATATCCTACAGGCAACTCACCCTATTCTGACGTTGCCCTTATTCAGTAATTGTTCGGCGTTCTTTTCGTTCAAGTCAATTATGGACATGCTTTATCCAATATGATTTTCTGGTATCAGTATCGCTTTGATCCTACCCACGGTAGGAAGCTCCCTTTTGATGGCCCCTTTCCCTGGGCCAGATTCGTGACCCAGTCAATGTCTCTTATTTCGATCATTGCCATCGGCTCAAGCAAGGCTTTAGTTGCGCTTTTTACGAGCATTGTTTTGAGCTGCGTTACAAAATGCTTCCTTTTTGTCAGCCTCTGCTCGAAATTCAATTAGTATGTGGCCCAACTGGGTTGATCGCACTGCTTTAATTGCAGTGTTGGTATTTTTGGGCCTTACGTTTTCCTTGATAACTCGCAGCATCTCAACATAGGATCGAATATCTTGAGGTTTCGATTTAGCCCTCAGCGTTTCTTCAGCCTTTACTTTACATCTTATTCCGGCTTCTGGTCTCCTTTGGCCTTTAACTAGCTCTTCCGATAATACCCTATGCAGACTAGGAGATCCTCTTATTTAAAGAGCCGAATCTTTACTGCTCTGTTGATTTTTGGCGAATCGCATGCAGAACGTATTATTTCCAGAATATCTCTTGCTTTTCGGGATAGCCTTTCTTCTTCATGTCGCTGGGCGGCAATTGACTTTGGAATCATCGTTCTTGGGAGAGATTATCGGCTTTCGTTACCGAATATAGTACTTTCGTCACATTATCGACGGCGATGAAATCACACAACGTCGTTTTATTTGTTTGATCAATCCTGTCCTTTCCTGCCCTAATCTCCTCCTGCACTTAAGGGTGGTTTGTTATTGTTTCGGGATTTATGACTCTTACTTCTGTCAGTTCGGTAGCAATCGCATCAGTGACCATCAAATTCTCGATGTTCTTTAAATTTTCTTTCACGGTTCGAACATCTGACGCGTCCTGCGGAGTTTCCCGCTCTTCGTTTTAAGGATGCTCTGGCGTTCGCACATATGTATTTTTTCTGCACAAGAACGCCGCAATAATTTCAGTCTGGATAAGACTGTTTATTAATCTCCGGTTTTCGCCCGTCTTCACTGTCCCTGTATTAATCGTCATTTTTGTCATCGCTAGTACCGCTCCCAATGTGCTGTAAGCATTGTGGCTGCAGCTGCTGATGGCGTCATCGTTGTTGTTATTTTTGCATTCTGTTTTTAGGTTTTTAAAATCTTTTTTCAGAGTTTTTGATTGCTCCATTTTTATCGGGTCCCCCCTCGGAGCCGTATCTGCGTTCATGTGTGTAGTGACCTTATTAGTCCCATGGTTATCTTTATAGAGCAAGGAGGCCATGCGAGGGTTGGCACAAGCCCTTATGGCGACAAGTGCTCAGAGCCAGACCAGCGCTCATCGGGAGTCCGTCTCAACCGAACCTACACCGCCAACCCAATGGTGCCAACTTCGAACGTACTCCAAAGCCTGCTAAGATTTTACCAGAATGGAGACGGTTTGATAGTTGAATTGAAACCGTTCACGCACGAGTGTCACCTTGGCGCTACCGTGCAAAGCAACTAGGTCCACACCATTATATCCGCCAGCCCAAAGCGTCAATTCTAGTGTGTTGTTCAAAGCGTAGTCCAGATCCAGTCAAGGTCGTTACTTGTCTTCCCAGGAGGGAACCTCATAGTACTCCCAATATCCTTGCTTCCATGAAGGCAGCGCTTCCCAAAGAATGCTAGCCTTCAAGAGTGCTCTTGCCGACCGGCATTCTCCCCGCGGGAATTTCCTCGGGTACATGGGGGTGGAACATTGCCCTTGCGAGAAACTAAAGTTTAACATTCATATTATTCATTTAAATTCGTACCTACTTGGGCTAGATTAAATATGTTATCGTACCCAACACTTAACTATCTAGATAACAAGCTCATATTCGTGACGGTTGTTATACGTAATGCTGGTTTTCTTAGTAGTTTAGTCAATTCAAATAAGTTTCAATTACAATTGGTCTAGTGTGATTTGCTTAAGGTTATGTATAACTTCCCATATAATTTTCATTTTTATGAAAAATATTTACTCAAGTGCGTTTATGTGGTTTCACCCTAGTCTTTTCGTTATGTATGCAATGACATATATAGTGTGTCCCAATAAGAATTTCAGATTATAAAATTTAATTAAACAAAAGCGGCTTAATATTATCGCACTTTAAATTTTTTGTTTGATAGTGCAATCCTTCTAGTTATTTACGGAAAATGATTTTATTCAAATGGGAGCCGCGGCTCTATTTCAGTGATGGCTGCTTCAATATTGGCTTTCAAATGGTCAGTTGTTTGTGGACTATCCGCAAAACACGGGTAGTCCACAAACAAATAAAAAATTCAAAGGTGTCAAATCATAGCTCCTTAGCGGCCAATTCACGTCACCATTTTGACTGATCATGCAGCCATCAAATTTTTGACGCACTTCAGCTATTGTTACGCCCGATGTGTGGCATGGCGTACCATTTTGTTGGAACTTACGGTCGTCCAAATCAACATTTTCAACATATGGCTACAAAAAAAATGTTAACATGTGGCGGCAGTTGATTCCATTGACCGTAACGGTAGCGCCGGCCTTATTTTCGAGGGAATATGGCCCAATGAAGTCACCATGCCACAGCTTGCACCAAACAGTAATATGTAATCGGTATATTGACTTCTCAAGATATTTTTGTGGATTTTCCTTTCGCCAAATGTGGGTATGTAACCCGCTGAGATGGAAATATACCTCGTCTGAAAAGATGATTTTTTTTTAACAAAATCCCCATTAATGTCAAGGTGGCTGTTGGCCTCTCCCCTTGAAGCGTTTAGCAACTCATTTTGCCAATTAGAAATAATGTACTGAATTTCTGTGGAAGACACAATAACATTGGTGTTGCCCGGGGCAAAATAACCGGTATGTCAAAACTTAACCACTTATTGAGACACACTGTAGTATTTGTTGATTTGAAGAAAAAAAGAATGAAACTGAAATATTTTGTTTCGTGGGCATTTCTACCTTTTAATGTAGTATTTATAAGATCTTGTATGATCAAATTAGAAGATTCAACTTGTTTGAAGAAAGTCCAATAATTTTTGTTCATACAACAACGATTTAATATATAATTTCAATAGTTGCCGAATGTCAATTTGAAACGTGTTCTTTGGTTAGAAATGAAAAGGCAATTCTATATTGATGTGTTTCTAATTCATGGCAATCAACTGTAGAATAGAGCTATTGAAAGCAATATTAACTTTCAGTTTAAGTCATTTTACAAGTGAAATTATTTCAAGCTTCGGACAACGCAAGTAAATTGTGTGAATTGAAGGTAAGTGACAGGAAAAACCATCAGTGACTTCAGTGACTTGATTTTGAAATAATTCAATATTGGCTTTCAAATGGTCAATTGTTTGTGGACTATCCGCAAAACACGGGTAGTCCACAAACAAATAAAAAATCCAAAGGTGTCAAGTCATAGCTCCTTAGCGGCTAATTCACGTCACCATTTTGACTGATCATGCAGCCATCAAATTTTTGACGCACTTCAGCTATTGTTACGCCCGATGTGTGGCATGGCGTACCATTTTGTTGGAACTTACGGTCGTCCAAATCAACATTTTCAACATATGGCTACAAAAAAGATGTTAACATGTGGCGGCAGTTGATTCCGTTGACCGTAACGGTACCGCCGGCCTTATTTTTGAGGGAATATGGCCCAATGAAGTCACCATGCCACAGCTTGCACCAAACAGTAATATGTAATCGGTATATTGACTTCTCAAGATATTTTTGTGGATTTTCCTTTCGCCAAATGTGGGTATGTAACCCGCTGAGATATACCTCGTCTAAAAAGATGATTTTTTTTAACAAAATCCCCATTAATGTCAAGGTGGCTGTTGGCCTCTCCCCTTGAAGCGTTTAGCAACTCATTTTGCCAATTAGAAATAATGTACTGAATTTGAGAACGAGAGGAATCATTTAAGTTGGAAGACGAAGCTTATTTATGAATCGAATGCAATTGAGGAAACAGGACAAAAGTTCACCTAGAATTTGCAAGGCCTAAAGCCGTCAAGTTCTTGTGGAGGCTTCCCCCACGTAGTCTTCATCCAGAAATTTATCTTATGGGTGATATAGGAACTGGTGCTGAGTTAAACGACTTGGATTTTGAACCTTTTTCTCAAATATATCAACCAGAGTCAAGAGCTCACTTATCAAATTTATGGCGGTAGTATGGCCCGAACAAAAACTAAAATGTTATCAGAGTCGTTTATTTTGCAAGGCCTAAAAACGCTTAAACATGGCTCGTTTTCAGAATACTTGGAACAAACGAAACCCAGTTTACAATCAAATCAGCTTAAACACTGCCAAAAAATGGTCTGCCCTTGGTCCAAATCAGTTCCAAAAGTTGTCTATAAGATGCCCAAAAAAGGGTTAAAAGATCGCCTAAAAGTCACCCAAACCCGACAAAAAAGTGGTCAAACATAGCCTAAAAGTGGCCTAAAAGCACATCTATGGCATAAAAATAGTCCAAAAATGTCTATTTGATACAAAACTACAGCCTTTTATTTTGATGAACAAATTAAGAGAAGATTAAAATATTGTACGTACATGCATTTTGTATTCTACAAAGTGGTTCAAAAAGTAAAACTTTTGTTCATCAGCAATAATTGATTTGAAAAAGAAGGTAGTAATTTAAAATTGCTAGTACATTATGCTAGTAGTTTAACATATATATGACAGTATGATCGTATTGACCGTCACGTACTGTATCAAATAATGTTTTGTTTTGGTATCTCAGCCAAATTGCTCCATTTGGACAAAATGACGTCAACAATAAGAACTACCAAGATGACGTCAATAATCTCCCAAGTCTGCATCAATAACCAACTCACCGAGGCCTTTGACATAAAAATTGGACTAAAGAAGCCTTTGCGAATGACATCCACATAGCCTTTGCCTATGACATCAACATTTTGGTATGGTCCTTAACAACCGCCAAAGAACTTCTCTTGACACTCAAAGCGAAGCAAAACTGATAGGGCTACAAATCAATGAGAATAATACAAAGCTCTTGACACAGTTGAGGAAAAATACCCTAAATACCCAAAATATCGCGCTTGGCGAATACAATATCGGGTCCTGGGGCGAAAAATTTTGATTCCGTCAATGACAGCAATTCATTGCTGCTCGGATTTCGAAAGTGGAGGATGCAGTCGATGAACCGAGACAATTGGAAGTGCTATTTGAAAGCGACGGGTTATAGTGCTATGAAAAAGAAGAAGTATAAAGTGCTTATTTACAAGATTATTTTAATGTACTTTTATATACTTTCCCTTCAACATGCTTTACTAACTATCCTTGCCTTGAAACGTTCGTCAGATTTTCACACTTGATTATCCATACTTTGAATTTTTCAAATTTGAATAAAAAAGTGTTTATTTTAATGAGTAAACAATACTAACTGCAGGAGCCAACTACTAGTTAGAAACAAATTTCAATGAATTTATAGCACTCATAGCAGTACAAAAATCAATTAGTCATTGTTTTGACCAGTTTAAGATCTGCATAGCTCTCTCATATTTATATGCCAATTGTTCTTATTTTGGGCCAGCTTTAAGCCTTTTTTGGCCGTGCCTATTTTTTACTCATGTTTTGCCCTCGAAAAAGAAAATTATAAATTAGACCGGTTTCGGGTTAAGATTAGGCCAATACCGCTCATACATCCCTGATTTTAGGGCCTCTTTAGGCCTACTTTAAGCTAGTTCAGTTGTGAATTGATGTTTAGAGCTATATTTAGGTCTGAAACGGCCAAAAGAGGTAATGAGGATTTGATTAGATCATTTTTAGGCCTCGATAATTTATATTAGGGAAATCTTTCATTTTCGTTGTATGTTCTGTAGCCTGGCACTCAAAAATATCGTGTATACTGGTAGGGTTCAGTTTTCTTAGACAGTTTTTGGAAATTTTCGGCCAACTTCCTTAGGAAAGAAGGTTATCGGTTGCATATGTATATATTTTGCTACTTTTTGTATCTGTTCACCCATAACTTTTGAATGCGCCCTGGTGAAAGAATTCTGTTCCTGCTAAACTGTAGAGTTTATTCATCATTGGTCCCGTCTGTAAGATATTTAAATCAAGTAATTACAAAGGACAAAATGCGCAACGTAAAGCTCAATTTTCTGACTTTGTCAAATTTCCTCTTCACCAGGAATCGATCTGTGATTGAATTCCAGTTTTTGAGGTTGCAATATATTGTAGTATAAAATATAAGCTTTTGGTCCTATGTCATTTATGGGCTTTGCAGATAGCATGGCATGGCAAAAACGGCAACAAAAAAACATTTTCTGAAATTTCACTCATAACTACCCATTACTTTTCAACAAGGATAGAGAGTTGAATCCTGTATTTACCAAATAATTAGATTTACTTAAATTAATGTTCAATATGAAGTACAAGGTGTGTTCCAAAATAAACGAGGCAGAGCTAAAATAGAAACGACAGAAGCTTTGTTCTGATAAATTTGAGTTTATTTATTCAAAGTAGTCTTCTCCGGCCTCGATACACTGTTTTGCGCGATTCAAAAGCTTTTCGAAAGAGTGTTTCAGGATATCGGTTCAAGCCTTTTGGATGCCCTCTTCAGACGCAAAGCGTTTTCTTTTCATGGCCAAATGCAATTATCTGAATATGTAGAAATCACAGGAAGCCATATCAGGTGAATACGGTGAGTGATTGATGGTTAAAATGCGATTTCTATTCAAAAACTCAATCACAAGAGTGGATCGAAAAGATGGTGCATTATCATGCAATAAGCGCCAACTTCATCCTTTGCGGTATTCAGGCTGAATTCGACGAATAGGATGCAATCAACGCTTCAAAATGCCAAGATAGAAAATTGCATTGACGGTTTGGCCCGTTGGCACAAACTCCTTGTAGACAATTACCTTGGAATCGTTAAAACAAATGAGCATCGACTTGATTTTTGACTTCTCCAAACGCGACTCTTTGGGTGGTTGCTCGTCTGGGACCTTCCATGGAAAGACCACGTTTCATCAACAGTTACAATGTTGTAAAGGAAGCTCTCGTCTTTCCTCGACTCTTTAATGATGTCTTTCGAATACAGAATTCTGAACAATTTTCGGTGATCAGTTAACTTGTGCGGAACAAAACGTGCACATACCTTTTGTAAGCCCAAATGATCGGTTAAAATGCGATAAATCGTTGTTTTGCAGATATTCAACCTCAATTCAATGAATTCCAACGATGATTTCGGCTCATTTTTGATAAATTCACGCACAATTTCGATGGAGTTTTCGGTTATCACTGATTTTGGGCGGCCTTTATGATTATCGGCATTAATGTCCTCACGACCATTTCTGAAACGTGTAAACCACTCACGAACTTTGGTACGAGATAGACAATCATCGCCATCAACTTTTATCATCAATTCAAATGTTTCAGGAAATGTTTTACTGATTTTAAAACAAAATTTGATGACAGCTCTTTGTTCAAAACTCATTTTCGTACCGATGACACAAACATACTGTCACTTTAGACGCAATAACTTCGCTTCCACTGAACCGAATATCACCATATTTTCACTGGAAGTCTGGAAGGGAGTGACTTTTCAACGCACTTACTCATCTCATTTACAGATGACGCCATCAAAAAAATTTTATGACAAAAGTCTCGTTTATTTTGGAAAGCACCTTGTATATAATTCAACCACTATATTTTTAATTTAACATCTGGTTTCATCATTATTTTTTAAAGGATAACAGTTTGACCAATTAACGTGTGTTTCATAGAAAATCACGCCATAATTTTTTTATATATTTGTACCAGGCTATTTGATCTGCAATATAAAGGATAGTTTTTCAAATAGTCGTAATTTAAAACTCAAACGTAAGTGAAATTATCATAGCTATTTCTTCACTGATTAAATATAAGAGCAAATTTTCTATCTAATATAAATTTTCCTCTGAATCCAATAGAAATAATTGATATATCTGTAATTTAATCAAATTTGATTAATCTGATATTTTCCAATACCCCTTTCGCTCAAAAAAAGCAAAAGTCGTGTTCAATGGCACGCGACTTGAAATAATAATCTCACTTGAGTAGTCACATGCAGATCACATGTTACTTTATTTCAAACAAAGTCAAAAAGATGCAAAGTTTTTAAAAAAATGCTACCACGCTCCTTTCTTTTTCTTTCGTTGACGTCAGAAAAAATTGTTGATATTATTGTCGCAAATCATTGAATGATTTCAAGTTGAACGTATGTGAGATACAATTACTGATAGTCAATTGATCTGAAACGTGCGAGCTGGTATAAAGTTTCAAATTTATAGTGTAGAAGATATTGTTACTAACTCGCAAGATGTTGAGTGAGATTCAAGATCATTTAACCGAAACGAAATCAGGTGAAGTTTGCAGGTGATTTACATTTTTATTGATTTATTTAAAAATGAATTTTTTAATTAAATTCATGATATGATTCATACGAGTAACATGTATTTGTTTTTTTAATTTATATTATTTAACAAATTATACGGTCAATGGTCTAAGAAATCATCAAAGCAAGCAGCTAAATAAAGTTTTAGTTTTTTCTGAACTTATTTTCGGTTTCTTTCGCTAGAGTCTGGTTCCAGTAATGGTTAACCAATGCCATAAAAACTAAAACTACAATGAAATACGTCAAAGCTCTTTCAATGACGTCAATTTACTCTTCATATATCACCAACTACCTAATAGTCAAGGCTAGACTTTTAGCAATTTCTTTTACCCATTTTTAGGAGTTTATCCTCATTCTCCTATACAATTCTTTACTAATTTTTAGCATATACGTAAGTATATGAAACGACAATCACCCACCGTCATGTCATCTTTATTGCGAAAATGGGGTGAAAAATTCAACTTAAAAGTAATTTCCGTTCTGAAATTGCAGACAGTCTATTGACGCTCATATTTTTGTCTGAGATGATACATTTGTGTCTGCATAGGTTGTAGACAGGAAGGAAGAGACCCCGCACATACGAGTACATGCATGCATACTATGCTAATGAAATAAGTTTCCTTATTCAATTTAAAACTAGCACTCAGGCGTATCCTTGGAAAGGATCCATGGAAGATTTTGATAAGGTATGGAGAAAATTGGACTTCGTAATTTAATTTTAAAATAATCTGGGTAATATTCAGCGTTATGCCTGAAAATAGCTAAAAGGAAGTCTTTATTAAATTTCAGATGAAATTAACTTCTTAAAATAAGCGCCTGCAGAAAATTATGACCGATTAAATACTGTTCTAATTTACAGTCAACAGTTGGGTCTTTTTGTCAACCAGAATAAGAGCATTTTTTGCGTTTTTTAGCGAGAACAAGAACATTTTTTGTGTTAAAAACATATATTATTTCCCTTTCTTTTGTTTAGAAAGAATTAATATATATTCTTTATGTGGAAGTATACTATTTTGTTTCTTCTTCAAACGAAAAATCCAATTCAAATTAGCTACACATTTTGGAATCACCCTATGAAAATTTAGTTGACTGCAAATACGTGTTTGAAACTAGTTCAGATAACAGTGAATAGAACGCTCGTGATCTTGTTTATTTGGTTGGAGAAAAGGGTAGACGAGTTGGAGTTGATAGAAGACGAGACGTTCTCGGTACGACGAGCTCCGCGAAGGATGAACACATGTGAAAGCTAAATTATTTGATATTCTTTGCAAACCGTTTCTGTACCAGCATACTTAATTAATAAATTACATACCTATTACGCGCGCAAAGGTTTTATTCATTCCTACTCGAAAAAAGAATTTTCATGATTTAAATTAAATTTGGTATAAAGCTTTAAAAATATTTCTCTTCACCCTCTCGCTCACTTCCCTCCAAAATTGTGATAAATTCATACACAGCAATATTTGAAGCAAAACGTTCATTTGAATTTTGGGAAAGTCAAACGAAATTAGCATTAGACTACAACAGAAAAGGAATATTGCATTTAAATCTACGTAAAAATACTCTAGAAGAGAGTTAGGATGTTCTGATGATTCGAAAGGACTTCCACCACATGGGATCGTAGTCTCTTAGAAAGCAAAATACTTTATGGCTTTTGAGAACTTTTAATAATCACAGCATATCATTTTTCTCTTCAAATTTCCTAAGAAACAGTTCTTTAAGTATTCGCTATCAAACCATTCCCTAAACGCATCAACTAGAATATTCACATCCTAATTTCACTGCATCATCGTCATTATCCTCATCATCACAACACTCTATCACTTGATTATTCATCATGATAATCACAATCACCCCCTATCGTCACATTCATTGTCATCATCTGGTGTTGGAGGGCGAAAACTTTTCATTTCAACCCCCCATCATCAACAACTCATCAGCAATATGGTTGCTGCTGACGCACTTAGAATGTGATTATACTCGCATATTGTACATACGAGTACGTCAAGTGGATGCGTGGTTTTAAAATGGTTTTTCTGGTGGTGCAATGATATACCTACGCAAAGTATCAAAACAAAAACAATTTTTACCCAAATCATGACAGCATCCACAACAACTGCTACACATAACCACAACAACAAGAGATGAAGAATGGATAAATTTTTCACGTATGATGAAATATATATGATGTTGTTGCTGATGCATGACAAGAGAGAATGTTTAGATTTGGATAAAAATAAGGATTTTTTGGTATTTGTTTTTATTTTGCTATAAGTGATGCGTTAAGGAACATGCGGTAAATAGTATATGAAATGAAGCATTTTAGCTCGCAATTTTTTCGTCCGGAATGGATTTATTTGAAATTTCCACAGAAAGTAGGGAATAGCCCAAGGATCATTTTCGATATCATGCCGCTATACGTTAAAACCTCGAGAGTGGTCACCACCCCAGCTCGGGAGTGGACATTTTTTATTACATTTTAACTACAGGAATCGATGGAAAAAGTAATTCTTAGTAAAAAATGTTTTATGCATTTTTTTCATAAAACTAATATTCTTCGAGCTATTCGCGGTTGCAAGTAAAAATTTTTCGACGAAAAAATTGTCGCGTATGTTTAAATTCGTTGAACCTGTGGTGGATCCATAGTCTCGATCCCCGACTGCCACGTACGCATCCCGCATTTACCAGATGCTGATACCCGATGCCCGACTGCGATGTATGAATCCCGCATCAACTGCACTCCAATGCTAATGCCCGACCACCACGAGTGGATCGAGTTACTCGTTTCCGTCGTAGCAATTTGCATTTCGAAGGCAATGCACACATTTCCATCATCAGCAAATTGCTTGAGACGATCAACGCTCCAGTCAGAGCACGCGGAGCATTTTTTGTCGATAGCAACGTGCAGAAAATGGAAATGAATGCTTATCAGTGAATCGAGATCTCGCAACACAATCGCACGCTTAAACATTAAGCCCGCTTGTATTATTTCAATAGTATTCAGTAATCATGTAACCTAGAATATCGGAATATTGTAAATAAATTGGTTAAACGTTTTCTAACTCGTGTTTTAACCAGGCCACAGGCCCGAATTGGCGATCCTGCTATACGCGAGTTTTGAAAGTGTTGACAGTGCTACGCAACCACGTTCTCGAACGGAACCGCTGTGCTGACAAGATTTATCCCTTTTTAGTGATTTGTTTGGACGGGCGACGTTCTTCAACGTGGATAGGAAATCAGTCCATAATGGAAGTCAAAGGCGAGGTGGCCAATACATTAGAGGTAAATTCGACGCTCGCTGTGCAAAGCGACCGCATTGAGGTCACACTATTCTGCGTCTTCGTAATAAACATCGCATCCCTAGTGTACATATTGTACCGGGACCACGTCCGAGGCGTGAAAAGGCGCGCGTAAGCAAACCTCCCCCAAGCTTGAGCGTAGTAATTGCCATGCCAAACGAAGGCAAAGACGGCATCCCGGCCGCCGCTCACGATGAAGAGAGGTCCGACGCCGGAAAAGTGAACCGCGTCAAGAGCGTCATGTTTCAGATTACGCCGTTCTGGGAAGAAGACGTGGAGCTGTAGTTTGACCAAGTAGAGGCGTATTTTGGGGCAGGTTGCGTAATGGGAGACACAATTCATTTTCAGGTGATCGTTGCCAGGCTGGGTATCAAGGTTGTGAAGTTAGTGCGAAGTGCAGTGTCAAAGCCACCGGCAGAGCGCAAATACGAGTATTTCCAGCATGAGGTAATCAAGGCATTGGCCGAGTCTGCCCAGCAGCGCATTCAGAGGCTATTGTCGGAAGTTGAATTGGGTGATCAACGACCATCGCAGCTTTTAAATCAAATGCACAAACTCGCCGCCAACAGCACAGGCTAAAGCAGGTGTGGCTAAATCGACTGGACATAACGCTGCACAGCATCCTCTCGACGAACGACACCTCACTACAAAATCTTGAAACAATTGCCGACAGGGTCCATGAAGTTACGAAAGGATGCAAGCCATACGCCGTCGGATCGATCTCGCATCACGACTCACCTGGGGCCACTTCGCCAGCGACGAGAATTTCGCTGAGCTCAGCAAGCTCTTGGAAGAAGTTCAAAAATTGGCACGACGAATCGATGAGCCCAACACAAAAGAGCACGTGCTCATGCAACACTGGGAAAGGAAGACCACGGGCCCCTTCACAAACATGCTCAAAATCGCCCAAACCACCGGCCGAGGTCTGCTGGTTCCATAGCTATTTTGGACCAGAAACCACGTAATACCGACCGACGTGCAGTCATGGCAGGCAGCAAAAAAACAAAAATCGTCCTCTTCACAACAGCTGGCCGATTGCAACTGCAGCGGAGGTGAAAGCCCCATCCAAGGGCCAGCCACCAGCAGTCTGCAGCTATTAAAAGTGAATACACTGCAATTCTTGTGGAGTACCCCAAAATCACAGAAATGGTGACCCGTGGCAACATTAGTTGCACAACAGCTCATCAGATCGTGACGAAAAGCTCTCCAGTCAACGCAAAGGCAAGCCGCCTTCCACCCGACAAACTCACTGCTGCAAAGGCCGAGTTTGATTACTTAATGCAATTAGAAATTTGTTTTCCGTCTAAAAGTGCACGGAGCAGTCCAGGTCCATAAAGCCAACAGCGACTGGCAACCGTGCGGGGACTATCACGTTCTCAACGCCTGCACATTTCCGGACCGATATCCAATCGGATTCCCGCAGAACTGTTCTGCTGCGTTGCACAACATGAAGGTTTTCACGGTGATTGACCTACAGAAAGCAATTCATCAAATCCCAGTCAAGCTGGAACTCATCAACAGCACGTGTCGGAAGTGCTGGATCGTCTACGCGAATACGGACTAGCTACCAATATCGAAAAGTGCCAATTCGGATTAGGTGAAGTGCGATTTTTGGGACAAATAGTTTTGGCCGGCGGATTGAGCCTTTACCTAAGAAGATATAAGGCATATCCGGATCCCAAAACCCAAGACTGTTCTGCAGCTGAAGTCAGTCCTGGGTATGATCAACTTTTATAGACGATTCCGGCCGCACGTCACTCAAAACCAACGCACGCTCCAACAGCTGATACCGGGTAACAAGAAACGCGACAAAACAGAGCTTAAGTAGACCGGCGAGGCATCAGCAACTGAGCAAGGTTCCGTTACTCGCGCATCTTGATCCAACAGCTAAATGGTCCCTACCTGGGGACGCCTCAGACGATGGACTCGGAGCTGTTCTGCACCAGACAACAAACAATGGAACAAAGCCTCTAGGATTTTTCTCGCGCAAGCTCAACGACACTCAGCGATGCTGCAGTACCTACGACCAGGAGCTCGAAGCTATTCACGAGGCCATCCGCTGCATGTTAGAAGGCAGAGTTTTTACTTTTTTTCCGACCACAAGTCACTGCAGTTTGCGTTATAGCACCGATCGGAAAAAGCGTCACCGAGGCAAAAATGTCAACTGAACTTCATCTCTCAGTTCACCGTTGACATCCGCTACATTCCAGGCTGGAATAACTCAATCACGGATTGTATGTCTCGTGTAAGTACGATTTTCAAAATCGACGTCTTTCCCCTCACTTCAGCTCCGCTAAACGATCCTGAACTCAAGCCTTTGCTGTAGGACCGAACGAATTAACACTAGTAGAAAAGCTGCAGCTAGCTAATTCCACTACACCACTGCACTACACACCACTGCACTTCGACCCTACGCACCACGACAGCTTAGATCAGCAATCATGCAGATGCATCATTTGCATGATTGTTGACCTAAACTGTTGCCTAGTCCAGCCAGGCATACGAGCGACTAGACAACTCATCACTGACCGCTTCTTTTGGCGAGCCATGAACAAGGAAATCAATGACTTTGTGCGAAGCTGCATAGCCTGTCAACGCAACAAGATCGGACGTGTCAGCGCTCCATTGCTACAACCCACAAGATGCCAGATTCAAGCACATATATATATAATTCATCAGACCTCTGTTCCCGAACGATGGTTACCGGTATTGCCTAACCATCATCAACAGGTTCACGCGATAGCCCGAGGCTGTTAAGCTTCAAAATATCACAGCACCATCAGTCGCCGAGGTGCTAATCAATGCATGGATTAGCTGCTTCAGAGTGCCAGCACGGATCACTACCGACCTGGGACGCCAGCTCAAGAGCCAAATCTTTGCTGAGCTTATCCGTATTCTGGGAACCGACCACCTGTAGAGAACAGCTTAAAATCCTGCCACCAATGGGGTCATCGAGAGATGGCATCGCACAGTCAAAGCCGCCATCCACTGCTATGATACAGTCGAATGAATGAAAGTGCTGCCTCTTGGTCTGCGCGCTACTTTGAAGGAAGACATCAATGCTACACCCGCAGACATGGCTTACGGCACCAGCTTACGACTTCCTGGAGAATTCTTCACCGCATCGAAGCCAAGCACCAACGACACAAACTTCTTGCGCGATCTCAGGTCTTGCATGGCAAAAATGCGACCTAGCGACGCCGCGCACCACGCAAACAACCTCACCTTTGTACACACGTCTTCATACAAAACGACAAGGTCGAATCGTCATTGACGCCACTTTATGACGGGCCATACCCTGTATTGAGCAGGGAGGCCAAATACTTCAAGGTGAGCGTCAATGGACATCCAGCGTTAATTTCAATTGACAGGCTCGAGAGCCGCATTCCTCGCACCCGAAGCTAGCACACCGACGAGGCCCCTCACAAGCGAACCAACGACAACCACCTGTAGTGGATGCAAAATTCGACCACTCGTGCGATTCTAATGAAAGGTGCATTATCGTGGCCAAGCCGCTGCGGGGGAGCCGATCCCGATCCCTGACTGCCACGCACGCATCCCACATTTACCGGATGCTGATGCCCGACTGCGATATACGCATCCCGCATTCATTGCAGTCCAAAACTGCGATATACGCATCCCGCATCGATTGCAGTCCAAAACCAATGCCCAACCACCACGAGCAGATCAAACTACTCGTTTCCGTGGTAGCAGTTTGCAGTTCGAAGAAAATGCCCAGATGTGCATCATGGGCAAATTACTTGAGCCGTAGAACGCTCCAGTCAGAGCACGTGGTGGTCACGCGTGTGTGCGATCATCTTTTTTTGCTGATAGCAACGTGCAGACAATTGAAATGAATGCTTATCAGTGGATTGAGATCTCGCAACATAAACGCACGCTTAAACAACAAGCCGGTTTGTATTATTTCAATAGGATTTAGTGATAATGCAGCTTATTCTAATACTGTGAATAAATTAGTTAAACGTTTCCTAGCTCGTGTTTTAGCCTGTCCACAGGCCCAAAAACCAATATCTAACGGTGGTCATAGATGGCGAAGTGTCCCCATAAACAGCATCCAACTTTGTTTTTATCTCTTCGCATTTTTTCCATCTAAAAACAAAAAGTGACCTACCGAACGAAACTACTCTTTTTCCATCTTAGCGAATATAACGAAACACGTCTTACTGGAATGGGTGCCAAATCCAAACTAACCTTTTAATTAGTCGAAATTAGAAATTTGTTTTACCGTCGTTTGATAGATGGTAGCACATGATGATAATACCAACTACCCTCGGGAACGTCCTCTGTTGTCAAACATGGGTACTTATTGAACTGCTCTCGTACTTCTTCTACGAAAAAATCAATGAAAACAAACACCTAACTACCCCCCTAATTAAAATTGATCTTCACCCTTCTGTGAATCTCTTTATATATGTACGAGAATCATCAATACATCCGAGAAGCTTGACCAATTTAAAATGATTAATTTTGGAAAAACTAGAGTTTAAAGAGAAAACGAGTTTTGACAATTGCGTAGTTTTCACCCTTTCCTTCAAAATATCTCCGAAAATACTGGGGATACGAAAAAAATGCTTAAGCACCAAATTGTAGCTTTTTTAATTACAAAAATTTTTCGGGGCGTAGATTTTCTGTACAATAAATATTTGGTGAGATGTTGCCGTTTAAACCCTTTAAAAACGAGCGAACCCCACCTTTTTGGAGCCCTTTAAACTCACCCCATTTAAAAACTAAGGGATCTTAAGGAATTAAATTCACATAGTCTTATAGCTCTTGAAAAACACTGCAAAATCGTTTTTGAGAAAATTTTCTATCACTCAAAATGAAGAAGCTGTGTTTAAAGTACCAATCAATTTTTTTTCAAGAAATTCAAATAGGCTACTTGAGAGTATACTCGTAATAATCTACATAACCGGTATATTTGGCGGTAGTGCGTTACACGTTCAAAACTTTTTCCATTCTAATCAAAATACAGAGAAGAAGAAACATTTGCTCCTGTGTCTGCGTGTGTGAGTGTATATTTACTGGATGTGATACCGTATCAGGTTTTTATAATAAAGGTACAAAATGATATTGGATATTCTAAAAAGTACTGAGCCTTTTTTGTCACTAGATGGTGTTCGTTGTCATATATCGGGCAACACTTATCAGATTAAGTCAAACTGACATGCGTTTGAAAGGTGTCATTCTATTCTACAATTTTCATATGGACAGTTTTGTATTTCATCATTCGTGTCAAAAGTTGTATTCATTTAAAAATGAGTGAAATTCCTGAAAAAATTCGTTGTATTTCACAATATCACTACGAACAAGGTGAGAATGCATTGCAGGCTCGTGAAAAAGTTTGTGGTCTCTACGGTCAAGACACTTTATCAAAAACCACAGCCAAGAGATGGTTCGCTCGCTTTCGTTCTGGAAATTTTGATTAAAGTTAATTTTTTTTATTAAAAAATTAATTTCAGGAGGATTAAAATTGATGGGTTGGTAATTAAAATTTGTTATTTATTTTTAATATAATATTTTATATAAATTGAAGAAGACCGACACATAAGCAGCCATAACATTGCTAAGGAACTGATTATCCATCACCAAACAGTTTCGAACCATTTGCGTAAGGCTGGATACACAAAGAAGGTCGACGTTTTGGTGCCGTATGAATTAACAAAAAAATTTAATCAACCGAATTTCCATTTGCGAAATGCTAATAAAACACAACGAAATCGAGCCATTTTTGAAGCAAATCATTACGGACGATGAAAAATGGGTAAGATACGAGAATGTTATTCGAAAAAATCACAGTCAAAAAAATGTGAATCATCACAAACGACTTCAAAGCCAGGATTGACACCAAATAAGGTTATGCTGTGTGTATGTTGGGATTGGAAAGGAATTGTTTATCATGAGGTAGTAGAACCTGGCCTAACACTCAATTCAGCTCTGTACTCTCAGCAATTAACCAGATTGCAACAAGCAATTCAAAATAAACCGGACGGATTTAATCAATAGAAAGGGCGTTGTCTTCCATCATGACAATGCCAGACCACACACATCTTTGATGACCCGGCGAAAATTGACAGAGCTTGGCTGGGAAGTTTTGATGCATCCACCTTATAGTCCAGACGTTGCACCATCAGACTACCATTTGTCTCGGTCTCTGCAAAACTTCCTGAATGAAAAGAAATTCACTTCAAAAAGAGACTGTGAAAATCACTTGGCCAAGTTTTTTGCCGATAAACCACAGGAGTTCTACACAGGTAGAATAATGGCTCTACTCAAAAAATGGCAAAAGTTCATAGATAATAATGGACAATATGTCCTTAAATAAAATCCATTTTAAATAAAAGAACTATTCAATCTAAAAATGACAAAAGAGGCTCAGTTCTTCTTAGAATATCCAATATTATAGAAAAAAGACCCGACGTAAGAGAACGCGCCGAGATGCTGTTATGCGAAATATTAAATAAAACAAAAAAAATAACCCAGGGCCACTCCTGGAAGGGAAGGATGCCTTGTACTCCAACATTTCCGTAATAACTGCAAGTATAGGTGCAACTATACTTAACGCACTTAACAATGCTTGATGAAAAAATGATTTTCCGTTGAATCAAAATTTTTAAAAAAGTAACTACCGATCTGCTAAGATGAAAAAGTTATGTAGTTTGTTTTTCCGATAATTTTCTTGCAAGAATTTATGCAAAAGCTACAGAACAGGCATTTTCCTGTTCTGTAGCTTTTGCATAAATTCTTGCAAGAAGGTTGGTTATGTAAATTGAACTTTTTATAAGAATTAAATTCCGACGTGCACCTTACTGCATCCACCCACAGTTCTCGCGGTGTCGTACGTTTGTAGGAAATTCAGTAAAAAAATTTACAAATGATTTCAACAAAATAAAACTGAACTCACTAGAGATAAATTTTTGTTCATGAAGACTCATGAACATTTTATATATCCTTATCGGGGCCAACACATTTAAATTTTATGGCATAAAAAATGCCAGTTTTGTTGAGTATTCCAAGAAAATTGCGCATTTTCCGTTGTTGGAAGTGAACCATGCAATAAAAACTCTATAAACACTTCGCTAGGATAGCATTTTCATCTGAAGATACACTCTTTTCAAAAACATTTACCACATACCGTCTCTGGGAAACAAAATTGAATGTAGTCATTAGAGTATAACTTCCTTCGGTGTGACGTCAGGAAGCGCCCTTGGAAAACGATTTAGGAGAAAGTTATGCGATTGTAGTACGTGAAAAAGTATTCTGATTTCAAGGAATGAGAGCGATAAAAATGAGTTTTTGTTTTAAATTTTACAGAAATGAAGAGGAATTAGTGCTTGAACCTTAAAAAATTAATAATCTGTAGCCTTTAAAGGTCTAGAGCTATAAGTTTTTGTAAATACAATGGTAAGTAGACTTCAGAGACGAGAGTCGTGCTTATATTTTCCAATACCACTGGGTTATCGATTTATCGATAGTGCCCTAGACCGGGGAACCAAACGCGTCCCCAGGGTTGCGGATACGGGAAGACCTTTCTCGAAAGGTTCGCTGCGAATAACCAATAAGCAGCCGCGGACAATGGTCGGCAGTGAAGGGAGAGTCTCGGGACAAATACCTGAGTGTCAATGATCTTCACTGTGACATGACGAAATATATGGCGTTATCAATAATCCATATATCCTGGCAGTAGGTAAAATGCTATGGGAACGGAACCCCAGACAGAAAACCAAATCATGCAGGTCCACAAGGGGAACCAAATTACGGTGCAGGGGGTCGGATCCCCAGTACCGGCGGCAGAGGGTAGTGAGCGAGCAGGCTCCCGGCCGTCGTCATCCAGCGACTGCAATGTTATCGAAGTGGTGAACTTGGCTTCTGTAACAGATCTAACTACAAGCAAATAGGACGCTAGCACGGAGAACCCTTTCAGACAAAAACCGCTGTTGGCAAGAACACCGATAAAACAAGTCACCGATTGCGGGGGGAGGCAGCAAACCCCAGAAACACTGTCAAAGTCAACATCACAGGTTAAATCATCGGAGACAGACCACAGACGGACTAACGAACGAAAGAAGGCAGAGTGCGTTGTGCAACCTGGCATCATTGCGGCCTTTGGGCGCAGTAGAAGGACTATGCGCACCCCGGAGCGTCCAGTGCAAGACGTACACAATCCGGATCAAGCTGCGACACCAACAGAGGCCAGTGTAAGACTGGGGGAGGGAGAAGTTTTGCCGTTGGCCGACGCCACTTCAAACGGGACCCAAGCGATAGAAGCAATAGGGCTAGGAAACGGGGGCCTCTCCCAAGAGGTGGCGCCAAATAACACAATCGCCCTTGACCGTGCCGAAGAGGAGCGGCTTACTCGGAAAGCGGGGACTATCGTCAAACAACTGAGGGCTACCTGCGAAGTGCAGAAAAACATAGGCAAGAGTGTCAAGAATGGCATTCTTGAACTGGAGGAGCTTTTTGACCGCATAACGCACTACAGGCGGAGGTGGCTTGCAACTGAAAAGCACCAAAAAGACACGCTCTCCCTCGAGGCATCATTGGGTCCTAGCAGCAGCAAAAGAATGGCCGATAGCCCAATTGAAGGCGACCGTGAGAAAAGGAGGAAAGACGAGACCATAAACGAAGTTGACACTCCAGGCGAGGAGTTTCATGTGGTGCGAAACAAGGCAGCAAAAAAAGCGGCCAAACAGCTACTCCTAGAAAAAATAGACAAAGAGCTCAACCACGAAAAGAACAAAAAACCCCCCGATATACCGCAGAAAACAAAAAGCGAACCGCGGCGCAAACCCTTGCGAGAGGCACTGCTTATTAAACCCACTAAGGGCCGAACCTATGCAGATGTCCTCCGTGAAATTAAAGGAGCGGTCAAGCCAGACGACACCAAAACTGCCATCAAAGCAGTTCGACCAACCCGGACCGGTGGCCTGCTGGTGGAATTCGGGCCAGAGGCCACAAACAAAGATGCATTCCGTGACGCGGTTCAAAAGGTTCTTGGAGGTGCGGCAACGGTTGCCTCGCTCGAACCAATGGCCACCCTGGAAATCTGGGACCTCGACTGCGCCACGGACAAAGCTGAAGTAGAGGATGCCATTAGGAGGGAGTTCCCCAGCTTAAGTGAAGTCAAGGCAAGATTGACACGTGAAAACACAAGGGGGCAACGCATGGCTATTGTCGAACTAGCTGATAAAGACGCCCAGCAAATCCTGGCGAAGGGCAAAATTAAGATAGGTTGGGTGATCTGCAGAATACGGAGAAGAGCGATCCCTATCCGCTGCTTCAGATGCCTCGAATACGGACACAGCGCTTATGGCTGTAGGGGACCCGACAGGAGATCTCTGTGCTTTAAATGTCGTGAAACGGGGCACAAAAGGAAGGAGTGCACGAACGAGGCAAAATGCATTCTTTGCAAGGATGCTAAGCTAGCACCCGGCGACCTCAAACATGAGCCGGGGACAGGGAGATGCTGGGTTTTCAAGGAGGCCCTAACTAAAGCCAAATCGATACTTAAATAATCCGTATCCTGCAGGTCAATTTGCACCGAAGCACAAACGCCCAGGACCTACTTGAGCAGTTTGCGAGGGACAAGAAAGCTGACCTCCTGTTGCTGAGCGAGCAACATCATAACAAGGACTCGCAAGCGTGGTACCCTGACAAATCTAGTACCTCAGCCATCTGGGTTCGAGACAGCGCCCGCCTTCAGGTGCAGGGCCACGGACGCGGGGATGGTTTTGTGTGGGTGCGGTGTTCAGGGATAACATATTTCAGTGTTTATCTGACGCCTGACGAGGTAATGCGATCTTTTCGAACCAAACTCGATGCCCTGGAGGACTCTGTCTCGAACACAGAGGGCCACATGCTGGTCGGGGGAGACTTCAACGCTAGAGCCATTGAATGGGGTATGCCACAATCCGACCAAAGGGGAAAGCAAATCTTGGACATGGTGGCCAGAACAGCGCTTTTTGTCCTAAATACTGGTAACACCCCTACTTTCCGCCGATGGGGTTGCGTAGGAACCATACCCGATGTGACACTCGCTTCGGAGTCCCTGGTACCTAGAGTACACAACTGGCGAGTACTAGAGGACTACTCGGCTAGTGATCACCAGTATATAGCGGTTGAGATTCACGACAGTGCCACTCTGCGTGCATATGCCCAAACTTCAATCCTCGGATGGAGGACTGGGAGGATGGACGTTGAGAGGTTCGCTGACGCGCTTACGGCATGCGCACCGTTGCTGGGAGCTCCGCCAGGGAGTGGAGGGCCTACAGCCAAGGACTTGGTGAACTCAACTATGAGTACCATCATAGCTGCTTGCGAGTCTTCCATGCCCCGTCGGAGACCCCGACACGGTAAGCCTCCAGTATACTGGTGGTCAAACGAGATCGCCGAACAAAGAAGCGAGTGTCACAAACTTCGGCGAGAGGCCCAGCGGGTGCGAACACGGGAGGAGGCAGACACTAGGCTAGCAGCATACAGGTCCGGCAGGAAATATCTTCGCAGGCTTATTAACAAGAGCAAGGCCCAATGCTGGCAAGACCTCGTGGATGATGTAAATAGAGATCCGTGGGGCCTTGGCTACAAGCTGGTCATGGGGAAACTTGGTGCCTTACGGAAGCCTTGTATACATGACGCGGAAAAGATGGACGCGATAGTGCGGGGACTCTTCCCCGCCCACCCCGTCCGGGTTGACGCTGTCCGTGGTGAAACAGCGGTCGAGTGCCCACTCTTCACACAGCTGGAACTGGAGGAGGCAGTCCTCTCCCTGAAAACGAGGAAGGCTCCAGGTCCTGATGGTGTTCCAGCTGAGGTTTTGCAGCTCGTCTATCACCATTGTCCTGACTTGCTGCTCAGCACATTCAACGCTTGCCTACGGGACGGGGTTTTCCCGGTACGATGGAAGGTGGCGAGGCTCGTGCTGATCAGCAAGGGGAAGGGAAATCCCGAATCGCCGTCTGCATACCGCCCGTTATGCATGCTAGACACGGCTGGGAAAGTGCTAGAGAAACTCATCAAGGGAAGACTCACTGACGCGATTCGTGCTGCTGGGGACCTATCTCCTCGTTAGTACGGCTTTAGAGCAGGACGTTCTACCATTGATGCGATTGCAGAGGTGGTGAACGCGGTCCAAAAGGCAGAGGCATGTAGTCGCACCAAATGACGGATCGTCCTGTTGGTGACACTCGACGTCAGGGATGCCTTCAACTCCGCTAGATGGGTGGATATTCTGGACACGCTGGAAAACTCTTTTCAAGTTCCAGAATATCTAATGCGGCTTTGGAGGAACTACCTACAGGACCGAAGCCTGCTCTACGACACGACACAGGGCCAACGAAGGATGGAAATTACATCGGGTGTTGCCCAGGGTGGTCCGGACCTGTGGAACGTGTCTTACGACGGGCGACTGAGACTTGAGATGCCAGATGAGTCGCGCCTGGTCGGCTATGCGGATGATGTTGCGGCTCTGGTCGCCGGACGCACCGTTGAACAAGCGCAACTTAGGCTAGGTATGCTAATGCGCCGAGCGAGGGACTGGATGACTGCTCGCGGGCTCAGTTTAGCACTGGAGAAAACCGAAGTGGTCATCTTGACAAAAAAGAGAATCCCTAGAGTAAGGATGATCAGTAATGGAGATATACAAATCGAATCGAAGCCAGCGGTGAAGTACCTGGAGTTACTGATCGACTCGAAGATGAGTTTCTCTGAGCGAATCAGGGCAACGGCTGAGAAGGCTGCTTCGGGAATATCGGCCCTAAGTCGACTTATGGTCAACGTAGGGGGACCCAGCCCATCAAGAAGACGCCTCTTGATGAGTGCTGTAGGGTCAGTGCTAATGTACGGAGCAGAGGTATGGGGCGACGCTCTCAGCAAGGAGGTATACCGAAAACGATTGGCACAGGTACAGAGAAGAGGAGCACTGAGAATTGCATCTTCGTATCCAAATTTTACCTATTCACACGTAAGTTTTACTTTTGCAATTGCCTTAATTCTTTATTTAAAATATTCTATGTTCCCACCCTTTCAGAACTTAAAAAAATAGTTCTATTTTAACGTAACTGTCCTTAAATTTTAATATCTTAAAATTTTCAATGTTACCTAGTTTATTTTTGTAATATCGTGTGAATAATATAAACAATCATATGTATGCGATGAAATTGATTGACGTCATCGGAAATTCCCCATTAAAACAAACCATATCGTTTTGCCGCCGGTACTTGTACACTCGAGGAAAGCAAAAGAAATTTTGCCTACGTAAGTACGTGCAAAAAGCACATTTATTAGATACTTTGTATGTATACTCGTATTCACATTCTATCTATCGTGGCTTCTATCTTTTTATCTATTTAATCGATCCGACCGCTACAATATGTCTTAATAACTCTCATTTATCGAAATTATCGATTTTACTTTACCTAAGCAGATGGGAATTGTACAATATATTCTGAAAGTCGTTCCATACGGGTTTGGGGTCTAATGAATAGATTTAGCTAGGATAATAGTTGACCGTTATTCTTATCTATAAATAGATGGTGAAAGATGATTTATGAATAAATGAATTTGAATTTAGAAATTATTTGTTTTGTGTTCTGTTTTTACGATTAAGTTCGTACTGGGGTTATTAAACAATATTAAATTATATATTTACTTATTTTTTCAACATTAGATATACAAATAAATCAATGACCATAATTTTAGCCAGGAAAAAAATGAATATCAACAATACTTCCTATTGAATTTTAAAAATTCTTCTATCCTAACTAATCTCAGACAGTTAGCGACCACATCCATCTTGAATTTCGTATACTTTTACACTTTAACGAATGAATTCTCCAACAAAAACGTGTATCATTACGAAACAGAATATCGTCCGTAAATAGAATCTATTCAAAGAGACTAAAATAATTTGTATACCTTTCATGCTACTCAGGCAGACCTATGACCTTTTGAATTTTTTACTTTTATTTCCTTTCTATTTTGTTATAAGTGCCTTTGTCATTCAATGTTTGTTCTAATGCTTATTTACGATTCTCTTCCTGGAAATCTAATCTATAAATAAATCTACCCTCGATTACGCATATCCAGATAATACATTCTATTGTTAGGAATAACATCGGAAAGATTGGCGCTATTCCCGCCAGACGGTTAAGAATTTTTTAAGTTTTAAGTTATTTAAGTCCTCCACGTGCAGGGGATTTTGTATTTTTCATAGAATTTGTCTAAAGAATAGCGAAGGAGATAGTCTAGCGCCATTGACGACTATAGATCGAATCAATTGAGTTCCAATCGAACCTTGATTAGATGTTTTGTAGACTCACCTTCACAGGTAACTTTAGCACAAGCAAATACTGGAATTTATTAGTTTCCTATTAACAATTCTAAGATATACAAGCGGTAAAAGGATCAAACTCAAAAACAATTGAGGAGTCTCTACTGATTTTTTTAAGGGATTTTTTTGTCGAGGCAAACTACAATGAAAATCTATTTTGAACATATGAATCCATTCTAAGATTTTTGATTGATTAGAAAGGCAAAGTTATAGCTCTTATAAATAAAATATTTTAATTCAGTCATTCGGAATATTCGTTTTCGGAGTATTTAAATAAATATGTATAAAAATAAATTTTTCCAAATACAAAAACATATCTTTGTTGCTAGAAAGAAATTTTTGATAGCTTTTTGTTTAGAATCGAAAATTTACTATACATTTACTTGCTGTCTTCTTCAATTTTGAGTTGGCTATTTAGATCTCATTTTCATATATCACTTTGCAATACCTAGAATTCGTGTGATCAGAAGCCGTAGCATTGTTATATGCTCTAACATAAATTAAATCATCGAAAATAGTGACAACAAGCCCCTTACAATAAATCAAAATAACCGCATCACCCAAAACAATCCTAAATATTCATCATGATTAATAATCATTATAAAATGTCTCGGGCTAATCATAATATCATTACAATCAACAACAAAAACAAGCACTAGTGACTTATTTTCGGTTGAGACGATTGCAGAATAGGGTTGTAAGTTCGATTAGCACAAGACTTACTTTATATGTAGAAAGAGGAGATTCATTAACCCTTCATACATGACAGCAGTATGTACGACAGTGTACAAAGAAAGTTATCACATGATTACCGATGTGATACCTGGGATATATGGATTTGCTGTCAGCGTTCACTTAGCATTCCAAACATAATCATATTTTTCTCAAAACAAGTAAAAAAAACTTTAATGAAATCAACTAAGCAGACTTAGGTAGCTAGAACAAATGTACAAGAAAGCTGGGCAAATTTTACTAAGTTTAGTAATGCAATCAGCTTTAAATATATGAGGGTGTTTTTCAGTTCACGGAATGGAGGGTAAGAAGTGAGTATATAAATGAAAAATTATTTTTCTATCTTCTGCAGAATCACAAGCCACTCTAGTACTTTTTCAGATCTTTCAATTAGCTTATGTACACCCTCATAAAGAAATGTTTTGTCTTCGTCCAAAAATTAATCTGAATCTGAGTCTTTCACTTCTTCATCGCTTAAAAACTTCTTTTCACGAAGTTCTTTTTTAAGCTTCGGGAACAGATACTATCTACTGGGAGCCAGGTCAGTACTGTAGGGTGGGTTTTCCAGAATATCAAAGTCCACCTTGTGCAGGGTAGCCAATGCAACGCGGCACTTGTAAACAGGAGCATTGTCGTGTAGAAGGAGGACACCTTTGCTCAATTTCCCTCTTTTCTTTCTTTGATAAATTCCTTCAACCTCTCGATGGTTGAAGTGTAATATTCTCTGGTTATGGAGGCTCTTTATCTTTGTAATCAAGCAATAAAATTCTTTCTGTGTCTCAAAAAACTGGCACCATGATTTTTCTTTTTACGCCACGGCAGAGAGTCCTGTTGGAACTCAGGTTCACAATGATGAACGCAAATTTCATCTTTAGTAACGATTTAATTCACTATTCAATCCTTGACACTCTAAGTGGTGTTGTTTTTGAGGTGACGTGAGAATTTTCAGCATCCATCTAGCCATGACCATTGTCATGCCGAAATGGTTAAAAATTTTAAAAATTGATGTATCTGATACCTTAACTATCTTTGCAAGCTGTTTTTCCTTCAATCTAGCATCTTGCAGTATTAATTTTTCGCCTTTTTAAATCATTTTTCTAGTAATGACTTCGATCCGCCATCCAGGCCGTGTTTCGCTTTCGAATGAGTCCCTGCCTTGTTTGAAGAGACTATACCATTTGTAAACCATGGTCTTACTAAGACAAGAGTCCTTATAAACGGAAGCCATTCCAGTGTTTCATAGCTTGATAGGGAGTGTTTTGATAGCGTGGTAGTCAATTTTTTTTCTATAATTCACACTTTCTTCAAGACGGACCCGTCCTTAGATAGTGGATAAAGGGTACCCTAACCACCTAGCCGGTGGGTATGTGGGAAATAAAATACCACTCGTTTGCCAAAACTGACTTAGTCGAAGCGCTGACAACGCTCCACTTAGTACGAGTATGGACTTGTCATGAAACCAGGAGAACAGCCTCGGATCGGATTGGATAAACGGCAACGACTATCGCAAGGTATTAAGGACTATTCTTTTGGAACTTGAATTGTTATATCACTGCATAGACCAGGTGCACTGCGACAACTTCTGGATGAAATAAAGAAATATAAAATCAACATCCTCGCAGTGTTAGAAATCAGAGAGTGCGGTGAAGACATATTTTACATGCAAACGCACACTGTGTTCAAAAATGGAAATCTGCAAGAAAGCCAGGAGTTCAAAGTGGCGTTCATTGTTGTAAGCACGTTTAAGCAAACTATTACCGACCTCAAGCCAGTTAACGTTTGTGTGATTCGTATGAAGATGCTTCACAGTAAGCTCCATACGCTTTCCACATCGAGACATCCATAAGAGAACATGTATATCCCCAGACGGTCACCCATTTAATCAGATCAACCATGTTCTCATACAAAAATGAGCCGGCACCAGCATTCATCACACACGCTTACTGCGTAGCGCTGTCTATGATTCAGACCACTACCTTATCAGGGTCAAGTTCGGCTGCTGTATTTCCAAGAGCTATAAACAAGGAGCATCAGTTACTCCAAGGTACCAGCTTCACAAGCTAAATGATAGCTCAGTAACGTCCACATACATGTCAGCGCTGGTAAATCGTATCAACTTATCCCCACAGGCAGAGGAAAGTAATGATGACATCAAAACCATGTGGAAGAGATGCGATAGCAGAAGCAGCCAAAGAGATATTGGGGCACCAGCCAAAGAAAAGTAGGAATGACTGGTATGACGAAGAATGGAAGGAAGCGATTAAAAAAAAAGGAACCAGGCGCACAAAGAATATTTCCAGCGGCCACTTCGAGTCAAAGAAGAACAATATAAAAGCCTTTCATGTCAAGCTAAAAAACTTGCAAAAGAAAGCAACGACTAGCCACCAACAAGAAGATCCAACAGATACAGAAAACATTACCCTACATGAAGTCAGATCGACGTATGCCTCTATCAAACAATTTAAAAGATGGCTGCGATCCACAAACAAGTTTTTGCTAAAGTGTACAAGGAGCAATTAAAGGCAACCTAGTTGATATTAAAAACAGATTGCAGCAATATTCAAATATTGCAGCTATTCAGAGCTGTGAACATTCCAGAAGTAGAGCAAGAGGTCTCAGTCTCACCAACAACCAGAGGCAAAGTTCAGACAGCAGTATAGGACCTCAGAAAAAATAAGGCTCCTAGAATAGACGCCATACCAACAGAACTGCTCCCGAGCGGGGGTCTCCATCTAAATAACCTTCTGCGTCCGCTAATAAGCTGAATATGGCCAGGGAAGCAGTTACTAGAGGACTGGCGGAAAAGTTTAATATATCCTGTACACAAAAACGGAGACAAATCATGGTGTGATAATGATAGAGGCACCGCTCTACTGTGTAAGTCTTATAAATTGCTCTCCAAAATCAAAGAAAGAAGAAAATTAAAGCTGTTCTATGAAAATATTATAGGAAAATATCTGGGAGGCTTTCAAAATGGATGTTCTACAGTAGACCAAATATTCTCAGTAAGACAGGTGCTCTTTGTAGACTTCAAGCAAGCATACAACAGTGTTGACAAAAATGTACTGTACAAAATAATGCTTGACTTGGGCGTCCCAAAAAAACTGAATGCAAAGTGCTGCGGAAAATCGACGGCCCAGTGAAATAAAGAAGAGAGTCGAGGCTACGTTACAAAGATGAGTTGTGAGTTGGCTACCCAAAAAAAAACTGATGGGTGGAGCACAAGGTAGACGTCCAGCGGGAAGACCGAAGACTCTATCGAAAGACACAACAGAACCTAACTGCGGATCCTTGTTGGGAGTGAAACTGTGATGATCGGAGGAAATCAGTCTTGCTGGCCAATACTCGGCTTTTGCTGATGCGCCAAAGATGATGATGATAATCTATTAGGCAATTTGATAACGAATCTCGTTTTTGAAAGTTTTTCAAACTTAATTTATTTATATTAACAACAAATATATATCAATAGTATATTAACCATTTGGTTGCATGCCTTTTTGTCATCTTTCGGTAAGTTGAAAAATTCCAACTTCGAAAAAGCCTTGGTTTTTGGAACCAAAGAACTGGTCCAACTCATTTTCAACAGCTTGATCGGAATCAAAAGTTTTACTATTCAAATGATTTTGAGGGGAGCAAAACAAATGATAGTCTGGTGGTGCTAAGTTTGGGTTTAAAGGGTGGATGTGGCATCAGTTCTCAATTGAACCCCATTAATTTTTGACGGGTTATCAAAGAGGTGTGGGGTCTGGCGTTATCATGATGGAACATCATGCCTTTGTGATTAGTCGATTCAGGGCGTTTTTTCTTGATTTATTCGTGCGATCTCGATAGTTGACAACAGTTCACATGCAAACCAATAGCTCGGTTTTTTAGTAGATGGATTAGAAGTTGTAAATGTAATGGACATATAAAAAGTTTCAATCAAATCAATTTTTTTGGAGGTAACGACATCGATCTTATCGTCATCGATCATATCGCACCAAAAATAGAGGAGTCAATCGAAGGTTCCTGTTAATATCTGTTTGTGCCGAGATTAAAGATTATATTGGGGATTCAGAAGGAGTCTCACGCGTTTTGTTTTGACGAATCCTATCGAAAATAATCTACCATTTATTCATAAACCACTCACAGGGTCAGTTTTATGCGCATCTACTGGTATTCTAGAAGTAAACTAAAACAATCGTACAGCAGCTATTATACACAGGCGTAGTGTATCTAAAACAGCATTAACGGTTTTATTACGCATAAAATGACCAGGTTTAGTTGAGATGAACTCCAAATTGAACGGTAAGGGCTGGCATAGTATCTTGTTTGGCTTCTTTGTTCGGCTATTGATAATGAGTCTGAGGTCTAATAGTTTTGAAAAAGAAAGCTTATTTTGAAAAATAAAGTTTTTCTAAAACAATGTTTTTCACGAATTTTGAAAATAGGAAAAATTCACCCTAAAAACTACCCAACGATGAGAAAGTAGTGATGGCAATCTCCTTTTACTTTAATGAGAGAACAAGTCATTGTAATTCTGCTCAATTGTCTAATGAAACATTTGTTTGGAAATATGTAACTTAAAGTCGTATATCACCATCCCTTAGCGCGTTATCCTGTTTTCAACACAGTAGTTCAAAAGAGATTGCTTGGATATAGATAATGGACTTTACTTCCAGCATAGTGTAAATGTGCAAGTTGATACTATGGAATTAAAAAACAACGGCAGTTAACGCAGGTATATATTTCAGATAACTTTAGTAATGTTTTGACTTCAGGCACTAGATATCTTCTTCTTCTTCTTCGTAGAACTACAGCCTTCGCTTCCAGCAACAAGCACCTGCAACTGTCTTGGTCCATTGAACACGTCCTGCGATTTCGATATCCGAGTACCGATGAACTGTCTTCGTCAGTCGAGTCAGACTAGCATTTTCTCGGTTTCCCCACTGGTTTCCGGCCTTCAGTTCTTGCAACGAATGCCTTTTTGAGTATCCTTTGTTCATCCATACGGTTCATGTGTGCAACTCAATGCAGCTTCCGCAGTCTTACAATCGTTGAGGCCTCCGGCTTGTCAAAAATATCATACAGCTCATGGTTGTATCGAATTCGTCATTGGTCACCGTCTAGCTTCGTTCTGAATATTCGCCTCAGCACCCATCGCTCAAAGGCGTTCAATATATTTGCGGATGATTGGGTTAGGGTCCATGCTTCACACCCATAGTAGTAGTATAAGTTAAAAACCACCGGGTTATTTTAATAAACTTTATTTTGTCATATGTATTCGACAAGATGTCAAGTTAATTACTGAAGAATTCTATTATCATCTAATTACATTTATAGTGTTGATGGATGGATGATGGGTGTTGGATGTTCCCACGTACAGATGAATGTTCTCACGTACAGCTGCAACTTCTTCTTGGTAGCCCTGGAACATGATCCCACAGGTGGACATGGGAAAGATATCGGACATATTCGTAGATCTCTTCATTAGAAATTTATCGTGTGAAACGATGAATTGTTGGTATCATGATATTAGTATCATGTTAGCGGGAATTCCATGTGGACGTGGGAAATATAATTATGTTTTGGTTTTTAGTGCATGATTGTTAACACCTCCCCTCTTAGATCTGAGCGGCCTCGATCAGCTTAAAAATATGGTAGGTTGTATAGGCTTTTTGAATGATGCTTAATATCGGCGATTTTGGGTTCACTCATGATCTTCAGCGACGGTTGTTGCGCTATATTCGTAAATATAACTGTTGGCTCGGTGGTGACTTCCATCGGTGGTTCATTTTTTAGCATTATGCTGGTTTTTTTGTTTTTCCGCATAAATATGGCCAAAACAACTATTGCGGCGAATAAGATGGTAAAAAGCCCACAGTTTGTCCACTTGGTTTGGGTTTTTTCGGATTCGATTAGGTCAATCGTTTTTGTATTGTTGATATGCAGTTCTTTTAACATTTGCAGGGATAGTATTTCCTCAAATTGGTCTATTTCGGAGTTTTTTTGGAGCATTGGTGGTAAGGGCTGGAGCGAAACGAGGTCTTCTGAGATGAATTTAGTGTCGTTGATTTTGATTGTAGCATTTTCAAACTTTATGAGGTAGGTGCCGGTAAGATTGGTTGCTGTTTCATTTATCGCTATGTTTCCGGTGAAGTCATTGAGCATTATAACCCCTGGTTTGATTTCCTCGACCGTGGGAACGTGATGACTATTGGTTTTGTTGCAGTAGGCTTTTTCGCTTTCGAGTAATTTTGGTAAGCAGGTTGTATTACTTATATCTAGAATGTTGCTTCTTTTACATATTGAAATTTCTCCAAACATTTTACATGATTCTTTTATTCCAAATATATTTTTGTCGTTTTTCAAAACATAATTATATTCGATTATGTTAATCATTTTGTTTTTTTTTACAGGTTTAATTAGAAACTTTTCGAAAACAGCTTCACTTGTTATTGGAATATTATGAATGTACAATATATGCGTTATATTAGAGGCAATTTTCGTTTCAGCGAATTCTAGAGCTTCAATAATGTTTGAAAATGGAATATTTTGTTTATCTACATTTTTTACAATGGCGGCAATTTCGGATTTAGACAATGTTTTAACATTTACAATGTTTGATTTAGCTAGTTGTATAGACTGGACAATGTTAGTTAATTCGCTTTTAACAATTTTCATCTTAAGATTTAAAGTTAAAGCCAAAGTGTCTACAAAGGAATCGTCTCTTCTAATTTCGTTTAGAATTTTATTTGTAATATTTGCAATTTCATTTATCCTTTTGTTATATTGCTCGTTAATTAGGACTTGCTTGTTATTATTTTGGAGTGCATCGTTTAGTTTTCCTTGAAGTAGTATCAAGTCATCGTGGTCGGGACTTCCCGCAACCGACTTCCATGCGGAACCGATAAAGTTAAGTGAGCGTTTTTTCTTTTTATGATGAATGGCCGTATAATTGATTAGTTCTCCGATTTCCTGAAGTTCATGCTGTAGGAATGGGAAAAAGGGGTTGCTTTCCGGAATGTGTTTACTAATCAGGGATGTGGCTTCTAATGTGAAATCTCGGAATCGACCTGGTTGAAAAATATGGATTAGATGTAGATTACCAGTTTGAAGTTTGGCGTGTCCTAGTTTCAGGGCAATGATCTGAGAGTTGGTGTAATCGAGAATCTGCACATCTGCGATGGCCAAAAATCTGTAAAAATTTTAATTTCTAATGTGACTTTTGTGGATGGTTTTTTTAGATTCTGTTATAACAAAGGTAGGTTTATTTTCCTTAACTATCTCTTTGCGATATCTAGCGGACAGTTTGGTACCTTTCCTTTTATGGATTTTAACGTAAATGGTCTGGCCTACTTCGTAGTCTTTAATTGGGTGGCGGTTTTGGTTGTTATATTTGAGATCTTTTCCTTGCTTGAGGATGAGCTGATCGATATTGTCTTTTCTAGACTTCTCGATTTGCTCTGGGTTGGTTGATATGATTCGGCCATAAAATGTTTCTATTGGTTTGCTGCGCGTAGTAGAGTGAATTGTGTAGTTATATTCGTACACGCAGCGTTCCAGTAGTTCTTCGAAGGATCTATGAACACCTTCTCTTTGAAGGCATCGCATGATCTCAGTAAGTGTAGAGTGGAATTTTTCCACGATCCCATTAACTTCGCTTTTATACGAAGGCGTTTTGTAAAGTTGAATTCCAAGTTGGTCCTCCATCATGAATATGATCGAGGTTGAGTTCAAGGATTTTTCGCCATCCATGACGACGCATTTTGGAACACCGAAGAAGAGGAGAAGTTCCCTCAAAGGTCCTCTTACATCCTCGATAGACCTGGATTTAAGTATTCTTGCTTGGGCAAACTTTGAAAATTTGTCTATTGCAGTTAAAACTACATTTTTTCCAGTCATATATATGTCTATGTGTAAGATGTGGCCAGGAAATTCGGGAATAGGTGTAGCCTTTAGAACAGGAGTATTAGGGTGACGGTCGTACTTGTTTTCGACGCAAATGGTGCACTGCTTGACGAGACGTTTGATTTTGGATTTCATTTTCGGGAAATAGTATTTCTCAATGATTTGGAGGTGATTTTCGTTTGCGTTTCTATGGGCACGCTTATGATATTTCAGGATTATTTCTTCCTGATCTACATCGGTTGACACATTTTCGACTTCTTTATGGGTAAATCTGAGCTTGTAATTACTAAAGTAGTTGGGATAGAACTCTTGAATTATACCCATTATATCTTCTGTTGTTAAGATGCCGTTGACAAGTCCTGGATTTAAAAATCTTTTAAAAATTCCAATCAGGCTATTTCTTGTGTAGTCGGGCTCAATAAAAGTATGCTTAAGGTAATTTGGAAATGGTCTTTCGAGCTGGTAGCTTGTTTCTTCCCCTAATTTTAGGATTATTTGGTTCCTAAAGGCATTGATGGGTGTTTCTACGGAAGGAATGAGGTTCTGGGGAGAACTATCGTGGCTGTGAACAGTAGCTGTCATCGAATGGACGTTTGAATCGTGGGGTGAAAGTCTAGAAAGTGCGTCAGCCACGACATTAGCTTTGCCAGGTTTGTATATGATCTCGTGATTATATTCTTCCAGGGTTGATTTCCAGCGTTTCATCTTCGTGTTTGCATTCTTATTACTGAGTGCGTAGGAAAGGGGTTGGTGGTCAGTGTAAATTTTTATTTTTCTTGACCCATAGAGAAAATTGCGAAGGGAAGTGACTGCCCAGAATATTGCCAACATTTTCTTTTCATTTGTGGCGTAATTTTCCTCCGTTTTGCTTAATGTGCGGGACAAGAAGGATATGGGCCTTTTGTCTTGTGACAGGACTGCCCCAATCGCATATTGAGATGCGTCCGTTGTCAGTTCGAAAGGCTTTTCAAAATCTGGAAATGAAAGTGTGACGTCCTGAGAGAGAAGGGAACTTTTTACTTTCTGGAAGGCCTCCAAGGCATCATTAGTTAGTTCGATGTTTATTTTGCTGGACATTGTTTTGGAAATTCTACCTTCTTCTCCTCTGAGTAATGATGTTAGAGGGTTTGCTAGTTTAGCGAAGTCTCGAATAAACCTGCGGTAGTATCCTGCCATACCCAAAAATGAGCGAAGCTCCTTCAGCGTTTTAGGGATAGGGAAGTTGGCAATTGCTTCAACCTTTTGTGGGTTAGTTTTGATACCGTCCTTTGAAATAATGAAACCCAAGAACTCCACTGTGTCTTTAAGAAATTCGCATTTATCTATTTGGACCTTCATATTGGCATCTCTCAGCGTCTCGAAGATGGTGTTGATGTTATCAAGATGCTCGTTTTCAGATTTTCCGAAAATGATAATATCGTCTATGTAGACGTAGCATCTTACTCCAATATGGTCCCTTAAAATGTCATCAAGAGCCCTTTGGAATATCGATGGGGCATTTTTCAGACCGAAGGGAAGGCGAGTGAACTCGTATTTCCCATTATTAACCGAGAATGCAGTTTTTTCTATATCAGATTCCCTTAATGGAATCTGATGGAAACCACTCTTCAGATCAACAACTGAGAAAAAGTTGTTCTTTCCTAAATTGGCAAGAACCTCGTTAATCTCAGCAATTGGATATTTATCGGCTATGGTCACTGAGTTCAACTTCCTATAGTCGATGACCAACCTATACTTCCTTTCTCCCGAAGAATCGGGTTTCTTCCCAACCACCCATACGGGAGCATTGTAGGGTGACTTCGATGGTCTAATAATTCCATCTGCAAGCAGCTTTTTAACCTCACTTTCGACCACATGTTTTAGGGCCATTGGGTAAGGATATGGTTTTGAATATATAGCCTCATCGTTAAGCGTGCGTATTTCGCCCTTGACTGTCGTCACGTAGGTAAGTGCAGCGTTTGGTTCGGAAAAAAGCTCGGCATGACAATTCAAAACGTCCAGCAACTTTGAGGCTTGACTCTTTGTAAGGTGAGACGTGCGAATGTTGATGTTATTAACGGACTCAGAAATTCGTTGTTTTATAGGGATATGTATATCACCGTAAAAAGTTATGAAGTTCTCGGCAGTATGGATAACTGCATGCAGTTCCTTGAGGCTATCGTTTCCGATGATTCCGTGGAAGGACTTCAATGTTGGTAGGATAAAAAATTTTAAGCTTGGTGCTGATGGGCCGAAAAGGCTTACGACGGAAAAATGAGTAATTTTAACGTTCCCACCAACGGAATTTGCGAAAAATTGTGTTTTGTTGGGATAGTAGTGTCTCACGCAACTTGGATGAATGTAGTTCTTGTTAGAACCGGTGTCGATTAGAAACTTCAGGATGGCACCGCTCTCCGCTTGGTACTCGAAATACGGAAGCGAAGAGCAATTCAACCTAAAAAATGAATATCCTGTAACTCTTCGCTCTCTGTTTCTTGTGGTGGTTCGGATGAACTGTGAGAAGGTTCGGCGTGATCGTCGAGAACGTCCCTTGCCACTCCTTCGTCGAACTGTGGTGGAAAAGGTACCGTATCCTCAAGAGATAGATACTCTAGGATATCCGCGTTGTTGAGGGTATCCTCATACCTAAAGACGTCGGGTTCAATATTGTAGCTTTGTGTGTGATATGTCCTTTGTTGTTTGTTGGGCTGGAAGACTTGTTGAGAGGTTGGCCTTTTGAAGGGATACTCGTTTCTCGGGCGATTCTGATAGTTGACCGCTCGGGATTGAATGGATTGGTCTACATCCATCGGTTCTGGCCTTGGTTGTGGTTTCGCAGGGGGCTGGAAGGCGTTGTGCTGGAAAGGGTTGTTAAAGTAGGCTCTTGGTGAAGGTTGAAAGGTATTCTGTTGGTAAGCGTTATTGAAATGGTTTCTTTGTGTTGGATTATGGTTCAACAAATTTGGGTGGGTTTGGTTTACGTGTGCATTATTAAATGGATTATACTGTTTGGGTGGACGAGGTGGTTGAAACAATTCGGGGTAGAACATACGTCGAGGCAAGGGAACAGGAGGTTTATTGTGTCGCGGAGGGAGGGGTGGAGCAGATTGTGCGCTTCGTACTAAGTGCCCACTGTTGTTAGCATGTTGAGTGCGATAGTTAATATTTTCTAGTTTTAAACAAAGGTGTAATGCCTGTGGTAGATCGGCTGGTTCCCGCATACTGAGTAATTTCGGCAGATCACCCTTAAGACCCCTAATGAAAGTATCGAGAGCTTTATCTCGGTATGAGCGAACCATTATATTCATTGCCTCTACTCCCATTTCCATACAAGATATCTTATTCAATATGAGAGACAAGTGTTGATAAACAGCTTGATAGAAACCTTGGATGGAATCGTTGCCTTGAACAAGACAAGTCATCTGATACTCCAAGGTACCGAGATCCCTTTTGTCTGCGTAGTGCAGGGTTAGGCATTTAGCAATTCGCTCCCAGCTGAGCGGTGTATTGTATGATTCGAGCGCGGTGTCGGCCTGCCCGACGATCTTGTTCCGGATAACGTTTAATATGCCAAAATATCGTGGAGTCCCCTTAGACCCTTCGTACAAATTTAAGATACGTTCCACACTCTTTTTCCAGGAACTGAACTCTCCAGGAGCTCCTGAAAATTCTCGCAAGCTCTTTACAACGTCGGGAATCCTGTCCATATCGGCAAGATTCCCTAGTTGATCGGCATTGATACCCTGGTCTGTTTCAGGGAGAAAACTTGCGTTAGGGTTCAAGATGGAATTGACAATCCTGGGGCACTCCGTAGAAAGGATACGTGAAATCATGGCCTCAATCTGAGGTTGCAAATTTACAATGGGAGGGTTTGGACCATCGGCAGGCTCCGCGATGGGCAGCGGAACGTTAGCGGGCACAGCATCACGAGGAGCCTCATCAATGCGGAACCGAGCTGGTCGGATCAAATTTTCGTTCCGGGACATTTTCACGGGAATCAGAGAAATCGGAGAACGCAATCGAAGAAACACAAAATCAACTCGATATTGAATCTTGCAATCGATCTAGACAAAGTGACAAGTTGCGGATTCACAATTTCTATTCACTTTCCGAGAGCTTTCAAAATTATCGAAACGAGTGAGAAACTTCAAAAAGAATTCTTTACTTCAAGGAAAACCTCTGTTCAACAGAAAGGGAAGGCCTTTACTGATATATTTAATTATTACTATCAATTAAACGCACACTATATATATTTTCCACAATATTTTTTCACAATGCACGATTTTTCAATATGATCACTTAAAAAATTTTTTTTGAATGAAATTACAAATATTACTTACAATAAAATAAATTTCCGTAGCATAGTTTGTGGCTGGAGCGGCTGTCAGCAGAACTGACTCCTTTTTTCCCACGCTGGAGATACTCGGGGGCCTCTTTTCACCAGCACTAACCGGGGTTCACGTTTTGTAAATTTTTGGAAACCGCGTACGCGTTCGTACCACTGTTCGTTGATTCCTTGATGATCTGCACGGATACTTTTGTCAACTTTCGCGGATACTTCGTATACGGGTCCCTGCTCGGGCGCCAGTTAAAAACCACCGGGTTATTTTAATAAACTTTATTTTGTCATATGTATTCGACAAGATGTCAAGTTAATTACTGAAGAATTCTATTATCATCTAATTACATTTATAGTGTTGATGGATGGATGATGGGTGTTGGATGTTCCCACGTACAAATGAATGTTCTCACGTACAGCTGCAACTTCTTCTTGGTAGCTCTGGAACATGATCCCACAGGTGGCTGCAACTTCTTCTTGGTAGCTCTGGAACATGATCCCACAGGTGGATATGGGAAAGATATCGGACATATTCGTAGATCTCTTCATTAGAAATTTATCGTGTGAAACGATGAATTGTTGGTATCATGATATTAGTATCATGTTAGCGGGAATTCCATGTGGACGTGGGAAATATAATTATGTTATGGTTTTTAGTGCATGATTGTTAACATATACTTGAAACTTTGTTTTCTTGTGCATGCAGCTGGTCGCCAAGAGCATCAAAACGGAATAAAATATTTTATTTGCGAGCTGTATTCTTCGGCGTATTTCGTCTCTTTCATTACCGGTACTCATTATTCAGGCACTAGATATATCAGTTTGTTTTTTGCACAAGATTCCTTAATCACAGCAAAGATTTTGAATAAGACTCTAACGAGATTACCACAGTTTTTAACTAGAAACTCAGACGGCTACTTTACGTACACCACAACATTTGTCTGGGGTGATACCCATCGACTTCTTTACTAGAGTGCGTACAAATAGGGTGATTCATTATGAGATTCAAATTTTGATTTCAAATAAAAGGCATAAGGTTGAATTTTATAGTAAAAATTTTATTGTGAGTCAAAAGAACAATCTATGACATTTAATTTTTAAGGATTATCTCGCTTAAATGTTGACCGCGACTACGCTATAAATGGTCCATTCTGAGGGTCAACGCATTCCAGCATAGCGACCGGAATCTCGCTTCCAAAGCTTCGATTGAAGTTGGCTTATTTCTGAAGATCAGTGACTTTGTGTATCCCCAAAGTAAATAATCTGAAGGTGTCATATCACACGATCTAGGCCGCCAATTTACTGATCTGAAACGTGAAATCAGTTTCTCACCAAAATAATTTCGGAATAGTCCATTTTCTCTCTCGCTGTATGCAAAGTAGCACGGAAAACATTTCTCACAGAACGCTGTTGTGGTGTAAGTCTTTCCATGATGATTTGTCAAGCAATATTGAGTAAAAATTACATTCCAGTTTAAAAGAAGTCACGCGTAATCTGTCAAAAACAGCCTATTAAAAATCAAACCTCAAAATAAATCATCCCTTATTTACCTACGTAGAGCGGAAGTGGCAGCGAGGTAGTTACAATGGAAGAGAAACAATTCACTTTTATGCGTTTGGCAACAGTCCTGCGAGAGTGACACAGAGGAATATGGACTGCGCGTTTGACCCCTGGATTGCGGCATAATGAGATTGACTTTTGCTTGACCCAGCTTTTGAGCAGGCATAGATGTTTCTAGTCTTACCTACACAAGATTGGTAAGTCATGGTCTCCCGAATTCGACTCTTGCAAAAGAGTGGTAGATGATTCCTGCCATACATTTTTTTACTGCAAAAGATGAGACAGGCTGAGTAATGGCCTCTTCAATGAAGATGAAGCACTATCCCTGGAAACTTAATCGGAATGATGCTTATATTTGTTACAAAATGGATAAAAAAGGCATACTTGAGCATAAAGAGGCACCAAGAGCAGGAGATTTTTTTTCTAGTGATCCCTTCCCTTCCCGCTAGAAAGAATATTTCTGGATACCGAAGACGCCTTTTGGCGAAGGGAAATGAGGCCTAGCCCGAAAGCATGTGCTACATGGTTCCAGGGTAGATTCTCAGCTGACAGGAGAGGCACTTAGTGGGTAGCCTGAAGTGCCTGGTCGCTTGATACAACCAAAATCAGGGCATAAATAGCCTTCCACTTACTTCCGCAAAAAAAAATTGTCTAAGAGCTTGCTTTCACCAACGTCGATAATTTGGCATACATTTTTTCAGAGTTTGCAATACATGATATGATTTTAAGGAGCATTTTAGTAGTAAATAGACCACGGATTGTTAGGGTTCAACGGGAAATTATAAGCCAGAGTTTTGAGCCTGCTCTCTTCCCCAAGCAAGTTTAAGCGTAAGCTTCAGATGTGCAGCGGGAATTCATCAACACTGTGCCGCACATTTTTAGGTTAGAAAAAAAATCACAGATGCATATAACTCACGTGTGAATGATTAAGATTTTTGGTCGAAAAAGCTTCAATTTAACGCAATAATAAGAATTTGAGGTTTAATTTTGAACATCAGCCCGCTATACATATTATATTTGTCCCCACTCTAAATCTCGGTGTGCTGCTAGGGCTTTGAATTGAAGTTTAGAAGTGCTTCAAGCACAGTACATGCATTGTTTTAATACGCTTATGTGTGTTGTTTCTACTTGAAAGGCATCAGCAATAAATCAAAAATTAATATCACCTATCAATCTAAGTTTTCATAACCTAGCTTAGATCTCTGCTTTTGCCTTGGCTTGGACTCGAACCCGTACTCCCAGACTACAAGTGCTAAGGCTTTGCACCTGACCTGAATGACTTTATGTATGTCGCTGTTTCTATTGGCAATATTTATACCAGATATGTAAAAGCATTTTTAAGCGCTACAAAATTTTATCATAAAATATTTATAGTGTTATGAAAACCAAACTTCAAAACGTTTTGTAATAAAGCAAATGAACACTTAAATTCAATTTAAAGTATTTAAGTGATTCAAATAGGGTCTCGACGACATTTAAAGTGATTTGAAACAAAGAATTTAAACGATTAAATGTATGTTAAAACTTGGAGTGTTAGCATTGCATTATAATAAAAATTTCGAAAAATTACATTAGCATTTAAAATAAGCGATAAATTATGTTTATGAGTTAATGCTTCCTTAAATGGTTTTATATTCTTCTAATGAAGCTAGATAGTCAAATGAATAACGCCATGACAATCAAAAAATTATTATCAAAATGAAAAATCCTTCTTGAAAATATCCCCAAAAGATTAAAATCCTATTACTCTCATTTTCTAATCCTTCTAGGCCAGTTGGACAACGAAGTGCAATCTCCAATAACTTGTATACACATTAATTGTTGAATATTCTCAGTAGTATCCCACTGAGAGCAAAGCGTGTCCGTATATGTCCTTCCTTTGCACTCAATTTCTCATCCTCGTTTTCTACGCTCTCTGCATGTGGCCAACTCGTGTACATATGCTCCAGATTAATACTCCATCAGGACAGGCTGGAGGAGGGTAGATGGTGAAATAGAATGGAAGTAGTAGGCCTTGAAAAGATTATATAATCTTAATTTTTGTGTCCTCTAAATATTTACCCAACTTAGTTGTGGTTTGTCAGAACAATATGAATTCAGGACGAGCACTAGTTTTGGTAAGGAGCATTTGAATTAAGGATAATGAAGTATGTTTGTGGAAAATGCATTTTTTTGTTAATTTTTTTGTTTTTTAATAAGTATACATAGCATTGAATCAGACTTACTAGTAAAGTTATGAATTGGGCACAAATATGATACTAAAAAGGACGATCCTTGTGGGAAACTAATTGTTTTTCTTTTCAGTACTCAGAAGTAGAAAAACAGAAGTCGGAGCCCGCGTATCACCGCTACCATTAGAACCAGGGCTATATTTCAATGGAAAAAAACCGATTTCAAAACATAAGTCCATACTGAACGTTACTATCGTAATTTTTAGCGTTTAGACTGGCTGGGTGCCTTTTTCCTGCAAGTAAACCTTTACATTCTTCATCAATGGACGATGAGTAGCCTCAAAAAAACAGAGTTTAATTCAAGCCTGCGGTTGTGAGGGAGCACTAAAATTCTATCTTACCTTTTTTGACTTCCGAGATGTCAGACACTACCAGTATCATATTAATTTGTACCTGCTAGTTTCAGATAAGACAAAAAAGCTTATATGAATGCCTAGATTATCGTGAGGTGAAAAATTAGCAGCAGAAAAAAATTACAACTATAGGGTTCTCCATTAAGGACATACTCGTACCAAATTAATTGTGAGGGGTGCTGTGTGGCTAGTGGCACCGCCTTGCTGAAACCACATTTCGTTGATGTTAGGTTCATCCAATTCTGGCCACAAATAATCTTCCAACATAACACGATAGCGCACTCCATTGACGGTAACATGACGGTCTTTTTCATCCACGAAAAATTACGGCCCAATCACACCTCCGGCATGTAATTTTTTTGCGGATGCAACGGTATCTCAAGAAGCACATGTGAGTTTGTCGCTGACTAATAATGCATATTTTGCTTATTAACAAAGCCATTGAGCTAGAAATGACCTTCATCGCTGAAGATGATTTTTCGATGAAACCGAATCAGAATTTTGGTACTAATTTTGAATAATTTTCAAACGTTGCTGGTTTGTAAACTTTATCACGGTAAAAATATGAACTTTCACTTACGTTTTGATATTGATAACTTATTAAAAAAGTTTAAGGATGCGTTCATAAAAAGATAAGAAATTGTTATGTCCCTAATAGGAAACCCTTTATAATAATATCAAAATTAGTTTTTACTTTACAAGTATTTACTGTAATCAAAAATATATAATTCCTTCTTTTAAAAATTTACAAAATGTCAAAATACTAGATAACGTAATATTCGCATACGGACGTCATAAAAAAATTGACACATTCAAATTACTCCGTTAAAAAACATTTAAAATATGTGTATGTATTTAGTACAGCATACTCGTACATCATTATAAATTTTGATATAATCCAGAAGTGTCAAATGCGTCATATGCATTAATAAAAAAAATTCAAACCAAATATTTATCCAAAGCCATTGATATTTAATGTAAGGGGGGAAACTGAAAATATTCAACTGTTGCTTTTTTTTATTATTGTTTCTTAATTATTTGAATAAATCTGATGAACGTTGTATGACGTGAATCGCGCAAATTTTAGCGTACATACGATTATATTAGATGAAACGATCTAAAAGTCTATCTATCAGATAGATTTGATAAATATGTTTTTTAGTAGAGGGATAAAAGGAAAATATGAAAATGATCTAGAAATTATTAAATACATAAAACAGACTTTCCAGAAATTAAAGCAATTATAGTGACTGTTGGTATTTTAATGGACTAATTGGTGTTTCACGAAGCGAAGGCCTGAGAGGGGCTTTAGTGCTACGAAGAAGAGGAGGATTGGTATTTAAAGCTGCTTTGTATCACGAGCTGATTTAAAGAAAATAAAATTGAAAGGATCGATCATTTAGTATTACCATTGATATGAAAAAATCAATTAAATTGAATTCAAGACAGGAAAAAAATAATTTCAGTTAACTATCGTGGAGAGCCATTAATTTCTAACAATTATAATATATCATTATGATCGCAAATTAATTCACGTTTTTTGAAAAAAAAATATACCAATTACGCTTTTCCATGTAGTGTAGTGGTTAGAGTACTTGCAGCGTAAGCCAAAAGTCTCTGGTTCGAAACTCATTGGTGACAACCAGGTTTGTTTCAAGTGATTCTTCCGACGGACTATAAGCTCGTTCAGTTATGGTACGCAATGGTTTGAAATCAGAGCATATCACAGCTGGATGGACGGACATAGCGTGGTACTGACCATATCACCTTCTCGAGCGCCGATACATTCGATCAAGATAATGAGATACTTTAACCATCTCTAAGCAAAGGCCCGAAAGGGGTTGTAGTGCTAAAGCAAAAAATTAAGCTTTTCGATCGGAATGGATATCAAACGGTAGCTTATTTTAATGAAGTAGTTTTAGGGTCTTGGGTTATTGTTTTATTTTATACAACAACTTAGCTTACAGACGCCTGCATCTAGTCTTAAAGCAGATTTATTGCTAAAGATAGTACCACCTGAAAATAATTACTGAACTATTTTTGAAAAGCAAATTAACAAGATTTCTACACTACAAACAGTCATGTCGCTTAGATTGTTGTGCCTATTCATTTTTGTAAGCACAAAAATACAAATTCATTTCAAAATTAAAAGGCCTTTCTTAAAATTGAAATGCTTCTATTAAAAATACCAATAAAGTTGACTTTTAACAACAGCTTAAAATTAACCAAATATTTTAGTAAAGTACTTATCTGATTGACGATTCTGTGCGCCAAAAAACTGATGTAATTCACAGTTGGTATACATTACACACTCGTTAAACCAACGCTTTTTAATCAGACACGTCTATTGAATGTTTTTGAAGTTTTTGCCGACGCTATCGGCATGTTTTGTGATCGGGCATATTATTGGGAACAGTTTCGCTAATCGAGTGCTTCCTCTGGCTGTCGTCCAGTAGTCAGAAAGCTCTATTATCAGACAACAGTATATCTGTTCCGTTTTCCACCTCACAAAAGCCTGTCAAAACTTAGTCTCATGTCCCTTTGCCTCCCTTTACGGTTTCTTTGCTCTCCTGTTTTAATTAAGATGCGGTACAGCGCACTTGTGAATTCTCAGTGTTTCAAGACATTTACGTTTGAGGTGATCGACATGACCTAGAAACAAAGGCATGACACATTGACCATGACCGTCAAAATAGAGACTATTCGCAAGTTGGATACTGATGAAAAATAAAGAGCAATGTTGCCAGGTGTTACTTGGGCAATCCTTTATTTGATTTTAAAAAGCTCAGAAAAATTGAATGTACGGTGACAGATGCTGACAATGGATCAAGTATCTGACAGACTGCCAAGATCGCTGAATCTGAAAAGCTAGAAAAATGACTGTATGCGTAGTTTATTTAAGAGCGTCAATGGAACACCTTTATACACCAAAATCTACGGCTCTGAGTTTTCTTAAAGAATATTTCGGATGGTTTACCAAATTTAAAACCCGTTATGGTATACGTATATTAATGGCAACCGGAGAAAAACTTTCGAATGATCACAATTCAGTAGCACCATGTGTAGTAAAGTTCGAAGAGACTGTAAGAGAGATGGGTCTTAAGGCAGATCGTGTATAACATCGATGAAACTTTTGTCAAAACGTGTTCAGGTTGGTCAAAAGGAGAATGTTACGGATGTGTGGAAAACTGCAAACAACCACTTTATGTGTTTATACATTGCGTCGATGCTTAGAACGAATAAGTTGCAGGCTTTTTAAATGTTGGGGTTCGTATGATTTACAAAAACAAAGTAGGAAATGGATAGCAATGTGCTGTTTTACGAGTGGTTCAATCAAGACCTCATTCTACAAGTGCAAAAAGTTCTATGTCTAGAAAATCTGCTCAAGAGGCATTGCTAGTGATCGATAATGCTCTAGGCCACAATATCGGCAAGTAGATAGCGTCAAGAGACGATAACAATAAAGTTGCCTTTTTGCCGCCGAACTGCACTCCTCTCTTATAATCAATAAACGTAAACATCATTCAAACTATCAAAACAAAGCACAAGAAGAAGATCCTTCTGAATGCGGTCGGCCAATAATGTTATATTTTCAGAACATTGAAACAAATTAATTTAAAGGATGTGATGTGCACTCTTGCTGAATCGTGAAATGAAAATCAGGCCAAATAATCTGATCATCATGAAGAAATTATGCCCATCTTTTTCTTGTATACATGAAGATGCCGGCGAATTGAAGCCAGACGACGACCTACCTTTGGCAGACCCCATTAGAAAAATAAGCAGAAGAGTGGGCAATGAAAACTTTGAGCTGCGAGAGGCAATATTGCGGACTGATACGCTAGAGAATATGACTCGGATGAATTGTTAAGCTTTGAAAAATATATTTTTCTGTTTTTTTACTTTTAAAAGCAAAAACTAAAAAACACATTTTAAGGTCATCTTGTCCCAGAAATGACTATTGGCCATCTTACTGAAAAGTACTTTAATGAAACTCTTTCCCTGGAACAGCTTCAAGGTTACCTGCCTCAACACAATGCCAAAAAGCAGGCGGGGGACCAGTTTATATGACTGTCATCACTTGTCAGTTTTAGTACTGTAGACCAGATTGGCTTCTAGCTTCTGCGAGTGTCACCAAGAATTTTTTAAGTGTCATATCGTTTCCTTCCTTTTGAATGGTATCTAACATTTTTGCCAGTATGTATATCTTATTTTTTCTCTGCATACGAGTACCATGGATTAAAATAACAGAGAAGTAAAATTTACTTGCAGCATTTATCGTGTTCATTTGTATGTATACTTTTTCAGACTAATTCCTAAATATGTTTGTTTATTCACAATTTCGAAATTATAATCTGATGGGTCATTTCTGGTCGGTCTGGTGATACAACAATATAAGGTTTTCTTTGCCATTCATGAGGCATATTCTAAGGGAATGAAAAAGAAACCGGTAGCATATGACAAAACACTGTTGTATGATCAAGCAGTCTCTACAATGACAAGACATCCAAAGGAAGTGTGAGCTGCCTATGTATAAAAAAACAACCAAACCTTCTTAAGATCCCAAAATTATTGATGATGGTCTAAAGGAAATTATAGCTGGTGCGACTCCAACAAATAAAATTGTGCAGTGTTGCTTAGTTTCATAATTTAAAGAGCGCAAATTACAGACAAAGAATGCTAGAAATCTATGATAAGGAAGTCAATGTCTAAATACGTCAGCAGTGTGAGACGAAAACAATGACTGATTAAGACATTCAGGAAACGCATATCTAAAGGCATTCCTTGGAAGGTTTTAAGGATAATGTTTCAAATTGTGCATTAAACTAAAATCGACAAATGTGAGCAGCATTTGGCATTGGCAGCACTGAAGAGGAGAAGGAGTTGTTACCAATAATCATGTATTGCAACGAAAGGAATATTCCTCTTTCCCGAGAAAAAGGAAAGTAAGCAAAAGCTTTTATTCTCCGGTAGTAACAGAGGAGAATAAAATTACTCGACTGAAAGCCAGAAATGCAGTATTCTGGTTGTTACCTTGATTCTGGAAGTAAGAATCATCATCAAAGTGAGTTTGCTCTCTAATTATAGTGGTCAAAGCATATACGAGAGTTCTTTGGAGGGTTCCAGAAAAGGATGCCACTTGACATACTTACATTTTATAAACTCCTTGAAATTGTGAACTCAAAAAATACTTTGGGAATGCAAATGTCCGGCTTGTTTGCAGATGAAACAATAAAAGATCTTATGATATGTTGTTAGCCTTTATTCCAGAGCAGTTGAAACTCAGGATTTTGAAGAGCAGCTGCATATACAAGAAAACAAAGCTCCAAGTATACAGATCTGTGATAAGACCTGTGCTCTGCTATGAGTATGAAACAAAGACCCCAACCCAAGCATCCACGAACCTATTTAACACCTTCGAAGGAGGGGCCATGGGGCAAATAATCGAATTCGATACAGCCATGAGCTGTATGAAATTTTTGAGGTATTCGTTGGGAGAACTGAAGGCCAGAAACCAGTGGGAAACCAAGAAAACGCTGGCCTGACTCGGTCGGCAAAGACAGTTCATCGCTGTTTGCATTTCGAAATCGGAGGATGCGGTCAATGAACCGAGACAGTTTGAGGGAAGGCCTGAGAGAGGCTATAGCCCTACCAAGAAGAAGTTGAAACTCGAAAACGTATGATTAAACTGAACTTCAATGACCAGAAATTGTTAAAAATTTTGAAGTAATTTCAGTAGAGGCACTCTTTGTACCAAGTATAATGTTTTTTTGGTCAAGCACTACAACCACTTTCGAGCCTTTGCTTAGAAATTGTTAGAGTATCTCATTACCCTGATCGAATGTGTCGGTACCCGAGAAGATGATATGGTCACTACCATGCTTGGGCCATGTATTCGCCCATCCAGCTGCGAAACGTTCTGATTTTGAACTAATATATATCATAACTGAACGATCGTACAGTCCGCCCGAAGAATCACTCAAAATAAATCTCATTCTCACCAACAGGATTGAACCAGAGACCTTCAGCTTACGGGGTGAGCACTCTAACCACTACACCATGCGTAGAATGGTGACCTCACAAAAATGTTGCACTTAAAGTTCATTTTCATCAAATACCAAATCAAAATCATCCGGGAGATTATTTGAAAGAATAGAATAAACAATTATATAAAATATCAAGTTTTTAGAATAAAAATATGCATATTTTATAATTATGGTGTTTTATTCTACAGTATCAGACCTACTTAATGACTTCTCACGATTTTTGACCAAGTTTGGCACCATCAAATCCTTCAACAATTTTATTAAGAATTCAAATCATCTCAATCCAGATGATCAACATCCTTTTCAATTTCTCCCTTATTTTCATAAATACAACATTTCCTTCCTTTCACTCGTACTCTAAAAAAATCGATTTTAGCATATTCTCATCCCACTAAATGATGACAAATTCAAAAGCTAGCTCCTACTTACTCGTCTCCGTAGGGATTCAAAATAATCCAGTAAGGAAAAGAGGGTGTTGGGGTTGATTTTTTTTTCTGATAAATGAAATGTCTCATATCCTTACGACATTTACTCAAGATATGATACGCCAACGAAACGATGAAGGATTTTCCTTGATTAATGGCCCTAGATATCACAGACATGTGGTGTAGGTTTGCAGATATATCCCTTTCTCCATCCCGAAAATCCTAAGCAATTCTGAGTATTACAAACGCTCATCGTTGCTTCTTCTAGTAGGAAAAAAAAGTTTATTGAAAAAAGAACGAACTGTTGCAATATCAACTTGTCGCGTTATCATCCAAGTGCTCTTCGTTCTCTGCCCTCTTCAACTCTCTCACTTTTATCTTATATTCGCATATTCCCGGGTGCCTTCTTTTTCTCTCATCCTTTTTAGATTTCTCTGCTATCGTTATCGTTTTCGAATATCCACCATTTGTTTCGAGCTGAGTTTAAATCATCCCTTGAGAATATAGTATTGAAAGGACTATAGGAGAAAATGAAGGAGAAGGAGTATAGCAACCACCGTGATCTCATTCATAACCAGCTCGTGTATGTCCTTAGCTATTCTCAAAGTACGAGTATTTCAATTTTATCAAAAGATTCCGTTTTCAATTTTATTTTGCAAGTTTCATATAACACATTCACATTAGGGTTGTAGAAAAACTCTTGCTAGATATGATTGCTTGGATGTTAGTGATGTTATTCATATTTAAATTCAATTCGGTTATTTTGTTATTATTTGATATTCTGAGAATATTTTGAATGGAGTAGGAAAAGATACGATTGCTATGATGTGGTAGTCAAGTTGCTAGGATAGTTTAATCATTAGATTTATTTGTTTCGTACTTTTTTATATTGTTCAGCATAAGTTCAACGTAATTGAACAAAGGGCTTTACATAAACTGATACAAACTTGATGGTGCCCACATTTCTTTAAACATTTTTTTTCCTATGCCTTAATATCCTCTTTAATATTCATTCAAAGCTTCCCCATTATCTATATTAACAAAAATTTTTCCTTCCCTAATAAGTGAATTAATTTTTTTGTTCTTGTTGTTCCCATCCATTCATTGCAATGGGATAATAATCATAAAATAATTAAAGTCTCCTGCTCCCTTTATGATGTTTTTATCAATTCAAGCATATGAACTTGTCGATCATAATGCTATTGATGTAAGCATTGTATCACATTGCATCAATTGAAACCTAATTATCCAATATCTAGCGGTCCAAGGAAAAGTGTCAGCATCTGGTGCAATTATTCATCTACCCAACATCAACGGTTGCGTGGTGTGGATGATTTTATGCATGCAATCATCCACACCATGCAACCGTTGATGTTGGGTAGGTGAATAATTGCACCAGATGCTGACATTTTTCCAATGTGGAGTTAGCTGAAATCGTGAGTTCGAGTTCACTTGCAGGCAAAATCCTTTTAATTATCTTTAAATCACAATATTTCTGAGCAGATGATGATTTATGCATAGATATAATGCCACTTTGTACCATCAGAACAAGGTGCAAATCAGTTTACACAAAATTGAAAATGTTGCATTTGGCGAAGACGGAAAAGTTATACGGAAGGAATGGATTTCGAATATTTTGAGCTTGGGAAATTCAGGTTAACTGGACGTGGTGGCAAGGGATTTTCGGAAAAAAGGAATCTGGTCGGAAGGGAGTCTTGGCGGGACAGTGAATTGATGAGGTCAGCAGGTGATTGTGGGAAAGTAATTTGGTGGCGATCGCGGAAAAGTTTCTCTAGCGGAAATTGCTTGGAAGTATCGAGGACACAGTGGTTGATTGTGGCGGCCAGAAGTTGAAGTAATCTTTTGAAAACTTAAATATCTTGACTAACTTTAAAATGAAGACAGTCCGATTGTCAGTGTTGGATGCGCTAATCAAATAATTTTGGAAGATAATCTCCAATTCGTACCGTAGATGTACTGTGTGATCCACATATTGACCCCAAAGAAAAGTGTTGCCGGTTGTTATATCATCTGAAATTCATATAAACTTGGAAATAAAGCGATATAGAATTCTTTACGAGTTTTCTATAACTTGAAGCTGGTAGCCAGAAAAAAAATCAAAAAAAAAAAGATTTAAAGAAACTATAATTATTTTGACTGGTGGGAAAAATAAGGATGGAGTGTCGAGAAGCCGTTCATAAAAGACGCAGGCCCTGTCTTCCAGCCAAAATTCTCGAGCGTTGTGAATATTGAGCATATCAAAATATAGGAAAAGAAATGAAATTATTTTGGAATGATTGAAAAAAAGAGAATCTAAAGTTGATCGGGGTATGACAAAGCAAGCTTCGTGAATAAAGAGAAAATGTTACATTGCGATTTAAAAAAACGTGCAACTGAAAGTACGCTAGACCTCGTCGGCTGAAACTGGAAGAAGAAGCACATTTTGCAGACCCGATTTCCTTGGCTTGAACACAAAAACAAAATAAAGGGAAATCAAAGTAGCAGCAGCAATGAGTATAGTAATCGAGGTCCAGAAAAATCTATCCAGGATATTGCCTAAGAATATGACGATGATTACCGAAAATGCGCATGTTACATCGGTGATTATGAATAAGACGAACTTAAATGAATTAGTAAAACGTGAATAATACGAACTTCAATAAATTATTAGAATGCGGAAACGTATGACTGGGAATCGCTTGCTTTTTGTAAATGAGTTACTTTTTTATGTAATGTGTATGTTATGTGTATGTTATGTGAATCGAAAGTGTGAGCAATCGCTCGTCAAAATAGTTACCCTATCTACTGGCATTTAGATTGTTACAAAAATTGCATCGAGAGTACTATCAAATATCAGTTATCGACGATAGGGCCCCCAACGGGTAGCCCCAATTTTGGAATTTTATTTTATTTGTTGAACTTTTAATTTGTTAAATAAATTCATATTTTTGATTTTTTTAGTAGTCTGTGTAGTGTAGTGATTAGGGCGCTTATCCCATGAGCTGAAGGTCCCCGATTCGATTCCGTTGGTGATCACGAGATTTGTTTTGAGTGATTCTGTGGATGGACTATAAGCTGATGTGTTTACGATACGTATTTGTTTATAATCAGAACGAACATCCGATCAAAGCGTGATACTGACCATATCACCTTTTCGAGCACCGACACACGGGCTCAAGATAATGAGAAACTCTAAATACCTCTAAAAAAAAAGGCCCAACAGAGCTGTAGTGCTAAAAGAATGTATTAAAAGAATAAAAACGTTATCTTCTTGATAGGTGTCAACCACGAATTGAGAAGGTGAACATTTTGTCAAGATCTCTAAGATTTTTTGAAAGTAACAGAAATATAACTAATTGAATTGTGTCGATTTTTTATCAAAGTACGTAAGTACTTAAAACATACATATGATTTTCCTTGCAGCCGAAAACTAATAAGACGATCCAGCTTGCCGCAATCTTACTCGGCGGCTATTTAAGGGTGTTCGTGAGGAAGGGTCGCCACGCATGACGTCTTTGGCGAGCAAATCCGGGATCATTACCCTAAGCAGAAATATTTTCAAGTATTGAGAACGGTTAAAAAGTAAAATAGAACAAATTAGTCTAATAATTTTTTTTATTATGTAACATTTATGGCGCCCAATGTGAGGCCACTTGGTGGATAAAGACCGCAGAGATTTCTTTTCGTTGAGGGGATATTGACGGTTTTTTTTTTTAAAGTAATAGTATCCTTTCGCGAGCCAATATGGCATTTGCAAATGTTCCTAAGATAGTGCGCAATTCAGTGATAAAAGTGAAGGTGTGAGGTTACGGAGGTATACAATTAAGTGACAAAAGTAATATCGTGAAGACAAGGAGAAGAGGTAATAGGTGAAAATCTGTGTGGACCGACTTTCAAAAGAGGAGCTCACCTACAAGCTGCGTATTCAAGACCAGAACAAGATTTGCCAGACGTTTTAGGCGTCGTTGTGGGGAGAGCAGGAGCTTGACCGTAGCATGATGACTGCCAAAGTTTATATCTATACGTTGGCTGAGCATGTGGCTTCAGGGAAGGAGACACCGGCCGAAGAACGATCGTTTATCGAAAGTTCGAGAGCGATGAACGAAGATGGGGTTCCCATAAAATCATCACGAAAATGAACCTTGGTTTGCGACGGCTGTCAAATATTCAAATAACGGATCCAGAGCAGAAGAAGGAGATGGACGTCCTCAGAGCAAGTCTTATTCGTGCTACTGAAGTATTAGTCCAGTCAATGACAATGGTCACAGGGGAAAAACGGGACACGACCCTAGCTAACGTGCTAAAGGCCCCAAAGCCACTAAAGGTGAAGCTTTCATCCAAGTACTCCGCCCCACGAATGGAGTAAGTACTAAGCAAGCTACCGGATTTAACTAAATGAGTGTTAAATACTTGACCAACTTGCCCGAATCAGTCAATGCTAAGGGTGGCTTAGGGTGTAATGGAGGCTCAGTTCTTCCAAATGGTTGCGGAGAGAGTCATATAGCGAAGAGGAAAAGATGGGATTCTTCGTCGGAATATCCATCCGTTGTTCCAGTCACAGTTTTCACTGAGCAAGATTCAGACGCTGATGGAATTTGTCGGCCTTGGACAAGAATCCGTACACCACAAGTTAGCGTGCTTGTCAGAACATACCTAGCCTGGAACCGCTCCCGTCAGTAGTGACCACATAAGGTTCCGCCAGGTGTGGTACTTCTCAGAGTTGTGGAAGTCAAACAAACTTGGTCGGGAATGTGAAGAGCCTATCAGGTGCTTTAGTTGTGTAATACGAGTATGCACCAAATATTCCACATGCTCATCACAATAGGCTCCATTTTTCTGAGGAACAGTGGAGCAGGTGTTACTCAAAGGGCCGAGCAATGAACACGGGGCTCAATATGTGGTCAATTGAGAACCTTGTCAACAGCAGCTGCAAAAGTGGAATAGAATCGGTTGGGTGGTAGCCCGAACCATCTAAGTGTTAGCATCATAGGGAAGGAGATCCTTCGACTGGTTGATTCCGCAACCTCAACATGAATCATTGGGCAGGAAGGATGGAAGAAACTTGAAGCCATGGGGGTGGATCTGCTTCGAGTGCCAGGCCGGGTAACGTAGTCTGCAGATGATGGTCACTGCTCGGTGCTGAGAAAAGTGAGACTACCGATGCATTTGGAAGACAAAACGAGATGAATGGGAATCTTAGTTGGGCCGTGATTAGCGCAGGGTTCGATCCTGGAAGCGGAATTCGTTATGAGCCTCCTGACGGGCGGATCAACGGAAAAACGGCAGAAAGATATGCGGAAGAAAAAAAAAAGCTAGTAAACGGAGGTATGCTCATTTATTTATTGATATATCTATACATATAGAAGAACTCCAATTATAATATAGACATGCAATTACACAAAATTAGGCAAATTGAACGTAACTAAAGAGAATTCAAGCTAGATAGATTACTTCAAAGAAAGTAAAAATTCTAATGACTTAATAGACTAAGAATAAAGGACATTATATACAATCACTGTATAGAACAAGAAAAACAGTAAATTTTAAAAAGTAAATAAAAACAGGAAACAAAATTAATCATCATAGTAATATTCAAGAACGTCTCGTTGTAATCGAATTTTATGTTCATACAAAGTAGAAAGTATAGAATGAAGACCATGAATGTAGTTATTCCGAGGCAAACGTACAAATGGTGAATTAAGAAAAGATTTCGAAAGCGCCAATGGTACACTGAAGGTAACTGAAGATTGACTGACACGCTCAGAAGTAAGGACTGAGATGTTATAACATAAAGTAGGCGGCAACAGATTGTGATAAAGACTGTAGAGGAGGCATTCATCCAGGAAGGACCTGCGAGATCTTAAGGAGCGCTAGTGTAGGAGTGATAGACGATCACTACACGAAACATATGGTATATGAAATTTGAAGAGAAGAGATCTTGTAAATCTACGCTGTACTGAGTCCAAAGCATGAATTAAGTAACGCTAATAAGGACTCCATACTTGAGCACAGTACTCTAATTGACTGCAAACCGGAGAGAGGAATGAATAGATATAAGAGGAAATGTTGATAGAGCCTTTATAAGTTCTTCAAATAAAACCAGCCATTCTAGATGCCTTTGAAACAATAAAGGAGATGGGGTGATCAAAGCGAAATTTATCATCAAAAATAACGCCAAGATCCTTGTGAGTAGGAACAACCCCAAGAGGAATACCGTTGGTTGATCAAGCAAATAAAATTGATTTTTTATGGATAAGGAAACACTTGTCAATGTTCGAGGGAAGGGAATTAGTAATGCTCCACGAAACAAGCAACTCTAGATTTGCCTGGAGGCCCAAGCAGTCGTCGATGGAATGCATAACCCTAAAGATTTTTAAATCATCAGGGTTAAATAAAGAAGGAAGATCATTTATAAACGCTAAGAATAATAAGGAACCTACATATATAGAACTTTGGGAAACACCAGAATAAAGACAGTATGAGGAAGACTTGCGAGACCTATACGTAACCACACACTGACGACCACAGAAGTATGAGAGTAACCAGTGGAGAAGAGACGAGTTAACCTTTAAAGCCTTAAGCTTTTTCATAAGAAGGCCGTTGTTGACTGAGCCGAAAGCTTTATTCGTCATCTAAAGAAGATCCCCTGCCTTATATCACAGCCACTTTCGACGTGAAGTTCGCTTACTGGCAAGGTCGTGACCATCAGCCGAGATATCTTCAATTATAGAGAGGGCTTTAAAGCTGGAAAAGAACAAGTTAACTTCAGAGTCTTTTTTTTTTGTTGGGTGACAGGGTTTTGTATGCTTCCTTGGAATTATTGTTCACAGGCAAAGTATCAGTGATGAATATTCAATTTTGACCAATCATCTTTTTTTACTCCTGTAGCTTTTTTCCAGTTGATTTATGCTTTTGAAGGTGAAGTTGGATTTTTCTTATAAATTTTAATTTTTGACAAGCAATATCTTTCTTATGGTTAACTGAGACTGAAATTAGTTTTCCTTACAGAATCAGGGTCAAAGAATTTGTTATTAAATTTTTAAAGTACGTGCTGTATCTTACAGCAAATCGAAACGTTAAAATATTAAAATTGGTGGCTTAAGGTCAAAAAAATTAAATTTAAATTTCCCAATAAGCTATCTTCAACCATCAAAATCGCTTCAAAACGATTCAAATTTCCACATCAGCTGACTCATTACACCATTTTTATCAACTCCATTCCAAATTGTCCTAATTACCTTTCATACATCAGAAGATATCACACGACCTTGCTAAGCAAACCTCTTTTGTATCCATAAAGAAAATGTACATATTTATGCGCACATATTGACGTACATGTTCGATAAAGACGGTAATTATTAGCGTCGTTTATTGAACTTTATTTTGTCATTGACTACTCACTCTTTTTTTTCTCAATCAATTGTGTTGAATTGTATCTTAAGAATTAGGTTCCGATAATGAAATATTTCATGAACAAATTGAACGTAAGTAGGTAACGTATGAGTTGCGTCAATTGACTTACAGCATTGACATACACACACATATGCGTTTTGAAGGCTACATATAGCGTCACATATGATGTAAATTGTTCTTTTGTAATGTTAAAAAATATTTGGATATTACATTGGAAGGAAAAAAAAAATACTTGATAAAAGTTCCTTTTCAATTGATTCGCTTTACTATATTTTCGTTACACAACTATCAATTGTTCTGTATCGTCTAACTTTGATATTAATCGATTGATTAATTTTCCTGAAACATTCACAGATTGGTAACCATACTGAAAAAAAAATTAATCACAAGCTAGTGATATTCCTAACTAATTGATTAGAACAAAAAATACATATATAGAACGTATGGCTTCCCGTATGAAAGCAAGAATCTTACACAACAGACAGCGAATTAATTCAGGAGAAAGTTAATCGTTGTTCATTGGAAAAAAATTGTTGTTGTCATTTCAGATAAAACTGGTTCAATCCATCAATTGATCAGTCATTAGTCAATGTGTGCCAACGACCATCCATAAATTTATATCTTCTGTTTATAGTTGATTGACATTGTAGATGGATGAAATTTTGGGAGTTTATATAAAATTTTGACCACATTGGGCGCACTTTGTATAGGGTTTTCCATAAGGAACATAACAATTATGTATCTTTATATGAACGCACCCTTAAACTTTTTTAATGAACTGTCAATTTCAAAACGTTAGTAAAGTCAAAATTTTCATCCTGGTAAAGTTCACGAGCTAGCAACGTGGGAAAGTTATAAAAAAACTACTACCGAAATTCTAAGTCGGTGGTCGCCTGACAGACTCAAATCAATCGATTCCACGACTTTCTTAAGAATTGGCATTGCTCAAACGATACTGTGGCGTATTTTACGAAAAAATCTTGGCCTACATGGTCACAAGATCAAATTGACTCAAGAACTAAAGCCACTTGATATCATTCAAAACGCCGAAACTTCTCCTATTAGGCTCTGCCTAAGCTTGAAGAAAATAAAGAATTTCATCGCAAAATCATCTTCACGATGTAGCTCATTTCTGGCTCAATGGCTTTGTTAATAAGTAAAATATGAATTACAGTACAGCAACAAACCCATATATGCTTCTTGAGATACCGTTACATGCGCAAAAAATTAATGTTTGGGGCGGTTTTCATGCCGTAAGTGTAATTGGGCCGTATTTTTGCGTCATGTTATCGTGAATGGAGAGCGCTATCGTGTTATGTTGGAAGATTATTTGTCGCCAGAATTGGATGAACTTCATATCAACGATATGTGGTTTCAAAAAAAAAAAACAGTGCTACTTGCCACACAGCACACCTCACAATCGATTTATTGAAAAATAAATTTGGTGAACGTATTATCTCGAGAAATGATTCGGTAAAATGGCCGCCTCGTTCATGCAATCCAAAGCCATTGGGTTTCTTTTTATGGGGCCATATCAAGTCACTAGTCTATGCTAGCAAGCCAGCGACTTTAAACGAGCTCAAAGACAACTGCCAATGCATAATTGCCAACGTTCCGGTCGAAATGTGTGTGGTGGAAGATTGGGTCCAAAGAATCGACCGCTGTAAACGGGCTCGTGGTGGTCATAAAATATAAAGCTTGCACCACACCAACAATAAATTTGAACTCAATATCTCAAATATTTCTGTGTTTTATTTATAGATGAAATTGTTATGTCTTTAATGAAAATTTCTTTATTTCTTTGGAGGGTGTACAAATGAGACGCTATTGCTTCAAGGACAATTCTAAACAAAATAAAAAATTTCAATAAATATGGAGTTTACTTGCTATTCCAACACAGTCCTCTCAAAGCCGTGAAGTATTCTTCATGTCAATTTACTTTTCATTAAAAAACACCTCACAAATAATTGTGAACACAACATTCAAGCAAACGTTTTTTTTTTTGTCACAAGTCAGATAGAACTTGAAAGGCTTAATTTGAATCAACTATAACGACACTAACAATAATCGTTGCATTGAATGTCACTTGTCACTTAAATCATCCGCGTGACTCTTCGTACATCCCATTTTAATCCATCATAAAGAAAACGTTCTCAAATAGTGAGTGTTAACATCAAAACAATATCCGAAACGAGTCCACTTACTTAAAAGAGCCGACACTTTTCATAAGGGCCTGATCTTTTCTCCTGCACTTAGATGCCTCCTTTCAACGTTAATAGACGAAAACTGCAATAAACCATCCTTGGAAGTTAACGATCAACATTCGTCAATTGTTGCGCCCCGCAATCACACTTGATTTTAAGGAATCCTTGGTCTCCATACGAACGGCTCTACTGGGGTTTATGACACCAAACCAGTGGCCAAAATGGGAGGTAGCATACAATCTACGATAGCATTACTGCACAACTCTGGTTTTCCTTCCATTTATTGGGAGTGCAAATTAAAAATGCGGGAGTTTTTCAAAATTTTGAGAATTTATTTCAAAAAAAATTGTAACAGACTGATCAATCGAAGTGTTGTCCATCGCTAGCCACTACTTTTTCCCATCTTTCTGGCAACATACGGATACCGCGACGTAAAAACGACTCGTCTTTTGACTCAATCTACGAACCGACCCAATTTTTGGCTTCCTCATAAGAACGAAAATGCTGATCAGCCAGGTCATGCGTCATCGATCGGAACAAGTGGTAATCAGAAGGAGCAATGTCTGGGCTATACGGCGAGTGGGGTAGGACTTCCCATTTGAGTGTTTCCAAATAAGTTTTTATGGGTCTTGCAACATGTGGCCGAGCGTTATCGTGCTGCAAAATCACTTTGTCGTGCCTTTCCAAATATTGTGGCCGTTTATCACGCAATGCTCGGCTCAAACGCATCAATTGAGTTCGATACGAAGCTCCTGTGATCGTTTCACTCGGTTGCAGCAGCTCATAGTATACGACACCCAGCTGGTCTCACCAAATACACAGCATAAGCTTCTTTCCATGGATATTCGTCGATGTTGAGGCATGACCGGGGTAACCATATGATTTTTTTCGCTTGGGATTGTCGTAGTGGATTCACTTCTCATCACCAGTAACGATGCGATGCAAAAAACCTTTCCTTTGTTGCCTTTGAAGCAGCTGTTCGCAAGTGAAAAACCGCCTTTCGACGTCTCTCGGCTTTAACTCGTACGGTATCCAATGTCCTTGCTTTTGAATCATTCCCAATAGTTTCAATCGATGGGAAATGGCTTGGCGTGTAACTCCGAACGATTTGGCAAGTTCTTCTTGCGTTTGACATGAGTCCTCATCGAGTAATGCCTCCAATTCAGTATCTTCAAACTTCTTCGGCTGTCCTGGACGTTCTTTGTCTTCCACATCAAAATCACCACTTCTGAAATGCACAAACCATCTCTTGCACATTGAAATCGAAAGAGCACACTCCGGATAAGCTTCGGAGAGTAATCGATGCGATTCAGCTGCACTTTTCTCCAAATTAAAGAACTAGATCAAAACTTCCCGCAAATGCTGCTTTGTGGGCACAAAACTTGACATATTGAGAGCCAAAAAAACTATGTTGTTTACACTCCGGGCAAATGACACATACTGAAAATGAAAGCTATGGAATGAGGCTATGACATGAATATAGTTTCAGTATTGTCTGATGGGTATATCCCGAACTACGCCATCTGTTGTCAATCCCGCATTACTAATTTGCGCTCCCAATACTTCCAATAAAACAATTTTCACAAGGGAAATTCACTTAACGGATTTTCTCAGCGCCTATGCACCTCGAAAATACCTTGAGACACTGACAGCTCCACAACCACAAAAATAATCCAATCATCAGAAAAATGTAATTGAAACAGGTTTGTATTTTCACGGCAAATGTTTGATCTCGAATTTTTCTTTTGCGCTTGGGTGAAACTCAAATTGCCCGTACAGCGTGCTCTTTAAATGCCGCCTTTTCCTCTTCCCTCCGGTTACCGATTAGTAACAACATGGTGTACTCCTGATCCTCATTACTCTTTAAACCAATGTTTTGGTGCAGTATTCACCTATTTCGTGACAAAATTTGTGCACTTTTATTCAAGAGCCCGAGCAGTCATGCCAATCTACTCAGTGTGCAATTTCAATTTTCTTGTTTCCACTGCTTCATCAAGTTCCGAGATTATTACTTTTCAGTTGTTTTCTTCCCACTAATATTCATATCAATGGACATTAAGGCCGTAATCTATTTAAATCTCGGTTTTCCTCAGGCACTTCAAAACCAACTGTCAAAGGATTGCGACCTACCAATTCTCTGCAAGTTAGTCTCACCATGCGTTCCATTGAGCAATAGTCACAGATCAGAGATCATGTGCATAGTCCATCTTCTCTTCGTGATTTTCCCCCAGAACTGTCTATGCTTTGACACAGCTAGAAAGCACGGCGCGGCACTCTCTGGGCCAAAGGTATCACACCTGACTAGCACGGCCGCATGAGAGGGTGTTGGATATGAAGATGAAATTCAATTATATTATACTCGTATATTATATTGTTGCAAGGGTTTCAAATATTATTTTTTATTATTTTCAAGTTAATATTTTTCATGCTATTTATGATTATCAAGGAAACTGACCATTTGCTACCTCCCTGACCATCCAAAGCACAGAGTCTACAATTTAAAAAAATAAAACCATTTTTCAGAAGAAAATGTGCAAAAAGGCAATCTTCGAGATTTTCATAGGCCATTATATCCATTTTGGTCCTGACGTACTCTAGACAAAAGCTGATTCCTTCAAACGATTTTTCGACCTTCAGGTCTCCCATCAAACTCGTCCTCAGGTGGCAGATAGAGGGTGCCCTAACCGGCTAGCCGGTGGGTATGTGAGAAATAAAATGTGGGAATAAAAAACCAACTAAGTCGAAGCGCTGATAATGCCCCACTTAGTACTTACTTGTCATAGAACCAGGACAACAGCCTTTAATCGGATTGGATAAACGGCAACGACTACCGCAATCTATAAAGGACTATTCTTTTGGAACTTGGAATGTTAGATCATTGAACAGACCAGGTGCACTGTGACAGCTTCTGGATGAAATAAAGAAATATAGAATCAACATCCTTGCTGCTCAAGAAACCAGATGGCTCGGTGAAGCCATATTTGGCATTCACTACCGACTTCAAGCCCGTTAAGTCTGTGCAATTCGTATCAAGATCAATTTTTTTAATGTATGGCTGGCCAGCTGTCACGCATCCACAGAAGACAAGGAGAAGGCAATCAACTTCAATGAAAAATCGCTCAAGAAACGGCACATAGAGGAACAATCGAAAGGTACAACCTTCATGCAGAGACAACGGACAACACCAGATAGACTTTGCTCACCAGAAAGACTTTGCTACTACTAGCGGTTTTACAGTAAGCTCCACATGCTTTCCGCTTCAAGACAAACATACGAGAACGTGGACATCCTTAGACAGTCACACATTCAACCAGATCGACCATGGTCTAATACAAAACGAAGGGCCACCCACCTTCTCAACATGCACTCATTCCACGATGCTCTGTGTGATTCGGACCACTACCTTATCAGGGTCAAGTTCCACTAACACATCTCTAAGAGCTGTAAACAAGGGGTATTAGTTACTCCAAGATACCAGAAACAAAAGCTAAACGATAGCTCAGTAACGTCCGCATACACGTCAGCACCAGAAAATCGCATCAACATATCCCCGCAGGCGAGAGACAGTAATGATGACATCAGAACCATGTGGGAGGCAGTAGGAGATGTGGTAACAAGAACAGCTAAAGAGGTCTTGGGGCACGAACCAGAGGAAAATAAGAACGACTGGTGCGAGGAAGAATGCAAGGAAGCGATTAAAAAGAGGAACCGGGTACATATAGAATACATCCAGCGACCAACTCGGGTCAAAGAAGAATAATATAAAATGTGACGAAGAAAGAAACGACTGACCATCAGCGCTGAGACTCAATAGATAAACGAAAAAATTACCCTACATGAAGTCAAATTGGTGTATGCCTCTTTCAAACAATTAAGAGAATGCTTCAACTCACAAATAAGTCCTTGCAAAAGTACAAAAGGAGCAAAATCTTAGGCAACCCAGACGACAAATTGAAAACAGATGCCTGCCATATGTTCAGAAGCTATTCATAGTGTCCCCACCACTGAAGCTGTGAACATTCTAGAAGCAGAGTAAGAGGTCCCAGCCTCACCACCAACCAAAGACGAAGTGCAGGTATCAGTATGCGACCTCAGAAAAAATAAGGCTCGTGAAATAGATGGAATACCAGCAGAGCTGCTCCAGAGTGGGGTCCCCATTTCAATAACCTTCTGCATTTACTAATATGCAGAATATGGTTAAAGGAACAGTTAACAGAAGACTAGTGAAGTATATAATATAAGCTGCACACAAAAAGGGCACAGGTTGAGATGTGCAAATTATAGAGGCATTGCTCTGCTGTGTACGCCTTATAAAGTGCTCTCCAAAATCATAGAAATAATATTAAAGCCGTACTTTGAAAGCGTTACATGAGATTATAAGGTAGGCTTTCAAAGTGGACGGTCTACAATATGCCAAATATTCTCAGGTGCTCGAAACGTACTGGGAATATATCGATGTACACCAACTGTTTTTGTAGAGTTCAGGCAAGCATACGAAAACGTCAACGGAAATGCGCTGCATAAAAAAATGCTTGACTTAGGCGCCCCAACAAATCTAGTATGCATTGTCAACATTACGATACTTAACACAGCGCCCCAGGTCAAAGTAAACGATGAACCAACGGCTTTATAATGGAAATAGGCTTTAAACAAGGGGATAAACTCGCCCCAATACTTTGTATTATTGCACTGAAACATGTCATCAGGAAGACATCAGCTGTAACCTCGGGTTCACTTATGTTCAAGTTCACACAATTGGTGGTATATGCTAATGACGTCAATATTATGGCGCATTCCATCCCAGATACCAAAGGAGTATTTATAAGCATAGGATCTGAAGGAAACCAAATTGGCCTGCGAGTGACTGAAACTAAAACTAAATTTATAATTCAAACAACGAAGAAAACTCCAGTGCGACAAACCTGACCGTACGCAACTACAGCCTTGAAAGCGTGGGTAACTATGTATGCCTTGGAGGCAGCCTGAATAGAACACGTGCCAAAATGGACGCCACATAAACCCTGAAAATAAAGCCTATTACTCCATGCTTCCCATTTTAAGGTCTAGAGCCGCATACAGGCAAAATAAACTCGGCGTTTATTTATTTACAGAATTCTATATACGGATTAGAAAAATCCAATTATAATTTAGAAAAAGTAGAAGTAATAAAAGAAATAATCAATCAATACATACCCAAACAAAATTTGAAAAATTAGGTTACAAAGCAAGAAAATTAAAACTAGAAAGCACACTCAAGTTAATCGACAAAACTATAAAGAAGAACGAATTGTCTTAGTTTATTTTTGTATTGTGCAAAAAAATGAGGTATCGGACCAAGAACAAGAGAGTTGTGATTACGTGGCAAACGTACCAATGATGAAAAATAAAACACATTGGTTCTGGCAAAGGGAACGTTAAAAATTGTTGACGATCTACTTGAGCACTGTGCAATATAGGTGGATATCTCATTACAGAGATTCATTGGCAAGAATTTGTGGTTCATTTTAAAGAGCAAGCATTCATCAAGAAATATACGACGCGAGCCTAAAAAAGGCATGTGCAACAGGGATAGACAATCATTATAAGGGGAAGAGGGGATGCAAAATTTAAAGAGAAGAGAGCGGGTAAACCTACGTTGAACGGTCTCCACAGTACAAAAGGGCGATTAATAACAACTGTACATATGTGAATGGGCTTTAACTCTTATTTATCACCAATTTCAGGCCCATATATTGACAGATTATGACAGTTTGGTTTTTTACAATTCTAACCACATCAGCCGAACGTTTTATTATTGCCAAAACTTTTTACAAAAACAATGAATCGCCAGTGCAAACATTTCGCGCTCTACGTGAATTTCTTGGTCCACCCATAAATTGGCCGGCGAGATCGTGTGATTTGACTCCTTGTGACTTCTTTCTTTGGAGATTTCTGAAGGATCGTGTTTACGCTGATATCCCCCAGACTACTGAAGCATTAAAAAACAATATTCGAGCCAACAAACGCCTAATAACACCGGAAATGTGCGAAAATGTCATCGAAAATTACAATCATCGTTTGATAGTCTGTAAAGCAGCACGATGTGCACATATGCCCAAAGTAATGTTTTATATTTAATTGTAAAGGACAAAATTTGCATGATTAATAAACATTACAGCTCAATCTTTACAAAAACTAATTTTTTTTTTTCGACAAAAATGTGTACACTTGTTATGAATCACCCTTTACCAGAATGTGTTGATGAGGACTCCAAATTTGTGAGCAATATTCCAATAAACTTCTTACCAGTGAGAAAAATAAACAAATACAAGAAGAAATATTTTTGAAGCCTTTGGTGGATCTTAATATAAAGCCTGACATTCGAGAGGTTTTGCAAACCGCCTAGGCTATTTGTTGCCCATAATGCAGTTTAGTGTCAAAGAATACTCCAAAATCTCCATGGAGAAGGGCTGATTCCAGGGAAGTACCAAATAAGGAATAATCGAAAGGAATGGTAAACTTTCTCGGTGAGTAAGACATACTATGACATTTGCTTATATTTAATTTCAGACGATTAATCGTACACCAATCTAATAGAGATTGCAAATCTAGTTGTAAACAGACACAGTCTTCCGAGGACTCAATTTCTCTAAAAATTTTCAAATCGTCAGCATACATAAGCAAATAGGAAAGATCATTGATAAAAACAAAGAATAGTAATGGGCCGAGAATGGACCCTTGAGGCACTCCAGAGTCCGGTGAGAAAGGAGAAGAACTCTGCGAATTCACAATGACTACACAATTAGGTTTGACAATGTACGAGTGGAACCATCGACAAATAAATGAGCCCACACCAAGGTCACCTAATTTTTTAATAAGTATACGATGATCCACTGAATCGAAAACCTTACAAACATCTGTATAAATGACATCTACTTGCTTCACTCTGTCGAAAGCTGACGCAATAGTATTTGAACCGACCGACTTTTGATAAAGCCATGCTGTTCACTAGCAAGGGATGAAAATAAGAAGGGATAAATCTGATCATACACAATTCTTTCAAAAAACTTACTAAAACACAGAAGTAGGGACATAGGACGATAATTAGATATATTAGACTTATCACCCAATTTGTAAACCGGAAATACATTAGCTTTTTCCAAAGAACAGGACATTCATTGTCAGAAAGACTACGATTGAAAAGAATGGACGGAGTGACACACAAAAAAGATGACAAAGATTTGGCAAAAATATTAGGAAGTCCATCGAATCACAGCCAATATTATTGTCTAGACCTTTTAGTAATGGCTCTATGTCAAGAGGACTTACATAGGCAAAGGACAAATTTAAGGAGAAACCGAAAGTATGATCAGAATTTTTAAGCAGTTGGAGTATCATAAAATGAAGGAAAATGTTGAGCAAAAAATTCACAAATCTTGTAATCATTGGATGAAGAGAATCCATTAAAGTGCATCGAATTCGGCAAACTACCAGCTTTTTTAAGCCCATTGATGTATGACCAGAATGGTTTGCTCAGATTCGTTCTAATAGAATCTTCAACATAATCAATATACTTTTTTGGGCAACATTAACCAATTTTTTACCTTTTCTGCATAAACTTTTATAGCTAAGAAGATGAATTGCAGAGCCAGTAAGGCGATACTTCGTACGGGAAGCATTCTTTGTACGGCATCATTAATATTTAAATTACGGAAAAAGGAAAACCATTTGATAGAGTTTATTTCAGCCTTCATTTGACTATATTCAGCTGTCACGAAATTAAAGCGAGGAGGAAAGACTTTGTTCAGAGCAATTTTACAAGGCAAGAAAATAGAAAAACGAAGTGGAGGATGGTGATGATCAGGGTTAACGTATTCATTTAGCGAAGCAGAAAGAAAAACGGATGATTTAGGAATGTTAGACAAGACTAGATCTAAAGCTTTGTTATTAACATTGGGGACATTGTTGAATTGGGCAAGTGAACATATGGAGAGAAATGAAGAAAAGGAAATGGATTGACAGTCAATTGAGCTTATTTCAAAAAATGATGCAACCCACACAACATTTCGGAGGTTAAAGTCACCACAAATAACAAGCGGAGAAGGAGGAAAACGGTTGAAAATAAAGGAGGAGGGTTCCGAAAAGGGTGTTTCATAGACATGTAAAGAGCAACCAGGGGGATATAGACTGTGAGGATCAATAAAGAAATGTTAGACGATAGGGGAACTGAAACATTAATGCACTCAACAGGAGAAGGTGGTAGGAAGTCGCAAGAGTAGACACCTAGAATTGATCGCTGAATGCCTGTTAGAACACTACCACCATCAGACTTACCAACGCTCAAGTGATTTCGACCATTACGAAAAACATTATAAGAAGGCAAAATTTCATTATCATGTATATCTCTGTTGAGCCAAGTTTCCGTGAAGCAAACAAAGTTGTCAAAAGACACAAGAGAGGAAAGTCGAACTTCATTGGTCTTGGTTCGTAAACCTCGAACATTCTGATAATAAAATGACTGACGAACACTTAATCGAAAAATTTTCCGTATATTAGTGACATTTCTTAACAAACACACCATCAGGCCAAAAATCAGGTCTTAGGAGCGCTTTGTGTTCCGTGTTTGTAGTAATACGGAACGATGAGATCCTCTGCTCGGTGAGGTTATCAGGCGTTAGTTTTTTGCAGAGTAGTAAAGAAGGTTCAAATAACAATTTTGCAAAAATAAAGCTTTTAATAAGATCAGGGCTGGTATTATAGGCAAGACGAGATATAAAAATTTGCGCAGGTGGAGCAATTACATCCAGTGACTGAAGCTGAGATGATAAGTTCGACATACTCGTATGAGGAGGAGCAGCTAGCAAAGTCTCCGCTGACGCCAACGATTGTAATTCTGTATAATTTTTATCTATAGAAGATAAAGGAACAGTGTTAGAATTAACTGCAGTCCTTTTGGGAATGGCTCCTTTGCTAGGAGCACGAGCAGCTGGTATAGTCTCCGCTGATATCGACGAGTGAAGATCAACAATATTCCTATCCCTAGAAGATAAAGGAGAAGTGATTGAATTAACGGCTCTTTTGGGAGTGACTCCCATGCTCTTATCTTCAGGAACATTTACAATTGGCTGAGCGACAATATCGCTCGACATAGCCACAATTGATGTGGTATGATGCATTGCAGCAGATTGAGTTGCGGCACTGTTCAAATCAGCATTAGCCAACGAACGATCCATCCGACCCCGAATATCCAGCAGTAAATTAGAATGCTCTTTCAGTATACGAATGGTATCCGCGATTGTAATGAAGATAATGTTTTTTGAATGTTTAGCACGGATATCATTAAAAACAGCTGGAATCAATAAGCATTTTAGATGGAACGACTGAGCGCAATATCCATCGCACACGATTAATTTAGCTCTTGCGGAGCTTTGAACTGAGTATCGGAGAAGTATCGGAGGAGCAAGTGCACAAGAAGAGGATTTTGGCGTCAGCATCAGAGGCAGAAACATAGGTACATCTTTTGAGCGTGGGGAATTAAGTGAGTTGATTTTTTAATATTTTCAACATTCAAATTGATAATCGTGTACTTTGAAATTAATCTTCATATATTAAATTTGCTAATCTCAATATTTCAAAACTGGTTTCCTTTCTTTGATCACCTAAATAAACATTATTTTTCAGGTTACGAAGATTGCGGCTCAGAACTAACTTCCCGGGGTTTTGTTTCAGGCTACAAGAGCCTGAAACATACAAAAATCAATGAGTGATAGTGATCGGGATTGCGTTGGAATAAATAGTCCTCCCAGAGTAGCCACTGTGCTAAAAGAGTACCGAATTTGAACAGGTCAGACAGGTTGGTTAGTGCTTGTAGAATTTTTGGCAGACTTTAGCGGGCTTCTGATTAGCGGAAGGTTTAAGGCTGGTCCAAATTTAGGCCCTTATCATAATAAAATAATATTTACAGCCAATAGCATTTTGAAAATCACACAAGCGTTTAAGTTAGACGCTTAAGTTTGAACTTCTTCTAACGCTCTAGCTTGAACCATTGTGGGGTAAGAACTCACAACTATGCTGTGTGAACTTTATTTATGTTTGTTTAGTGTGCTCGCTTAGTAATAATATTAATTTTATTTTAAATTTGAATTGAGTCATTCCTCAAAATAATTTTTCCTGTCGCTCCCTGTTGCGTTATTATTTTGATGTAGCTGGCCAAGCACGGGTAGAATGTCACCTCAAAAGAACCTCGATGACTGAGTGCTTGCTGGCTGGAATGCCAGCCAAGTGTGCAGGATATTCAAGCATTTAAATTGAACACCAATCACATTTGATTTTGTTATGTAAGTGAATATGCTGAAAATTAATCTGTTAAAGGAAAATATTTGGCTTTTCCCTAGTTTTTCTCTCTTTTTTGCATAATATTAGAAAAACTGTCTTAATTTTATGGTAAGAAAACTTTTATTGCTTTTTTTTGGAGAAAATTTTATCAGAATCAAATCTCCTTTTTTCTCAACATCATATCCATGGTAATAGAACCTTTTTCTGGGCATTTTGTAATCCTATTTACTCATGAATAAAATCTACAACCTTGTTAAAATTCCAGTTAAACATTATTCAATTACCGCACGTGTGCATTTACGTGATGAAAAATAACACATTAGCATAAGAATTTCTTAGAAAACAAAAATAAATTTTTTTAACAAATTTCATGGTGAATACAATTTAAAACAGAAAAACTTTGGAGAAACAAAAAGTTACTCCAGTATGAAAATCAATACAAACACGTTGCATGGATGAACAACATTTTTCCACGGATTGTGAATAGTCCTCGAGAATAATTCAAAGTTGCCAGGAAACATTGCTATCATTTGCAGTTTAAAGCGAAAAAAATATTTGTAAAATTTGTATCCCGCCTTACAATCTAATCATCAACTTACCTCATTTTTTGTTATCCTATGTCTTGCCAATTTCACTACAGCGAAATTTCCTTTTCCAATTGTCCTTTCAATATCATAAAATCCCACCCGGATGGGTCCTTTACTCTTTGCAGCATTTGTAGCACTTGTAACGCTCGATGGCGGGGGAGGATTTCCACTTATTGTGACACTTCCAATGCATCCATTTGCCATTGGGGTGCGAATTGAACCTGTACCACCACCTCCACCACTACCACTTCCCACTGGTGTTCCAATTATGCCACCAGCAGAAGGACACATACTCCCGCCATTTCCAATGCCGTTCATATTCACGGAAATACAGCTGGATTGTGAAAGGATCGAGGACCCAGGTGGACCGGAATGCATTTGATTAGGTGATGCAATACTACTATTCGCTATCCCATTGCATATTGTCACCGTACTGGCAACCACACTTTGTGCGCCGTTCATCATAGCGGTATTTTCACGTTCGCCCATTTTATTTCCTTTTTTTTCAAATTTTCAAAATGTTTCCACAGGATTGCGAAGTTTCGACGAGTTTGCAGGATAGGCTTATGGGAAAGCGACGTAACCAACGTTGAAGTGTAGATAAGAGTTAAGTAATTAAAAATGTTATCCTTTTATTGCGAGTCAATCAATGACTATCAATTAACAAGTCTTATCTGAACTTTTCCATAGCTGAATATTTTTTTTCTAAAAGATACTTTTCACGTACTGTATGAAATTTCACTAGATTTATAGCTGAATTGAAACTTTTCGATTTTTTCTCATTTTCAGCGATTTTTCCGTTATCCGTTTTTCAGTTTGTGGAAAGCTTTATCACAGCGTTCGTCGTTGCAGTTCTGCACGGAATTGATGCATCGACTGTTGCTTTAGCGGCTGTCGTAGATGCTGATAAGGTTGATGATGATGATGACATCGATGATGGCAATTTAGATTAAAAATCATTCTGCCATGAAATCACGCAATGCAATAATTGTCGCCTGGAATGAGAAAATAAAACGCTAGATTATTATCACGTTTGCACGGGTTAATCGGATCAAATGCAGTGAGAAGGAAGGAAACATGGTTATTGCATTTTATATTTTCAAATGGCATAATATTTCAAATAGATTGTACAATTGCATGGTGGTTTATTTAAAAGTTCATATACGAGTACATGGTATTAAGCGCATATGTGAGCATATGTAATTCTATTTGGGAATTTTCCGCAAACACGCCACACTTAACTGACTCTAAGTACTGTACGAACGGATAGTGGGAAAGACTTATCTTTTCGTCCTTCCACTCATTAAACGTACAACCATGGTTCATTGCAGGAGAGAATTATTTAATACCGACATGTGATATATGTATGCTTGCAAGTGAAACCTATTATCTAATGGCGCGTAATACACAGCGATTACGATAAAATTCTAGAGCCGATGTCATGGTAACTATAAATAAACACTCAAGGGTACTTGGGAGTTGCGAGCGAGTCTTCGGGTGGATGGGATGTGCTTGCGTGGAGCTAAATTTGCTCTTCGTTTAGATATTAATGGATTAAATCAACATTGGCATTCAACGTGGGGGATTACTTCGGGGATAGAATGAAACATGGATGGATTCTGAGTAATACAAAGGATATTTTTGGAAATTGTTGAATTTAAATGACTAAGGAAAATTCCAAAGATGTTTCAGAAGAGTTGGATAATAGATTTGATTTGAAATTTTTATGAATTTGATTTGCTGAAAATGATCCTTATTAGAGAACATTCAGGAACTCTTAAACAAATCACTAAGCTTAAATTGTTAATACTGAAAAGTCCTTGATTGGATCGTAGTAGTCTTTGCGTATGGACGTCTTTTAAATCGCTCCTGTCAAAAGTTTTCAAAAATTAAATTAAGTTTTTAAAAAGTTTAGTCCGAAGTCAATTTTTATCGGAAAAAATCTTATATTGTTGAAGTAATCGACTCAGGAAACTTCTATCGAATATTTTTACTTCGATTGGTAACGAAAAAAACAAATTCACAAAGAAAATTTCGCTGCTGGTATGGAGGAGCCCGACGGCTTCCCACCGTTGGGGCAACCTGGGGAAACGACGAATACGAAACTGGCGACAATCACTAAAAGAAAACATAACGAAGAAAACTCCGTAGATGGAGGGTGCAAGCTGCAAATAATAGCGGATAATCAACAAATGGCCAAATTGCAGAAAGAAAATTATGAACTAAGGCAAGAGATACAGTCTCTCAAGGATCTCTTCAAGCAAGGGATGAAGCCTCAAAAGACGCAGCCACAAAATCAATGGCAACAGGTAACAAAGCCGAAGAAAAGTGCAAAGCAAGTAAATCCAGAGGAAGTTCTAAGTGCTGGTGGCACCAACGAGAGCCGAAATTATTTTGCAGCGCTGGAGGGATTAACCGAAGATATGGAAATCGAAGAAAACATCAGAGGTAATTTTAATCAAGATAATGCCGTTAATTTCATTCAATATTTAAAGAACAAAAATAAGGAGAAAAACCAGCCCGCAATTCTGCTGGTTCCTCTGAAAAAGCTTCCAACAAGACAGAAAAAGTTCCGCCAATCAACGTGTTCGGACAAACCGGGAAAGATATGGTTCGGCTATTGGCAGCCGAAAATAAACTGGCCAATTTCGAAATCAAAAGAGTTAATGCCGAAAAATTAACTATAAGGACGAAATCACTGGTTGATTTCAAGTCAGCCAAAGATGCGCTGATTTCTGGGGAGGTTCCACACTTCACCTATACCCCAAAAGTGAAAAGAATCAGACCTTCATGTTGAAGGAATTGGACAGCGGAGAGGATACGGTCGATCTTCTTCAGGTGCTCAAGGAGGCTGCACCAGATATTGATTTTGTTCCAGTCAAAGCCTTTGCGACAAGAAGGTCGACCATAGAAAGGAAGAATTTACCACTTTACCTGGTACAAATTGCAAATAAGAGCAGTCCAAGTGCCCTTCAACAAATAAGGTACTTGAATTTCAGAGTGGTGAGGTGGGAACGCCTCCAGAAAAGAGAAGTCAACCAGTGTTACCGGTGTCAAAGATTTGGACATTTGGCTGCCAATTGTGCCATGCACTATCGTTGCGTTAAATGCAAAGACGTTCATGCTCCCGGTGAGTGCAAATTGGCTCAGACGGAGCCTAAAGAAAAATTATACTGCGTTAACTGCGGTGTTTTTGGTCACCCAGCATCATATCGAGGATGCTCCCGATATCAAGATGCAAAAGTTAAATTTGCTCCAAAGCAAACACAAGTACACCGTAATATCATACCTTCCAACTTCGTCAAGCCCGGAGTATCATTTGCACTCGCCGCTAGAGGACCAGCAGAAAATGCTGGAAATAATGTAAATAATGTAAGTGGCAATAATGAGCTGCTTCTCAAAATTTACCAGCAACTTAATTCTTTATCGGAGAGAATCGACAAACAAGATTCAAAAATTAACTTTGCTTTTCAGCGTTTAGGTCTTTCAAATGCCTAATAATAACTTGTCATCCAGTCATATTCCCATGGATAGGCTTCGCCTCATATCGATCAACGTCAACTCTATCGTTGTTATACAGCGACGTGATTATCTCCTTGAATTTATTGTTAAGCAAAAGCCTGACATCATACTTCTCACTGAAACCCACCTCAATTCATGGCATTCCATGGAATTCAAAGATTTTGCATTCGTAAGAAACGATAGGGTAATAGGTGATGGGGAAGGTGGCACCGGGATATTGGTTAGCAGACCCTATTGTTTCCAAAATATTGAAAAAGTCGAATTCAAAAACTTTGAATTTCTTGAAGTGTCCGTCATCAAAATTTCACTGCCAGGTGGGGATAACCTCTTCGTTATCTCTGCCTATGCAACTGGTCAAAATGCTCTCAAGTTCAAGGAGGAACTCAGTTCCTTGTTTGAAATACTCGAATTGAACAGGCTGCATAATTATTATATTTTTGCCGGTGACCTGAATGCCAAGCATACATCATGGCTAAACGCCAACAACAATCCAAGAGGTGTATTCCTGAAATCATGGATAACAGAGAACCAAATTGAATACAGGTGCAACCGTAATATCATACCTTCGGTCGGAGTTCCCAACATACCCTAGGACAAATTCATATTTGGACCTCTGCATTGCTGACGCAAGACTTGAATTCAGCTTTAATAGTCCTCAACGAAAACTGCAGGTGCTTCCTTACGATAGCGACCATAACGCAATCGTAATGGAAATCAATCATCAAAGGGATGATTTCTTCCTCATTCCAGCTCAACATGAAAACCATCGGTTGAATTTCAAAAAAACAGACTGGGGAAAGTTTCAAAAGAAGTTTAATCGGGAGTACCAGAAGCAATGTCCTCCTCCTGATGATGGCAACGCTTGCTCAATGGTTCCTAATAACAGAAATCTAACTGACGATGAAATAGATGTCTATTTGTCGAAGTTAGAGAAGCTGACGTTGGAAACGATTGAGAAACTAGTTCCCAAGATTAAACATCGAAAGAATATGGATGATATGAAACACCAACCATTGCAAGGTTGAAAAGATTGAAAAGCCTTCTTCTCACACGCGTCAACAATATTTATCGACGATTTTTGGACTACAACCATCCCTCGTTGGCTTTGTTGAAATTACACCTGAAGAATGTCCGGAGCTTAATCCGTTCATACTTCAGGAGTGAGGTTAGCAATCAATGGGCGGAAAAACTGAGGGGTATTAGCCCACAGGACCCAGATGGCGTTTTCACGAAAGTGAATAGCTTATTCCGCAGGAAGTCTCGAGTGAAGGTATCGAATCTTGAAGTCGCTAGTGATGAGATAAATCTTCTCGATAGAGCTGGTATCGAAATTGATACTACGACTCCGGATAGGAATGGAAACAGGATTATATGTGATGGATTGCAGAAACTTGCCCTGATTAGAACACATTTAGAATTGGTTCATCTGCCAAACCCAGAGAGAAGGAATGAAATATTTTTGGAGGTCGTTGAAGCAAAAGTTTCCGACTTCAAATCAAGCCTGAACGGCCAATCAATTCTTCATTTCGATGAAACATTCACATCTGACCTCATACCGAGCTTGAATCTTATTGATTATTTTGTCAGCTATGAAGACTTGTGTCTCATATTTCGCAGAATAAACAACAAAAAATCATGTGGTACTGACGGTATTCCAAATATAGTTCTCCGACATTTGCCTGAGGTTGCTATTAGGAATTATTGCATATTGTTCAACAACATGTTGAACAATTCATATTTCCCAAATGAGTGGAAAAAGGCTAAGGTATTTCCGATCTTGAAGAAAGGAAAAGAATCTTCATGCCCGAAAAGCTATCGCCCAATCAGCTTGCTGCCTAACATCAGCAAGGTGTTTGAAGTGATACTCAACAGAGCATTAAACGCCCACATTGAGAAATATGAGTTGATGCCGAATTGCCAATTTGGCATTCGACCACACATGCAATAACGAAAGTAACCTCAGACATCTGTTGGAAACTAAATGATGGACAATGTGTTGGAGCATGTCTCATTGATATGGAGAAAGCCTTCGATACGGTGTGGTTAGATGGACTAGTTTTCAAACTTCTTCAGGACAGGTTCCCCAGACACCTTGTCGCCATGATGTGTAATATGTTATACGGGAAATCGTTTGTTGTAACTGATGGAAATCTGACAACAATGCGCGAATTCAAGGTCTTGAATGGTCTACAGCAGAGAACAGTTACTGCGCCCCTGCTTTTCTCAATATTCGTTCGCAAGTTATTGAACAGCTTTGATTTTAATGTCTCGCCAACGCGATCATTGGTAGCGTTTGCTGATGATCTGATCATCTATACGGCAGACCGAAAAGCTACAATAGTTCAGAGCAATCTTCAAAAAATGCTTAATGATGTGCAGCTCTACACCGACAATTGGCGAATGAAAATCAATGCGCAGAAGTGCGAAACAATCTTGTTTCGGACAACGCTGCAGGGAGCCAGTCAAGACCTGAAACGTAATTGGAAGGATTTCCATATTATGGCTGGTTCCGCATAAATCCTGTGTTCGATACCTCGGTGTTCATCTCGATCAGTATCTGTACTACACTGAACATGTCAAAATCATGCTCAGTAAGGCACTAAAAATAGTCATGGCCCTTCGGCGACTCTTTCATTCCAGATACATTGATCAAAAAGTCAAAGTTATTTGTTACAAGACCCTGGTTAGACCAGTTTTGACATACGGATGCCAGATCTGGTACAACCAGAATGCTAGTACAATGGAAAGATTAAGAGTTTTCGAAAGGAAATGTCTTCGTGCATGTACTGGTTTGTACAGAAAGCCTGAGATGGATTGGAAGCACTATATATCGAATAGAAAAATTTATCAAATCGCTCAAGTGACAAGAGTCGATATCTTCATATTGAAACTTCTTCGGAATCATATCGCAAGATCTGTAACTGTGAGTGAAAACCCTTGGATTTCACAGCCGTTTCACCCTACAGACGGGTATATTGTGACTTGCCTCACTACTGGCTTCGTTCCTCCAGAAGCATTCGTGTATTTGGACATGAATCGATATATTTTTGATTCTGATGGCGTCCCAATCATATATCACATATATTGACGGGCCACCGATAAGAAGATAAAATATCCTCCGAATCTGAGTTCACGAGACCAACAATTCCAATGGAGATACTCATTTGCTAGATTCGTTGAGGCTGGTCGAGCTGAGATGGAGCAATCTAGGTATTGGTGGCTGAATGACAATGTCTAAATTATTCGTGTTTATTTTCTGTTTTTGTGCTTTTTCTCGTTACTTAGTTTTTTAGATTCATCTCATTATTGCTACATCTAGTGTTGTTGTTTATTTGTATTATAATTTAGGTATAGGTTTCAATATAAGGTAACGTTTTTTTTGTTTTTTTTTTTTTGATTGAACTTATTTAGAATTAGGGTGTAACATATTAGGTATAGGATATAAGTTCATTGTTGTGTTAGTAATATAACTAATTTTTGAATAATGCTGGTTGGTTTTTTCTCCTTTTTCCAATTGAATCAAAAAATATGAAATAATCTTAATTAATTTAAATTTGCAAGTGTATTTTTTTCATTAAATGTGTTTAACTGATAACGTATAAAATTAGAGAGCCATTCGGGCCATTAAGTTTTTTATAGTTTTATTGTTTGGAATTTGCTTTATGTTCTTTTAAAAATTTATAACGATTAGTATTAAATAAAGCGCTTTTGACTTTGACTTTGACTTTGAAAAGTCCTTGTGTTTCATTTATTTAACTGATTTTATTCAACAAGAACACATCGCACACTAAGATTTTTGTTCTTGAATCCCTTCCGAAACATTGCCCAACAAGTTTCGCCATACAAGCCGAAGCTTCAAGGATTCTTTGCAAAAATTATTGGCTTTTTCCTGAGCACTGTCCTGACTAACAGTGCACTTATTTTCTGGAGCTTGACGTTTACGACGATGGTCATTGGTATTTTTCACCAATCCAGTCTTGTACGCCTTCCCAGACTGTTTCACAGGCTCAAAGGCGAACATCTTGTCAAAATAAAAGGATGTGTTTGGAGAGCGTCGTTTTCGTTGATGGTTTTTTTCAGAGGATGTTAAACTCGACCTCTCAGTACTCCGACTTCCAATTTGATCATTTGCATCAATTCCAAACTTTGCCCTATGAGCAGCTCTGTTACCTGGATAAGAAGCTCCCTGTTTAACAGTGTCCATTGAAGGTTGGACTCTTCCTGCAGCCGTAGATACTCCTGTTTGAACCATTTCTTTAGCCCTATCTTCTCCGTTGTCACGTCTTTGGCGGGATAAATCAGCACATTCCGCCGAGAAGGACTAAAGTATAAATTTGATGTAGTTACAGAAATATGGAGCAAAAGAAACTTTGCACTTACTTGTAAAAGGATAGCCAATAAAAATGCGATAAAATAGATCATGATAATACAATATTATACTCGTAAGCACAGAACCAAAATAAAACTATTCCAAAGTTCTAGTATTTCTGACTTTTATAGGCCCTTCTTTTAGGAAAAAAGAAAATTCTTTCATTCAAGTTTAACATGGACTTTTTCAATGATATATAATTTTCGTGTTAGGAATGCTTTATTCAACTAAATACAGTGTTTAGACAAATAAAATGATAGCCTTTATTACAAATCATAAATTTAAATTAAATTTTCAATTAGATATGGAAAATAACAATATGAACTGCAGTGTTGCTGCCACGGTGCTGAAATTCTATTAGACCGTAAAACTATATTTAAGCTCAATTGAGTCACAAACTCCCCATAGATTTTAGTCCGGTAATTTCTTCGTAAGCAATCAACTGCCAAATTTTGGTGCCGAGAGCTCAAGCCAGGTGATAATGAGTGTTAGTGTCTTGACCGTGGGGACTTGATTTGGAACCTTCCTGATAGGACCCACCATATATTTTAGTATGTATTGTATTATAGAAGTTGGTAAGCAAAACCACTTAGCATAAATTTCCTAGTGAGTGCTCGCCAGAAACAGAGCTATTCATCTGATAGTTGAATCGCGGTTCCATTGGATAGTGATGCAACATTTGAGGTAAGCATCATCCCAAAGAACAAATGTTGATTTTACCTTAATTGGAAATTCAGTTGTTCCTAGGATGGAAGATGATTTGACACTATACGCGAAGCTTCGGTGTTTCCAGAGGAGATATATCGCTGCGTCATGTTGTCCCTTCTTTGGTATAACTGAACACAACCTGGTACGACAGACTTGAGTCTATTGAATATTATTTGACTTTCGATTATGATCTACGCACTGGGCTGGTGACTTTGGTATTCTAATTTTCTGACATTATAGCAGCAGAGTGAACGGCTCTGGGTTCAAATAATAACCTCCATCCTAATGAAACTATGATGGGTCTTAGATAACGCTTAGTTAACACAAACTACTAATTAACATAAATTTGGCTCTAGCACCCACTCCCATCAGGACAGCTGTCAACTCTTGCATGGCCTTCCAATTCTGCATTGATAACTATAGAACTATAAAAGTGACTGCACATACAAGCTCAGAGAAGCAGTGTGAGTTTGAACCCAATAGGCTTTGTTTGATAAAAATAAAAAAAAACCTAAGTCAAAACTCGTCAAATAAAAATCAGATTCCGGTTCAAACCTGTCTGAAATCAAGGTGGGAATAAATCTTAAGACCAAAGGTGCAAGTAATAGAAAAGAAGAGAATGATGAGCATGTTCTACTACTCACTACCGTGGAAGTGGCTAGAAATCCAGCACCACCATCTACTGGTATTCTATCCAATAATTCATAAAAGGTAACATTCACACTATAAATCCAAACGTTTTAAATTAAAACGCTTTTGGTGTTTTAATTCCCGTCCCAATTTTGAAACACTTTTCAGGCGTTTTAATAATTAAAACACCTAAAACGTTTTAAATTAAAACACTAGGCGTTTTGATTAAAACGCCTAATGTTTTAATTAAAACGCCTACTGTTTTAATTAAAACATTAGGCGTTTTAATTAAAACGCCTTATGTTTTAATGAAAACACCAGCCGTTTTGATTAAAACGCCTGGTGTTTTAAACTAAAACGTCTAGGTGTTTTAATTTGAAACGTTTCAGGTGTTTTAATCATTAATGCGCATTAAAAGTGTTATAAAATTGCGAGGAGAATTAAAACACCAAAAGCGTTGTTGATCATATGTATTTGATGATACTGCAACAGGTTTTACCTTACTCAACAATAGAGTGGACGAGGAATAAAGGCAAATGTGGTATTCGGTCAAGTCGTCGAGAAATCATTGTGCCTACATTGTGCCTTTCATGAAAAACCTACGATATTTATCACGTTTATATACTCATAACAACTTTGCTCGTACTTCACTGCTTTAAACAAGAAGTGTCAAGATTTAAGTACCAAATCACATTCACTTCATTATTTGTTGCACTATTTGCACAAAAAATTACTGTAGAACACATATTGACAGATAGAAGTAAGTATGTGGATAGGAACTCGAAACCAAAATTTCTATCACTTTTATATACTCACAATGCCTTTTCTTGCACTTTACTGCTACAAACAAACAGTGTTGAAGCTTAACTACCACTTCTTCCACTTTAAACCAAGCTTCATTATTTTTTAAACAATTTTCACACAAAATAACTAAAGAACACATATTAATATGTGTCTGTCAATTGACAGACGTATTTTGACGTGAGCTTGAAAGCATTTTCAATAAAACGCCTGGTGTTTTCATTAAAACGCCTGGTGTTTTCATTAAAACGTTGTCCTTGATGTTTTGTCAATTAAAGCACTTTGTCACGGGAGCCTTCCACACACGGTGCCCGCGGTCTTATTTAAAAGTATAATAAAAAAAAAATATATGTATATATATATATAAGTTCTCCGCGAGGATAACTTCCCGAGCCAAGCGGAAGTAGATATTTAAAATGTATTTAATCCTATAAATTATATGGTATTATATGGAAAGCGGAGACATTACCATCTTGAAGTTAACCTGTCGGACGCTGGAATATACGATCGGGTGGTTGTTATTGACCTCATCAAACAAGTAGCACAAACTCACCAAATTGACCCAGCTGGCCAGAATAATTTCAAGTAATTGTGTTGTCTGAAGTGAAAGGCTTGACAAAAGATGCTCAACATGCGCTTCGTCGAACGATGGAGAAGTATATCGCCACCTGCCGAATTATACTGTCCGTCAACTCCACATCGAAAGTAATCGCTGTGATAAGAAGTCATTGTTTGGGTGTTCGTGTTGCCGCACCGCAAACGGACGACATCATATCTATCTTGAACAATATGTGTCGAAAGGAGAACCTGAATCTATCCGCAGAATTGGCGTAGCGGATCGCTGCGAAGCCCAAAAGAAACCTGCGCCGAGCAATTCTAATGCCAGGAACTTGTAGAGTATAACAATATCCATTCACACCCAAACAAGAAATTACTGATCTTGATTGGCAGACTTACTTGGAAGAGACGGCGAACCAAATCATCCTAAAGCAGACACCGCAGCGGCTGGGAAAAGTCCGGGAATGACTCCATGAACTGTTGTCTCAAGGTATTCCACCAGATATTATTTTTAAAGGACTCATGCAAAACTTGGTGAAAATTGCGACATGCCCTTGAAGGCTAAAACATCGGAGCACGTTTATTTGTACGAGCATAGGATGCAAAATGAATCAACGTACATTTTCCATTTGGGAACATTCTACAAAGGAAAGTTTCACCAATATGTAGACAACATCAAAAGGCTGACTGTGGTAACTTACGTGGATTGTCAGCTAACTTCCTGTCTTCACTATAGGAGTTAGCCAGGCGTGCGTCGATATGCGAGGATGTTCTGTGATGTGGGGTAGGGAAGCAGCTACAATACCATGGTTTCAGAACAAAACGCAAAACAAAAGTTGGTCTCGGCAAATAAATAAACATTGGGAATGACAGTTCCCACCGAGAGCTTTTGAGCTGCCATATGATCAGTGCGTTCAACTGAACTGTAATGCCGCGCGCCTCCACTGGACGAAAAAGTGGAGCCACGTTCGGAAGCTCGCTTGGAGGAAAGCGTGGCAACCAGAAACGATAAAAGGCCCCGGATGGAGCTTGAAAAGTTCTCTTTTTTTGGATTCTGGGAATTCGACTAGGCGAGCGTTTTTGGCGGAATTTTCTTTTGGAGGTTAGGCGGGATATTCAAGGAAGTACTATTTTGGAGTTGGCGGGACGGCAGATTTCGGCGAATTGCACGGAAAAAGGCGATTGATGGAGAAAGCCAGGAGAACGCTACAGTTGGAAGCCGCAGACTAGGGGGCCCCCGGATAGTTAGCTACTATCGACATACGAACGTAAGAGTATTTTCGTTGTAGTATTTCTTTTTTTGTATAATTTATTTTAAAATCTGAATTTCACGATCAATAATAATTATTTCCAATAATATTTGCTGGTGTAGAATTTATTTCCACAAGTGGAACGTGCCAAAGTGTAAGGTTTGGCTCGGGAAGTGGCGTAGTGGGCGAGCACGAATAGTACCCCAGGTGTGGAAGGCTCGAGGGTGCTCCGCCAACACGTGGTGTGGCTCAAAGGTCCGGCAGGACATAAATTCCCCTTAGATTCCACGCGCTGTTTAGGTGTGCGAGTTGGTGTAGGGAGGAATAGGCGACACAGTCGGTACGCGACCGCGGAAATAACATCGGTGCCGGTACGAGTCTTCGACGAGTCGCGATTCTCGCTTGGCGACTCCCGTGGGGCCCATTGGAAAAGTGAGTGGCGCACGGCCCCTCTTCATTGGGCTAACCGGGTCCGAGGGCCCCAGTCGAAGGTTTCTACCAGAGGCCCAGAGTGCTCCGGGATAAAAAAATTGTAATAACTTAAAGTGTTTTTTTTTCGAGAAAACATTTGAGACGTTTTAATTTAAAATGCTTGCCGTTTTATTTAAAATACTTAGTGTTTTAATTTAAACACCTCAAACGTTTTATTGAAAAAAAACACCAAAAGCGTTTTAATTAAAACACTTAGGTGTTTTAATTAAAACCCTTTAAGTGTTTTTTTCAATAAAACTTTCGAGGCGTTTTAAATCAAAACGCTTGGTGTTTTAAATAAAACGTTAAGTGTTTTAAAATAAAACGCCCGAAGCGTTTTATTGAATCAAAACACTAAAAGTGTTTTAATTAAAACGCTTAGGCATTTTAATTTAAAACGTTTGGGTTTGCAGTGCATTTAGAAGTATTATCTCTCTTATTTTAAAGCCGAACACAACAGAGTGGAAAATGCCCAAACGTACTTCGAGAGATCCACGAGTAACGGCAACAAAGCTAGCTTGGGCAAGCGTCTCATTTGGCACACACATTTTAGATAGATAGTCCTCAAAAATCAACTCTGTTCCGCCTTCTAAAATAGTAGTTGGTCAAGATCAATGTTCTGAAGATCTATACAAGCTAGCAGTAGATAAACTGGGTGGAATATGGCCAGGCAGTGAGCTGGAGGTCGTGCAAAAGCACATAACTCTTGGTGAGCCGAGATTCAGGACCTAGATTTGGACGAGCGTTCACCACCTTAAAAAACCTGGAGCTCATCAGTGCTTTCAACCATGATCTAGTGACCAAAGCCAAGCCATCATCATAATTAACAAGGAGCCCCTTCCTATTTCAAAAACCCGTAACTACATCATTGGCTTCGGGTTTGATTACATAAGGCTGAATATCTATGGAGGTGACCTCAATGTCTCTAGAGCGGAGAATTTGTCTTGTTGGGAAGTCGTCATGCAAGAAGTGGTTCGACAAAAGCAGTCTACTGATTCTTTTAAAGCCCACTCAGTAGAATTTCCTTCAGAGGACAAAAGTTGTGCTGTTTCGACATCTAAGCTAGGTGGTTGTCTTTATGTTCTAGATCTTGCATAACCAAAAGACAGTATAATGAACGCTCGGCTTGACGAGGTGAATTTGACAGTATTTTCATTTCAAACAATATTAAAGATGATTCAAATTGATCTATACCATTCAAAAGCAGCATTTTCTGCTCTTTTCCTCCATCTGTTTGAAAGCAGGGAGAAAGAGTTCTAATCTTAAAACCACGAGTCATCAAAAACCGAATCTGTGGATTGCACCCTGAGAGATACAGATTTGCATTACCTAAAAGTGAAGTAAACCAAGTACCTGTGTCCTCATTGTAAAGAGCATACGGGTCCTCTAGTCATCACAAACTTTAATGACAGGACAATGTCGCTATTGTTGCCCATGCGAAGCCAAGGTCATACTTGATCGCTTCATGCTACATGGTGTATGATGACGATCCGCTTCTTCCCAATGATACTACTAGGAAGCTGATAGTAGCAGCATATACACATTGGATTCCGCTGACTATGGATGCGGACACTAATGCCTATCATCAGATATGAAAAGTTCGTACACCAGCAAAAGAGGAGAATCTTTGTATAGACCCATATTACCAGATAATCTTCCTATAGCAAACATTGGCAATAAACCATCATTTTGAATATCTAACAGATGAAAATTTCGAGACATTGCATTAATAGGGAAGTATTCTGCGTACTTTCTCGTAACAAAGAGGACTCAGCAGGAATATTTATACTTTGAATACATGCACATGGTCATTTTATTGGAAAGAATACAACTAGGAGAAGCTTTTCACTATCTGAATAGGAACAGGACAGATTAGAATAAATTTCGATCAACTTTTTGGCTGATCCGTGTTCCAGTGATCACTAAAGAAAAAGATCTGGATAAGGCGTTGAACTCCTTTAACTACTCATATCGCTTTGGATTTCTGCAACTAAAAGCAAAACGGAGGGAGACCAAAGCCTCAAGACAGAACAGTGAGATCGTAGTTCTTCAAAATGAAGGCAGAAAGAAATGTAACCATGTTGAAAGATTCAATAATTAGTCCACTTACAAAGCTAATTTAGGGCTTGTCGAAAAGAAGATTTTCACAGCAAAAAGAGCTTTATGGAAATCTTTTTGTGCAAACATTGAAGATATCATGAAACCAGTCACTTCTGGAAAATTTTAAGTGCAAGTCATATTTTAACAGATTGCATACAAAGTCCGATGCAAGGGAGTATTCAACTATTTGTACTCTCAATCTATTGTGAATGTTCTCCAGAATCTATATATCCAGTGGCAAAGTTTTGAATTTATTAATCAGCGAAACAGAAACTGGCGACTGCACTTGCATTAAGGTAGCTCAAATATAAACTCAGTGGTCAATATAGGCATTTCATAGGGTGGTGTTCTGTATACCCTGCTTTTGAATTTAACAGTGTATGCGCTTCTCAGAAAGCTAGACTAAATGACCTGCATATTAGCCCTACAAAAGCATTTCTAGTGATACTTCATTTCACTTGTCCTGCAGCACGCAAAATTCACAGCAGTTGGATTAAATTTTGGTCATCCAAAAATCAAAAAGACAGACCTGGGCCATTCAAAAATCTTAAGGTCATGATATACCTTGAGGCATTGAAGCTCAAATCCCAATTAGAGGTGAATAGGCTAATAGAAAATCCACGGAAGCAGATCTAGTAAAATTTATATCGATAGCTCCAAATTGGACAACAGAATGTGTACCATATTTTCAGCTGATCTGAACTTAAGGCTATCACGTCGCTTGATGGACCATTGTGGTATTTTCCAAGCTGAAGTGCTAGTGGTTCTTGAGGTGGCGGACTGGCTGATATATAATCAGATATTTGAAAGTAATTTTGTATTTCCGCCGGTTGTCAAGCGGCTACAAAGGCTCTTGCTAAAAATTACATCTCCTGGAGGGTTGTTCTTTACAAGTTGTCGAGACTTTGTGCCAGGGCAAAAGAATATTAAAGGAAACTATGCAGCAGATAAACTGGCAAAAGGAGGTACACTTTTGTCGGAGGTGGCATATATTATGTCTTTTTTGATGAAAAATTTAGTAAGCTTTAACCACAGGATAAACACTTCAACAACTCTCTCTTTCAATAACTATATCTAATAGTGTTAAGTTTAGATATAATCTAATGGCGGAAAATGTCACAAAGATATAATTTGTACAGCCCCAAATAAGATTGATAATGGTATAAAAAAGTCCATTGATTGAGACCACTGAAGAAGACAATAGGAATACCCACAAAAATATATTGTAATTAGCCGGAAGATTTCCATATCTTCAAAAACCTTCACAAGCAGGTTTTCAAATTTTTGATGGCACAGGATTTCATAATGAAAGAGATGAAGTAATGCTTTCGCCCATGGTTTTCTACAAGAAAATGTCCTAAGCTCCATTTTTTTTTTATATATATATATTTTAACTTTAACGAAATCTATGATACCATAAGCAGTGGATTACAGTAAAACCATGATATTTTGATTCTAAAAGAAAGTAGCAATGTTACTATGTGAACACTTGCATAACATTTCAAACAAAAAAGTCTTCTGCTTAGCTCTTAGCCTCAGATCCTTTAATGGAAACATAGCAATAAGTACCAGAAAAAAGGTCAAGAAAATCATCAAGTGTACAAAGAACACCAAAGTATGCAATACGAAAATCTTGGCAGAGTCAATATTGTCAAAATATTTGGCAAATATACCAATGATTACAAGAGTACCTCAGCAATGAAATTTGGCAATGCTTTCTTAAAAGTGAAAGTTGAAATGGCTGGTCTTAACAGTTCTGGCTAGAGTGGTCACAAAATAAAAACTAGTTTCAGCCAGACTAATTGCAGTTAAATCCAAGTCTTGAAAGCTTGAAATTTTGGATACATTTCAGGGGAGGACTCTCTAGAACAACGGCTAGCAACAGGCAGACCGTCAAAGGTCAAAATTTGGATCGTAAATATTTTCAAATAAATTACGCATCTATTCAATTTAGTCAACCCAAAAAGGTATTGGTTGGGAGAAATGAAGGTCGGAGACCAGTACGGCAACCTAGGAAACGCTAGTTTGACTCGGTCCATGAGGAAAGTTCATTGCTGCTCAGATTTAGAAATTGAAAAACATGGTCAATGGACCGAGACATTTAGAGGCGCTTGTCGCAGGAAGCGAAGTGCTTCGATGACGAAGAAGAAGTTTTGGAAATTTGACTCTCGCATTCCCTCTTAGAGTAAGTTCTTATGCTATGTACTCACTCCTTGCTAACTTTTCTAGTTGGTAGATTAACCGTTTAGAAACTATACTATATTCTATTATATTCTCTCTTACGTGAAGGCAGCATTTTCATGTACCATAAAATAAGAGTGTACACTGTTAGGGAGTCGTTAGTTAGCACCCACGAATATTTTATTCCAATGCTAGCAAGTGATGCCACTGATAGGTTGTACCCGTCGTGGGGGATCAGGTTGACAATTACTTTTCTTGTTGATATTGGCATTGTCTTTAAAATATTTCCTCCAGAACCAAAAAACAAAGAATCAACGGATGCGGCCCAAGAAACCAATAATAAAAAGCGATCCAAAACGATTGGGCAAGCACTGCTAGCGAAACCCACCAACCGCTGACCCTACGCAAATGTCAAGCAAGAAATCAAGGGAGAAGTTAAACCACAGGATATACAAGCAACTGTCGGAGCTGCACGGTTGACTTGTTCAGGTGAAACAGATAAAGACATGTTCCATGATGCAATCAAAAAAGTTCTTGGAGAGAATGCCGCACTCAACCCTATAGCCAATCTCGCAGTTAGGCATAGTGACTGCGCTATAGATTTTCCCGAGATATGATACCTAAGGACGAGGATTTCCTTGTTTGAGCGGGCCAAAAATTAGTTTAAACGAGCTTAATAATAAGGGGTAGTGCAAAGCCACTATTGAAGTCACTGCGAAGAAAGCCGAATATTTGGTAATAAGTGAAAAAATCAAACTGCAGGAGAGGGTGAAGGCATTCCTCTCCGATGCTTCAAAAGCCTCGGATACGAGAATTCCACACAGGGTTATATGAAGATCGACAAGAGCTTCGTGTACTGTAATACCGGATAAACATGGACAAGAAGAAGACCAGACTATTTGAAACATATTCCAGATAAAGTGCTAAGCTTTCCTGTAAGCCCTCACAAAAGCCACTTCGTGAATGAGCTGTATCCTACAAATTAATCTACATCAAATCACTAAAAACTACTCGAACAGTTTGCGAGAGAAAGGGAAGCTGACTTGCTGCTGCTCAGTGAGCAAAATCATAACAGAAACTCGCCAATATAAATCTGGTACTACTACGATCTGGGTTTGTAGCAGCGTGAGTGAAGGACCAGGGGCAAGGAAATGATTTCGTTGGGGTCCGGTGTTCAAAAGCTACACTTTTTTGTATGTCTACAAAATTTACCATTGCCATTTGATCACATTAGGCTCAATGCTTTAAAGGACGCTGTTTTGAGCACAAACCAACATGTGCTCGTCGCAGGTGATTTCAAGCTAGAGCAATTGAATGGGGTATGCAACAGCCAAATTTTTGGGGCGAGTGGATCCTGTATATGACAGCTAGAACCAGGCTCGTTGTATTGAAAATGGGCCACAGCCCTACTTTCCACCAATGAAGCTTCGTTGGAACCAAATGCACCATTCACTTTGGAGGCCCTCGTACCAAGAGTTAAAAACTTGGTGAGTTTTAGAGGACTACACCACTAGTGATAACGAATTTATAGTACTTGAAATCCATGACAGTGCTTGCCGATGCCAATACGCTCAGTCTTCTGGGTTCTGATAGAATGCTTGGAGGTTTGATGTTGAGAGGTTTGCACTAGTACTGACGCCATGATCGCCGCTGGCGGAAGCTTTGGTGGGTATGGAGGACTTGTAGCTAAGGATGTGGTTTGCTCTACAATGAGAATCATTACGTCTGCCTACAAGCTATCTATGCTTCACTGAAGATCCCGGCACAGCAAGCTCACAGTTTACTAGTGGTCTCCTAAAATCGCTGAAAAGCGAAGAGAGTGTCACAAGCTCCTTGCGGGCACAAACTTGGGAAGAAGCATGCACCAAACTAGCAGTATATAAGTCAGCTAAAAAATACCTTTGCGTTCTCATCAACAGCTGTAAGGACAGCTGTTGGAAAGATCTGGTGGACGACATAAACAGGAATCCGTGGAGCCTGAGCTATTAGTTCGTCGAGTGGGGGATCGCTGCCCAAAGGTTGCCCTGCTCAAACAAAGCGTGAAGGATAGACGGGATTATGCGGGTTCTTTTCTCTGCTCTTTCCATTAATGTTGAGGTCATCAACAATGAAGCAGCAATAAAATGATCACTTTTCACGCAGATAGAACTGGAGAAAGCAGTCTTATGTATGAAGGCAACAAAGACTCCAGGAGCAGATGATACTCTAGCTATGGTGCTAGAGATGGTCTTTCAATTTAGCCCTTACTTACAGCCCATACGTTCAATGCTTTTCCGTGCGAGGAGATATTTCCAGAGTGCTAGAAGGTGGGAAAATGCATGCCGAACATCAAGGAAAAGGGGAACTTCGAGTCATCGTCTGCACAGTGCCTGCTATGTATGCTAGAAAGGGCCGGGAAAGTGCTCAAAAAATGCATCAGGGGAAGATTACCTGACGCAATTTATGCTGCGGGGGAGCTATCTCTACGGCAGTATGGTTTCAGAACAGATCGCTTTACTATCGATGCAATTGGAGAAGCGACAGTTATTCTACTGGTTACTCTTGACGTTAGAGATTCTTTCAACTGTGCAATACGTGCAAATATCCTGGGAATCCAAGTACCAGAACATTAAATCCGGATCTTGAGAGAAGAATATGAAGGTAGCTAAAGGTGATAGTTAAATTGGGTGTTCCTAAGGCGTTCATTCTTGGTCTAAATTTATAAAATATCTCATATTATAGACTACTGAGGCTTCGCTTTCCGGTTGTATCACGCTTGATCGACTATGCAAGATGATGTTATAGCACTAGTCATTCAGTGCACTGTCAACTAGGTATGCTAATGTACAGAGTGAGGGACTGGATGACTGCTCAATGGTTAAGTCTGGCACTGGAGAAAAGGATTCTCCAGAATAAACACTATACGTACGCTGAACAATCTCCGGGTCACTGGTGTTTCAAAGGTGTTACACATCGCCCTCCTTGTTAGAGAGGACAGAAATATCTACTTGTGTAGAAGCGAAGGCGATGAAAATGCGATTCCAAAAGAGGAAAAACAAGGCTGTCTCAGCCATTGACAACAGTTCTGGAAGAGCAAAATAAAGGGAATATGAGCTACATACCAGATTTCTGACCTTAAACTCTGGCTCAACCGAGGGTATAGTGAGAATAATTTCTATCTGTCCTAGCTCCTGAGTGGACATAGATGTTGTAATGAATCATGCGACGCCGCTGGCTACCACTACTAACACACTTTGCTGCCAGGTGACTTGCCATTTCAAGTTGGTTGCGACGAGCGCACATCCCACGTCAATTTTGTCGTGGGATGTCAAGAAGATTTGACAGCCACATGGGAGGAAAGTGTGGAAGTAGTGGCCGTCACACAGGAAGAAAAACTCTCCCACTAATAGGTCATCACTGATATCCATCGACTATTCCAAAAGTAGTAAAGATATCAGAAATTGGAATTGGTAAGTCGGTGAATGCAAAGTTTGTTTTTCCGCTTCGAGTAAAATAACGTTCTGTGATGTTTAGGTTAACCGCGGACATCATCAATCGATCCATGCAGAGATGCGCAAATGCGATGGATGTCCGTATTTGCCTAGATTAAAGTGCCGCATTAAACAACAACCGGACAATACGAATGGGCGATTGCCTGCCGGAATGTATCCCCAATTTGGAGTCAGTAGCTCTTACTGGGAACAATGTTCAAGAGTTGGGCGATTTGGAACCGCTCACGCACCTCAAAAAGCGGGAAACATCGTGCTTGCTTGTAAACCCCGTATCTACAAAGCCATATTACAGTGAGTATGTAGCATATAAGTTAAATCCGATCCAACCTGAAGGACTTATGAAGTAAACTTGCCAGCGAGTGCCGCGACCACCCGTCGGTACTCCTAAAACCCGGACGAACCAAGGCTGATCCCATCACTAGCTATGACCAAGCCCCAGACATGACTCCAATTCTGCTGACTCACACCACCAAACACAGTCCTCCCGAAGTTCTACAACTGACGCCATCCTTTGTCGAGGCGGACGCGCAGGGAAATGATAGCGAGGCGAAAGTTCCTTGGCATGTCAAACCCTTCCACGTCAGACTGCGAAATTATTTGGCTACTCGACAGCGCATCTTCCATGAGGAGTTGGCTACAACTGTCCCACCGCGAAGAAAGCGAGCCACGCGTCGGATGCGGAGCTTCTGGAGAAGGGTCAGGCAATCGAGGAAGGTGCTGAAGGACATACACGTAGACGTAAAATCATTACAATGTTTTCAGACTTACCTGCGCAAGATTGATATGTCACAGTCTCGTGATCTCGTGGTATTTGCCTGCGAAAATGGGGCACGTAGCACAGTGAGCTCTTTAGCGAAATTGGAGAGCTTTCTCGGGAAACTTTTACCGTTGAGATTTTACTTGGATAGCTTTGATAGCTGAAAAAGGCAGACTGAAGTATCGGGAAGCCTTGTGAATAGAGGGGTCTCTTTTTGGCAATGAGCTCCTCTTCTTTCCTTCCTGAGATAACATAGAGGGATTCGTGGAAAATGTACTCATTTCTAGCCGTAGGAAAACAAAGATTGGCTTCAAGAAATCTGTCAAATGGTTCCAGGCTAGGTTCTCTGATTGAATCGGGTGGTGCTTAGTGGGGAGTTCAGAAGCATTGATTGCTTAGGGATCCTCTCCTCAGGACGTAACTTTAACTCTCTAACACAAAAAAAACATAAGTTATGCCTAGAAAGGCCAAAGACTACGTACTAACTTTATTTAGAAATGCTGGACCCTGTTCCAAAATGCCAGCTTGGTCACATCAAATTTTGATGCCCCATTTGGTGAAAGCTGGATGGACACAAGGAGGGTCTTTAATTCCTTCTTTTCTTTCGTGCGTCTAAGCTGTCCTATGAAGTATACATCACTATGCCTAAGGTATAGCGCGAATTTGTTGCGGAGTTTAACGAGGGAAACAGTTAATTGAAAAGCTTGAAACAAGTCAGATTAGCACGAACGAGCTTCTAGGTTTTGCAAACCAATTAGTAACTCAAGCGAAATTTTCTGAACATAAAAACTTGGCGCAAATAAAAATTTCATATTTTGAGTTCAAAAACTAAAACATGGTTACTAGTCATTTAAATTAAATGTGTCTAAACACGAGGGGTGACAAACATTTTTTGTGCATTTCTCCTCTCCATACACCCCTTAAAGCAAAATGTATCAGTTTAACACCTATTTTGAAAAATTATCATAAGACATTTCATTTGATACCCATATTTTATATATATATTTTTTAAGGTTCACCCCCTAAATTCAGAAACCAACCTTAAAAGCTTTAGAAGCATTTTTTTAGTTAAAAGGTGGGTCCCGACAGCAAAGGTCTAAGAGGAGTGATAGCGCAAAGAAGAAGAAAAATTCGATCAGTAGACAATGATCCTTTTTTGAGAACATTCAGAGGTGCTTATAGAAATCATCAAGTGTCAGTTTTTTACAGTAAAAACTTCTTGTATTTTATTTATTTAATTGATTTTATTCAACAAAAACACAGCCAACTCTAAGAGCTTTGCTCTTTCATTCTTTCTGCTACACTATCCATCCATTGTCCAACACGTTTCACCATATCAGCCCAAGCTTCACGGATTTTCTGCAAAAAATCATTGGCTTTTTCCTGAACGGGAGGGACACTATCCTGAGTAACATTACCCTCATTTCCTGGAGCTTGACGTTTACGACGCTCATTGATATGTGCAACCAATCCAGCCTTGTGTGCTTTTACAACCTGCTTAAGTGGTTCAAAGGCGAACAACTTATCAAAATGCAAAGATGAGTTTAAAGAACGTCGCTTTCGTCGATTTTTTTCTTCAGATGATGCTGAACTTGATGATCCTTCAGAACCTTGACCTCCAACTTTAACATTTTTATCAATTCCAAACTTTTGACCAAATACAGTAGCACTTCTGCTACTTTGTGCAGAGACTCCTTGTTTTGCAGCATCCATTGCAGCTTGAGCCCCTGCTGCAGCCATTGATGCTCCCATTTGAGCCATTTCTTGAGCCTTGCTCGCGGGGTCGTCGCGTCTCTGGCGGGATAATACAGCACATTCCACTGAGAAGGACTAAAGTATAAATTTGATATATAGAAGTCACAAGCATATCGATATAGAAACACTTTATACTTACCTGTAAAAGGATAGCGAATATAAATGCTAGAAAACAGAGCATGATTGTAATAACGCGCACTGAACTAATAAAACTATTCCCATGTTATAAGCTCTCCCACTTTTATAGTCCCTCCATTTGGTGGAAATAAATCTCTTTTATTCAGTGTTGTCACAGAATCTTTCAATCAAATGTAATTTGCGTGTTGTGAGTGTTTGATTTACTAAATACAGTATTTAAATATTAGAAATTAGATTTAGATTAATGAGTAACAGGTGATTTATGTAGATTGAAAAAAAATTACAAATTGCAATTATAATAATTTAATTACTATTTACATGCATTCAATGAAAAGACTCTCAGAACATAGTATGTCCAATGTAGCCTCAGTGAATAGAATCATTTGATTGGAATTTAAGATCAGAGACCCATACAATATGAAATTGCAACTGATGTTATTGTAATGATTGCATTGCCTCTATGGTAGGAATTGTATGATATTTCATCGAAGTAATTTTAATTTTCAATTAGATATTTAAAGTGCAATGTCAACCACTGCGTTCCAGCCACGGCTCAAAGTCCTTTACAACAGTGAAAGACTAGTATAACCTGATTAATTTACACTTTCTATAAAACAAAACTGGCATTTTGCTTGTAACTTCCTTGTTCTCCTTTATATTTCCCGCCCTCTAAAGTAAGAACCTATAATCGGAGAGAAGCTTGTATCGTTTGACAAATGGAACTGACATTATTTCTGGGCAATCCTGACAGCCAACAAAGGCAAACTGGAGCTTTGAGAGACGTCGTGGTTGTTGAGGTCACTTTTCTAGTAGTGTGCTCCTCTCCCTTCCTTCCTGACAGAGAAGAGATTCCTGTAACGTGAAGGCACCTCAAGCCGTAGGAAAATAAGAGCTGGCTTGAAGTAATGTGTCAAACGGTTCCGGGCTAGGTTCTCTAATTGACACGAGAGGTGCTTAGTGGGGAGTTCAGAAACATTGATTGCTTGGGAGTGCCCCTTTCAGGGCGTAAAGAGTCCCTACCGTAAACATAAGTGATCCCTAGATAGGTCGAAGACTACGTGCTAGCTTTATTTTGAAATTCTGCACCCCGTTCAAAAATACCAGCTCGGTCACTCCAAATTTTGATGCTCCATTTGTTTTTCTGAAAACTGAAACTCTTCCTTTTGTTATTAGATTTCATTGAAGTAATTTTAAACAGGTATGTAAAGTAAAAATATCAACCAATGCGGTGCGGTCAAGGTGCCAAAATCTTTTAAGGCTGTGATATACTCTTGTAACTTGCTTAGTTTGCATTTTTTATAAAACAAAACTGGCATTTTGCTTTTAACTTCCTTGTTCTCTTTTATATTTTTCCGCCCTCTAAAGGAACATTTTTTGGATTATGCTCGAAAGTCAACCCATCAACTGGCATCGTATTATGAAGGTACCACACATACTCGTATATTGGATAATCTGAGCCATGCGTCTTATATTGTCAATTCTTGTACACTTTAAAGTAGCAGAGATGTCTCAGTTAAGATTGCTTTCATCTGTTTTCATGTGGTTAGTCAAACCTATGTTAAACATCCAAGTTTACTGGTTGAGTAAGGAATCACTAAAAGCTTAGCCCTACTTTAATAGTGACCTGTTATTGGGATTCATACAGGGTTTATCTTTGATTTTCTGTTTCATATTTTGTTATTTAATGCCCACCCACCTAATGCAATCAATTTAGTAGGATTTATTGTTTTTATCATTTGATTTAGAAAAGCTCTACAACTTTGCATGATTAAAAGCTATTGACTATATTACGCTGGTCCTCTTGAAGAGCTGATCACTCTCTTTAAACCTTATATTTTGTAAACTGACCGATGGTTGATTTCAAATTTATTTGTCTAACGAGGCCTCTGTCAACATAATGACACTTTTTTTGACAATGGCGTGGTTCATTTTTCTTCTAAGTGCCGCTTAAAATGAAGGACCGATAGCAGCATGACCAACATTTAAAATTAGAAAGTTATTGGTTACATCTCGGCAAATCTGACACTTGACTGACTCCAATGAACAAAAAAATGTAAATAAAAGCATACAAAATGGAATAGGCATCTTCTTTATTAGAGCAGATTCCTCATTGTATCCAGCACCACCCAATTTGTGATTGAACCAACGTCGAATTCTCTTTCCATTGTTATAAACATGAGCAGTCGAGCAGCGAGGAGTGGCTGCTCCTGAGGAGATGGGCTCGTCACCTCGTCAAAACTGCTTAGTTTGTTGTTTCACTGGGTTGAAGTCAACTACACCCACCAAGTTTCAATTATTTAGGCAGGGGTGAGTGGTACACGTCAGCCACTTCAACACCATTCGGCTTGACATTCCCCTTGTAATGCGACGATCTTTTATCGGAAAAATAACGGTTGCTTTTTGTACAATGTTTGCTTTTGTCTCAAGCGTCCTTTTCCGCTAACTTTAACAAGACAAACAAATTTTGAAATACTGTAGAGTAGCTAAATTGACACATACTAGTCATAAAGCATTTCCAAAGACAATTAAAAATTGATCGGAATGTCTTGTAGAATGGAGTACGCGTGATCAATATTTTATAGTGCAGCTTCGTGGTGCGACAAGAACCACCTCATATGATCCCGCAAATTGCTAGTCGATATGCAGGCGTACGTGATCCTCAAGCGAGGTTCAGTCTTCTCTATAGCTCACTGACACTTCTGCCAGACCATAGGCGCCCGTGCCCTGTACTAAATACTCCGATTCACCGCAGCTTCTAGGATGCCATTGTAAGGAATTTGGGTAATTTAACAATTATTGACATCAGTTATAGCATATCGATCATTTCACGAAACCAGTTTTTGTATCAACGTGTCGGATGATGACATAGTCACCGAACTCAAAGGCTCTGGCTGGTTTGCTATGATGCAAGAAATATTCTACGTTATCATTTTGTGGTTTTACAATTGATTTCCCGGGCTCAGAGTGAACTTACTGCAAATTTAGTGCGTTTTCGTTACCAAACTTGTCATTCAAATGTTTCATTAATTCGTCAAAAATTTGTCCACGATGTTCTACACCCAATGAAAGTTTGATTGCCGTTGGCTTGTGTCAACATTCATATCACAAAATATGTTGGTAACAACACGCTTGAAATTGGCAGGGACGTTTTTCAGCCCAAAGGCATTTCTAAATATATATATACTAGCCATTTGGTGTGACAAATGCAGTGTATTTTATGCAATCAGTGTGCGTAACCACTTGATGAAATCCTCTATCTAGATCAAAAGTCTAGGGACTCACAGCAGCCAGGAGCATTGGGGGATTCCTTGTCTGGTACTTCCTCTTCCCCCGCTAGAAGAGGGACCATCAAACTAGTAGCGACTCATGGCATAACAAAACGAAACTTGGCTCGAAGTAATGTGTCAAACGGTTCCAGGCTGGGTTCTCGGGTTGACAGGGGAGGTGTGGGTCGTCCAGTTGACTTCTTACGAGCATGGAAGTCCCACACTCTATGCGTTAATGACATTTGACCTCCTAACCACAAAAAAAATAAAGATCAAAAGTCTTAAACTACTTTCTTCATCGAGATACTCTAAATACACATTCTTATTCCACCAGCTTTCTTCTTAACCAGTCCAGTAGCAGAAGCATAATGGACATGACTTGGCCTGATCACGTTATTTCATATCAGATTATCAATCGTATTACGTATCTTTATACAATCAATTGGAGCTAGGGGGTGGAGGAAAATGAATAGGCATTTCTTGATGCAGTTGGGTTCTCATTTTGTAATCATTATCTACCCTAGGACCATTGACGTCAGTGAACTTATTTTTTTGGTTTGCGCAGTTTGGACTTCTGTTTTTAAACTAGATCGGACCTTAGTCTTACCACGATAAGGATTGGTGCTATGTAAGTGCATTACAATTTTCATTAATCCCAAGTGAGCGGAAGCTAGGAATGCCAGCTTCACGTAGCCTCTCTAATTCTTTATTGAAATTATCAGTAATACACATAACGTGTAAAGAATGCAGCTTAACTTTATTCCGAAAATTAATCAAACACTGAATGTTTTTACTCAAACAAATTTTTTCTGTGGCACTTCTGTACTACTGATTCAATTTTTCTCGCTGTCATTGGCACACCTTCTATTATGGTTTCAAAAACAGAATCATTGATCATTTCTTGTAACGTTTTAGCTGTAACTCCGTGATGAATAGCACTCAGCAATTTTAGTACGTTTTGGACACACAGCAAAATGATGTTGAACGGATTAACACTTTAAGCACGCGTTGGCTGATCTCTTTTCTCAGGGCAGACACTTTGATAATGGCCAAACCATTGGCATTTAAAACAGCGCACTTCTTTCGTGTCAGTCATCAGTTTGGCATCAATTTTAGGAGCAGTTATCAGTTAGAAATTGGTTCTAGCAGCAGTGTTCACAATGGATTTTTTCGTATCGATTAAGCAAAGCTTTCAATTCAGCAACAGTGGTTGGCCTATATAACAAAGAAATTGCATTTGTATATTCCGCTTTATCGATCTCAGCCCTACTTGGGATATTCTGGAATTCATATAGGTAGCACTTCAATGACTCATCACTTTCACGGGAACATTTGTTCAGTTGGTGGTACACATCGACCAGCGAATATTGTTTACGAAATTTGAGCCGCATGGCATACCATAATTCATCAAAGTTGTTGGCGCACTCCGTTGGAACCATATGTCGGCTGTACCGTCCAATTTCTGTCGCAACAAAAGAAATTTTACCTCAATTCCACATTGTGCAGGTGGTCGAAATCCGATAGCCACCTATTGACTTTGTCATATAAGTTTGACATCGACTTCACAACTTCGGGCAAATTAATCACTTGGTTTTGTTGCCCGACCGTAGGTTGTTCAATTTCCCTCTGTAGTAGTAACAGTTCGCGTTTCTGCCGCAATCGTTCGATTCCTTCTGGTAGGTTATGTACACTTTTCTCATTTTTGCTAGGTGACACAGGCCTCTGTATGGGATCAGAGCTCAAATCACATTGATTGGCATCAGGCACGCTGGCCTCAGGTCAATGGGTATCACATGGGTTGGCTTCAACATTTTTCATGAACTGTTGTTCAATATCAGCATATGAAGCTCGCAACTGAGCAGCTGATGCACTTGGTGCAATGTCTACACCAGCCACATGCAATGCAGCCATCAATTACAGTCGGTTCATTTAATTTTCCATAGTCCCATACTGTCTTCCGTATTTTTGAGCTTCGATTAATATGCTAAATGGGCAGCTAACCCTACACCTGAAGTTGTAGACTTAAACAATGCCTTATTTCAAATTTATTTGTCTAACTAGGCATCTGACCTTACCGCTGTCAACAGACTGACCGTCTTTTTTACAATGGCGTCATTCATTCTTCTTCCGCGTACTACTTAAAATAAAAAACAGATGGTATTACGACCAACATTTAAAATTAGAACGTTATAGGTTACAAATATGAAATTTTTATCTTCCTGCAGGACACTTAGGCGGGGCATTGAGAATTTAATCAATTTCTTCAATAACTCTCCTGCGTGTCGTCAGCTTTTTGACGCGATGAGGATCATATGTAGTAAGTGACTGAAAATTGAGCACTAAAGCTACAATGTGAAATGTCACTTCTGACGTTCGAAAAGGTGAAAGTGTCGGTCAACTTTCGAATGGATTAGGATAGGTGCAAACCTTGCGCCATTGCATTAATATGTTGAACACAAATAACAAGATGTCTGCTCTTCCCCAGGGAACATCAAATGGTTGATCTACGGTAGGCTCAAATTCAGAAGTGGATTGTCCTATTCCCGAAGACGTTGTGTGGCAACGCTTATACATGCGAGAGTGGTATCAAAGGCATACTTTTGTCGAGCCTAACTGTCTCTATTTATTAAATTAGCATACTTAAATTTAACAATAATCTAAGCTACGTTCGATGAGCGGTATCATATTTTTCACAAACCGGAGGTCTCAACGATTGTAAGACTGCGGAGGCTGCAATGGGCTGGACACATGAATCGTATGGACGAACAACGAATACCCAAGAAGGTATTCCTTGGGAAAACTGAAGGCCGGAGGCCAGTGGGGAAACCGAGAAACGCTGGTCTGACTCGGTCAACGAAGACATTTCATCGGTGCTTGGATTTCGGAATTGGAGGACGCGGTCAATGGACCGAGACAGTTGGAGGCGCTGTTTGCAGGAAGCAAAGGCCCAAGAGGGGCTGTAGTGCTAAGAAGAAGAAGAAGAAGCTACGTTAATTTTTCAAGTCTAATTAATATTCCGATTTCGTATTTATTTTAAGAAGAATAATTGTACATTAAAATAATAACTTCGCTAATAAAGTTTGTCTTGAGGATACTCTTTTTGTAGCACATTAACCTAATGAAGCGTCACTGATCTAAAACAATCTTAAATTGCCCGTAACAACTCATGCGACCTATCAACTGGTGCAATTTCTTGTTAAGATTAATCATAATTTTGTTTGTTAAATATTTTAGAATAGGCATAAGTTGCAAATAGTTTGCAAAGATTTTCAATCATGATAGAAAAACCTTCTGCATGGTCTGTTTTTCATTTAATCTATTAACCTAGCAACTATGAAAGATATTGAACTGATTTTTACTCGTATACCATCAGCCAGCCTTGCTTTAGAGAGGTAGATGCTGCCAGCCACTCTTGTTTTATCTGCAAACGTTTAGACAAGCAGCGTGGTGATGTTTTCAATGAAATTGGAAAGTTCTCTAAGGAAATGATGAGCCGGTGGGATACTAAGATCGGTTGACAAAAAGAACCGTGTGGCCTAATATGCTTAAGTAGCCCTGAATGATAAAAAAAGAATTGAACTTTAGGAGATATTGAGGGTAGAGGAGTCTCTTTTCTTGTAATCCTCGTTTCCCCCTCCCTTTTTGCTAAAAAATGTGTCCCTGTGATCCAAAAGTGCCTCTAGGTATAGAAATATGAGCCATAACCCGAAGTAATGTGTCAAATGATTACAAGCTAGGTTCTCAAGTTGGTCGACGAGGTCTTTAGCGGGTAGACTAGAAGCATTGCACGTTTAGGAGTCCCCTTTCAGGGCGTGAACAGCCTTCGCTTTCCTACCACAAATAAAAATCAGCCTTGCTTCAGTGCAATCAGTTCATTTTTTTTCTCCAGCACTACAGCCTATTTCGGGCCTTCGCTTAGAGATAGTTAAAGTATCTCATTATCTTGATCACATGTATTAGCACTGCACAAGGTGATATGTTCAGTACGACGATTTGGCCTTATTTCTGTCCAGCAGCTGCAGTGCGATCTGATTTTAAGCCATAAATGAGCAAGCTTATAGTCCATCCAACAAATCAGTCGAAAAAAATCTCGTTGTCACCAACGGAATTCGAACCAGGAACATTCGCCTAACACAGCTAGTACTCTAACCACTACAGTACACGGACAACGCAGTCAATTTATGCTTTTGTAATTTTTGACATAAAATCACGTCAAAATTTGGTATGAAGATTGAGCAGATTGGACCAAATGACTCTTTTGAAAAAAAGGCTGTCAAACGATCAAAATCACTCATTCAATCTGCTGTAATGTTTTCTTTTTTTTTCATTTTTTTTTTTCCTTAAGCGGCTGCCGCTCAAAAATTTGAGAAATACGTTTCCCCAAAAGAAATTAGTCATAGGGTAACCTTATCGAAAAAACGCCAAATCCACAAATAACAACTTCTTATCTCTAGACAAAAATAAAATGCACTTCTAGACGCCACAAAGATTTCAAATGCTCATGGCCTTAGTTGCTGCTGTTTTCATTGCGATTTTCAGGCACTGACAATGTCGTGATTTCATTTTGTATTTCGTTCGTTTTTTCTTTGCGACTTTGAACAAACAAAATAAAACACGGAGAAAAACGTGCTATCAGTGTTCTTTTTGTGGTTCAAACAAAATTTTATTGCTTAATACAAAGTCCATTCATGTCGACGTATTTAATTGAGTGACTTTTATTGAGCGCTTTTATTCATGCATGCATTGAACGAATGTGCAATACACGTATTGAGTGTAGTACACAAAGTTATAAAAAAAATAGAAAAGAAGAATATTTAGTATTCGTCTGGACAGTTGAGAGAGATTGTTGATGTTATGAATCATATTTGTTGTGTACGTTAAAGAACTGTTATAGGGGTGAATGAAAAGATGTTTTTGCTTGTAAGATAATATTCTAGAATGAGGTAAAATTTCGAAATAGCAGTCGGCCCTGGTTTCGTTTATTAAGGTAAAACTTGCATATATATGAAAAACAGTTAAAAAAGCTTTAAGTAAATAAAGAATATCGGAAACAATAAATGAGTCAGTATCAACCACAGAATATACATTTCTATATGTATTTATTCTATAGTCTATACTCACTAACTAATCTTCTAATAGTAATTGACCTCTAGTAAGCATTATGTGTCACACATAATCGATTCACCAACTTTACTTTTCATATTTTCGTTCACAACAAGCTTTTGTATGGAGTTACGTACATTCATGTGTCTCAAGGTTATACAGCAAGTTGAGTGAATTTGTTCAAACATTTCCTGCGGTAAAAGTATATACCTGTTTTGTGGAGAACAAAGATGAGAAAATCATTACATTTGCAGTAGGGTTTTGTAGCTAGCTCTATAATAAATACGAGTAAAATAAATAAGTAAAAGCTGACATGCACTTTTTTGGTATTGTCAACTGACTTGGGTGTTGAAAACTCCAAGTTACAATAGTCCTACTAGGTTTGACAGTTTTTCTATCAGCAAATTCTTAAACCTATAAAATCATCCTAAAATTTTTTTTACTATGATAACCAAATTAGACTTTCAAAATTAATTCAGCAAAAAAGATTCAACTGAAAATAATATTTGTTTTTTGTTTTTGAAGCCAGTAAAGTCTAGTTTTATCCAAAATTTTCTCTACGCTAAAATAGTATTCCAATCAAAATTTTATTCATTCCATAAGGCTCAACATAAGACGCCGACTTAAAACCAGGCCATCACGTGTCTCTTTGACTTAGAGATTTTTTACTTTAGGTACTCAAGTTATTTCTGAACTATCTAGTCAAGTTTTACCTTTTGCTTGAAAATAAAGCTTAATTTGATACTTCATATAAAACTGAGCTTTTATCTATAAACAAAATTTAATTCTGAACTTTAAAATAAGCTTTTCTTTTTAAGGTATTGGCCAATCAATTGAATTTTCTTTAATAGTCGTCACTCATAAAAATTTATAACAAACAACCAACAATAAAACTGACCATCACAATTTTTTCCGAAATTGAGAGCAACTTCTAAAAAATAGTATTTGATAAATCTTAAAAAGTAAAAGTGAATTTAAATTCCAAAAACTCGATCTGTTTTAAGAAAAATAAACTAACTATAAAACCATTGCCTAAATTTTTAACTCAACAAATTTGTCAAGTTTCACTATCAAGTTATAAGTGATAAATTCAAACCAGATTGACCGGCTTATTATGGTCAAATTTCTAGACAGTGGTGACGAATTAAACTGAATTTTAATAAGGTATTATAATTAGTTTTCTGGTCTCAGCGTTGTTTATTTTCAGCAGAAAACTAGTGTCTTTTCCACTGGAGTTAATCTGAGATTTTCTCCAATTTTGATGTTGATTTGACGGCCTTTCTGCATGCGCCTCTGACGAATTTTAGCGCACACGTCTAGTCGGCACATTAAGTCAGACTAGTGTTAACCAGTGGTCAATCTGTGGTTCTGTTTTTACCTGCTAGTTTATTTCTGGCTCAACTAGTTCTGATAATAAATCTAATGATTCCGTCACAGGTTAATCAGCTTTAAACTACCTCACACTAGTAAACTTTTTATAAGGCTATTGCTTAATTGCTGTTGAATAAATTTGATTTGATTAAATATGTTCATTATTGCCTTTAAAAGAAAGAAGCTGAATTACAATGAAGCAGTCAAATGAAAAATTGAACACTGGCAAAAAATGTTGAGAAGGTGTCAAAAATTGGTATTTTTAATTTCAAAACAATTTTCACCCAAAATATTGAGTTTTTTAGATTTTTGTTTTGGAATGCTTAGCTTTTTACCTTTAGCAGTTTAAGGCTCCAACATTAAGGCAGACAAACGTTTCTTCTTTCATTTTCAGCCATTAAGGGTTCCAACATTAAGGCAGGAAAACGTTTTTTCTTTCACTTTCAGCCGTTAAGGGTTCCAAAATTAAGGTAGACAAACGTCTAAAGCCTTTTATTTCAAAACATTTGTAAATTTTATTTTAAAATAATTGGGTATTTTATTTTTAAATTGTTTAGAAAGCCAAATGAAGGACGCGATCAAGAAACCGAGACAGTTATAGGCGCTATTTACAGGAAGCGGAGGCTCGAGAGGGGCCGTAGTGCTACGAAGAAAGCCAAGTCTAGCGATACACATATATTCCTCTAAAATTTGATCAGTCGTAATAGTTAGTGCAATTAACTTCACAATTCAGATGCTCCATTATTGTTCTATGGGTGCTAAGTTTGGTCTCTAGAATGGTGAAACAGCACATATATCCACAACGCCCTATCAATAAAAATTACTGACAGCGTGAACAGTGTTAGGCGTTAAAAAATAAAATGCTGAAGCCCTTTTCTTTTCAATATTATTTTGGCAGCCGGCATATGCACAGCGTAAGTTTATTAGAATCTCTGTGCTGAAATTCCACATTCCTTACTGGCACTGCAAATCTCGTTTATCCTTGGTATATCTTTTTTAAAGCACTGCCGCATCTATTTCGATGAGTACTTTCTATAGAAGCTTTCTCATGGTACTCCAAACACCTGGTTTTTAATCACATGTGAGACATGCTGTTAGTCTCATTAGGACTTCGTAAAACAAAGATGAGTCAAAGATGTCAGAACGCGTCTGTTCACACAACAAAGCAAGGCCCAACGGTAACAAAAATGTACAACAACCCTTTAGTTTCACGTCTTGTCTGCCGGTCTGGTGGACTGTCCATTGGTCTACTCGTCTGTCAAGCGGCCCGTGCATCCCAACAAGTTTCCTCGGAAACTATAGATACTACAAAATACAAACCTTGTGAGAAGGTCAGAAGTGGTGGTCTCCCATAAGTTAAGCTTTAATAAAACATTTCAAATTTTGTTGGAGGTCCTCCTTGTGCTGAAGAGGCCATTAAAGTTTTTTTTTTATCAAATGGAGTAAAGCTGGGTATCAAATGAAAGGCCTGGATTAGAATTTTTAAGAGTCGGAAAGGCAAAAACCATTTTATGGATCAGGAGGTGGCAAAGTGTATAAAAAGTTGGAGGCGCTTTTTGCTGGAAGAGCAGGCCCAAGAGGAGTTGTAGCGTTACGAAGAAGAAATCACTTTTATATAAAATATACCTTGTCTCTTTTCTTTGAAGAAGATAGCAACCTCATTCTTCACCTGAGTCTGTAAAGGGACCAAATTTTCGTTTATTCTGCCCAGTAGTTCAAATATGATATTCTAGATTACCCTGTAAGCCCCTCCTCGTCAAGGTGAAAATATAACTTGGAACTGCTTGGCACATAACTTTGGGCTAAAATAGGCGCCTCAAAGCACTGTCGACCTGCAGGGTTATTATTCGTCGAGGAAGGAGGGTGAAAAATGAAGCAGTGACAATGCTGTGAAAGGTACTGCAAAATAACGCAGCCACACAAAAAAAAATTTAATATGCTTTTTTGGCAATGTATGTTGTCCGTAGTACTTGTATGTTTGCCTCCTGATTAAGAATTTGATATCAGAATTGGTCCACAACGTCAGGTTTTTTCCCCTAACCCCAAAAAACCCGAGGTCAAATTTTGAAAATTCAAAATAAAGGGATCCACTATGGCCGACGAGGAACCAATACGGCAGATTAGATTTCTGAAAAACCGCAAATTAGTAATTAGTTCTTCTGATCACGAACTTTAAGTCAGAGAAGCAACATTGGAAATAGCGGATTTAAATCAATATAGCGGCCAGGATGATCCAATATGGTGAATCAAATTTCTAGAAAACCAACATATTGCGATAAACTTTGAATATATGCCCATTTTTGAGGTCATTTTTCACAAATTCAGAATGAGAAGTGAGAAAATTTAAGATAATAGATCCTATACAGTGGATTATAATACAATATGGCCAACTAGGACCTAATAAGACAGATTAGGTTTCAATATGGCACATTCGATGTTGATCACTGGTCCCAAAAAGTCTAGTTCATCCAATTTGGCATTAAATTGTGTTTCCAACAAAAAATCAGCCATATTGAGTTCTGAAACACTGAGCAAATTGTACATAAAATTTATGTTTAGTGCCCCTACGAAACCCTGGTTATCCAGTTCCGTATGATTTAGATGAGTTTACAAAAATATGTTCTGCCATATAGGATCCAGAACTACCATTTTGAATCTGCCATCGATTCCAAAACCAAAACCTGTCGATATTTTAGATGTTCTCAAGTTTTTGATTTGAGTTTCATCATGGTGAGTTTCTTCGTTTGTGACGTCTTTAGTTTCTTGAATAAAGCAAATTCTTATTGGACGGCAGCACCTTGTACAAGATGGCACTGGGTTTTGCCAAATCACCTTTTTCTGATCATCAATATGGGATAAGAGCCGTAGTGGAACAAATGAACTCTGGAAGATGTTTGCGTTGCTATCTGTACTGCTTGGGAATTCTCGTTTAAATGTTTGTTGTTGTGAGCCATCACAACCCCATTTAGATAGCAATTCTAAATTGCTTCTTTCTTGTCCATCTAAATTTTCCAAAACTTCATCTAAATACTCACACAAGCGCTTCGAAGTGTGATGTAGAAGATCTTGTAGGTTGATTTCGAAACACGTTTCCGTTACTCTTATCGCCTCTCGCCGCGGATAACATTCCATTTTTGCTTTTTTTTAAAGCGAAAAACAAGGGTGGATATTCTTGTTAGCGGCTTGAATTATTTCGTATTGCTTTCTCAACCTGCAGTACGCAAACTTATTCGAGCAGCATAGGTTAACTGATTGCATAGCATTTTTTTCTCTCAAAGCCTTTGTTTTGCGCCTCTCGGTAGGTGAACTCGATTGATAGAGAACCTTTGATAGTCGCCCAGACCTTTTTTTCTCTAAGAAGGTTATGGTTTTATTAAGCCATAATTCATTTTTCTTCGAGAAACTTTCTTCTTTATTGCTAGCAGCTTCCTATTTTTGTCTGAATTGAAACTTGGAAGATTTTAAAATAGGCTTCAGTGAACTCTATTCATTTGCACGACATTTTTCGTCAATTTTTCGCTGCCAGCATTGTTTCGAAACGTCATAGAGTAGTTCCCTAGTCACTTTTATAACATTAACTTGAGTTTCTGAAATTTAAGCATGAAAAAGGATTTACCATGAAAATGCCTGATTTTATCCTCTTAAACGAATTAAATAATATCAAAAATCGGCCGGTAGATGCGGAACTTTTTTGTTTTTAAATATCAACAACAATAAGCAAACTTTATGTTTTACACAAAAATTAGAACTTAACTAGGCTTTTTCGAAATAAAAACACACTAAATTTATAGTCTCTAATATATGTGGTTAGCAGCGTTACTTTTTCAAGTATAATGAAAACAATATATATTTTTTATTCATGTCCATCATAGCTTCTTCTTAAATATCCATTAGGATTTTAAGTAAATTTTTCTACACACAAATAAAACAACTGTTTGAAATATAATATTTCGGAAAAAATATCGAAAATGAGCACAAGTGGTTTGCATGATGTCTAGGTGTCGACTGCTGGTACGGCTCGAGGAAGAGCGCAGCGGGAAAAATTATGTTTTGCTGTATGTAACGGTTATTAAACTTTCAAAGTGTGCAGTAAAAAGCACAATTTGAATTTAATCTTTTAAACGACTTTTGATCAAATTCTAATAAGAAACATTCCACTGTGCAGCGTACGGCAAATTTTAAATATGTGTACGTTTTTGAGGCCACTTATCACGAATTTAAACTCTGAATCGATGGCAGATTAAAAATGGTAGTTCTGGATCCTATATGGCGGAAGATATTTTTGTAAACTCATCTAAATCATCCGGAACTGGATAAACGGGGGTTCGTAGGGGCACTAAACATAAATTTTATGTACGATTTGCTAAGTGTTCCAGAACTCAATATGGCTGGTTTTTTGTTGGGAACACAATTTAATGCCAAATTGGATGAACTAGACTTTTTGGGGCTAGTGATCAAAATCGAATGTGCCATATTGAATCCTAATCCACCATACTGGATCCTAGTCGGCCATATTGTATTGTAATCCACCGTATTTGATCTATCATCTTGAATTTTCCCATTCTCATTCCAAATTCGTGATAAGTGACCTTGAAAACGGGCATATATTCAAAGTTTATCGCAATATGTTGGTTTTCTAGAAATTTGATCCGCCATATTGGACCCTGGTGGGCCATATTGAATTCAAATAAAGCACACATTGCCGTTTACAATGATCAACGGAGAGGTCTGCAATGCTACGACAAACAGGTCATCAACTGTGAGGTGCTATATATGCTATATTTTGCTAACTTAAATAACTAAGCAACAGAGAATTCAGAAGCCCTTAAATTTGGACTCTCAGTACCGCATACAAGAATCCGATTTTGAATCCTTAAATATACATATACAAAATAAATTTAAAGAGGAAACGGGGCTGATGGTGGATATTCCCAAGGCAGGTTTCTACAACTCTAATGACGGAAATACATTCAGGAGATTTTTTCGAATCCCCAAACTTCTGTTCGCATCACTAGATTGATATAAGGTTCATAAGCCCATGCAAAGTCATTTCACAAACTTTATCAAGTGGACACAAAATTGATGTCCAAAAATTTGAAAATTTTACTGAACAGACAGTCAAACTATGTTTAGAAATGTATGAATGGTATCCAATGACTCCAACTATACGCAAGATCTTAAGACATGTTGCCACAATAATTGACCACGCCATACTGCCTTAAACACTTCCGCGCTTATTGGGAGAATTATTTGAGAAAGTTTTCTAGAGAAATACATTGTGGCAACAAAGTACCCGGAAATTGTAATTTAAATTCTCGAGATAAATATAATTTCAAAAAATGTATGTAAATATAATTTCAAAAAATGTATAATTTCAAAAAATGTTTGTTTACAATAGCTGCTTAAGTTGGTACACCTCAGTAGTGCGTTGCGATTTTTGTGATTTGTTTGATTGTGACCGAATTTGAAGCCAAAAATGCAAAAAAATATCATCGATCAACTACCGTATTCACCAGATTTGGCTCCGTGTGATTTTGATCAATAATTAAATATTTTGCGTTTTATTTGCAATTTCCGAGTACTTTTTGTCACAATGTATGTAATAGAGATATTTTAAACAGACTTCTGCTAAGTTCTGATCCTTTGCTGAGCAGTACGAGAAAAGGCCCCAGAAAAGAAGCAAAACTTTCTCCAGAGAAACACTAAAGCTCTCAAGACCGAAGACATTGAACACAATACAAAATGATAGTGGTGACGAAGACACATCCTGTGAAAATGAATCTGATTAATTTACACATATAAAAACAACCTATTTTCAAAAACTCAAATACTTATTTTATTTGAAACACTTTATTGTATAAATAAAAACATATTATAATCACTTTTTACAGCTTATTATTAGATATCAACTCGAAAAAAATCAAAAAATAATTTTATTCAATGTTTGAGCTTAAATACTCCTCTGTAAGCTGCGGGTTTTTTAGAAATCTGATCCGGTTTATTGGGTCCCACTCGACCATATTGAGTCCTCCATTTTCAATTTTGAAAATCCAACACCCGAGAACCCCTTATAGTAATTTTTGCATAATTGTGATCATTTTTGTAAATTTTAAATTTTAATTTAATTTTTTTGAGTTCAGAGAAAAACCAAGAAAAATTCTACCTTAATTTTAACTGCGGATTCAAATCCAACCGGACTATCTACTTATAAGAATAGAAAAAAATTCTGAAAAAAATTGATTATTTTCTTTACTTAACTTCTTTTTCAGTTTGATGTGTTTTTTTAAGGTTTTGTACTGCTTACAAAACCCTATGAAATCCGTTTTGTCGGTCAGTTTGTCTTTCCGTCCGTCTGTTTGTCTTTATGCGACAGCAGTTTTCCTTCAAAATTATAACTGCTAAAGGCACCAAACTTTGTAGGTGGATTAGAAGTCATGACCCCTGAAAGTTTGGGCAGTAGTATAGGGTGTCAAATGAACTTTATTGATGAACACATTCCAAGAAAGGTCTTAAAACAGTTTTATCAGAATCGTAGAGTGCAACGGGAGGGGAAATGTACGAGCAATGCGTTCATTCAGTACAATAACTAAATCACTTTTCTTGTTTTGTGCATTCATAAGTCACCATAAACATAAAGAGACGCATCTGTCCCAGAGAGATACTTTTTAGCCTTAGAGAGGTACTTTTTATGTGGAGTAATTTATTTGTTTCAAAGATGATTTTTGTCAAAAACACTCTTTTATTTATACATATTGTTGCAGATTATGGTTCGTAAGGGACAGAAAGTATTTGAAGTTAGAGAAAACGAAAACCATCAAATTTTGTTGGCAGACAACAGTAACGTTGAAGATAATTTCGAGACTTGATGAAGAAGACCAAAGATTTCGAACACAGGATGATGATGAAAGCATTATTTATATTGAGATTGAACTTCACGAGCCAAGAAGACTGTCACCTGAACCTTCAACATCCGCTGCAGAGCCTGGTTTTCAAGTGGAACGAAAGGTCATACTCGTACATACCGAATGCTTTTTGTGATATGGATTATGAATTTGGGAAAGTGCTCAACTGTCAAGACATTGAAAGCGATAAGTTGACTCCCTTTGAAATCTTCTGCTCAGCAACAGATCTCGACGATTTGATTTAACACTTACGGCGGTACGCTCACCAAAATGAAAGGGCGTTCATAATTGAAACCAAAGGAATGAAAGCATTTCTTGGTATTTGATTATGGGCTATCATATCTTGCGATCATTGAGAGATTACTGTTCCATAGCATCAAATATGGCGGTACCTTTCATATCCAATGTTATGCCTAGGGTTCGATTCGAAAAAATACCACGAAACTTACACTTCACGTATCAACGAAGAACCAAGATATCTAAACAGTCCTAATTACAATATTGCATACTAAATTCGGCCAATAATGGAACACTTCAATATTTCGTTTCAAAATGCCCTAAACATTACAAAAGAGCAATCGATCGACAAGCACATGATCAAATTTAAAGCGCATAACGTTCTAAAAACATACATAAACAAAAAACTTTGAAGTGGGGCTTCAAGTTATGTTGCAGATGTGATGCAGCATTAGGGTACCTGTTTGGATTTTATTTAAATACAGGTAAACCAAAGTCTGTATCTGAGTATGGGTTAGGTGAAGCAGTAGTATTGCAGCTTACCAAAAAACTGGAAGGCGTTGGCTGTGAAATTTACTTTGACAACTTTTTTAACTCCCCGTTGCTACAATATAAACTAATTGCTCAGAATACCAAAGCGTGTGGAGCTGTCCAAACTAACTGGCAGAATTTTCCGAAAACTGGCCCAAGTGACACACAAATGAAGCGTGGAGACATTTACACCACAAGCTATCGAGGCATATCATATGTGAAATGTATGGACAATAAGGCTGTTCATTTGCGAAAAATAACCCTTAGCGACCAAAGCGACGCATTTGTCCCCGGATATTCTGAGAAACTAATGGATGATTCTAAATAGCTAAAATAGTTATAAAAACTCCATTTACCTTATGATCCTGAAAGGGATAGCATTTGAAATTTCTCTAACTACACTGACAATGAAACACTTTTCATCGAATTAGGCACTGCAGTTTTAAGACAATGTTCTTAAAATTTTCAGGTGAGATGAATAAGATAAGTATTTATTTTTGGGAATTCATGATGTAAGTGATTTTAGGTACTTTACAATAAAAGAGTGACCATTGAAAATAGATCTCTTTGACGTGTTCCATGACTTCATTCATTGTTGGTGACTGCATATCGTAAGTTGAGTACAAAACCTATAGGTTTGTCTACCTGACTTATTCTTCATCTTTTTTCGAGGTTAGGAATAATGGTGATGTGAGGCACACATTTATCGCCTAGAAAGCATACTCAATTTTTTTTCTGGCTGAGTCATTATTTACTTTTGTCGGTTCCAGGATGCATCTAGCCTTTTGAGTATGCCCATTTTTAGTTTTCGATGTCTAAATAGCTCTACCGGCCCGAAACTAACTAACGTTTTCTATGTTATCTTGTCATGTGTAGATTATTGACTAAAGCATAAACCAAATGGAGTACTTCAAAAAGATTGCTGAGTTCCCACAAAGAAATTGCCTTTGGAAACGGATCAACAATTAACTTATATATGCACAAACGATCGTTTCCTTATACACGCAGTTTTGCAGTTTTGATCCAATTTAAGTGCTAATGTAAGGCGAATTGATAACCTTCAAAGTAATTTTGATACCACGGCTTATTTTTATCCAGTACTTTTGTTTCAGCCTAATTAAATCAGGTCAAGCCATCCAAGTATCGTATGGATAACTGGAGTATTAAAATGATATTAGGCACTTTACTCTTACGCTCTCATGCTCACGATATTTTAAAATATGGGTTAATCAAAATTATCAAATCTTTCCTAATTTTTATTTTGGACATCCATGACTATGAGACTATGTTCTTGCAAGCATCTCTTTTTTCTTTAGTAACTTAATCACACACCGTCTTCCTATTAGTTAAGTTAAGCAAGGCTTTTTTCTCATTGAAGATTTGGGCTTATTTGTATTACACTGGCTGTAGCAAAAAAGGACTAGACTACATAGTTCAGCTCAATTTCTTAGCAATTCCATTCAGTTTGGTAGTCTGGCCAATTAGAAGGACAATACTGTTTATTTCACTCTATAAATGCCCTCCATATTTGGTGATACTTTCAATCCATATTTGGTGATACTTTCATTACTGCTGCCAAACCTCCAAAATCGGTAATTGATAATCCCAAGACAGTTAGTTTTGGTAATACGTTTGATACACGAGCAATCTTTACATTCACTATTGCACCGTTTACCGTCAAAATTTTGCATAATTAGTAGCTACTGCCTTTTTTGGCCTCAGGCTCTCAAAGGATGGAAACCATCATTAATTGAAACAAGCAACTTGTTGTTTCTGCAATATACTAGCTTTAACAATTCTCCTGCATAAGATGAATGGCTTGATTTGCTAGAAGCTAATGCCAACTACCGTAAAACAAACATTTATTTACCACTACTTTGTACTGACGAAGAAGGCTAAAATTCTCTACCACTCATATATTTTCGATGAATTTTCCGAAGGATGGCATCCATCGTGGCATGAATACACGAATACACTTCGATCAAATGCAAATTTTATAAAGCTTCACAATTGAAATTCAGAAGACGACATCACTAAAAGAGCAACCTTAAGATATAGTAGAACCTTTTTTCTCGACATAGATGAAGCGGAACCAAGGAGACTCATTTGAGAGGAACATTGACGCCACATGCAGACAAGCTTTACAGGGAAACAGAAGAGCTCATCCTAGGTAGTCTGGTCGCTATGATGCTTGGATCGATTGACAGATGGAACCATGTGGCACATTATGCTTGGGCAGTCTTAGAAGGTAAAAGGGACCCACAGCAGCCGAAAAAGTCGAGGCTGGGAGATCACTTATCTACCAATTCCCCTTCCTCCCTACCTCCCCGCTGGAGGAGTCCTCCATCTTGAAGGCGCCTCTTGATGTAGCAAAACGACTGTCAAACGGTTCCAGTCTAGACTTTCAGGTTCACAGGGGATGTGTTTAGAAGGTAGTCTAGTGGCTCACGAGCATGAGAGCCCCACACTCAGTGTGTTAATAGCATTCATTTCCCAACCCCCTTAAAAAAGTTTATTGAGGTCATCAAAAACGATCACAGTGAATATGAGTTTACAACACAATTTTTTGCGGGACCATAGCTCATTAACAATACCAAAGAACTAGTTCCAATTTTTCAAGTTTATCCACGAATTTCAGTTTAGATATGCTTTATTTTATCATATCTGAGTCACTGGTTTCAAACAATACCATTATTATCCACCTCATTTTTACCCTCAGCATCTAAAATCGTTTACATTAAAGTTCGTTGTTCTACTTAAAATCTAGTTGCACTAATATATCACACTTCTCCCTCTGATGCATTTCAATAACCTCTCAACAATTCTGTCAACACAACACCCTTACCCACAAGTGTATTTTCTTGATCAAATAACAAAGGCATACCAGGCTCCCTCTTTGTCACAATCAATCCTTATTCAGTTTCAGAATGATGTATTTTGTATCTTGAATGAAATGCAAATAATTTCCGGATAAAGTTTTATGCAAATACACACTAACATCACACAAACTATTCTAGACCATAAACTTATTCATTCAGTCTCCACCCCTGTTGAGATGAAAGGGTGTGATTATACTTTCTTGTGTTGAGATCTACTAGAAATATTCCCCTTTTCCCCAATGCAAAATAAAAGAAAGGATTAGTTGAACTCATCCACCTTTGAAGTGTGCAATTAACATATCTAACATACCTACGTAGGAGTGTATGTAGGACGAGTTTTGAGTTAGGTACAATGGGTACTATATAGCATTCAATAAAGCTTTCTACTCAGTTCATACATATACAAAAATGAGAGTATGTTGATCCTGACTGGAAAGAGAAGAAGAAGAAGGCTCAAGCAGGGAATCAAACTTCTTTTTCCTCTACATCTTCAGTTCCATCTACGCACAAAGCTAATACAAAGAATTTCTAGGAGGGTAGATCTCTATTTTTTTTTCTACTTAGTACTCAAGCCAAATGTGGGAGAAGAGATGAGAGCCTCACATTGATAGGATGTAGGTAGGCTCTCCATTTTCATTATCTTTTCTCCATGACTACTAACAGTTGATAGCTTTTCTCTTCCATCTGGCAAGACAATGATAATGAGAAGCAATATGACAACAAAGCTTTTGAATATCAAAAGATATGTTCATTCATTATTATCTACTTATTCTAATTAAGCAAGTCATTCTGGGATCTTATTTAATTGGATAAATATTTGCCAGAAGGGAAAAATGAGAAGAAAGTGAAATTATAATGTCAGCAAACCTTTTAAGGTACAGAAATAAGAAATAAATGAGTGCTCTCTATAAGAACCATAGATAAGACTCCATATTTTGTAGGTAAAAAAGATTTTCTTGGAATAATTAGTAAATCCTGTGATAAGGTGATGGATAAAAACCTTAAAGGAACGGTCGGGAATAACGTATTAAAAGTTTTGGTAGAAATTACCAAAGCAAACAAAACTTGCTCAATACTCACTGAGCTTTATTTTGAAATTAATTCTTCTTTTGTAACCAAAAAAGTTCATATCATCTTCAGTATTCTTGCAAAAAGCTTCATAAATCTGCCAATTTGTAGTTATCCTCATTATCTCTACAAAAATTAGCTTTCGTTAATGAAAATAAAAAACAAATAACTTTTTTAATTAAAAGAATGAAGCCAAGAATAGCAGACCGTAAAGCAATGCGTCCCTGAAAATGTACTTAAATCTGCAAAGTTTTCCCCAAGTTCGGTTATTTTTTTCATCGACGGTTGTATGCAAACTATTCGAGTCTATCGTTTTATGCAAAATATACTTTTACGATAACTTACAGTTGCCTTGAAACTGACATTCAAATCGGTAGAAATTTCGCTGTCCTATTAGAGAAACCACAGCAAACCTGTAGTTTTGAGTATGGCCAAAAGATTAGGGTAAGTCCGGGACAGATGGACCACCGGTGTAGACGTACCATTCGAATATTTCGCTCGTCTGTCACAGCAGCGCCGCATTCATCGGCTAGTATTTTTCTACTCGTGCAGACGTTAACACGTTTAGTTTTGCTCGTGAGTGTCACATGTTGTTAGGAGAAAAATTTTGTTTATTTCCTTGTGTGAGTTGAAAAATATTTTTCACTAGATTTTATTGTTATGTGGTTAAGTTAGTTTAATTGATTTTGACGTAAGATCAATGCTATAGCTCGATTGTATAGTTGAGTAAGGTCTTAACCTAATAGTGCTCCAGTAGCGTTGTTTGTCTGAATGAGTAGCTTCCATCTATCCTTGACAATTGGAATAGATGGATCAGTGACATTTGGGATAGTTGGCCCATTTGAAAAGAACCTGGAATAGTAGGACCATGTTTCCTATTAGGACTTTACTTCTACTATAAATTAAATGATACTTATCAAAATTATTTTAAACACAAAGCTGTGTCCTGATGCGTTGGTTTTTTTTTATGTTATAGGAAAATGCCTACGTTCTTTACCAGAAAACGCATGTCTGCGAGGGGAGAATGGTCTGAACGTAGCTTGGAAAATGCAGCCAGAGCTGTTCAAAGTAAGCAAATGGGAGTTAATGCTGCAGCGAAGGTGTTTGGAATACCAAAAACAACTTTGAAAAGACGCATCAAGCTACAAAGTTTTAGTAAAGGTTCCACGGGAAAAAACTCATTGCTAGGAGTTGAAAATGAATAAAAAATTGTAGTACACATAAAAAAATTGCAATCGAGGGGGTTTACTCCAACCAGAGGCTCAGTGCGTTCTATGGCTTATTATTTAGCTGAAAACCTGCAATTTAAGCATAGTTTCAATCATGAAACAAAGCAAGCAGGCTACGACCGGCTTGCTTCTTTTCTTGTTCGCAATCCTGAACTGTCCATTCGGCAATCTGAAGGTGTGTCTATTGCGAGAGCAAAAAATAAAATAGATGTCAAAGCATATTTTGACCTCTTAAAGAATGTTTTGGAAGAAAATGGTCTTATAGATACACCTGGCAACATTTTCAACATGGACGAAACAGGCTTACAGCTAAATAAGAAACCAGGGAATGTAGTTGCCTTGAAAGGTTCCAAGACTGTAACTTCTGTTGCTTCAGGAGAAAAGGGTGAAACCATATCAGTATTGACAAGTGTGAATGACCACCTTTTGCATAATGAAAGGAAAAAACCTAAAGCAGGAATTTTGTGACGGTTTACTACCTGGCGCTGAAGTAAAAATGTCGCCAAAGTCTGGCTATGTAAATAGCGATTTGTTTTTTGATTGGCTGAAAAACCATTTCACTCCAAGAAAACTAGCAGAAAAGGTGCTTTTTCTTTTAGATGGACATACATCACACACTAGCTGCGTTGAAATGCTAGAGTTCGCAGAAAATAATCAAATAATTTTGGTGAGTATTCCTCCCCACACCAGTCATTGGCTTCAACCGTTAGACCGCGCTTTCTTCAAGTCTTTAAAAATGAACTATTATTCTGCTTGCTCAAAGTACGTGACCAATAACCCTTCAAGAAAGATAGCTCGACTGCAGTTTGGTGCGCTTCTTAGCATAGCTTGGGGTAAGTCAGCAAACGCAGAAAATGGAATAAGTGAATTTAGAACGTGTGGAATCATTCCATTTGAACCTGATGCGATACCAGACTACGCTTTTTTGTCAGAATCAATGGACTCCAGGCCTCCAGATACGTATCTTGTTTTCGAAAACGTTGATGTTGCTGGCTCCGGTAGTTCAAAAAATGATGCCACTGTTGCTGGTCCTAATAGCCCAAGTGATGATGTTGCTGTGGCAGGTTCTGATTCCTCAAGAAGCGCTTGTAGTGCTGGTACTTCAAGAAGCTTTGAAAATGTTCCTTTATCTAGACCTTCTGAAAAGCACCAGAATAAATCTGAAACTGTGACCCATTCAAAGTTATTGGACAAACTACATCCAGTGCCTTGTGTCAACAAAGTTCAGACTGTGAAAAGAAAAGTTCAAACTATATCAACAGTGTTAAGCTCTCCAGAAAACATAACTGCTCTGATAAAGAAAAAAAATGAGAAAGAGTCAAAAATAAGAAGAAAAAAAGAAAGACAGGGAGGAAAAGAAAAGAGTAAAGGAGAAAAAGAAGCTAGAGAAAAGAAATAAAAACAATATGCAAACACCGATCAATAAAAGTAAGAGAACGCGAAGAAAAAAAGAACTAACGTCATCTTCAGACTCCGAAGATATTCATATCGACACAATTTGCAACGACAATCTTTATGAAAGTGACTAGGATGAAGATTTCTGTGTATGGTGTAAAGAGAACTACAACGAAATAAAATGAGATGAAGATTGGATTAAGTGTGTGTCATGCTCCCGCTGGACACATGAAGGCTGTACAAGATCTGAGGATAAATGCGATTACTGCGGAAAGCAAGATCTTTCAAATAAGATGACTGCCGAATGATTCAAATTTCTAGAAACTGAGTTATACTAGCTCTATGTTTTAATTATTTTGATTGTCAAATCTATTAATCATATCAAATAGTTTATAACTCTATACCCTAGCTTTATAGCTTGGAATAAATAGTCTTTATACCTTTGATAACATGTATTTCTTGTGTTATATCCTGATTCAGTCACGTAAAATAGAGGTCCATCAATCACTATTAGGTGGTCCATCTAACCCGAGTATGCTTCGGATAGATGGACCATCGAGCAAAACCAAAAAAAAACATCATAACTCCCGGTGTGATAAGCTTAACAACTGCAAACTTCCTTACAATTGTTTAAAGACATATATACTTATTAAAAAATATAAAACTTATCCTAGACATTGCAAAATTTCGGAAAAAATAGCTTTAGAAAAACATGGTCCCACAATCCCGGACTTACCCCATACGAGAACAAAAGCAAATACATGAAAAATACTGTAAATGGTTTAAGAGCATTCCATATGGTTTCATGTTACAAGTTGCTATCGCTATCGAGCTTATTTGAACCCGTGTTAACGTAAAGCAAATTACATTCTTCAAAAAACAACAAACATTAAACAGCAAGCCTTAGATTAAAAAAAAACAAACTGTTGACCCAAAGCAGTAAAAAAAAACCACGATGAAATTTTTTTATCCTACTTCACTGAAGATTACATGGGGCCGCAACATTACATTGCTAGAATGTGCTCATGAAATTTAGGCGCACTTATGATAAAATATAAAGATGACCCTAGGAGTCTAAATGACTGATAAAAAGCGATTAATGAGCGACAGATCGATGGTATACGTGGAATCTTCGCAATTTGATGGCCAAGCGACAGCAGAAGTCAATGCAGGTCTTATACGTGAATCAAATTGATATTTGAGTCGAGTTGAAAAGATATGAAATTATTATATTGTTATATTAGTGATGCGAATTGTAGTATAAGTAGGCACAATTTAATTCGATTGGAATAAAGTATTTGACTTTGGTCGAAATTAAAACTATAGGCTGCATACTTATTGCTGCTGAAGTGGAATATTTTTTTTACAAGTAAAAATAGAATGAAGTTTTAACTGAAATGCATAGGCAGTAACTTTAAAGCAAAACTGAATAAAAATGGAAAATGTAAAGCAAAAGCTATTGTAGTAGAAGGTTTTTGCTAAGGAAAGTATAGTGATAGGCTTTTACCCAACATGGGTTGTAGCAATGACAACCAATTCAGCAGCTGCCAACTCCAAGCCCAAACACAATCTGACAGTCAGCCAGTTAGACCCAAACGAGCCAACAATTATAGTACCGGCGCTACGCAGCGTGGAAACATCGTACGAGCAACTGTAACTGATGCGCAGACCAACATTGTTCTTGATGCCTGCTTGCTTCTGTCAACTCTTTCTAGTATTGAAAATCAGTCGCTTGAAAACCCCAAAACCAGCCACAAATCACCGTCGTCAAGTTCTTTAACGGCAGCTAAATGGATGGGTTTTTTGCATGGAGTGGACAAGAAATCAATTATAAAGAAAAGTATCGATCAAGTGAATGCATTGCTATCAAATGTTTTTTTTTAACTACATAAAAGCATGCGGTCGAAGCCAGGCAGAGATGAATGGGGGTTAAATTCAAATATTGACATTTTGGATCATTCTCTGTTCAGTACAATCGCAATATTAATCATTGCATCACATTAACCAATAGCAAATTCGAAACAACTATGAGATGTATGAAATTTTTGATGAGCCAGAGGTTTCAACGCTTGTAAGATTGCGGAAGCTGCAATAGGCTGGACACATGAAACATACGGACGAACAATGGAAATCCAAAAAGGTATTCGTTGGGAGAACTGAAGCCCGGAGACCAATGGGAAAGCCGAGGAAACGCTGGTCTGCCTCGGTCAACGAACACAGTTCGTCACTGCTCGGATTTTGAAATTGGAGGATCCGTTCAGTGGACCAAGACAGTTGGAGGCGCTATTTGCATGAATCAAAGGCCTGAGGGAGACTATAGTGCTACGAAGAAGAAGAAGAATAATTCATAACAAGTAACCAATTCCCGCGGCCTCTATAACAGATACCCTACAAGCGAACACAAAAAAGAAGTATTTCATCGGAGATCGAAGTTGCTTCGGACACCTCTTCGTAATGTCAGCACACAGAAGACGAGTAAAACTAAAAATACAATGAATCAAAGAGCGCCTGATACAAATAGTGAGGCCAAATATCAAAAGAGCACACGGGCTAGTACGGGAACGGTAGAAAGGATGTCTTATGGACTCTGAAACCAATGACGGATGATCAAGGAAGCTAGTGGACACCTGAAAGTGACATGCACTGCCATACTGAAGTAATGCGAAAGCGGTTTCTAGTTTGTGCCTCCTGTGGTTGGCAGGTTAATCTACGTGAATCGTAACACTTGTAACCGTCGCTCGAGTGTGCAATAGGTTGCAATTTGTTTCAGTAAGGTCGTAAAGACGTGAGGATTTTTTTTGAATAGTTAAAAATGAAAATGTATAACTAAATACTGCCGATTGATCACACACTTTTAATAATAAAATCAAGAGGAAATTTAATGTTGGACAATATTTCTTTGCGTTAGATTCTACTGGTCTTCTTTGGTCAGATCAGTTACCCGATTAACAGGAGCGGTCTATACTCAAGATATAGATTCTGATATGCTAGGTTTTCAAAAAACCGCGTGAGAGGAGGAAAAGAAGAACAATTAGTGTGCGTCGAATGGTTGAAAATATCGTACTTCAAACAACAAGTGAAACAAGGCAAGTCCGGAGCAGATTTTAGGAAGTTTAAACTAAAAGATAATCAGCCAAATCAAAGAAAATTTTTGTTAAGGTTGACGATAAATGAACAAAGTTAAAGCAATAAAAGAAAAGAGGGAAAGGATGAAGAAACGTGTGAAGAAAAAAATCAAACCAACTCAGTAGCTCCAGTTGTCACTGCTGACCATATCTTATCTGGACATGTAAAAACACCGATAAACGACTTGAAGAATCTAGAAAAACACAATTTGTAGCCGATACTGAAGCCAACCACTGAAAAGAACAACCGTAGGTAACCACAAAAATGTTTCCTTCGAAAATCCCAGCTGCTGAGATTATTCAAACTTTCCTAGTTGGGTCACACTCCAACTCTGAAGCTAATATAATTAGTGCAATTGATAGGCAGTGTGGAGAAAATCGTTTAAGCTAACTATAGAGTTCACAGCAACAAGACCGCCAGAGTAAAAATAATTGATGCCCTAGACAAAGCCTCAATATAGAATAGTTACCTGTTTTTGGCCATTTTCGGGCTAAAAATGACCCAAAAACATTCAGTTAAAAACCCAAGAGGGGTAGGAAATTGGATAAAAGGACAGTTATGAGCGATAATCTTGGCATGACATTTACCTAAAAATATATAATTTTCTTTTCTTGACAGCCAAACATGAGCAAAAGATTAGCATGGCCTAAAAAGGGCCCAAAACCGGCCCGAAATAGGAATAATTTGCAAATCAATATGAGAAAAATATTCATGGCTCAAAACTGGCTCAAACATGGCCTATTTGTTTTAAAGACTATACCCTATAGAATCATTTAAATTTGTTACTAACTGGCAGTTGATTCTATCAGTTAGTGTTTGTACTCATAAAAGTAAGTGCTTGATTATTAAAACTTAACAAATTCTAAGTATTAATAATTTAGTGTAAAAATCGGACTAAAGTCCTTTGTTGAGGATATTTAGTGACACTTGGCTTAAAGACAGTGCATAAAAATTCATTAAATTCATAACATTTGAAAGCATATTGTACTAGCTACTTTCAATTATTACCTTTTCATTCAATTCAATTCATTGATGAACAAGAGATTCGACCTTAGATTCACTTTTTGGAATACAAAATTCAATATTTCAAATATATTTTATTTTTTAACATCAGCATAAAAATAGATATTTTTGTAGTGAACAAATATTTCTTGGGCCTTGTTTGGACCATGTTTAGGCCAAGTTTGAGACACATTTAGGCCGAGTTTGAGCCACTTTTTGGCTATCTTCGGATCATGTTTGGGCTTCTTTTTCGCCTGATTTATTGCGAATTGGGCCAATTTCAGTGCATTGTTTGGAATAGTTTAGGCTGTTTTGATTGTAAATTGAGCTTAGCTTGGGTCGAACGTATGGCAAATAATCCATGTTTAGGCCCTTTTAGGGTCTTGCAGTATATATGACTCTATAACATTTTAGGCCTTATTCCAGCCGTGAATTTGATAAGTGATTTTTAACTCGAGTGTTTGTAGGAGTCAAGTGAACCCGCACAGCAGTTAGCCCAAGAAAACGAAAGAGAATAGTCGAAAAAGACTACCATATACAATGGCACAAAATGAAACTCTGTTACCTTGATTGAAATGCTGTCAACGGTTAAGCTATACCAAGAAAAATAGTTTCCGATAGGCCACTCAAGTTAAATAGTATCAGCCACAAATACTACCTAGATGGAGTACATTGTTTTTCATACTACATCTGCACATGTGTGTGTAGCGTAATTCTACCTCTTATTTAAGTACCAAAACGTGCCCTTTTTTTGTGGTAGGGAGGTGAAGGCATTTACGCCCGCCGAGTCTAGCAGTGTGGGACTCCCATGGAGGATACCCTTGAACTACCCACTAAACACCTCCCCTGTCAATCTGAGAACATAGCCTGGAACCGTTTGACACATTACTTCGGGCCAGGTCTCGTTTTGTTACGCCGTGGGGCGCCTTCAAGCTGGGGAGTCCCTTTCCTAGCTGGAGGGGAGAGGGGAAGAGGAAATGCCAGAAGAGCGATCCCCCCGCCCCAGCATTTCCGCCTGCTGTGAGTCCCTTTTATCTTTTAGGACTGCCCGAGCATAATGTGCCACCTGGTTCCATTTGTCAACCGATTCGAGCATCACCGCTCCTATATTATCCGGGGTGAGCTCTCCCGTTTCGCTGTAGAGTTTCCTTCGCAGCCTGGCCCGTTTGGTACACGCAAAAAATGTGTGACAGGCATTGTCCTCCTCTCCTGGGCAAAACCGACAATCGGGAGACCGTGACTTACCGATCTTGTGCAGGTAAGACTGAAAACAACCGTGCCCGCTCAAAAGCTGGGTCAGATAGAAGTGAGTCTTATCATGCCTTCGTTTTAGCCACGGTCTCACATCCGGGATGAGGCGCGCAGTCCACCTTCCCTTCGTGCAATTCCTCCAAAACTGCTGACAATCGTTGAGCGAGCGTTGTCTCTCCTCGCGGACAACCATCTCCCTCGCATCCTCGTTTCGGCGCAGGTAAATAGCGCGGCGCTCTCAAGCAAGGAGGGCGACAGGTATCACGCCTGCAATCACTCTCACCACCGAGTCGGAGACTGCTGGATACGAAGATGCAATTCTCAGTGCTCCTCTTCTCTGGACCTGTGCCAATCGTTTTCGGTATACCTCCTTGCTGAGAGCGTCACCCCATACCTCTGCTCCGTACAGTAGCACTGACCCTACAGCACTCATCAAGAGGCATCTTCTTGATGGACTGGGCCCCCCTACGTTGGCCATAAGTCGACTCAGGGCCGATATTCCCGAAGCAGCCTTCCCAGCCATTGCCCTGATTTACTCAGAGAAACTCATCTTCGAGTCGATCAGTAGCCCCAGGTACTTCACCGCTGGCTTCGATTCGATCTGTATATCTCCAATACTGATCATCCTTACTCTAGGGATTCTCTTTTTTGTCAAGATGACCACTTCGGTTTTCTCCAGTGCTAAACTGAGCCCGCGAGCAGTCATTCAGTCCCTCACTCGGCGCATTAGCATACCTAGCCTAAGTTGCGCTTGTTCAACGGTGCGTCCGGCGACCAGAGCCGCAACATCATCCGCATAGCCGACCAAGCGCGACTCATCTGGCATCTCAAGTCTCAGTAGCCCGTCGTAAGACACGTTCCACAGGTCCGGACCAAGGATAGATCCCTGGGCAACACCCGATGTAATTTCCATCCTTCGTTGGCCCTGTGTCGTGTCGTAGAGCAGGCTTCGGTCCGGTAGGTAGTTCCTCAAAAGCCGCATTAGATATTCTGGAACTTGAAAAGAGTTTTCCAGCGTGTCCAGAATATCCACCCATCTAGCGGAGTTGAAGGCATTCCTGACGTCGAGTGTCACCAACAGGACGATCCGTCGCTTGGTGCAACTATATGCCTCTGCCTTTTGGACCACGTTCACCACCTCTGCAATCGCATCAATGGTAGAACGTCCTGCTCTAAAGCCGTACTGCCAAGGAGATAGGTCCCCAGCAGCACGAATCGCGTCAGCGAGTCTTCCCTTGATGAGTTTCTCTAGCACTTTCCCAGCCGTGTCTAGCATGCATAACGGGCGGTATGCAGACGGCGATTCGGGATTTCCCTTCCCCTTGCTGACCAGCACGAGCCTCGCCACCTTCCATCGTACCGGGAAAACGTGCCCTTGTGAGAACCCACCGGGACTACCATCTGCTTACATTTGCTCAAACGTAGAAGTTTAATCTAAAAATATTAGCTGACCTAGCCAACAAATTGCAATCTTAAACCAACAAAGCCTTGATTTTTATACTAAATATCGACAGCTGTAACAACTGTTTCATGAGTAAACGCATATAGATTAACCTTCAAAGCTGCCAAAAATTCGTCTTGAGACATAGCCTTAGTTTAAAAAAAAAACAAAAAAAGCACGTGAATGTAATCTATTTATATTGATGTAAATCCAGAATCACAGTTAAATGGAAGGACTAGATGATAGAGTTGCGGTGAGAAAGGGCATCTGCAACGACATTGCAGAGAACGTGAAAGACCAAAAGTAACTCATTTATTCTAGTACTGGCATATTTCAAACTGATACTAAGTATGCTACTACAACGAGATCCAAATCAAGCTTAGAGCCAAGAAGTAAGTGTCTTCAAAACCTGGGGGCAGGAAGCGTGACTAGGAGGATCAACGTGATCCGGACCATCACCCAACGTCTTCATGGTATATATTGCGCTCTAACTATGGGCATTTTAGAACTGCATATCTTATAACTACACAAGGGTCACGTTAACTTTGAGTATATGAATTTTGAAATTTTAGCACTACATGCTCTCTTGGATCCTTGTTTAAAGATAGGTAACGCATCTCATTCATCTAAAGCACACCAGCCCAAACCGGACCTTTGCCTTCAGGATTCATCTCCTCTAATCATCACAGTTCCGCAACCTTGTCCGCCAATTGTTCACTCTCAACAAGGATCTGCTGTCAGCTTGTAACATGTCTTCTCGTCGAGTCCTCGGTCTTCCCGCCGGACGTCTTCCTTGTGCTCAATTCCTTTAATATTCTTTTGAGTAGGCAGTTTTCTCCCATTCTTTCTACATGGCCCACCCATTTCAATTTACGTAACTTAACGCAAGAGGAAACACGTGATTTAAACCAATATGTATCATAACCGAACGGGCTTATAATCCGTCCAAAGAATCACTCGAAACAAATCTCGTTGTCTCTTTGACTCACGCTGACTTACGCAGCAAGTACTCTACTCACTATCCTACGCAGACTACGTTGAAAGACTATAGTCAGCATGTTTCCAGATAATCGTGGTAGTAAAAGCCAACAGTGATGTACTGAAATCTTCCACAAGCATCGTATGGGCTAGAGTTAATTCTGTGGTTTCGTTGACCCTACCTGATAAAGCCAATAAAAATCTAGGCCCTGCGTCATTCGGTTTTAGAATGATGACTTGTAGGAACCAGCAGGAATAGATACGTGTAATTCATCGCCAGAATCAAAGCTTGTGTTAACGTTAGGAGCTGGCAGTTTACTACGATCGTAATGCCTTTAGAAGTTGAAACTTTTAAATACTTGGAGAGGGAATCAGTGATGGATGAATAGCCTGATTACCACCAGAATTATTCAAGCAAGGCTTTAAGAAACGCAAAATTTTTCCTATAGGCCAGGATGACTAGTATGGTGAATTATGCTATCCATAAACAAAAATTATGCAAATTTTATAAGAGCTAAGATGACTTTCATTTATTAAACATGGAGAAGTGAGGGTAATTATATCAGTTTTGGAGAAACAAAGAGCCATTTTGCATGGACCTCACCCGTAGTTCTGACTAAGAAGCAAGATGGAAGCATAAATTTTTGTACCTAGTCACGAAGAAATATAGCTACAAATCCTACACATCAACAACATTACGGATACCTTACCTTGGTAGACACATAGTAGTTTTCACCACTCTTTCTTGATAGCTGCTAACGGCAGGTAGAAATCAACGAAAGAGACCAAGAGACAACCACATTCTGAGTCGGCTCTAGATTTTGACATTTTTTTAGGGTTTTGTACTAAAATACAAAACCCTATTGCAATCACGACCTGTGTCCGTCTGTCCGTCCGTCCGTCCGTCCGTCCGTCCGTCCGTCTGTATGTCACAGCACTTTTTCTCCGAAACTATAGAAGCTACAGCCATGAAACTTTGTGGAATGGTCAGAAGTGGTGACCTCTTGAAAGTTCAATGGTGGAAAAAATTTTCAGAGGGGTTTAAGGGGGGTCTCCCCATATAGGGAAGTGACCCCCCAAAAAAAAATTTTCATCATTGGTAGTCGAGTAGGGTGTCATTGGAAAGGTCTCAATGAGATCTTTTCAAAACAAGCCTTAAAATTGCCTTATGAGTACCGAGGGGGGCAGGGGAGGGGTAAATGTACGAACTTTTCGCGTACCCCCCCCCCTCGCGATTGGACACCTTCCATCCGAAAAATCTGAAAAAAATCATGGGTGTAGGTCTTAATGAGTACAACAACAACAAATACATGAGAAGTCGAAATTCACTCAACTTTGTTGGTAATAGTATGATTTATTGATTTTATGTTTTCTTGAATAAAATCTAGACGGTACCCCTAAATTCAATAAAATTTAGCCTATTTATAAGATTGATCTTTTCTGAAAGTTTCATAAAGATCGAATAATATTTAACGAAGTTATAGCGATTTGAATTTTCCTGCATTACTATGGAACAATATGCCCTGTATTACTATGGAAACATATGGCTATGGAGCCATATGCGCTTTTTACCGACTTAGAAACTACAGCTTTGCTAGGATTTGCATGAAAATTTCAGGAATGATAGGTATCATGAAAGTGAGTATATACCATTGAAACAAGTCCGAAAGGCAGGAGAGAGATCCTAGCAAAAGGGCTTTGTAACCATTCTAAGATTCTAACAAACAGGCCATGAATCGATGATTACAGTACAAAGGAGTGGCCCCTGAAAAAAAAATTCATGAAAAGTAGCCGATATGAGCATCAACTGAAAGTTCTCTATGAGAGCTTTTCAAAACAGTTCTTAAACTGACAGTTTTTGCTTCTGGGGGGCATAGGGGGGGGGGGGGAAATACATCAAAAATATGTTTCCTCCCTCGCGAATTGACACCCGTGATCTTAAAAAATCTGAAATAATTATCAAGGGAGATATTTGTGGGTATAACTATAACAAACACCTCAGAAGTCAAAATTCTTTCAACTTTGCTAATAATAGTATGTTCCTCAAACATGACATGTTTCTTGATTTTATTCGTTACTGGTTACTGCATTTTGTAAGTTGAGTACAAAACCCTTCTGACACGAGCATAGGTCTGTCTACCCAACTTGTTTAAAGCTGTGATCCGTGCAATGCTACAATACTGAATCTTAGATCAGCATAAGGTCTTAAAATGGAGCTTGAAAAAATCAAAGCTGTTAAAAGTTTGCCGGATTTTCCCGGTCTGATCTGTTTATTTGTCAAAAATTATGCTCAAATAACCATTTGCGTGCATCAGTAGAACGAGATAAAACAGCAATATGAGGTATGCTTTGGGATGTTGAAATAAAAACAATGTAAATGACCCATACTAACATATACCCATAGTCCACATGGTGTAGTATATAGAGTGCTTTCTCCGAAAGACAAAAGTCCCAAGTTTAAATCCCCACTGGTGACAAAGAGATTTGTTTTGAGTGGTTCGCCGGACGGATTATAAGCACGTTCAGTTACGAAATGCACTGCTTCTAAAATCTGAACCCATCGTAGCTACCTCGGCGGACACACGACTAAGTGTTGCACTGACCATATAAATTTCAAGGTGATGAGAAACTCGAATTATCTCTAAGCAAGGGCCCGAAAAAAAACATAAACGAAACTGATACTGCACCTCCGGCTACAATTGATTTATTAATTTCGTTAGTCCGTTTATCTATCCGTCTATTCGTCTGTTCATGCGTAACAGCAAATCTTCTCAAAAAATTCAGACCCTAAGATAGTTACAAAGCCCTCCTGGTAGGAGTAGTTTCCTACTTACTCAACTTGTTACATCAATTGCCACTCTTTTTCTACCTTTAGTGGTTAGTATGCTACAACTTTTGAAAATAAGTATGTTTTTCTGTTTATTTCTCTCATTGTTGTTTTCTTTTTAAAGTTTGTAGTTTTTTCATTCTTTTGAGGAATTGCGGAATCACGGGTTAAAGCTAGTATGAAACTACTTTTGAGGAGCTTGTAAAATTTTTTCCAAGACGTCCTATCATTTTATTTTAGTTTTATTTTTGGATAATTTTTAAGTTGAAAAATGTAACGTGACAACGGAAACTTCTGTGCCACAATAAGTACCATTAATCCCCTCTGAGAATTTTTTTTACATGGTTGTCACAACGTCATATCGTAGTAGTGCAGCTTCATTTTAAAAGCATGAAAGCTGAAAATCATCATAACAGACTCCCAGTCGAAGCGCCCCAATTGTATGGGGTAACAATTGATCTGGCTGAGCACAAAGCTAATAAATTTCAAAACACTAATGAAGCACTGTTTTGTAAGCGTTGTTTAATCAGAAACATAGCTATTTTACTATTTATTAAAAAATTTTCATTAAAAATCGCGTCTGAATTGAAATAAAAAAACATATAGCGCCCAATGTGTCTTGAAATGAATAAAGTAATCAAAGGAAAAATTGCAATCACGTTAATTTTCGCTAAAATAGTTTTTTGAAGTTATTGGAATGGCCAAATTCCTGTTTTTATTGATGATTTTGGAAACAATTTCATATTTATCGTTGAATTCGATTTCATTCAAGTCAACACGATGAATTGAAATAATTGGATTGGAATCATGTTATGAAATTTCGAAAGAAAAAATAATTTTTCTTTAGCTTTCTGATGATGAACGGAATGAAAAAAAATCTAAAATATTCAAATCTGCAAATTAAAAAAAAAACACTCTTACATTTCCATCCCTACGATTTAATCTCATTAACATCACATCAATTTCCAATGGATTGCATGTATTACGCGTTTCCTTTTTTTTCGTTGCCATTACCAAAGATAGTGAAATTTATTGCAGTCTACTCGCGTAATCGCATCGAATTAACGTAGAACTTTTGACGTAATTTGTACATTCATTTTGATGAAAGTCGCTGAATGGACAAAAATAGACATTGGAAGAATTTTTTCCCACCCTCTTCCCACATGATATGACGGCAACTAATAAAAGTGGTAGAAGAAAATAAAATTTACGTCACAGATAAATTAATTTAGAAATAGAAAAAAAAGGAATTTCTTTCTCGCCAAAAATGTTTCATTTATTTTTTGCATTTAATTTATAGAGTATTTAGTGTATTTATTTTTAAATATTAAAAGGATTTAATGAATAACAAATACTTTTTCTAAATTTCTTGTTTATTGATTAGGAAATAGATGGAGGAAAAAATAAATTTTAGGAAAGCTCTTGCAATGCATTATTTTGAGTGATTTTTGTGGGTTTGGAAGATATATTTACGAGCATTGATAAACTTTCGCTTCTATTTTCGATTTCATTGACGTCACTTGACGAAATCGGTTTGTGACATGAAAATTGTTTTTTTTTTCCTATCTTTTGCACAGAATTTAGTGAATGTGTCATGCGATGAGTAAAGCAATGTATGATTTGGGTGGACAAGGATAAAGATAGAAAAAGACACCTTCCTTTTAATTTTGTGTATTTTATTTATTTTTATTCTCGAAATCGATTTTCGACCGTAATCGTTCGGTCTTGTTCAGCAGTTAATTTATTTTTACTCACATTCCTGCTTATATACTAGCTATCTTTAAGGAAATTTACTCTAGATCATTAAAAAGTAATTAGGGAAATTTGCTTAAGCTAATAAAAGGTAGGAAAGGTAATTTACAAAAAGGTAGTTATAAAAATATTATTTTTACATGATTCAGAAAAGATATTATTATTTAATTAATTTAAATAGCCATGATCTGCAGTTTCCGTCATCCTGATTCATCAACTTTTTCCTTTCCCGGGTAATTGCCAGGCTTTCCATCACATCCAATTCACGTGCATCTCTAGCTTCCTGGATGACTACAGAGTCTCCATTGTTATCTCGTGTCCCTTCGTGATAATATGTTCCGCTACCGCTGACTTGAAATTCGAAGTTCTTTCTTTCTTGATTCGCGTGCCGATGAGCCTCCTCGTTTGACCTATGTACACTTCTTCACAAGTGGGACATTCGATGCGATAGATACCAGATTTCTCGTGTGGTTCGCGCTTGTCTTTCGTAGATCCGAGAACGTTTTTGAGCTGGTTCTTGCTGCTTGATTCGATTAACCGTACAGAATTGAGCTGATTTATTCGCCGCTTGATCCGATTGCTGATGCCTTCGTGATAAGTTAGAGCCTTCCAGTACGTTCTTTCAGTATTCGCATTTGATAATGTTGATCGTCCCTGACGCTGTCTATTAATCTGGATCTTCTGTGCCATTCTCCTGATCGTTGAGCTCTTGAAGCCGTTTAGTTTAGCTGTCTCAACAATGTACCTCATCTCCTTTTCCTTAGCTTCCTTTCTTAGCGGCAAATCGAGCATCCTGTGGATCATGGCTCTGTACGGAGAAACCTTGATTTGCTGCGAATGATTTGATGTATTTGGAATCGTTCTTTGTGTGTGAGTTGCTTTCCGGTATACATCGAAAGTTATATTTGTTTGAGTCCTCCTTACTACTATCTCTAGGAACGATAGTTTACCGTCTTTCTCTTCCTCCATCGTGAATACTATATTTTTGTGGGCTCCATTCAGGTCAGCAAGGACCTTCTCCACGTCACTCCTTTTCACATATGCAAACACATCGTCCACATATAGGACCCAATGTTTTGGTAACTGGCCTTTCTCCTGCAGTCCGTCTTCTAGTTTCGTCATAAATATCTCGCTGAAGAATGGTGAAAGTGGATTTCCCATCGCAACTCCGCCTTTCGTCTTATAAAATTTCCCCCGAAAGGTGAAATAATTTTCGATCATGCAAAGTCTCGCAAGTTGAATATACTGCCTAGTTTTTATTTTCCAAGATAATGAGTTTTCTTGGTGGGAAAGCCGTTCTTCTATATATCCCAGTGTCTCCATCACCGGAGTACTCGGGAATAGAGCTTTCACGTCGAAAGACACCATAATTTTGTCTTGCGCTGGTGGGCCAAACTTCAGGATTTTCTCGGAGAATTCTTTGCTGTTTTTTACAGATCTACCATTCATTTGGGTCATTCCCTTAAATTCGTTCACCAACCATCTTGGCAGTTTTTGGGTCGGTGCATTCACGGCCGAAATAATCTCACGCATTTCGTTCCCCTCTTTGTGTATTATTGGCAAACACTTGATCCTAGGCAAAGTAGGGTTGCTCACTCTTACCTTCGTCAATTTGCCAATTAATGACTCACAACTTTTAATTGTCCTTTCAAATCTTTTCATGGATTCCTCTAACGGGCTCCGGCGTAGCTCGAAGAAATTACCGCTGCTTAGCTTTTGTATGACCGCCTCATCATACTTGCTTTTATCCATCACTACCACTGTGTTTCCTTTATCGGCCTTGACAAAGTGAACAGGTTTCTTCTTCAGTTCAGCAAGAAGAAACCTGTTCACTTTGTCAAGGCCGATAAAGGAAACACAGTGGTAGTGATGGATAAAAGCAAGTATGATGAGGCGGTCATACAAAAGCTAAGCAGCGGTAATTTCTTCGAGCTACGCCGGAGCCCGTTAGAGGAATCCATGAAAAGATTCGAAAGGACAATTAAAAGTTGTGAGTCATTAATTGGCGAATTGACGAAGGTAAGAGTGAGCAACCCTACTTTGCCTAGGATCAAGTGTTTGCCAACAATACACAAAGAGGGGAACGAAATGCGTGAGATTATTTCGGCAGTGAATGCACCGACCCAAAAACTGGCAAGATGGTTGGTGAACGAATTTAAGGGAATGACCCAAATGAATGGTAGATCTGTAAAAAACAGTAAAGAATTCTCCGAGAAAATCCTGAAGTTTGGCCCACCAGCGCAAGATGAAATTATGGTGTCTTTCGACGTAACAGCTCTATTCCCGAGTATTCCGGTGATGGAGACACTGGGATATATAGAAGAATGGCTTTCCCACCAAGAAAACTCATTATCTTGGAAAATAAAAACTAGGCAGTATATCCAACTTGCGAGACTTTGCATGATCGAAAATTATTTCACCTTTCGGGGGAAATTTTATAAGACGAAAGGCGGAGTTGCGATGGGAAATCCACTTTCACCATTCTTCAGCGAGATATTTATGACAAAACTAGAAGACGGACTGCAGGAGAAAGGCCAGTTACCAAAACATTGGGTCCGATATGTGGACGATGTGTTTGCATATGTGAAAAGGAGTGACGTGGAGAAGGTCCTTGCTGACCCGAATGGAGCCCACAAAAATATAGTATTCACGATGGAGGAAGAGAAAGACGGTAAACTATCGTTCCTAGATATAGTAGTAAGGAGGACTCAAACAAATATAACTTTCGATGTATACCGGAAAGCAACTCACACACAAAGAACGATTCCAAATACATCAAATCATTCGCAGCAAATCAAGGTTTCTCCGTACAGAGCCATGATCCACAGGATGCTCGATTTGCCGCTAAGCAAGGAAGCTAAGGAAAAGGAGATGAGGTACATTGTTGAGACAGCTAAACTAAACGGCTTCAAGGGCTCGACGATTAGGAGAACGGCACAGAAGATCCAGATTAATAGACAGCGTCAGGGACGATCAACATTATCAAATACGAATACTGAAAGAACGTACTGGAAGGCTCTAACTTATCACGAAGGCATCAGCAATCGGATCAAGCGGCGAATGAATCAGCTCAATTCTGTACGGTTAATCGAATCAAGCAGCAAGAACCAGCTCAAAAACGTTCTCGGATCTACGAAAGACAAGCGCGGACCACACGAGAAATCTGTTATCTATCGCATCGAGTGTCCAACTTGTGAAGAAGTGTACATAGGTCAAACGAGGAGGCTCATCGGCACGCGAATCAAGGAGCATCTAGGCGAAGCAGCAGCAGCAAGAAAGAAAGAAAGAACTTCGAATTTCAAGTCAGCGGTAGCGGAACATATTATCACGAAGGGACACGAGATAACAATGGAGACTCTGTAGTCATCCAGGAAGCTAGAGATACACGTGAATTGGATGTGATGGAAAGCCTGGCAATTACCCAGGAAAGGAAAAAGTTGATGAATCAGGATGACGGAAACTGCAGATCATGGCTATTTAAATTAATTAAATAATAATATCTTTTCTGAATCATGTAAAAATAATATTTTTATAACTACCTTTTTGTAAATTACCTTTCCTACCTTTTATTAGCTTAAGCAAATTTCCCTAATTACTTTTTAATGATCTAGAGTAAATTTCCTTAAAGATAGCTAGTATATAAGCAGGAATGTGAGTAAAAATAAATTAATCGCTGTAGAAGACCGAACGATTACGGTCGAAAATCGATTTCGAGAATAAAAATAAATAAAATACACAAAATTAAAAGGAAGCTGTCTTTTTCTATTTTCAGTTGGAGTATTTTGTGAAGGCGAAAATGAACTCGATTACAAATAAGGATAAAGAGCTTGATATTGTATCTTCTTTATTAAAAAAATTATGCTATTACTGTTATCCTACTACTGCATGTTTGTGGCGTGAACTTTATTGTCCTGATATCTATTTTCATTTAATTTGATATTTATTTTATTATTTATTTTACGTTTCCTTTAATTTTTGGCGAGATGTAAGCAGTATAAGTGGGAGATGTACAAAATGTTTTGATACGTGAAGTTAAATTAATATATATCTTTAGATTAGGTGTGCTCGTAGTTGGAAATAAATAATATAATAAATTGATATGGTATAGGCTGCAAAAATATTTTTTGTCTCATCGATATGTACGATATCTAATAGTAGAGTCGACATGAGAATTGATCAAGGTGACTTAAGGATTACAAGTAAATTTATTTCAAAGGAAAAGGGGTTTGTAGAAGATGACTCATTATGGGGTTTGGTTTGCAAAAGGCTTTTTTCGACAAATCACTCGGGACTCCTGTTAAACAGTAGGAGAATTTTTATATGGTATTGTTGGACAAATCAAGAATTGAAGCCGGCGGCTCAGGTTTGCGTCATGTTTTGGTGAATGGGCTCTAAATCAGATCAATGAAAATCCGCTATATTGTTCAATGATTAGGCGCAATTTTCGCTCAATAGATACGTCTACAAACAGAATTGCCTTATTTGGGCTGATGAACAACCTAAGGCTACCACTACAGCCACAGAAATGCACAGTTTGGTGTGGCTTATGGGGTGGTGGAACTATCGGTCTATATTTCTTTGAAAATGAGCCCAGTCAGAATGTAACCGTCAATGATGACCGCTATTGAACCATGATAACGGATTTTTTGCTACATGAAGTTGAAGCCCGTGCTATCGGTGAACTTTCATTGCAGCAAGATGGCACAACTTTGCGTACAGCGAGACCAGTAAATTGGACACCTAGATCGTGTGATATCACACCTTAAGATTATTTTCTTTGAGACCAAATGAAGTCTTTGTTCTTCAGGGATAAGCTAGCTTCAATCGACGCTTTGGAAGCTAACATTACTTGTGTCATTCGCGAGATACCGATCGCTATGCTGGAACGTTTCGTCCAAAATGAGACCCTCACGATGGACCATTTATGGCGTAGTCACGGTCAATATTTAAACAAGATAATCTTTAAAAAGTAAATGTCTTAGATTTTTCTTTCGATTCACAATGAAATTTTTACGATAAAATTCAACTTTATGCCGTGTTGAGATTAAAAACCAAACCTCAGAATGAATTACCCTATATTAATGTTATATGAGCTTAGTTCTGGACATAGTTTAGCTGGCCTTAGTTAAATAATTACATACATATATAATGGTATATAAACCGCCAAGCTTTTAAAAATTCAGACATTGTAGTCTCCAGTAGGCACTTATTAAATTTTTGAAGTGATTCACTAGAACGAAGCACCTCAAAAACTTCAATTCCCAGAACCAATATTTCCGAAACTATAAAATGTATATCCCATTTGGAAAATCCCATAAACCTACGTCCACCTACGTCTATTGAGCTTGTGCAAGCAATAACCGACGACCTACATCATTAGTTACTTATTTTCTACATTCACCTTTCTAGAGTCGAGCTTTTTCTCCAATCATTTTTCTGTTCTATACCAACTTTTCACTTTATTAGACGGTATCCCGTCTCCGTATCTTTAGAAAAATGAGCAGAAAAAATTTCCAAACCTATTAAATATTGCCTATCATCTCCATTAAACATTATTCTTTCATTTTTAATTGGTCAATAAAAAAATGTGCTAGTCACAATCTTTATGTTTCATTTACTTTCACAAGAATCTCTCTGTATCTCCTTGCAGACATTCTTCAATCATTTTCTATTGCACTTGAGCATACGTGGATAAATACAACAAAGTCAATAAATGAATCTGTTAAGTACATACAATATATGAGTAGCTCCTAAAAAGTGGAACGCAGATTAAAAAGTCCCCGCAGATTTCGCGAAACGCAGCAAAAAGGAATCAAAGATTCCGAGCCAATCTGGGTGAATGGCAATGCGTGGGATTTTTGTTGAAGAAAAATTTCAAACAGCTGAACATTTTTTTTTAAATTCATTGTTAAGCATCAATCAATTTTGTTTCCACGATGTCGAGAATGGAGATGCTGCCAACGTCAGAGTAAGAAACCATCAAGAATGGAGCAGCCCCAGCATAAGCAGCAACAAGAAGCTGTTGTATAAGCTCTAAAATGATGATTATGACTTTGCTTTGATGTAAAGCTGTTGGTGGAAAATGATTTGGTTCAATTGAAAATGAGCTCCTTTAAAGTGTTTTCTTGGAAAAGAAACATTCGTACTTCAATATGCAGTCAATGTATGAAAGCACACATTCATGACGCGTGACTTTGAGTGAAATTTGAGCTCAATCAATGTTTATTCATTGTATACAATTTGTTTCACATGAGTAAAGTTGTGGGGAGGGTTTTTGTTAATATTTGTGGCACGTATGGTTTAATTATTACGATTGTGAACTGAAATTTTTTCATAGGAATGAAAATGGTTTTTGCTGCGAGATTCAAATAAAATCTCCTGAAAATATCAAATTAAAAGGGGTACATGCGGATTGTTTTCGAAAATTGAAGCTTTATTGGGAAAAGTTGCTTTTAGACGATCGGAAATGGTTTATTGAGCGACGTCAAGTGATTTTGCAAGTTCTTTATTGCATTTGGGATGGATCTTGGTCGAGCAATGTCTCCAATTCATGATCTTCAAACTTTTTTGGCTGTCCGGGCCGTTCATCGTCCTCCAAGTCTAAATTGCAACTTTATAACTGTGCAAACCACTGCTGGCACGCACGCTCGGGTAGAGCGTGCACACCATACTTTTCCACCAAAATACGATGACTTTCAGCAGCCTTTTTCTTCAATGAAGAAGTACTCCCCGCAAAAAATTTCATTCGGAACAAAATTCGACATTTTCAGAGTAAAAACAAGTATTGTTGTTTACGCTTCAGCTAAATGACACATACTGATTCTGAGACTATACGGCAGTAGCTTTTCAACACATATTTGGAAAGGTGAATCACTGGAATAAAAATCAAGTTACGCCATCTGTCAGAAAACTGCACGAATTAACCGGTACAACAATAATAAAATAAAATAATTTTTAACATTTAAGTTTGATCAAACTCAACTTGTAAAAATAACGAAAATGAAATAAAAACAAGCTTTACCTAGCTGGGATTTCTATCCACAACAAAGTTTTTAAGTTTTAAGTTTTCTCTCCTATCAAAGCAACCGACCCCTTTGAAGCTGGTGGCTAATAATCTTCTCCTTTCATGGCAAATCTATTAAAATTTTATGTGAAAATCCATACGCACTATTCATGTGCTTGTCGACACAAAAACAATCACTTTATGATCTCTGATTCGAACCATTTGTATAAGTTTGCGTTGCTGAATTGCTGCACTTGAATAAAAAACAAAATATAACGAGCAGCACAAAATTTTGTGCAACTAGTACTACAGTAGTTCGCGTGGTATAGGTAGCCCGCATGGTGCAGTGGTTAGAGCACTCAACCTGTAAGTCGAAGGTCTCTGGTTCGAGTCTCGTTGACGCCAACGAGATTTAGTTTGAGTGATTTTTTGGCTGGACTATAAGCCCGTTCAGTTATGATATGTGCTGGTTTAAAAATTAGAACGTATCGCAGCTGGGTGGACGGATACATGGCCAAAGCGTGTACTGACCGCGTGTCACCTTGTGGAGTGCCGATAACTTGGATCAAGATAATGAGATACTCTAACTTTCTCTAACCGAAGGCCCGAAAGGGGTTGTAGGGCTAAAGCAAAAAAAAACAAGTACTATAAGTATGAAGGGACTGGCCGTATCCTGAAAGTTCGTAATATTACTAATGAAATACATTTTCATTTGTTCATTTACAATAAAACAAACAAAACATATCGAAATTAAGTTTGCTTCCCATAAACTTTCCCCTACTGTATTGCAGTTTCACATAAATGAGATGTTGGCAGCACTACAACTGAACCGGTGGCACGAATGATGGAGTTCATGGTGCCGCCAAGTTTTGGTGCAAGAGTGAAGATCCACACGACAACAAGTACCTACAAGAGTTCCAATTATTCGAGAAAGAAACGTTTTTGTGTAGGGGAAAAGGATGTTAGCTTGCCGCCAGGGACAAAGAATTTACTATCTCTTGGCAGTCATTTGCTGATCATCGGCACCCAGCCTTATTGTACCGTGACGAATGATGCACCAGGTAGGACCGCAAAGCACGAGTAATGTCCTCAATATCAATATCGTGGCATCATCAATTTCATGCAACCAAAGGCAATCACCTATAAACATGCTGCAAAATCATCACCAATAATTTTACTGTAAATTGCACAATCTAGAGATTAGCTCAACATTGCAAGGCGCAGTTCTTAATACATTGCAACTTCCAAAACAAACACACTTTTCATATTATATACATGAGTAAGGGTGTATTATAACCAGTTCATTATAGTTCATCAATAAAGATAGATTTATGTCCGGAAATTCTTTTTTTTTTAACCTGGAATAATAGAGAATACATATTTGACGACTCCATCTACAAGAATAATTGGCTAAAGTTAAACTGGATTTAGTAGACTAGGAACTGAATTTTACAAAGTCCTTCATATTTTCTTTTCAATTTTAACAATATGGTGAAATTTGTCTGTGCGATATAGGATTCAGGATTAGAGTTTTAGTTTTAGGATATGGAGGTGGTGGTCTAGATGTTCATGTCAAGAGCAAGTACGATGAATGGGAAAGTCATGTCAGTGAAAACTTTTGAAATTTCATACACAAGCATGGGAGGCCTATCAACTTTTAAGTCGAGTACTTCGGCATGTATGCGCATGGAAGAAGCCGGTAAGGAAGAACAGGATGCAGAGGAACTTATTTGAAACCACGTGTTTGAGACGCACACATTCTTCTACCACTGCAATCAATCAATCATCAAACCAACCGCTACTACAATAGTCGCGATACTCAATAAAAAGGTCACTAACATCTGCAGCCGCACTGGTTGCCACTGTTGCTGTTTTAGGTGCCACATCGTAATCGTACCGATCAATATATCTGTAGTACCATCATCACTTTCAACTCGTACTAACTTAATACGCGGACCGATTCAAGAGGCATCAGTATTGGTAGTTTAGAGTCTTTCACCCACGAATACCTTCAACATCGCAAAATAATGGCGCGATGGATTCCTTAACCGTTGAACTTCGAGCGAAGATTCACGCGGTAGGAAGTTTATCGGCGCTTGCAGACGCGATACGAGGTGTTGAGGGACGGTTTTTTAACGCAAATCTTCGCTACAGACAAGACATGGGTACACTCCCGAAAACAAGTCTAAAGAGTGGAGGAAAGGGCACCAGTCAAAGCGCAGACAACCAGGTCCGCGGGTAAGGTTGTCTACTGTGTTCTGGGACCGGCGAGGTGTGCTGTACGTTGATTTTCTGTGCACCCAACGTTCTATCAGTGCTGCATACTACTCTAACCTTTTAAAAAGACACAAGAAACCCATTTATCGCTCGAAATAGAGGAGCATTCCAGCACGAAGTGCGATTCTTCTCGAGGACAACGCGAGCCCTCATACCACGCGTCTCACGCTCGATACAATATCGGAATTTGGGTGGAAGGTACTCGATCACCCCTCCCCCCCTTCCTACAGTCCAGATTTATCACCCTGCGACTGCCAATACCGAACTCATTTCACAAACGCAGAAAAATTTCCATGTTTTCAACGCCTTCTCACACTAGAAAACCAATGAAAATACGTAGCGCAACGGCGGTAGGCACTTGATGTTCACTCATGGTCGTAGCACGCGCATGGAACATGTACTCCTGACGAAAACTATGCCACACTTTTTGTAAGGAACTCAGCTATCACCTACTCAAGCCACGTCCTTCAAAACTTACATACGCGTCATCTACAGCGTTTGTCTCCATCATATTTGAACCACCCTCGTATATGAAACCAATCAATGTTTTCTTGGTCACATTAAGCATACAGCCTAGGTTAAGTACTTGTGCCAGCTTGAAAGGCGATTGAATCAAATTTCAAGAAATGATTATATGCAAAGTTCACATAAGATCCTTGAATCGGAACGGGAGCAGCAAACCCTGATGAGCAACAATTCCTCATGCAAGCCATGTCATCAGCATAAAATCCAATGGATGAATACAAAACGGAAGGACAAGTGCAAACAATCGGAATGCAAAAGAGTAGCACGGAGCAAACAAATATTGTACAACCACCGATAGCTACAACGATTCCCCAGGTAATAATAACGATTTCTAACCACGGACTTGCTGAACGTCATGGCGTGTTATGTTCAAATAGTCTCTCGTTCGCTTTTCTGTCCAATACACGCCTCAAACTTTTGATCGAAAAACCCCGGACGATAGGAGTTCGAATTTCATCAGCTGAAGCAAATTCAAGGAAAATGGAAGGATGAAAAGCACATTCGCCAACGATGACAGGGTCAACTTCCGCAGCAACTAGAGCCCCTTGAATGTGGCAGGGCCATCCACACTTTCTCTGGCTCTGGCGAATCATTGCGCTGCAACTACTGCTCTGCATCAGCCTACCAATACGGCCTATCTCAACGATATCATCTTTGGTCGAGTTATCCGCCCCGCAGGGATGCCACATTTGGCGAGTGGCTCAGCCACAAGTTGCCAACCGGCATGCTTTAACACAGCAGCCGGCTAGGCATGGCAATTTTTGGCGAAAAACCGGTTCTTTCGTTTTCCGTTTTTTTTTTTGTAACTGAATACAGTTCAACCGGGCGATTTTCAACAGCTAAAAAACTTGGAAGAACTGGTATTTTGGTTTTTCTTTTAGCAAAACCCCGTCCTTTAATAAATTCTCCTTAGCGGAGTACCGGTTCAATTTCGAGGTCAAACTGCTTGGCGGTTAAATCACTTTTCGTGGGAAAATTGTCGGCGAAGAAAAACATTTTTTAGAAATCACGGGCTTAAAGCTTCCCAGTAAGCAGTTCTGGGTTATTATTATGGAGAGTCTCCATGAACCACCATCTTATGGGCATTGTCATATCACTGGAAAGTACGACGTCCAAATGACAATTGGTCGTTTGTTTACTCCGCGCAGTATTTCCATTTCGCGGTACAGGCGAAAATTTTCGAAAAAAAAGCCAGTAAATGGATTTTAGTGATGTTAATTAGCAGTTTTGTCCGGAAAAAGTTGGAGCGTAGGATCTTAATATCCCCTAAGGTAATGTATTGGTATTGTCCTTTAGGTGAAATTCGGCCAATTTCATATGTTGATGTTTTTATCTCACCCAAATCATTACTGCTTCAATACTCCGATAACGTTTTGCTCCTACCTGGACGGTGGCTTTTCGCCTGTACTTTCACAGCGATGTTTATTACTGTCCCGAGTAAACAATCGCGTTTCTCCTAATTGTGGTGGCATAAATTACCGCAGTTTCTGCGCTAACTGACTCAAAAGTTCAACTGTTGAGGTGTAATGGAGCTTTGGTACGTCGTTACGCGAGTACAATATGTCAGAGTTCATATCCGGAATCGGCGTCGAACCAAAATTTGTAGGTAGTATGTTTAGCCACGCTAGTTAAAGTAAACGTTAACAGGCTGATTCATTCTTCCTTACCTCTGACGGTTCCTCACTAATTACATGAAACTCTCAGTCTGAATACTTAACACAATTCCTTAATTTAATCACAAAGTTGTTTGAATTTAAAGAAACCTATAACTACTGATTTTCGTCGTGGTTATGACGTCTTTAATTAAAATTTGTTTTTCTGTCAAAACAGGTTCATTTTTTTTCTGTTTACTTCTCGTGATTGTGGTAGGAGGAGTGCCTCTAAGGGAAAAGGAAAAACGATACCGTAACAGTTTTCATAATTTTTCCTTATTCATTTTTATGGGGAGAAGAGGTTCTTCTTCATAGCACTACAGCCCCTTTTGGGCCTTCCTGCAAACAGCGCCTCCAACTGTCTCAGTCCGTTGACCACGTCATCCAATTCCGAAATCTGAGCAGTCTTCGTCGACCGAGTCAGACCAGCGTTTCCTCGGCTTCCCCACTGACCGCCGGCCTTCAGTCCTCCCAACGAATACCTTCTTGGGCATCCGTTGTTCGTCCATACGATTCATGTGTCCAGCCCATTGCAGCTTCTACAGTCTTATAATCCTTGAGACCTCCGGTTCGTCAAAAATACAGCTCATGGTTGTATCGAATTCGCCATTGGTCCCCGTCTAGTTTCGCTCCGATTATTCGCCTCAGGACCCATCGCTCAAAGGCGTTCAATATATTTGCGGATGCTTCCGTTAGGGTCCATGTTTCATTCTCATAGCATAACACAGGTCTTATCACAGATTTGTATACTTGGAACTTTGTTTTCCTGTGTATGCAGCTGGTCTTCAAGATCGTCAATACTGAATAAAATATTTTATTTGCGAGCTATATTCTTCGGCGTATTTTGTCTCTTTCATTGCCCGTTTTCGTTATTTTGGCGCCTAAATACACAAATTTGCTAACATTTTCGATACTGTATTCGCCAAGTGTGATATTATGTGCATTTGGGTATTTTTCCTCGACTGCGTCATGAGCTTTGTTTTATTTTCGTTGATTTGTAGCCCTACTAGTTTTGCTTCGTTGTCGAGTTTCAGGAAGAGTTCATTGGCAGTTGTTAGTGACTGTGACAAAATGTTGATCTCGTCCACATAGGCCACTACTTGGCTTGATGGGAGAAGAGGTTATGATGGCCGTTTGCCTCGTTTCCTTACCACGTATGAAATTTTCTATCAGCGCTTCATAAAAAGTTTCTTTGTCAAAATTTTCAGCTGTCAAAATTTAATTTACTGTTGCAGCTGTTATCGTCTAAGGAAGGATGGGTCTATTTAGCGCTCTTGACCGTTGTTTGACGTAGTGGTTTCAAGCAATACTTCACTAATGTATAATCTCTCTGTTTGTGGGATATCTGTTGTCAATAATGGAGCGAAGTCACTGTTCTTGAAGTCATTTATTACCATACCATTGTAGAAGACTGAATAAAGATTTCTTCAAAAATCTCTGCTACTCGCTGGACAGTTACAACATCAGGATGCGCTTTGTTGGTCGTTTTATGCGCTTTGTTGGTCGTTTTACAACATCAGGATGCGCTTTGTTGGTCATCTGTGCAAAGTTTTCAGGCCCCCATGAGACACATCTTATAGTGGCACGTGAAGGACTACCCTAACTGGCTAGCCGGTGAGTAGATGGGAGATAAAATACCACCAATGGACCAAACCAACTGATTCGAAGCGCTGACAATGCTCCACGTAGTATTTATATATAGCCTTGAATTGGATCGGATAAATGGCAATTTTAATTGCATCGAAAAACCGACCTCTCTTTTGGACCATGAAACATGCCAGGCGTGGTATAATCACAACTAAATGAGATGAAAAAATGTAAGGTCAAAATAGTGACAGTGCAAGAAACTAATCTGTATGTTAATAATGTCAATGCCATGTCAATATATGCTGGCTTCATAAATCGGCAGGTGTCCATGAATATGAAGTGGCATTTATCGTGGACAATAAGTTCAAAAAGATTATCACCGAGTCCAAGGCAGTCAATAAGCAGATCTGTGCTATGCGTATCAAGACAAGTTTCTTCAATATCTGGTTGCTCAACTGCTATGATCGCGCTGAAAATATTGAAAAAGCGGCCATAGATTATTTGTACAGCACGTCAGAACATATGCACGGACTGCCCTCACACGACAACGAAATTGCTCTAGGAGACTTTAACACCCGAACTAGCTGGGAGTTGGCTCACAGAAGAACCACACGAAGGAACAGGCTATACGTAGACACTAGCCCAAACGAACAGAGCCTAATAGGCTTCATGTCAGGCAGGAACCTCACCATGAGCTCCATTCGCTTCCCGCATCGAGATATTTACAAAAGAACGCGGACACCCTCCGATGGGTACATGCTTAACCAAATAGACCACGTTTTCGCCTACTTGACATACGCTCATCCGATTCACAGTGTGCACCAACACTGTGGATCGGATGATTACTTATCAAAAATAAAATTTCGATGTTATATCTCCAAATATCAGAAACAATCAAAGCCAATGATATGAAAATATGATCTGCCCAAGTAAAAAGATGATTCAGTGAATGTCGCGCATCTATGTTCTCCCCAGGCAGAAAAATAGCAACGATATTCAAACGATGTGGAAAACAGTCAAAGATGCAATCACTGACAGAGCGAGAACGCTTTAAAGCATCGACCAAAAAATGATCGGAATGACTGGTTTGACGAAGCACGTCAAGATGCGGCAAACCAAAGAAATCAGCCACAAAAACTGTAAATCCAAAGACCAACCCGCGCGAAAAGAAGCAATAAATCACCCTCCATTAACCAGCAAAAATGCTGTGCCAACAGACAAAACGACGGGCCATCAGCCGAAAGATTCAGCAAATTAAAGAACATATATTACTAAATGAAGCCATACGTCTGAATTAAATAGCTTCAAAGGGGATACACATACATGAGCTCCTACAAAGACGTACAAGGTGCAATATTAGGCATTCCTATCGACTTTTAAAACAGGCGGAAGCAATATTACCAAAAACAAAAACAGCACCTATATTATCTTTCGAAATTTTGAGCCTATTAGGGGCTAAAGAAGATAACTTGGCAGCGCTGCCAATAGTAGAAGAGATAAAGGATGCCATTGATGGTCTCAAAATGAACAAAGCTCGTGAAACTGACGGCATACTGACAGTACTGCTCTGAGCCAGAGGAACGCATCTGTTAATATGAAGGATATAAAGAGGGGAGCAGCTACCAGATAACTGGTAGGGAAGAATCAAATTCCCCTCACATAAAAAGAGAGACAGGCTACGCCATGAAAATTACAGAGGCTTTGCTTTGTTGTGCACATTATGCAAAGTGCTTTCTAAACTCATTGAACGAAAACTGAAGTCCTATAGTGAAGATTTCATACTTAGGTGGTTTTCGAAATAAACGATCTACGATTGATCAGATATCTTCATTAAAACTGGTCCACGAAAAATTCTGCGAGTATAATATCGATGTACACTAGCTCTTCGTAGACTTCGAGCAAGCATACGAAAGCATTGAAAGAAAAATCCTGTGCAAAATAATACTTGACTTTGGCGTCGCAATTAAACTCTCCCCATTGAACTCAAATACTTAAACAGAGGCTTGCCCTTATGTTGCCCTATATTAATCTTGAACATATGGTCACAAAAACGGCAGTAGACACCATGAGGACGCTTCTCTACAATCCACGCAACTAGTAGCGGATACCGTTAACGTTAACATTATGTCCAGATTGATTCCAGATGCGAAGGAGGCATTCATGTGGCTAGAGTTAGTGGCGAAAAAAGTCATCTTGCTGGCTAATGAAACCAAAACTAAACTCACGACTTAAATCAGAGAAGGCTTCTGCTCAGTACTTCCTATGATACGATCCAGAGACGTTTAAAAGGAAAATAAAATGTGCATATATTGAACAAGTGACTAATAAGTCTTGTGCTACTGTATGGATGTGAAACCTTGACTTCTACAAAGGTTTTCGAAAAGTCACTGCAGGTATTTGAACGCAAAGTGCTCAGGAAGACATATGGCCCTGTGAAGCATGGAGCAGAGTGGAAACTTCATTACAACAAGGAATTGTACAATCTTTATAATGACTTACCTTTATCCGCACGCGTAAAGCTACGCGAACTACAATGACCAGCGGTTTCCTGACGCGCAATACATCCGGACTACCCACTAAACACCTAATCTGCAACTGTTTGACACGTTATTTTAGGCTAAGCTTCATTTTGCAAGGTGGTCATACGCCTTCAAGTTGGGGGAACTGAGGGGAGGAAAAGAGATTGCTAGAAAAACGATCCCGCAACTCCGATGCCCACAGCTGCTGCGACCCCTTTTTGTCTGTTAGAACTGCCCAAATATAATGTACCACATGGTTCTATTTGTGAACCGATCCAAACGTCTCCCTGTTTAACCTAACCGGAGAGAGCTCTCCTGTTTCCTTGTAGAAATTCCAGCGCAGCCTGTCTAATCTTTTGCATATAAAAAATATGTGGCAGACATCGTCTTTCACTCCTGCGCAAAACCACGCCTTATCAGTCTTGTGCTGGCAAGACTGAAAACACCCATGCTCACTCAAGAGCTGGGTCAGGTAGAAGTCAGTCTCACCATGCGTTCAATTGAGCCATGAAATGCGTGTAAAATTGGTCAATTTTCCTGTGGCTGAATAATGATAAGGAGCGCTAGCCTACTTCTCCGTCGATGCAGGAACAAACTTCTCGCTGAACTAGCTAGACAACAAGCAGCTGCCGACAGTAAACCACCGAGTGGCCGAATAGTTGACCTCCAGGGTACCATGCGTTGTCACATTTCTAGACTCGACGTGTTAAGTCAATTGCAATGTCGACTTCAAAGTCGTCGTGCAAGTTGTGAATTTTCAAAAGTCTTAGAAAATCATTACAACTTCTAAAGAGAAATCGTTAAACAAATTAGTGTCCTTGATATTTCTTATTTTTTCATTAGCAACCAATTTAACCTTCGTTAATGCAATCCCTTTCACTTCAATATTGTACAAGCTATACGTTTTCGTCTGAAAATCTATTTTTAACTCCCTATCCGTTTGACCAACTAATTTTGGCTCTTTTACTAAGAATATAATAATACCACCATTTATCATTTCCACAGAATAAAAAGTATTAATAACCACCCAAACAAAGCACATAATAATTAGAATTAGACTTACTACATCGATTGACGTCAAACTGTTATAGAACCAAATGAAATAAAAATGTCCTGGTCTTTTCTTCCCGCCAATGCCATCACTACCCTTAAAACTACTCCAAACCCCTATCTCGTTCATATCACATAACAGTGAATGAATACGTTGATTACAGTATTGATTCGATTTAATACTCATTGCTGAAAGTTTCTCTGATAAGACAGACAGAAATGAAAATTCAGTTACGAACTAAATTCAGACTATACTGGGAAATGTGAAAATTTCTTGGAATGAGAAAGGCTCGCTCGACATGATTAGGTTTCTTTCTACGCAGACGAAAACACGTAATGTGTGTTACCAAATATTTTTACGGTGGTGTGGAGGGAGAAATGTTGAATGAAAATTTATGAAGCAGTCAATTTTGGCTTTTCCCAGGAATGAATGCGTTGGTCGTGGAATTTGTTGGTTGCACACTTTTTGGCGTAAGTTACATACATTAGATGTGGGTGATTTTGCGATTGAATGAAAAACCTACGCAGAAATGGTTTATTATGGGTTAATTTGAGCCAAATTATGAAGAAAATTAACTGGTCAAGGTAAGGTTGGATTATAAATGTATTTATTAACCCAATGATGAACAGCGGTGAAGTACCTGGGGCTACTGATCGACTCGAAGATGAGTTTCTCTGAGCAAATCAGGGCAACGGCTGAGAAGGCTGCTTCGGGAATATCGGCCCTGAGTCGACTTATGGCCAACGTAGGGGGACCCAGCCCATCAAGAAGACGCCTCTTGATGAGTGCTGTAGGGTCAGTGCTACTGTACGGAGCAGAGGTATGGGGCGACGCTCTCAGCAAGGAGGTATACCGAAAACGATTGGCACAGGTACAGAGAAGAGGAGCACTGAGAATTGCATCTTCGTATCCAACAGTCTCCGACTCGGCGGTGAGAGTGATTGCAGGCGTGGTACCTGTCGCCCTCCTTGCTAGAGAGCGCCGCGCTATTTGCCTGCGCCGAGACGAGGATGCGAGGGAGATGGTTGTCCGCGAGGAGAGACAACGCTCGCTCAACGATTGGCAGCAGTCTTGGAGGAATTGCACGAAGGGAAGGTGGACTGCGCGCCTCATCCCGGATGCGAGACCGTGGCTGGGTCGAGGGCATGGTGAGACTGACTTCTATCTGACCCAGCTTTTGAGCGGGCACGGGTGTTTTCAGTCTTACCTGCACAAGATCGGCAAGTCACGGTCTCCCGATTGTCGATTTTGCCCAGGAGAGGAGGACAATGCCTGTCACACATTTTTTGCGTGTACCAAATGGGCCAGGTTGCGAAGGGAACTCTACAGGGAGATGGGAGAGCTCACCCCGGATAATATAGTTGCGGTGATGCTCGAATCGGTTGACAAATGGAACCAGGTGGCACATTATGCTCGGGCAGTCCTAAAATATAAAAGGGACTCACAGCAGCCGGAGGCACTGGGGCTGGGGGATCGCTCTTCTGGCAATTCCTCTTCCCCCCTCCCCTCCCGCTAGGAAAGGGACTCCCCAGCTTGAAGGCGCCCCACGGCGTAACAAAAAGAGACCTGGCCCGAAGTAATGTGTCAAACGGTTCCAGGCTAGGTTCTCAGATTGACAGGGGAGGTGTTTAGTGGGTAGTCCAAAGGTATCCTCCATGGGAGTCCCACACTGCCAGACTCGGCGGGCATAAATGCCTTCACCTCCCTACCACAAAAAAAAAAAAAAACCCAATGATGAAGCAGTATGATACAGTCTTATGTATGTTATGAAATATTTCATATATGTATATAATGGAGCAGCAACAAGTCATCGTTTATTTATACGTTTCAAATATAAGACAAGTTAGGTAGACGCTCATGTCAAAAGGCTTTTGTAATATTGCAAAAACCTACTAGCTTTTCGTCCCATCTGTCCGTCTGTCCACCCATCTGTCTATTCGACCGTCCATTTATCCACCTGTCCGTCTATTCATACGTCACAAGAAATTTCTTCCGAAACTATAGAAGCTCAAACTTTGTAAAAAGGTCAGAAGTGGTTGTCTCTCAAAAGCTTAAGTCTTATCAAAAACATTTTAAGGGGGTCCTCCCTTATAACAAAGTATCCCTTAAACGTTTTTTTCTATTAAATATAGTCGAGTATGGTATCAATCTGAAAAATAAATCATTTTATTGCATTCGGAGTCAAGGGGAGGCAAAATGTACGAACAATATTTGTGTCCCCTACCCTCACAATTGGTTGGACACCTTTGAGCTGAAAATGTGAAATAATCACGAAGGTAGATCTTTATGAGTCCAAGGGCAATAAATACCTCAGAAATCAAAATTCACTCAACTCTATTAATAATAGTATAATTTGTAAATTATACAAGTTCGGACATTTTCCCTTCCCTACCACCACGGTGCCAGTAAAGCAATTTTAAGACCTGTTTTGAAAAGATCTCATTGAGACCTTTTCAAAGACACCCTACTTGACTACCAATAGCGAAAATTTTTTTTGAAGGGTCACCTCTTTAAAACCCTTTGAAAGAGAAATTCACCCTTGAACTTTTAAGGTTACTACTTCCGATCTTACCACAAATTTTCATAACTATAGCTTCTATAGTTTCGGAGAAAAGCTTCTGTGACATACAAACGGATGGACGGACAGACAGACACATGTCGTGATTTCAATAATTTTTTAGGGTCTTGTACTAAAATACAAAACCTTAAAAATTCAAACCGCTAATAATAAAAAACGATCTACATAAGTTGTATAACAATTCGGTGAAGCACACATACGAGGGTGAATCAAATATAAATGGTAATTATTTTTTATCCATTTATTGATTAATATGACACACAAAACATATCATCGGCATTTCTCGATGTAGTCTTCTGCGTTGTTTACACACTTTTGCCACCGTTTTGGAAGCTTGAATATTGTTTATTCATAAAATGTTTTAGGACGAGTTGTCAGCCACTTACACACATGCTCTTCAATTTTTTCATTACTTTCAAATCGTTTTTCTCCAAGTGATTATTATAGGGGTGCCAACAAAAAGTAGTAACAGGGGGACAAGTCAGGACTATGAGAAGGGCCTTCGAGTGTTTCTCAGCCCATTTCTTCCAGTTTATCTCTTGTCAAAGCCGCGGTGTGCGATCTAGCGTTGTCATGAAGCAAGATGACCTGTCTAATGGGCAAGCTTGGTATTTTGTTTCGGTAGGAGGTTTTCGCGGCCTGTAACAATTGACATTAGTAGGCCACATTCACTGTTTTTGATCATGAAGAAAATCAATGAGTTCACTAAGCTCTTGTTGTTATCTAAAAGATTTGTCCTTGAACGCCGATCATGAATTTTATTTTTGACAGGCTCTCGCCCACCCTTAAATTCTCTGGGCCACGTATACTCTCGATTTGGAGACAATGTAGCGTCCCTAAACTGCGCCCTTAAGCGATTAAAAATTTCCGATGGCTTAATGCCTTCATTGATTAAACACTTCATGATGATGCGTTCCACGACAAATGCATTGAAGATTATAGGCTGAAGATCTAGATTTAGCAGATAAATTAGCGATAAAATAAACAAATGAAAACCAACACACGTCTGTATCGCTTGGAGTTTTATTTAAGAAGAACGAAACGTCATATACAAATTTCAAATCAGATTGAATGTATACATGTATGACATAAGTCTTAAATAATGTTGACTCATTGAGTATTTTCATTTCAATACAAATATAACTCTTGCTCAGTCATGGCTGTACTAAGGATAGAACCAAGTGTGGAAGCTAGCTAAGCTGCTTCATTCACTCCTTATAAATGAGCCACCAACCACCATACTGTATCATATAGTACAGAGGTGCGTGCTAAGCACAAAAGCTAAATAATCGTTTATATTTGATTCACCCTCGTATATGTCGTTGCTAGGACACACTGAAAATGGTCTCACAGGTGGCAGAAAATAGCTAATCACTAGCTCGACATACAATATCCGAATATGGTCAAAAAAAAAAACAATTTCGACACACAAACAGTACGTTCAAAAACCATTTACGCGCGGGAGGAATGGCTGTCAACAAGGATATTCTTGAAGGCACCCATTCTTTGGGGAGTGCCGCCCCATAGAGCCATGGATATGGAAGCCACTATTAGTTTCTTCTTGGAATGAAAGATAACGACCCTGACTGAATCTGGATTACGCTTTAAACAATGAACTGGAATTAATACTTTGGGCTGGTGATCTTGATGGTTTATACCTAGTTACTTTCCACGCTAGCCTCGAGGTGACACTCGTGCGTGAACTTTTTCAATCTAACTACCGTAACGTCCTCGTCCCATAAAACCTTGGCAGGCCTGGGAGTACGTTTGAAGTTTACACCATTAGGTTAGCTTAGTGGTGTTGGTTCCGTTAAAATGGACTCCCGGTTAGCGCTGGTCTGGCTCTGAGCATTTGTCCCCATACAAGCTTGTGCCAACCCTTGCCAGGACCTTCTTACTCTGCAAAGGTAACCATGTGACCAAGAAGCAGACTACAGGCACGAAAAGAGGTAGCGATTCCGAGGGAAGGCCAATCAAACTAGAGCATTCCAAAAACCACCAAATAAAAATACAAGTAAAAATACCGACAACGACGACGGAGCCAACAGTTACAGCCACGATGCTCACAGCGCATGAAAAATGGTATCAATTACGAAAAATAGATGACGAATACAATAATAGCAAAAATGGGTAAAAACGGCGAGTAATGGAGAGCCTTGTGTAAACAGAAATCCTAGTGGCATGAAGGTGCAGAAAAAACATGATACGAACACCAGAGCGTCTTTAAAAAGAAGAGCATGGGATTCCGCAGGCTGCACTAGACATTCGCGCGGTAGAAAAAAATAGAAAGAGCATTGAAAATTCGATCATTACTGCTACAACCACTGCCTAAGCCACCAAAGCAAGAGCTTGAAATGGCGAAACAATAACTAACCACCCTGAAGTCCACAAAGTAATCAGAGCAGAAAAAGAAAGGAGTGACCAGACAAACGAAGCACCGCTGTGCGATCTTACTACCACCATCGAAAACGTTGTTGATGTACAGTACTTGGAAACAGAAGTTGATAACATCTCTCAAGAAAGGAGGTCGCAAATTATAATTGCCTTCCAGTGACATTAAGTTAAAAGGCTGTTCTGAAAAGCATGAGACATTTATAAAAAGAATATAATCAGAATGCGGCTCGCCGAAAATCATCAAAGGTGTACAGATCAGGCTTCTTGAACTAGAAGAGCTCCTAGACCGCATATGGCATTATCTGCGGAGCCGGTTATAGGCCAAAGAGAACTAGAAGGCCAATGAAGAGCAGAAGGCTTCAAAAGCGATGAGGACTAAACATTAAGGGCACGCGCAAACTCCATTATAAAACATCAATAAAATCTGCAAAGGTGTGAAGACTGGATTCCTTGAATTAGAGGAGCCCCTAGACTACAAAGGGCATCACTGAAGGAGCTGGTTAGAGGCAGAAGAGGACCAAAAGGCAAGAGAAGAGCAGAAAGCTCAAAACACGCTGAAGGCTTGGCCTAAAGAGCATGCGCAGATAGCTCCAACATCAAACATCAACAAAAAAAAATTGCGTCTAGCTCAATCAAAGGAGATCTGGATAAAAGAAGGAAGGAAGTGGTACTTGATGGGCGTGGAACCCCACAGCAGGAGTTCTAGACAGTGCTGACAAGAGGAGCGAGCAGAAAATTCAGTTCGCACAGACGCCCAACAAAGAAAAATACCTGATGTGAAACAGGACAGAAAAAGGTACTGCTCGTAAGACCCCAAGCTGGCCGATCATAAGCAGAAATGTTGAGGGATATGAGGGGACACCAAAACTGCTAATAAAATAGTACAATCAACCCGGTCAAGCCACATACTGATCAAACTCGGAGCAGAGGCCGATGATAAAGAAGCATTCTGCGATGCAGTCAAAAAGTCCTCGGCAAAAGCGCAAGTGTAGTCTCGGTCAAGCCGATGGTAACGATAAACAAAAGAGACGTAGAGTGTGTCACGGACCTGGCTGAAGTAGGAGAGGCCATAAACTGGAGCATAATGGCGTGTGCAGGATAAAAGTGAGGCTAACAGCAGAAAACTATGGGGGCAACATATGGCCATCATTGACTCGAGCAAAAAGAGCGCCGAACAATATCTGAATGAGAACAGAGCAGGAATGGGGCGAACAATCTGCGGCATACAGCAAAGAGTAGCACCTCTTTGATGCTTCAAATACCTTGGCTATGGTCGAATTGCACAAGTATGCTTGGAACCCGATAGAAATTCTCTATGATACAAATGTAGTGATATGGTACATAAAGGAAAAGTGTTTACGAAAGAGGTACACTGTACCCTTTGCAACAATGCTGATCCAAGACCGAATCTTGAACCCATCTTGGATCAGGAAAATATCAGGTTTTCCAAGAAGTCCTAGCTAAAGGAAAATCGCAACGATGACTCGTATCCTGCCGGTTAAGCTAAGCCGCAGTTTAACCGTCCAAAACCTGCTTGGGCAGTTTGCGAGGAACATGAAAGCAAACTTTTGCTGCTAAATGAGCAAAACCGCGATAAAATTTCCGTATCATGGTACCCTGATGAAACTTATACTGCCGCCATCTGAGCTCGGTACAATGATTTGCAAGTCGAGGGCTGTAGATGGGGAGATGGTTTTGTGTGGATTCTGTGCTCAAAGACCACCTTCCTGAGTGTGTATCTAACGAACCGATATCATCTTTCCAAGTCATGCTTAATGCTTAGGAGGGCACTGTCTTGAATATAGATGGCAATGTGCTTGCTGGAGGGGATTTCACCGTTAAACAATCGAGTGGGGAATATTTTGTTGCGTACGATTCCCCTTAAACAAAGATGTCGCCCAAAAGCGTTCCATTTTTCGTCTGGCAGCACCAGACTGACTTGTGCCCAACCGAATAAAATTTCGTAAGATGAAAAAATCATTCACGGTGGCATGGCTGCGGCGTGCTAAGCTGTGTGTGAGTGATCGATCGGCTGGTGAATGTGATGTGGTAATGGATTGATGATCCTCTGTGTTTAGTTTTGGTGTATACTATGTCCTTTGACATAATCGGAAGGTTTAAGACGCTAATGATGGTAGCAATGGAGCGCGTGGAAAATTGAAAGTTTAGTTTGATGGCACACAGGGCAGTGCGTTATGTTGCTCGATACTCTCCTGGCTGTTAGTGAAACAAAAACTTAATTTAAGTTGTTGAAATGATCAAATAAATAAGTCCATTTCTAATTATGTGGGAGTGGGTATCGAGATGAAATTTCAATCATATGGAAAATGTTCCATATGACGCCTAACAAAATTGGACATCATCTTCGGTAAATTTGTTCTCGTATATCTTTCCGCATGGTAATAAAGTGAGAATTTCAGATGTACTAATATGTATAAAAGACTTATTTGTTTCTATGTAATTAGTCAATAACAATGAAAATATAAGTGAACGCGATGTTGAGACACTAAGATGAGGACTATGTACTTTTTAAGTTATGTCATTGTCTCTGATTTAATTGGACAAAGTTGAACAGTAAAACAAAAAAAAAAGACAAAACAAAAGTTTAAATACTTAAAGCAGACCGTATGTGGTTTGGGAATTTATCGATAATGTTTAAGAAGTATTTTTGTTTTCTTATATTTAATCCTAAAACTAGTAAAAAAAAAAAGTTTGATCCATCGTGAAGAGTTGAATTGCAAGGAAAGAAATAATGAACAAAGTAATGCACTATTTTTTATTGCTGAAAATAATTTGTTATTGATGCCGGAAAGTATAGGAACTGAATAAAAAGAAAATGTGTGAAGAAGCTGTGTATTTCTAGCAAAGGTAGGTATGTTGTTTTACCGCCGGTGGCCTGGCCGGGTCCCAAAATAAAAAAGAAAGAGGTTTTCAAGTGACATCAACCCTATGTGATACAGTGGTGGGTCGCCTCCTCCTAGACAACGACACCCTTCAAAAAATCCACGCAAAAAATGAATCCAAGATGGTACTCGTCATGCTAAGCGACGGGAATACGCTGAATTTTTTGGCACCTTTCTCCTCAGCAGTATGGCTTTGGAGCAGGTTGCTCCACCATTCATGCAATTGCAGAGGTGGTGAGCGTGGTTTAAAAGACAGAGGCATATGGCCACATCAAGCGAAGGATCATTCTTTTGGTGACACTCGACTTAGGAACGCCTTCAACTCCGTTAAAACACTTTCACTGCCACTGCCACACATTTTTTACATGCGAAAAATGCAACAGGCTTCGACAAAACCTCTACAGGGAGACGAGAAAGCTCGCCCTGGATACTATAGTTGCAATGATGCTTGAATCAGTTGACAAATAGAACCATGCAGCACAATATATTGGGGCAGTCCTAAAAGACCTGGCCCAAACTAATGTGTCAGATAGTTTCAGGCTAGATTCTCGGGTTGACAGGTAAGGCTTTACTGGATAGTCAAGTCGCTTGTGAGCATAGAGTCCCACACTCAGTGTGTAAGTAACATTCACCATTCAACCACAAAAAAAAGTCCGCTAGATCGGTTAATATTCTGGATACGCTGAAACACCTTTTTAAAGTTCCAGAATATCATATTTGACTTCTGAGGGATGGCCTCAAAGACCTGCTTTATGATACGATACAGGGTCAATGAAGGATGGAAGTTACATCGGGTAATGCTCAGGGATCTACCTATGGTCTAGATCTGTGAAACGTGTCTTACGACGGGCTACTGAAACTGGAGATGCCAGATGAGTCACGTTTGATTGGCTTTGTGGCTCTAGTCGCTCTAGTCTAGTTGAATAAGCGCAACTTAGGCTAGGTATGATATTGTGACAAGTCAGAGACGGGCGTTCAGTGCAGCACTGAAGAAAATCCATGTGATCATGTTGACAAAGAAGAGAATTTTTAGAGTAAAGATTATCAGTATTGCAGACATACTAATCGGTGCACTAAGGAGATATATAGTTATTTGGTAACCCAAATATTCTTGAACTCCTTTGTTCTTCTTTTGATGAAACCTAGCATTTGTTAGCCTTAGATATAACTCCATTGTACTGTAGGTTAAAGCAAAGCTTTTGGTCCAGAACAACACCAAGGTCCAGAATGCTATTGACTCTACTAAGTATTGTGTTTTTGATGTGATAGTCATGTAAAAGAAGGCTCTTTTATCTTGAAAAACTTAATAACTGGCATTTTTCCAAGTTTAGGGAAAGTTGATTATTGTTGCACCAATCAGAGAAAGTCTTAAGCTTTGACTAGAAGAACATCATATCCGACAAGGAAGATGTAACGTGGTAAACTTTAAGATCATCTGCATAAAAAGATGAGGAACATCATGTAATACTGATGAGAGGTCCGATATGAAAATATTAAATAAAAGAGGTCCAAGATGACTTCCTTGTGGAACCCCAGAAAGAACATGAATTTGTTTGGATGATCGTCCTTGAAATTTGACAACTTAAGTGCGGTCTTTAAGGTATGAATGGATCTAGCTGAGTAAATGGCCTGTAATACCATAATTATGGAGTTTATTTATCAGAACTTCATGATTTACATGATCAAATGCTTTGCTAAAATCTTGTATATATTACATCAATCTGGTGACCCTTCTCCATATCACATAGAATACTTTGTGTCATAGTGAAGAGATTGGTGGTAGTAGATCTAGTTTTTCGGACCCCGTACTGTTCTTCATTAAGCCGCGGTTCTATAATAGGAGAGATCTTGTAAGAAAGTATCTGTTCAAAAAGCTTTAGAATGGCTGATACTATAGCAGTGCCTCTGTAATTTTGAATACACCATTTATCATTCTTCTTATGGATTGGTATTAGGTACGAAGATTGCCAGTACGAAATAAAAACGCCACTAGAGAGGAATTTATTGAAAATGATGGAGAAAGGCACGAATAATTGTTCTTTGCACTAGATCAGAAAACTAGGAGGAATAAGATTAGGACCAGGTCCTTTATTGCATGAGAAATTTCTTCCTCAGAAATTGAAACTTCTGTAATTTCAAAAACGAGATTTCTTGGTTTCTCAGGCTTACAATAAACCTCTTGAAAATAACCTGCAAAAAACTCACAGATTTGCTCTTGGGAGTCAGAAACAGGATCCTTAAAAACATACATGAGGGGTAACCTTGAGTCTTGCACTTTAGGTTTATAAAATCAAAGAATTTCTTTAGCTCTTTGATGATATTTTTGCCAAACAAATTAACATATAATTCATATACTTCTCGAAATTTTGATTGATTTGAATTCACTAGCAAGCTCATTATATTTTGATTTAATAGCATTGCTGACATTTTTTTACTTTTAATCATTTTATAGTATTTGTTCCCTCGGTTTCGTAAATATCTACAATCACTATTTAGCCAAGGTCCCGAAAGCTTAGCTTTTTTCCTAATTTTTAGTATATTCTTTTCAACGGCGTCAAGGGTTGTCCGATAAGTACAAGATAAAGGTTCTTCTAGAACTAGCCTTGAAAAATTGCAAGTCCAATCAAGAGCACAAAGATGTTTTTTAATGCTTTCATAATCAGCATTGCGAAAGCCGTATACAATTGAATTATTATATGAAATATCAGGAGTGGGAATCTCAATAGTAAGTGCAGAGTGATGAAAACTGTTTAAAAAAAAGGCGGACTTTACCATCGGTTGCATTTACCAATACATCGTCATATGTGTTAGCAAATATTAAGTCTTATTAATTTCCGTTTTGGTTAGGCGTCGGAGGTATTTGCTGCAGATTGTCGCCATAAAAAGTACTCATCAAGTTAAAATCCTGACTGTCAAGAAGATTGATTGGGAGAAGACGATTATCGACTTCGACAATAAGTCACTCGCGAGTATGGGAGGCTTACACTTAGTGCGTGAATGGCATTCACCTTTCAACCCCGAAAAGCTCCCACAGTGGTCCATTGAAAATTCACTGGGATGAAACTCATCATCGTCTGTGCCGTGAAAGCCTAAGCCGGGCATTTGCTTCCTGGATTAATTTCCTCCTATCATCACAGTTCTGCGACCTCATTTGCCAAATAATCACTCCCATCAAGGATCTGCAGTCAGCTTTTATTGTGTCTTCCCACCGAGCTATCGGTCTTCCCGTTGGACATCTCTCTTGTACTCTGCCCATTAATGTTATTTTAGATGGCCGGTTTACTCCCATTCTTTCTACATGGCGCACCCATTGTGATTTGTATAACTTGACATAAGCAGAGACAGGTGGTTGATTAAATACAAGGTGCTTTCCAAAATAAACGAGACTTTTGTCTAAAATTTTTTTTTTTGTGGCGCCATCTATGAATGAGGTAATGCGTTGGAAAGTTACATCCTTTCTGACTTCCAATGAAAGTTTGGTGACATTCGATTCAGTGGAAGCGAAGTTATTGCGTCTAAAGTGACAGTATGTTTGTGTCATCGGTACAAAAATGAGTTTGGAACAAAGAGCTAATATCAAATTTTGTTTTAAAATCGGTAGAACGTTTACCGAAACATTTGAATTGATGAAAAACGTTTATGGCAATGATTGTCTACCTCGTGCCAGAGTTTATGAGTGGTTTACCCGTTTCAGAGATAGTCGTGAAGACATAAATGATGATGAAGATACGGGCCAAAATCACTGACCACCTAAAACTCCATCGAAATTGTACGTGAATTTATCAAAAATGAGCCGGAATCATCGTTGAAATCCATGAAATTGGAGTTGAATATCTCCAAAACATCGATTTATCGCATTTTAATCGATCATTTGGGCTTACGAAAGGTCTGTCAAGGAGCTTTTTAAATTAAACGAGACTTTTGTCATAAAAGTCCACTCTTGTGACTGATTTTTTGACTCGAAATTGCATTTTATCCATCAATTACTCACCGTATTTGCCTGATATGGGTCCTTGTGACATCTAATTATTCAGAAAATCGCATTTGGCTATGTAGGAAAACACTTTGCGTCCGTAGAGGGCATCCAAAAGGCTTGTAGCGACATCCTGAAGGACATTCCAGTCAATGACCTGAAACACTCTTTCGAAAAGCTTTTGGATCGCGCAAAACAGTGTATCGAGGCCAGAAGAGACTATTTTAAATAAAAAAAACTCGAATTTATCAGAACAAAGCTCCTGTCGTTTCTATTTTAGCTCAGTCTCGCTTATTATGGAACGCATCTTGTAACTTTTAAAATCATCTTTTTAACGTAGTGTCCACTATTTCCTTGTTTAACTAGGCCATAGATTTTTCGGGGAACGACTATTATAATTACGGAAAATAAGATGCACAATCAATCATGGCCTATTAAAAAAATCAATTAATTATGATGAAAACCAAATATTTTCAACCCCGAAATAAAACTACTACTGTATAAAATAAATGGAAATATTATTTTAAAAAAAAATATACCTATAGGGGCTGAATATGAGCAAATTAAGATTAAAAAAAATTAAACAGGATGACCTAGCGATCGACCAAAACTAATGGAAAAATTCAAAAAACCGACCAAGTTTTAATTAGTACATTAAAAATTAATTCGCTAAATGTGATCGTTAATAACAATAGATACAAATCACATCTGCTCAGAAATTAATTTTTATAATATTAATGACGGAAAATTGCTCATTATGTGGCAGGTGTGTACATACGAGTATGCATTCATAATGTTTACTTTGTGAATTCGATTTTTTCTCTTGTATGGTTTGAATAAATTATGTAAAATTTCGTTTTTTGTTGTAATATTGAGTATTAAATTATTCAAGTGGCCCTGAATGTTAAAAATATGGTTAGGCAACTTAATCTTTCGACTTCTATGTTTTAAGTGGTTGATTACCTACATGGGAGTGTTCACCGACATTTAATGTTTTTTTTTGAGCTATGAAAAACTAAACAGGCTAACCTATTATAAGATTATTATAATCAAAGCACTTTTGAGTCACAATATTAAAAGGTTTTTGAAGGATTACATACCATACAATAAATTCAAACTTTGACTTGGAATTGTTTTTTATGACGGGGTCCCAGCTTAAGTAATCAAAGTCTGAGGCTTATTAAATTTTTTCCGTTTTTACTATTTTTTGGGAATTTTCAAAATGGAGAAAATATATAGTCATAGTTATACAAAATAATGGATGTTTCCCAAAAATATAAATCAACTAGATTTTAGACTTTTTCAGCATGAAAATCTCTCTTCTTGGGTTGTTTCTCCTCCACTTCAACTACTGGTTTCCCGTCCTGCGTTTGACACGCTTACTGATGAGCTGAAAAAATACATGATATCTAAGCTGGGCTACACTCCGCAGCTATTAGATTGCATTAAACTAACGCGCGAAAATCAACTGAACCGAGCAATTGCCTCGTTGAAAATTACAATCTCGGCGGAGTTGCAGCTTATGCTTAAACCAGAATTTTGGCCGCGAGGTATTTTTGTAAAACGTTTCGAACGTTCATCGCGTAAAAATTTTCGTACAGCCAGCAGATCACAACCAAGAATTTAAAACAAAAATGTAAAAGCAGCGCTATGAACGTATACTATCAAAACGTCCGTGGTCTGAGGACCAAGCTGGAATCCATAAAACTTGCTTCTGTTCTTGTCAACGACAATGTAATATGCTTGACTGAAACCTAGCTTACTGACGAGATTGCGGACAATGAAATCTTCTCTCACCATACTGTATTTAGGAAGGACCGAGATCGGATCACTACCGGTAAATCTGATGGTGGTGGTGTGCTCATTGCCGTAAATCTTCTATTTCTGTGTTCCGTCAACTTCGGGCGATTGCCAAAAAAGTAATTTCGCGAGCAATGCTCGCTCACTTCAAGTCCATAGAAACTACCTTCCTAACTAACAATCCCAAATCCTTTTGGTCCTATGTCCATTCCTTAAAATCATCCCACAGCTCTGTTAGTTCTTTATCATTCCAGAACAATACTGCCAACAATGAGGAGGCCATGTGTGACTTGTTTGCTGACTTTCTTTCTTCAGTCTATATCTCATCCTCTCCCTCAATCGTCACCAACTTTAGGGCTTCCCTGAGGAAGTTAATTGTTTTTTCTACGTGCCCTTCTGAAGTTGCTGCTGTAATCGCGTCGCTAAACGCTAGCAGCGCAGTTGGTCCGGCAGGATCCCGAACGTTTTCATTAAATCGCTCGCTTCTTCCTTGAGTGTCCCATTTGCCGTTATCTTTAATTCGAGTCTAGCAACAGGGATTTTCCCAGACACCTGGAAGCGAGCCAACATTCTCCCTATCCATGAGGCAGGAGACCGCTCCTCTGCTCATAATTATCGACCCATTTCTCTGTTATCCTGCTTTGGCAAAATCCTAGAACGTATTGTGCATTTGAGGCTTTATGATGCTTTACGGCTAAATTTCTCAGATAGGCAACATGGTTTCATAAAGGGGCGTTCCACTGTAAACAATTTACTTGAAATTACAGATACTATTGCCTCTGCTCTTGACTCAGGTGGTCAAGTGGATGTGATTTACACAGATTTCGCTAAAGCATTTGATAGCGTAGATCACAACATTCTGCTTGCAAAACTCCAACAATTTGGCATTAGTGGCCCCCTCCTGGCATGGCTGGACTCGTTTTTAAAAATAGATCCTGTACGGTGATTTGGGGTGGACAAACTTCATATTCTTTCAGTCCCACTTCTGGCGTTCCAAAAGGTTCTATTCTAAGTCCTCTCCTCTTCAATCTATTCATTAATGATCTCCCGTCTATTTTTACTTCTGAATCCCTATTATATGCGGACGACCTGAACATTTTTAGAGTCATCAGCTCAAATCAAGATTGCCTGGATTTTTAAAATGACTTAGACCTCTTAAACTCATGGTGTCGAAATAACCGACTCACTCTTAACATCTCTAAATGTTATTGGATGGGCTTTTCCAGGAAAGCAAATCGCATTCCTTTCGCTTACTCAATCGACCACTCAGTGCTCGTTTGCGTCGATAGGTTTAAGGATTTAGGCGTAACGTTTGACCCCCATCTGAAGTTCGACATCCACATACTTCAAATAACATCTAGCGCCTCTAGAGTTGCAGGCTTTGTTTTACGCTCTTCTCATAAATATTTCAGTATTCAAACCGGAATACGTCTGTTCTCTATGTTTGTGCGCCCGATTCTAGAATATGCATGTCAGGTGTGGTCACCGCACCTAATTTATCCCTCAGACGCAGTGGAATCTGTTCAGCGAAGATTCACACGCACGCTCCTCTTCAAGCATAAGGTTCCGTATCGTCCTTACAATGACCGCCTAAGTTTCCTGTTCAGGCCTTCGCTTCAAGCGAGGAGGCTCTTCCTGGACCAATGCTTTCTCTTTAAACTTGCCAGTAGTTTACTCCCATCTAACCTAATCAACGCAATAAGCACACGCCCACTTTCCCGAACCTGATCCTTTCAGTACTATATAGTACCGTACGCTAGAACAGAAACGTATCGTCATTCTCCGTTAGTTCGAATGGTTAGAGATCATCATCGTCTCCAGCTTGGTCCTCCTTTAGAATCGATTGCGAGCTTCAAATTAAAGCTGCGGAGAATACTCTGCCATCTAGAAATTTAATTCTTTTTAGGGTTTTGTAATAAAATAAACCCTATTGCAATCACGAACTGTGTCCGTCTGTCCGTCCGTCCGTCTGTATGTCACAGCACTTTTTCTCCGAAACCATAGAAGCTACAGCCATGAAACTTTGTGGAAAGGTCAGAAGTGGTGACTTCTTGAAAGTTCAATGGTGGAAAAATTTTTCAAAGGGGTTTAAGGAGGGTTTTTCCATTTAGGGAAGTGACCCCCAAAAAAAAAAAGATTTTTCACCATTGGTAGTCGAAAAGGGTGTCATTGGAAAGGTCTCAACGAGATCTTTTCAAAACAAGTCTTAAAGTTGCCTTATGAGTACCGAGGGGGGCAGGGGAAGGGGAAATGTACGAACTTTTCGCCTACCCCCCTTCGCGATTGGACACCTTCCATCCGAAAAATCTGAAAAAAATCATGGATGTAGGCCTTTGTGAGAACAACAACAACAAATACATGAGAAGTCGAAATTCACTCAACTTTGTTAGTAATAGTATGATTTATTGATTTTATGTTTTCTTAAATAAAATCTAGACGGTACCCTTAAATTCAATAAAATTTAGCACACAGATGACTATTTATAAGATTGATCTTTTCTGAAAGTTTCATAAAGATCGAATAGTATTTAACGAAGTTATAGCGATTTGAATTTTCCTGCATTACTATGGAACAATATGCCCTGTATTACTATGGAAACATATATGGCTTTGGAGCCATATGCGCTTTTTACCGACTTAGACACTACAGCTTTGCTAGGATTTGCATGAAAATTTCAGGAATGATAGGTTTCATGAAGATGAGTACATACAATCGAAACATGTATGAAAAATGTGTTTCACACCCGTGATCTTAAAAAATCTGAAATAATTATCAAGGGAGATATTTGTGGGTATAAATATAACAAATACCTCAGACGTCAAAATTCTTTAAACTTTGCTAATAATAGTATGATCCTCGAACATAACATGTTTCTTGATTTTATTCGTTACTGGTTACTGCATTTTGTAAGTTGAGTACAAAACCCTTCTGACATGAGCATAGGTCTGTCTACCCAACTTGTTTGTCCTTTTATAATGTAAGTATCTTTTTTTCCTTGAAATGTGCTTAATTTTTTATGGATTTTTTCTTTTTAAAGTTCTTTTTTCTTATTAAGAAACTGCCTTGTAATTGGAATTTCATTCTGTAAGATAGTTTTGTAAATAAATAAAAAAAAATAAATGAAAAATAAATCATGGCTTGTCTCATCCTAACTTAAATCAAACAGACACGTATGTAAAAACTCCCGAAAAAATCCAAAAATCAATATTTTCCAACTACCATCATTTTCACATAACTTACACCATCTCGGGGAAAAAATAAACCTTATCTTCACAAATTATTCAACAACAACCGCGAAAAAATTACAATTTCGCCAGAAAAAAATCCACATCATGCTCTTATCATTCAATTCTGATAAAAATCACCTGATAACCACCCAGAGCTTAGCTAATCAAGCCGCATAATATCAACACCATGGTTGTTATATTTATTTAAATACATACTTCGCTTATGTAATTTGGTTCAAAAGCTTATTTCCATCCACCACAAGCCTCGTATCTGCACACAATTTCAAATTGGCAGAATGAAAAGCACAATTTTCTACCCCCTTCAAAAAATACCATACACATGGGTCGCATGCTTCAAATCACATTTCCTTAGGTTATCGGCTTTTTTTTTCTTTGGAAAATGTTCAACTGTGTTATCAGCAAACAGTAATAAAAGCAGACTAAACTGCTCCAGTAGCACCGAAACAACAGTATCCTTTTACCTGGAAAAACCTCAACCCAGTGGTGATGAATGTTTGGAAACTTTACCCAAAAACACACCGTTTGGGAGAAACTGAAGCATTACGGGCAGAGCATACTATATGTTGCCAGGATATATCGAGGAGTAACGACAAGACATTGAATATTTGCTACATACATACATTTCTGTTCCTTATTGAGAGCTGTAATAAAGCTTGTATCTATGCTGATATTGATAAGGGTGGGAACAGACGTTGGCTGTGTTTGCCAGTTTGAATACAGACGACGCTAAACATATAATTAACAGGACCATCAAATGCTTAGCTAATATTTATTTAGGCTATTAAATTAAGCTTACCCATGAGAACTTGTCAGAGGCAGCCATTGATGGAGATAATTTTCCTACTGTAGACTGAAAAATCACTAACACTGAAATAACACTTTTCACTTTGCTCTATTATCAGACTTCATTAACTAGAGCACACAAAAATTGCTAATTTTCTACTACTTTATCTCTCTGCGCCTATAAATCTTTCGCAGCAACAATTCCCAATAAAATTTCTATCTTCGCCGGTTTCTATATTTTCTTCTTTTTCATCTAAATCACTTTTTACCTCCCACACGAACCGGCACTAATTTTCTTCATCACCATCCGCACAATTAGAGAAGCGCAATTAAAATTTTATACGGTCGAGCGATTCAATGAAAAAATTATTTTCTCACGACATCAATGTTTGATGTCTTCTTCATCTACTACGTCCACGGTTTGAACGTGTATACAACATGTACCGCAAAAATTAGCGAAAAACAAAATCAAATCGGGAAAAGCTTCGCCGCACTTTAATTGACGCGAAGACGACGAGCGGCGATGACGAAAGTAGCGGAAGCAAAATTCAGCGACACGCTAGAGCTCCTTCGCTAGCTATCGAAGAAACTATGCATAAGTGGGAAAAGCCACTCTATCCGTGCCCGGGAGTTGCACGACCAGGATATGAACGTACAGTGAAAAAAAAACCGTAAAAGGCAACTTGCCCCTACCAGACGACTATTCAGAGACGGGGTTGTTCGCCCCTAGGGAGAGACAAAGACCTACCACTATTTCCGTGTAGTGTAGGGAAATGATTCACAATTTGCAACAAGGGTAGGTGGCAAGAGCCACCAATTCTGTCGGAAGTTAAGTCCTTTGAAGTGTTTAGACAACTACATAATAGTTCAAGTTCATGAATCTTTCGCTTCGGCTGAATTTATGGTTTTCCTCTCCGAATGCGGTCTAGGTCTGGTCTTGGTCGATCTTAATCAGAAGCAAAAATTCTCTCAATATCTTCTGAAATGTTTCTAATCTATTCACCGAAACAAACTTTTGAACACACGCCCGAAATCTCCTCTCTTTCACACTTCACGTCTTCGACAAACTTCGAGATTTATGTACGTTCAAAGATACAAATATCTTTTTTTCGATCTCGTTCTCGCCTAGAACACAACACAGGCGAATTTCGACCAACCCTCGTTGCAAAACCGATTAAGATATTGTCCATCCACAAAAAAGGGGCTGACTAGACTTAAACCAACACACAAAAAACTATCATTATCACGTATCAAAGGGTTATCAAAGATTTTCCTCGAATTCACTTAATCTCGTTCTTAAAGTTTTTTATCTTTTCCTGATTTTCGGTTGAACATTCACTCACAAGAGCGTTAAAGAGTGAATTAAAATAAGAACAAGGGTTGAAAATCTGACGATACGAAATTGATTTGGTCCGGAAGACGGCCCGAGACCAGTGAAGTACCGAATCAGACTGAAAATCCAAAAACCCAGAAAGCTTCACGTTCAAGCTATAGGAAAAAACATTTCTCTGCCCACATTGCGAGGAAGTTTGTTAGTAATGGTTATAGAAATCTGCACACACAGCGAACCAGCGCCATGTGAACTAGCTCCAATACCAAATTTCATAGCTCTAGTACGTTTTCCACCATATCAGCAAACTTTACCACTCATGCCGATACTGATACGCATACAATCCAACTTTCCTCCAAAAGTGGGTGGTGGTAGTCCGCTGTTTGCTGATACACTTGACTTGAGCGAAGCTTTTTCTCACCAGCTCTCACTATACACGAGAATCCCACTTCATACAGTGTAAAGTATGTTGAATGCTTTACGAGCAAAACTGATAGTGGAAAATCGGTGCACGACCTAGGATCGAGGCCAATACCGGTCTCATTTCGCTTATTCTCTCACTAACAAACAGTCTCGCTGCTCTCTCATTCTCTGATTTTCACGTTTTTCCACACTTTCCAACACGAGGGAGATGCAAGGAAAATCCTCCTAAAGTCTAAGTAAGTGAAGTATTTGCTGTGGGTGGATTGGGAGGTGAAATTTTACGATGCCGACAATGCAATCAACGGAAAAAAAGCTTCCGTAGCCATAGCTCGCTCTGTCTCCTTTCGCTTATCGGCGAGGTCGTTTTGTATGTTCATTGGGTTCGTGGGAAACATTGACGTAAATTTACCGGGTTGTGTGATACATTACATTGTAAGGTGAAATTTCTTAATCAGATCAGTAAAGATAGCGGAAAAGATTTTGTGTTAATTACTGCAGAAAAATTAAGGGATTTTGATGATGATGATGGGTAATGGATTCCTAATTGAAAGGAGAAGAAAAGTCAAAGGAAAGATGCGAAAAATTCATTAGCTTTATTTCCGGAATAGTTAATTGGACGAAAAAAAAATCAGAAAACATTAATTTACGGATATCTTGATTGTTATTTTGATAAATTTCGTGGAACTTCAAAAATACAGTTTAAAAAAGCTTCCCAATGAGTAAAATCTACAGAGTGCCTTATGTTTTGACTAATTAATTAGAAAGCATTGTGAATACTACAAGTATTCTGTAGTAATCGAGCAGGTAAGGGTCATGAAGCTAGAAATAAGAAATATTGAAATGCTACTGGATTTTGAAACAAGAAAAAAAAGAATATGAAAGAAAGCAAGAAATGAAACAGTGTTTATTATAATTATTAAATAAAAAAAGAGAGAAACAAATTATTACTACAATTAATTGAGAAAAAGAGGAAAGAGAAATAATAAATGCATTAAAAACAACACAAAAAGTAAACTCTTACTAAATGGATAATATTTAAAAATGAAAGTAATGAAAAAAAACCACAAAGCTAAAGTGAGAGTAGAAAATGAAACATAAAATATTAAATACTTGGAATAGTATAAAAAAGAGAGGCGAGAAAATACAAAAAAAATATATAAAAAAGTAAACAAGAGAAAAAAGATAATAGAAAAAAAACCTGTTTACATAAATTTATTACTATAATTAAGCGATATATAAAATTAAATACAAAGAAATAACTAAATTTAAATAAACAAAATGATGCATACTTTAGGGCAACATATTACTTTTTCTGGTTGATCAAAATACACACCCACAAAACAGCAAATGACCTAATAGTATCGAGCAGACAGCATTTTTTCTCATAGCAAAACAAACTGCATTCAGCATTCATTCAATACGTACGAACATTTACCTTCACATATATCCAGCAATCAAGCAACACAAAATCCCATTCAAATGGTAAAGTTTCGAACCGCATCCAACACACTTAACCCATACTACACATACTGCGCAGCCTACGCATCTGACTCATGCAACGCATCCAACTCATACAACACCTTCGACTCATGCAACACTTGTACGAGACTGTGTAATAGTCCATCCAAACATTCTTGCAAAAAAATGCATCAGATAATACAGGGCAACCGATGCATACAACTTTCACATCCCGCACCCACGCCTAGTAATCAATTTTAGCATTCTTTAACATCCTCTTCATTTCGTTGTAACGACTCGCAAGCGAGATGAAAACAAGCGAGAAAGGATGGTTAAGAAGAGATGGGCATCGTGAACGGTACGAGCGATAGCAGTGGCGGTAGCGGGAGTAGGACCGGTTGGTGTTGCTGGTGCTGTCGCCAAGAGATTTGAGGGAATCTGCCGGGATTTGCCAACGAGCGTGGACGCGAGGAGGAAGTACAGGGCTTGAGCGAGTAGTTATCTCAGCGGGTAGAGGTTTCAAAGGGGGAGAATTGTTGAAACACTAAGCAGAAATATCGGAGTTTGAGTGTGATACAGGAAAAATTTTGCATAATCGCGACTCGTTTAAGTTTTGTGTGGAAAATCGAGATTTCCACTGGAATCGGACGCGAATTCGTAATCTTCGAATCGTCTTTGGGAAGCAGAAAGTCGCCCTGCACGCAATCCGCTAGGAGGAGCGGTCACTCGGCTGTATGTGTGTGTCGTACGGTCGATTATCGAACGGGAAGATGGACTGCGCTCAAGAACAACCTTCAGGTGCTTGCTGGAATATCGTATCGTGTCTATCTATTTGGAATGCAAAGCGAAAGATATTTTCAATATATTAAGATCTCGAAGTGTAATTTTCAGTTTTTTTTATATGTTGCCTAAATCATAATGTGATTGTAATGACGCAACGGAAAATGGAGCTTTTAGAAAGTCCAGAAATTAAGAGAAAAGGTGTAGTATAATGGACGATGAAAGTGCTTTGTGTCGATCCTCGGGTACTGCAAAGTTTCACCCTTGACCAATAATTCCCTTGCATGGCTGATTGGACGCGATAAAGTGAAGTGGAAAGATTTGCAATATGTGGAGACGAAACACTTCATGATTTTTACTTGTCTCCTCTACACTTATCGTTCCTACACTTGCACTTTGCATATAACACATACACCCGTGCAAATGTGACGTTTGAAGACGCTTGTGTTTGTTCCACATTGGAATATTTATGAACAATATTTACATTTGGAATACAGTGAATGGCTATGAAAGTGCATCAAGTCAATATTTTGGTTGATAAATCTAGAGTGGAAATTACATTATCACTATTCAAGCACACAGCCACAGTTACCTTACCCAAACGGCACCTAAAATAAAAGGGGTACCCTAGATATTGGAAATAGTGTTGTTCACATCGATCAACTCCTTTTTCTCCCACAATTTCTAAACAGCCCAGCCCTCATGTCCGGCCCGATACGACGTCACTTCCTACAAGAAATGGTAAAAATGTTGGCCGAAAAACGTAAATATCAGGAAATGTATCAACCACTGTTTAATAAACGTCCAAAAACTCATAGCTGTTGATGTTGAACCGGAAAATAAAAAGGCAGCGTGGAAATCAGATGATGAAGATGCGGAAGACATTTAATTTTCATAATAATTTTGTTTGTCAATAGGTCGATCCTAGAACTTTTAGATTATTTACTTCAATTTCTCAGACGGGAAGTACTTGAGAATTGGATCAATCGCGTGAGCTTATTTATTACCAAATTACGTGTTCGTTTACCCTTTAATTGAAGCGAAAATTTCCTAGCTATTGATAAGCCCCCGGATTTATTAATAAATAGTAATGATCTTAGTAAAGTCGCGGTGCAAACTATCTTAAGAAAGCAATTTTCTCAACTCAAAGACTCATCGCTCACTCATGAGTTCTACTTTGCCCATCGCTTGGACTTTTCTACGAGTGAAATTCTGTGTACCCCCTAAATAAGAGAACTCGTATGGAAGTATCCAAGTCCTTTGAAAATCGGATGTCAAAGAAATATTATATTGCCTTATTAAATGGTCATATGAAGCAAGATTTCGTTACAGTGTATATTCATATAGGAGAAAATTACCCGCATCGTCATCGAGCGCTCAACAGACCATGTGGGGTAAGTACCCTTTTTGCCTCATGTTTTTGAAATTGCTTTCTTTTCGTAATTTGTCATTTTTTAAATGAATATTTTTTTCTATTTTTATATTAACAAATTTTTTTGTAAGAATATTATTATAATGACTTAACACCATTACGTTGATTCAATTATATGGATATTTTCCTTGAATTTTAAAAGTTATTCAATTTATAAATTATAAAAACAAAGAAATAAAATGAATTGATACCCTTACCCCTCGGTCTTTCCATTACGTTGGATTTGACCGGGTATAGGACCCGGTACGGTGGCAGGCTCTCCTCATAAAACATGAGCCAGCCGCCGGGTACAATATAATCTTCTTGGTTTCAGGTGACGTCGCGGCTTGAGCGGCCCAAGCAGAGTGCCTATTTATGGCATAGAGTTATGCAATCGAATTGTATAATTCTATGGCATAAATTGGTCATCGGGGTACTTTTCTTCTGATGGGAAGACTTATGCAAGTTAAGTTGTATGAGTTTTCCACTCAGAAGAGGAATACCTGGCCACTGCAACAAATATGGATATTAATCCGGTTGGGTGGGTGCGAAGGGGCTCCATCACCACCCGGTTGCCCTTCTCTCATTTGTGGGCTATGAGCCTCTCCGGGTAAGGGCGAGGTCACCCTGCTTCCAATCCTTTTTACTTGTTACCCTTGTTCCTTGAACAAGTCAGTTGTCCCTCGTGTAGTTACCTACACTTTTTGCGACTTCAGTTGCCTTGTCCTTGTTCGACCCTAAGAAATTCGTGAGTGCGAAATTTTTTGTAGTGGGTCGTTGTGCTGGGGGAATGAACCCGCCCCACGACACCGCAATGCTAGCCTGCCAGCGCATTCACGCGTCCCCAGACGAGGGCATTCTCGGCAGATATCTCCATCTTCTTCTGCCGAGGCAGCAGAACATCGCTGCAGGCCTTTACGGACATTTGAAACTTACCTAATTCACTACAATTCCCCAAAAAAGGGTTTGGACTCTTTTTCTTTATTTTGAAAATCATATATTTTTAATGTGGGTTAGTTACATTTCTCGGTAACAAAACATATGAAGACTCCACAATATTTTACATTCTATCGTATTAATTTGCCTTAGCATTGCAATCACTCCATCTTGTCAGTCAAGTGCAAGCTGCGCCACGAATATAAAACTTTGTTGTTTGGCTGCAGTGAAAAAATTTCGTAAGGTGTAATCACTGCAAATAATAGTCCACAGAGGATGGTTGTTGGGGAGGGACTCACTAAATTTCCCAGAAAAAGTTGCAGAATAACTTCCATAACGATAATTGTGCTATCCTTCCTCTCAAAAAGTCGAGAACATAAATAAAAGTATTGAAATGATAAAATATGATTAAAAAATCGGGTTTTCTGTACGTTTCTTTCCTTTAACTTCAAAACGATTTATTTTGGAACAAAGTTGTTGTCGTGGCATAAACCGAATAGTTTTCAAAGTATAGAATGTGTCAAGTTAAAACAGGTTCTAAACACATACACGCATTTATTTCCTAAACAAAGATAAAACAAAGCCAATAAGTACATGAATTAATGATAACTTAACAGTCAATAATTTGTTTTTTTTTGTAGTTGGAAGATGAATACCACTCACGCTCTAAGCGTTGGGCTTCTATGCTTGAAAAAAAATGGACTACCCACTAAATACTTCCCCTGTCAACCCGAGAACCCAGGCTGGAACCGTTTCACATATAACTTCGGACCAGATCTCGTTTTCTTATGCCGTGATGTGCCTTCAAACTGACGGATCCATCTTCTAGGGGGAAAAGAGGAATTGCCCGACAAGCGATCCCCCCACTCCGAGTCCTTTGTACCTTTTAGGACTGCTCGATCATAATCTGTCACATGGTTCCATATGTCAACCAACCCAAGTATTACTGCAACTATACTATCCGGGGTGGGCTCTTCCGTCTCTCTTTAGAGGTCCAGTCACAGCTTGCCCCATTTTTTGCACGCGAAAAATGTGTGGCAGGCATTTTCTTCTTCTCCTGAGCAAACCTGACAATCGGGAGATCGTGACTTAGCAATCTTGTGCAGGTATGACGAAAAACACCCATGCCCGCTTTCACGGCTGACAAGGATCTCTAGCACTCTAACGTCAACATCAACCACATATGACTCATTTTCACAGACCACTCCACGAGGTGATGAGCTGGTGAGGATTAGTATTTTAATTTTATTTCTTTACTTTTCCTACTTGAAAATGTATTTAATTTAAAAATAGTACGAATCGTAAGTAAACAAAGTAAATTTTTGCCCCAAGACAGAGTTAATTAGGATCAGGATGCCTGGAGAGGAAACAACTGATACCTCACTACTGGAATGCATCATTGCATAACATTTATCATATCGGGATCGCCACCGTGGCTTTATTTGACAAAGTTTTCCAATTTCGACGTTAAAATGTGCGCTTTAAAACAATTTTGCAACTTAACAACTCCCACAGGAGATTTTTGGTTGCTTGCGGACTGGAAAGAATGACAAAGGGGACCTACACCAATTGGCTTACCTCACCTGAAATGGCAATTCGAAGAACCAATGATACATTCGATACACGGAGAAGATCGATGACCCGTAAAAGTAATGTTGAATGATCTTTTAAGGCTTCAACTATCAGTTAGTGTGTTTCATATAATCAGGTAGTGGATGAAATTATTATATTTTTACAACATTCAGAGGTGAATGGTTGGAATGGGGCTTTCGTAACGATGAACCAATTGGTTAAGATTTACGAATACAAAAAGTCTGAAGAACGAACACAATTAATTAACACAATGAAACTTCTTTTACCATTGATTTATAATTTACCGATGAACTTAATAAACGAACCACTGAGTCAGAGTATTCTATTGCAAAACCAAATTCTGAAACTTTACTATGTCTTTACACGGAATTCACTCCCTCTAGAGTCCAAAATAAGAGAAATGTTTTCCGAATGGGTCATAAAGTACCCGAAATCATTCATCTAACATCAAACTATGCTAATCTTGTCAACATGCGTGAACTAGGAGGCCAGGATAGCCTCATAAATATTTCTATCTTCTCAGGGTAAACCTTCTACATATGTTGAATCAAAAATTCGGGAGATTGCTGAAGAGCCACTGACAATTATTCGTGAAACTGAAAGGGAAGATGTAGCAACTGTTATGCAAGAAGATAATTTGCGCATTTTCTGTTCCATGGCAACCACTGGTCGTTAATATTTATCAGCTGATGAGCCATATAAACCAAAACAAACTTAACATTATTTTCATTTAAAAGCTTCTGCGCGAAAACATATGGCCGCTGAATGTTGGTTTGTGCCATTGCTAAGGCTGAATGTTGAGCAGCGGTGACAATGGTAACTTAACCTTGAACTTGATCATCAACGTTGGGGAAAGCCCATTGTGGCAAAAGTTTTATAAGGGTGAGTGACGGCGGAGGTGCTCTCTTTTGGTGCCCGAGTTAGCAAAAGGGAGGAAGACTCAATGTGCGATACGAATGCAGCGTATGATATGGATCTATCAACGGCAGTGAAAGTGGAGGGATCGATATATCGCCAGCGATTGGAATCCTTAATGTGCGTGTGATACAAATGGAGAGCATGCAAAAAAATGCATGCCAAATCTCACGCAGAACCAAAAAGAAAGGGGATAGTGGACGTGTAACGAAAAACATCAAAGAGTATGATGCCATCAAAGATCTTGTTGTAGAGCACCAAACATTATTTAAGGAAGGGATATTAACAAGTTTCAGGCTGGTTGCTCGGGACAACTGCAATTGTCCAACGTTGCAAACGAAGGATTGCAGCTAGAGCATATTAAAATTCCAATATTTGACCGGAATTACACTAACTGAATCGCTTTCCAGGACTTGGTCAAAAGTATGGTTAACGAAAACCAAAGTGTCCATAGTAGTCTGAAAGAGAAGCTGAGAAATTGATAGGCCACTTGGCAATTGGGTTCTCTTTGGACATACCGGCAGGTCGCAAATCAACGCTAACCCCAATACGTTTGTAGCGGTCGAAGAGCTAGAGAAAGCGATAACATGATTCTGGGAAATTGAAGAGCTTCAACAAACAGCAGAATCATCACTAGACAATGTACAAACTGAAAACCACTTTGTTCAGACCACACGTAGAGAATTAGATGGGACATATAACGTGATGTTACCTTTCAAGGACAATCTCGATCGTAGTAAAGACCTGTAGGAACCTCTACGCACAGCACACATCAGATTTCGACAGTAAGAGCAGCACCTTGCTGATCATCCTGAATGACAGAAAAAGTACAAGGAATTTAAGAACGAGTGCCTAGCACTTGGCCATATGGAAAAAGTGCTTGGTCACATAGTGCATAGCTCAGACTGCACTAGCTTCCGCACTACAAATTTATTAAAGAAACAACCTCAACAATAAGGTTAAACGTCGTTTTCATCGCATCTCAAAAAATTAAGGTGGCAAATCTCTAAACAATGTGATGCAGGTTGGTCTAACCATCTAGACTAACCTGCTTCATCTATTATTAACAAGGCGTACTTACAAATACGTCATCGCTGCCGACATAGAAAAAATGGACCAGCAGATTCACGTTCACGAAAATAATCGCGAACACCAACGCATTCTATGGAGAACCCCAAAAATGAGCCAATCTGACACTACAGGTCACTCATGGCACCGTTTGTGCGCCGTTACTACCCATTTACACTCTCCAACAATTGGCAATCGATGAACGTGGCAATTACCCCTTGGCTTCTGAGACGATACTTCGTGGCGATCTGCTAACTGGCTCTGATGACCTAGCTCACGTACAGCACTTATAAAGTAAGTTCAGAATAACACTTCGACGCTTCCATCTAAGAAAGTGGTCAGCCAATCACGCACAACTCTTAAAGTATGTCCCAGAGTCCGACCAAAGGAACAAAAACTCATTCGAAATTGCTTTATCCGAAGAGATCAATAAACTAAGGCTGCATTGGAATCCAGTGCGAGACATCTAAATTTACTAAAACAGATAACCAGAAGCTCACAAAGTGCTTGTAGTGGACCAACCATCTATCCAACATGCAGGCTTATGCGCCTCGGGCCATGCAACGGTTTGCATGCATGATCCATATTCATGTGCTGACGACACCGTGGGGACATGCAACTTCGTAACCAAAGCAAACACGTGCAACTATGTTGTGCCCGGAAACTGCTGACAACACACATCCGCGTGTATCCAATATCTACACGGCGACGTATCAAACGCGCGTCATTATATTTTAATTGAAAACACGAGAAGCAGAGTTCATGATGAAACAAATGTGCTGGCAGATGTTCAACCAGGAGAAGTATCGTTTACAATACGTCGTCAGTGTTATCAATGAATAAAAGTAGGTAACGCAAGTATTAAATATTCATTCGTTCCTTCATTCATCCATTTACTCAGTCAGTCAGTCTGTCATCTACCTCCACGTAAATCTCAACTTCGAGTCTGTACGACGTTACTCATTTTATCTTTTGCATTTCTTATCTCAATAAGTTTTTTGTAGAAATTGCCACGTGTTCTTTGTTCCACACGGCAACCATCTATACTCTCTATCCTCTCAGAAGTAGCTAAGTAGTTCGATCCGCTTTGCTAGCTGCAACCCTGCATAATCACTGTAAAATCACCACTCAAAACTTATAGCAATAGCCACTAGGCTGGGATGAAAAGATTTCTCCTTTTGAAGCAAAAAACTGGCTTGAAGCATGAAGCCAGCCCTCATTACTCGAACAATTCAAGATCCTGAGATGGATTGGTTTAACAAGCAGGACAACCATAGAACTGCATGGGTTCTGTGACGCATCAAAACTAGCTTTCGCATGCGCTATTTACCTACGTGTCTTGGAACCAGATGGACGCGTATCTACCAATTCTTCTTCTTAGCACTACAGCCCCTTTCGGGTCTTCGCTTCTTGCAAACAGTGCCTCCAACTGTCTTGGTCCGTTGACCGCGTCCTCTAATTTCAAAATCCGAGCAGCGATGAACTGTCTCCGTCAAACGAGTCAGGCCAGCGTTTCCTTGGTTTCCCCACTGGCCTCCGGCCTTCAGTTCTTCCAATGAATAACTTCTTGGGTATCCGTTGTTCGTCCATACATTTAATGTGTCCAGCCCATTGCAGCTTCCACAGTCTAACAATCGTTGAGACCTCCGGTTCGTCAAAATTTCACACAGCTCATGGTTGTATCGAATTCGCCATTGGTCCCCGTCAAGCTCCGCTCCGATTATTCGCCTCAGGACCCGTCGCTCAAAGGCGTTCAATATATTTGCGAATATTTGGGTTAGGGTCCATGTTTCACACCCATAGCATAACACAGGTCTTATCACAGATTTGTAAACTTGGAGCTTTGTTCCCCTGTGTATGCAGTTGGTCTTCAAAATGTTCAATACTGAACAAAATATGCCAAAGCAAAGCATTATTTGGTACAGTACGTTACGATCAATACTGTCGTATGCTTGCTTCAAATCAACGAAAATTTGGTGTTCGTCTATGTTGAACTCCCAGCATTTTTCAAGTACCTGCTTGACTGTGAACAATCGGTCTGTTGTTGATCAACCTTCCCTAAGACCACCTCGATACTCCCCAATAATACTGTTGGCGTATGATCCAATTTGATTTTCTAAGATTTTAGAAAATATTTTGTACGCCTTACAAAGTAGTTATATGCCTCTATAATTTTCGCACTGTAGCTTGTCACTCTTTTTGTAGATAGGGAATATAATTGATTGGCTCCACTCTTTTGGCATATGTTCTTGTTGCCAAATGTACTGGATATCTTTGTGAATAGCTTGATGAAGACTACTGCCACCATATTTGATGAGCTCCACTGGAATCTCATCGATTCCCCGCGCTTTATTATTCTTTTGGGCTTTGATGATGGAACAAACTCATCCAGAGTTGGTGAGGCCAATGGAAGTTCTCCGCAGACATCTATAGACTACGATGTTCTGGAGCTATGTGGAGGATTAAGTAGGTGCTTGAAATATGATGCCCATCTTCTCTTAATCCTGGTTTCATCAGCGATGATATTGCTGCTGTTATCACGACAGAACGTGGTTTTGGGCTGCTAACCACATTTCAGGCTTTTCACTGCTTTGTGTGCTTGTCTTGGTTGTTGCTCACTAAACTTACATTTATACTTGTCAGGTCGTCATAGTATTTTCTTTTCTTAATCTAATTATCTTACTCGCTACTGAGATTTTCATGGTGTTCTCTCTTCGTCCTGGTTTTCCAACGTACGTATTCTTTGTACGCCTGATTCCAATCATTTCTTTTTTACCGGGCTTGATGTCCGATCGTCTGTTCCGCCACGGTTCTGATAGCCGCTTTCACTTCCATCTAGAGCTCGTTGCTCGTCTTTAATGATGTGTCTAATAAGATGGAAGCCAGCTGGTTGTCAAGGGTCTCCGTGAAATGTTTGGCCACAGACGCCGTTTGAAGCCTTTTGATGTCAAATTTTTTTAGCCGGCCGGTCTTTGCTGAATATGCCTTTGACATACGACACCGATTGGCTAATTTGATCAAGTAATGATCTGAGTTACAATTGGCGCCTCGGTATGTACGGACGTCAAGTATGCTCGAGGCCCAACGTTGTTGGATCAGGACATGATTAATCTGGTTTTATGTGTTGCCATCTGATGATACCCAGGTCGTTCTATGAATGCGTCGATGTGGGAAGCAAGTTAAACGTATGACTAAATTTCTTTGCATGTAGCAGAAATCTAGTCATGCGTTCAAATTGCTTCCCACATCTACCAGTTTACTGACCACAAAAATTCGTGTCACTACAACGAAGAAAATCTCTATTCCAAAACCCTCCATTGCACGACTTGAACTCTGTGGAGCAGTCTTGTTGGCAGAAAAATGAAGCAGTTAAACCAGGCCTGTACATGAGCTAGCGCAAAAACTTGCTTTTGGTCCGACTCAAAAATTGTGTTGGCTTGGCTCCAAAAGCCAGCAGCAATATGGAAAGTTTTTGTTGAAAATTGAGTAAACGTCATGTCACTACAGATAAAAATCCCGCTGACTTGGTTTCAAGGTGAATATGTCCGGAACAATTGCTACACTCATCCTTTTGGTGAAAACGGCCAGAATAGCTCACGAAAATAGATATTCCTATAATGACCAGCCTACCACTATCAGCAATTGAACAGGAAGCCGTATAAAACGAAGCACGCTAAGCTAGTGAAGCAGCCACTGAGCGCAGTCTGGAACCAGAAATATTCAACAAATATTCATCACTACCTAACTTACTCAAGGTGATGGCATGTAGACGACGGTTTATTCGCAACGCATTTCATCTGAACAACAAACGTCTAGGGCCATTAACTCTCAAAGAGACATAGCATGCCTTTGCACCAGAACTATGCACACTACGCAAAAAGATCGAATTATGAAACAATTCCAGCATAAAACATGCTGGGAACTCTCAGGGTAGGTTGAAGATTGCATCACGCTACAATCAGTGAAAATGCAAAACATCCAGTAATACTACCACGAGATTCTTTCCCTAAACTCGCTGTTCGAAAAGCTCATCTAACAACTCTACTCCTGGAGAAAATCGTCTACTTACACCCTTTTTCTCTTACTCATGATTTGTTCGTTCCTTAACAACATGGTTTTGTTAAGGGGGCGATCAACCTTAACGAATTTGTTGGAATTCATGAGCGTTTCTTAAAAAGCCATGGAGGACCGTTTACAAGTCGAAACCTTGTATTTGGATGTCTCTAAAGCCTTTGACTGAGTTAATCATAATATTTTGTTTAGCAAACTTAACTTAACGTTCCTGATTATTTGCTCCACTGGTTGTCCCTTTACTTATCCAATCGTGTCAGTCAGGTATCTTTTCAAGGCTGTCTTTCTACCCCCTTCCATTCATGTTCAGGTGTTCCTCAAGGATCCATCCTTGGTCCACCATTGTTCACCCTGTTTATAAATGATTTACCATCCGTGGTCATTAACTCCTCCTACCTTCTTTATGCAGATGACGTCAAAGTTTTCAAGGTAGTGTCGTCTAACAATGACGGTACCTTGCTTCAAGAAGATTTAAATGCCATTTTATTTTGGAGTTCTTATAACCAACTTACACTAAATGTTTCTAAGTACATCCCTATAAGCCCTATAAGCTTTCAATTTTTGTTAAATAATTCGTACCTAAGTACGTGACACATTTCAGGGAATTAGGTGTCACTTTCAACTCTAAATTAAAGTTCGACGTTAATATTTCTGAAATTACTTCTAAAGCCTCTTGCATTTCTGGCTTGATCTTAAGAAATTCCTATATTTTTTCCGATCCTTTATCGTGTGTTAAATTATATTCAATTTTGGTTCGTCCCATTCTTGAGTACTGTTCACCAGTTTGGTCGCCTCATTTGAAGTGTTTCACGCTAGAAGCTGTACAAAAAAGATTCACCCGGATCGTCTTCCTGAAGTTCCAGACTCCCTAAATTTTTTTGAATCACGCTTATCTATCCTCAGTATTCCTTAGCTAGAAAAGCGTTGGCTCTACCTCGACAAATGTTACTTTTACAGGTTTTGTCGTGGTTTGCTCGATACTCGGCAAGTCAACCAGGTTGCAGTGAGGCACGCTATGCGTTCTACAAGATCGTCGAATGTCTTTGATGTTCCGTTCGCACATAGTTTTGTGTATTTTCACTCACCCATATTCAGATTACATTGTAACCATGATGACCTTCAGCTTGGGCCCTTCCCCCCTCGTATTTAGTTTATAAAAAATATGTCAACTCTCTTCTTCTAAACTCTGAGTAATTTTTTTTTTCGTTTCTGCACTTTTTATTACTTTTATCTTGCAATTTGCATGTCTTGTTTTTTCTCCTTGCTATTTCTTAATATATTATGCTATGCTTTTATTTAATCTATTTTGTAATTGGATTTTTCTGTTAAATAGAAATAAATAAATGAATAACTCTGCATGGAGCCACACAATAAGTATTGGCAACCATCCGTCAATAGTACTGGATTACAAACGCGCAGTCTTCAGATCCCGCACGTCCTGGAAATCAATTAATGAGACAACTATCACCTCCTAGATTCCAAATGGACACCCCATTCTCCCAGACAGGATTGGACTATGCCGGGCCTTTGACGATAAAATGGAACGGTGGGCGTTGAGCAAAAACATCGAAAGCCTACATCACCGTGTTTGTGTGCTATTTTCCAAGGCCTTCCATCTTGAAGCAGTGAATGACTTCTCCGTTGTGGCATGTATTGCAGCAATCCGCAGGTTTATTGCTCGAAGGGGAAAATGCCACACCATTTATAGTGATTGTGGAACCAATTTCCAAGGCAGCGAAAAACAATTGAAGGAAGCTTTCAGAAAAGCTACGAAACATTGCCAAGAGTTTCTTTTGAATGAAGAAGTTCAATGGGAAGTCATGCTTTCTGGTAGTCTACACTTTGTTGGGCTCTGTGAAGCTGGAACAAAATCAATGAAGCGGGACTTGGTAAGGGTAATTGGTCAAACACGAATAACCATCGAAGAATTGCATACTTCTGGCCCAGGTAGGGGCATGTCTCAATTTGTGTTCTCTTTGTGAAGTAAGTAATGACCCCGCTATTAAGCCAGACACTTTCTAACAAGATGCAATTTATTTGAAATACCATCCATATTATCTGACAAGGATGTCAGCTGCAAATGGAAAATCATCCAGCAGATCCGCAAATACATCTGAGATAAATAAAAGCTCGAATACCTTAGTCGATTACTAAAAAAGCCATTGTATTTCATTCCACAACATACTGGGAATATAACATAGATGCGCACCAACTCTTTGTGGCTTAATTGGTTGAGGTATTTTGCCTCTGAATACGAGTTTTACCATTCCCTTGCAGTTCAAGTGACTATGGTTGGAAGCGTATTCTATCCAACATCTTATGTACCAGGTAATTGCTGTGTATTATTTACATACCCACACTTTTAAAGATCATTGTATCGCCATTGCGTTCTTTACTGAATAAAATAGACAGTTGATCACTGACAGTCTAAGCAAAAAGTTCGTACCTTGTGTGTTGTCAGAGACATAACGAAAATACAGTGACTTAGAAAAAGAAGCACTGGCGATATTATTTGCAGTGCGAAAATTTCACAAATACCTTTATAGGTATATTTATGCTTACACTGGTCACTGATAACAGCCCAATTAAAATGATTTTGTCACAAGTCACATACAAAGATGGGCACTAATTGTATCTGCATACCGGTACAAATTGGTACATAAAAGGTCCCTTATTAGCTATGGCTGATGCACTCTCGAGACTGTTAATGAATGTAAATTTGAAGAAAGATTTTAATGTGTCAACGATTGAAGGAGACGATGACTGGGAAGTCAATGCGTTTTATGATGCGGGCTACATACCAATGGGTTTTCATCGAATATTGAAAGCTACGGATGAAGAGCTTGTCTCCTCAAAAGTGCAGCAAATGACAGAGAGCGGTTGGCCGGGAAAATGCGCAGAGGAGGCACTACGTCTATATTTTCTACGAAGGAACGAACTAGCTATTGAACCCAAAAGTGTGTTAAGGGGCATGCGCACAATAATCCCTAGAGTTTTACAATACAAGGTTTTGAAACTGTTGCATAACCAGCACAGCGGAATTGCGAGAATGAAAATGCTCGCAAGGGGTATTTGTTGATGGCCTGGGCTCGATTCAGATATCGAAGAATTCTGCAAAAAGTGTTTAACATGTCAACAACTAGGTAAAATGAAGTCGTCAAAGACGTCAACTTGGCCGAAATCGAAGCAGAATTGGTACCGTGTACATGCAGACTTTTTCATTGCAGAGGACAAAGTTTTTTGTTGTTAATGGATAGTCATGCCAAATGGATGTAAACTATACATATGCATCGGGTGTCGAGAACTGAGAAAGATTTTTTCAATTTGGGGACTACCAGCAGAATTCATCACGGATAATAGGCCTCCTTACAATTCAGTAGAACTAATGGGATTTCTAAAAGCTAATGGTGTTCGGCCCATGAACAGTCCTCCATATCATACCCAAAACGACGGCCTGGCAGAGTGAGTAGTTCAGACAGCCAAGACAATGCTTGGAAAAGCACAAATTCACCATGGTGTGTGTTGCAAAAATTAATAGATCATTTTCTATTCAAGTATCAGAACACACCATGAACTGCAACAGGAAAGCCACTAGCTAAAATGATGCTAAATACGAAGCCAAGGGATTTATTGCAACTCCTGAAGCCTCTACTTGAACAGAATGAGTCTGAAACGAATGAAAGGGAATTATCTACGGCAAAAATATTTAAAAATGGAGGAAAGATATGGGTGCGATTAAATAAGAACGGGAGATGGCAGCCAGTCACAGTCGCGAGGGCATTATCAAGAAATAAGAAATTTGGTTAAAGTCTACGGCATCTGCAGATCAGCTCGTATTGATCAAATGAGGAAGTATATACCATTGGCAAAGCCTGCACACATCGATGAAAGAGAGTGGGCTTGGTCAACATTCCAGGATAAGCCAAGTGAACCATTATCACAACCATTAGTGTGAACAAACGATGTAGACCCATATTGTAATCCTGACACACCCCCAGCTGAGCAGCCTACGCCTGTTCGGCATAAAGCTGCTCAGGAAGAAAGATGTTCACGAGGACAACCTAACTGAGAAAGAGGGCAACCTGATCGACTGACGTACCGATAGAGTTAAAAAAATGTATTTTGCTATAGAATTGAAATCGCGAAGGGTGTTGTGTATTACTTAACACACCCACACTTGTAAAGATCATTGCATCGCTATTGCGTTCAATACTTAATAAAATAGTCAGTTGATCACTGACAGTCTAAGCAAATAGTTCGTATCTTGTTCAAACATAAAAGTAACATAAGGGCAATTTAAAACACTTGACTTACTCGCCCACTTGTGATTAACAAAACAGTTAAAACTCAAGGCATTCATAAGGACTCATAAGAATATCTACTTAGATGTGGTAGTACTTCATTTTGCCAATAATTACCGTATAAGTTATCTATAAACAAAATTTGAGACAAAGTTGTGGTGGGTCCTATATTGTTTTGAGTAGCTTGCTTCACACATTTAAATTCCGGTTCCTACAAGGGTAGTAGCTATAATATACTTTTGATTGTACGTGGTACTTACATATTTCAATAGTGAGAAAATTCATAGCTTTTAGATCGCGCATGGACTACTACGTACGACAATTTATTAAAAAGAAAGTTCACATCTTACACAGCAATAAGAGCTGACATCATGCTTCACTTACTTATAGTTTTTTCGCTTCTTTCACTTTTTATACTTGCAAAAAATGACGAAGATATAAATAAAACCTAAACAGACACAATGCAAACTGTTTATTTAGTCACGCAGATACACATTTTCGCTATTTTCACCTCAGTTTTATTTTGTTTTGTCTTGATCAGCGGCCAGCGGTAAAATACTCATAGTGCAGAGTAACCGGCAATATACCGGTTATGTATAATTCAATTGTCTAGATTTTTTGTTAGCCTGTTTGGATCTTCCTCGATATAGTACTTTCACAATTATCATTTTAATTGCATCAAAAGTGTGATGATAATATTGTTCCGCTAGGTGTGATTATTTTCAATTGAAATTCAAGCACACTCAAGTAGATATATTGTAGTAAAATAGTTAAGGTAACGAAGATGGATTAGGAAGTTGATGGTGAGTAGTTGTGATGTTGCGCTTTCTAAATTTACAATAGTATAGTATATCAAGGACCAGAAGAATACACTAGGTTTGTGAAAAAAAGAAATTAATTTATAATTATACTAAAAAAGCTGCAACTGAAATTCTATACAAAAATTAATGTCGGTACTGAGTGCATTAATCGATCATTTAATAATTAAATAAATATTTCTCAAGCATATACTTACAACCATCAATAAAAATCTAAATCACTAATATCCTGCATTCCAACGGCGCCGGGAATAACTGCGTCACATCATCATTGTAAAATTTAACTACTTCAATTATGTTCCATCATCACTTCAATCTGAAATAGGCCAAAGTTTTCTACGGTTAGCTAATTTGCATTAACTATTATTACAATTTATCAGAACGCTAATGAATGCTACTTTCCACAGTGTACTTTTTGCACATACTCATATTTAAATACGCAATTCGCGATTATGTGAGAATTAGTTAATTTTAGCTGGCAGCTATAATTTTCTAGGAAATATTGGCAGTTATAGATCGAGAGGCAAAAAATACGAGTAGTTATAAGTACGTGGAATGTTTGAGTTAAATAAATTCAATACTTCTTTTAGTATACGCATTAATTAACTTATTGCGAAATTGAAGAGAATGAAGAACTTTGATAGTATGTTTTCATAATTAGTCTTTGTCTTTGAAAAAAAAATGCGCCAAGCTATCATACATGTTTTGTGGACTCGAACATGCATGCCAAATTCAATCAGCAGAGCTGGTTTGATTGAAGTTATAAGTCCTGTCAAAGTCAAGTCAAAAGCGCTTTATTCAATACTAATCGGTATAAACTTTCAAAGAATATAAAGCAAATTCCAAACAATAAGAATACAAAAACTTAATGGCCCAAATGGCTCTCTAAATTTTCGTCAGAATCAAAAACATATCGATTCATGTCCAAATACACGAATGCTTCTGGAGTAACAAAGCAAGTAGTGAGGCAAGTCACAATATACCCATCGGTAGGGTGGAATGGCTGTGAAATCCAAGGGTTTTCACTCACAGTTACAGATCTTGCGATATGATTCCGAAGAAGTTTCAATATGAAGATATCGCCTCGCGTCACTTCAGCAGTTTGATAAATTCTTCTATTCGATATATAATGTTTCCAATCCATCTCAGGCTTTTGTACAAACCAGTACATGCACGAAGACATTACCTTTCGAAAACTCGTAATTTTTCCATAGTACTAGCACTCTGGTTGTCAAGATCTGACATCCATATGTTAAAACTGGTCTAACCAGGTTCTTGTAACAGATAATTTTGACCTTTTGATCAATGTATCTGGAATGAAAGAGTCTTCGTAGATCCATGAGTACTTTTTGTGCCTTACTGAGCATGCACAATCACTTATTTAACTATTTCAAAATTTTAATTTTCACTATTAAAAGTCTAACACTTGTCCATAAATTTCTTATCGCAATTGTTACTCGATCAATATCGCTTTCCACACACTATCGCCGTTTTTACTATCGCGGTTGAATGAATGAATGGTCCCCCCATTCATTCAGCTCACCTTATATAGGGTTTCCATCCGTTCAATGCATTTTTCGTACATTGGCGAATGTTCTGGCGAGAGGTATCTGGTATATTCGAGCAGATGAATGGAGCAGTGACTCACTTCCAAATGTTGATCATGCTTGGTGGGTTCTCGTGGTTTCGAGTAAATTCATTTTGTTGATCATGAGGTTCTTAATGGTTGTGGAAACAATTGCGACAGTAGCTCGCAGAATTATTTGTACATGTATCACTGCCCCCACCTCAGTTCTTTTCGATCAATATCGCTTTCCACACACTATCGCCGTTTTTACTATCGCGGTTGAATGAATGAATGGTCCCCCCATTCATTCAGCTCGCCTTATATAGGGTTTCCATCCGTTCAATGCATTTTTTGTACATTGGCGAATGTTCTGGCGAGAGGTATCTGGTATATTCGAGCAGATGAATGGAGCAGTGACTCACTTCCAAATGTTGATCATGCTTGGTGGGTTCTCGTGGTTTCGAGTAAATTCATTTTGTTGATCATGAGGTTCTTAATGGTTGTGGAAACAATTGCGACAGTAGCTCGCAGAATTATTTGTACATGTATCACTGCCCCCACCTCAGTTCTTTTCGCCCCGAAAAGATGTGTCGCCATTTGTAGTCAATTCTCCCTGGATGTAATATGGGGCAAGACGGTCCAGGTGCACGATTTTCATTTTAGCTCTTGGCTTACGGTGTTCCTGTATGCGATTTACGACGTTGTTGATTCGCTTTGTAACCCGGTTTGGAGACCTCCCCGTTCGCCGTTGCGGGTTATATAGCCACACCAAGTCATCTTGCTGGAAGCCAGTAGAATTAGCCTTTAGATCATACCTGGTCTTCATGCGGTCAGTAGCCGATTCGAGGTGTTTTCGCACTGTCCGATGTATCTGGTTCAACCGTTGCCTTAGCTCACTTGCGTACTCCGAGATCGTTTGGGGCATCTCAGGGGGTGTTCTGAACTTTATATCGGCTGGCAGACGAATAGTCTTTCCAAAAATGACTTTAGCTGGGGCTTGGCCCGTCGATGCATGTTCGGCAGCTCTGTACGCCATCAAAAATAGTGGGATGTGTCGGTCCCAGTCCCTTTGGTTCTCGTCAACCATTTTGGCCAGGTGTTTATTGAGCGTGCCGTTGAAACGTTCGACCATTCCATCGGATTGGGGATGCAGTGGTGTCGTCCTCGTTTTCCGTATTCCCAGCAGCTCACACATCTCGCTAAAAACTAGTGATTCGAAGTTTCGACCTTGATTTGAATGTAGTTCACAAGGTACGCCGTACCTATTGACCCAATTTAACACTAGCTGTTCGGCTACAGTAGTTGCTTCCTGGTTGGAAATGGGGTAGACCTCGGGCCACTTGCTGAAATAATCGGCTACAACCAGCGTGTATCGATTTCCCCTTTCAGATTCAGGAAGGGTTCTGCGATGTCAACAGCAATCCTTTCAAACGGTTCCCCCACGTTATAGGTTTGCATTTGTCCTCTCAGTCGTCGCTTTGGGCCTTTCACGGAAGCGCAAATTGTGCATCTGCGATACCAGTCCTCTACGTCTTCTTGAGCGTGGAGCCAGTAGAATCTTTCCCGCAATTTCGCTAAGGTCTTGTTAACACCAAGGTGACATCCCGAGGATCCTTCATGCATTTCCTTAACCACATCGTGGATTCGGCTTTTGGGTAGTAAAGTTTGCATCCTATAGGAGCTGCCATCCTCCGTTTTCCATTTCCGCTTGAGTACACCACCCTCCACCTGAAGGGAGTTCCATTGTGCCCAATAGCTTTTCAGGGTTGCGCCATGCGTTGAAACGTCCTTCCACTCAGGTTGCCCAGTCGTCTCCTTCCATATGATCAATGGTCCAATGTCTTCATCGGCTAACTGGGCATTTCGAATCTCCTCCCATGACCAACCTTCATCGAATTCGGCCGTTATCAATCGCAGATCAACGGGCGGTTCCTTTTCCTCAATCCGTCGGCAATGCTTGCAGTTAGCTGGACATGGACGACGAGATAGGGCGTCAGCATTTCCATGAACTCCGCCCTTTCGATGAACAACTTTGTAGTCGTACGACTGCAATCTTTCAATCCATCTCGCAACTTGTCCCTCGGGGTTTTTGAAGTTAAGTAGCCATCTCAGCGGTGCATGGTCCATTCGAAGAACAAATTTCTGGCCATATAGGTACTTGTGGAACTGCTTGGTGGCCTCTTTTATAGCCAATAGCTCCTTCCTGGTCACGCAGTAGTTCCTCTCACTTTTTGAGAGAACTCGATTGTAATAAGAGAGGACTCTTTCTTCGCCATTGATCTGCTGGGAGAGTACAGCTCCAATACCACCGTTGCTTGCATCGGTGTCAACTACAAACATTTTTCCGGGTTTCGGATACGCCAGCATGGGTGATTCACACAGCTTTTCCTCCAGGGTCTCAAAGGCTGTCTGGCATTGTTCATTCCAGACATACGGACAATTTTTCTCGGTTAGCTGATGGAAACACTTAGCTATTTTGGCAAAGTCTTTGACGAATCTTCGATAGTAGGTTGCCAGATCCAGAAAACTTCGTAGTTGGCGCTTGTTGTTTGGTGTTGGCCAGCTTTTCACGGCTTCAATTTTCTCAGGGTCTGTTTTGACCCCTTCTGCTGATACGACGTGTCCCAGGTATTTTACTTCAGCTGCGAAAAGGGTACACTTGTCAGGACTAAGTTTCAAATTTGCCAGTGGCAATCGGGAGAAAACCTCTTCTAAGTTCCGCACATGCTCTTCGAACGTTCTCCCGATGACAATGATGTCAGCTAGGTACACCAAGCAGGTTTTCCAGGTGAGGCCACGTAGCACGTACTCCATCAGGCGTTCGAAAGTGGCTGGAGCATTGTAAAGCCCAAATGGCATCACCACAAATTGCCACAATCCGGTCCCAACTGAAAATGCGGTCTTCTCTCGGTCCTTCTTGTCGATTTCTACCTGCCAGTAGCCACTCTTGAGATCGAGTGTAGAAAACCATTTTGCGTCAGCTTAAGTGTCCATGATGTCATCGATGCGTGGGAGCGGGTAACTATCTTTCTTAGTGACGTCATTAAGCTACCTATAGTTGACAAAAAAGCGAGGGCTACCATCCTTTTTCTTTACGAGAACTACAGGTGCGGCCCATTGACTGACAGAAGGTTCAATAACGCCTTGTTTTTCCATATCCGAGATCAGCGCGCTCACTTCTCCTTGTTTGGCTATAGGGAGACGTCTCGGTGCTTGTTGAATCGGCTTGGCTCCCTGTGTATCTATGACGTGAGTTACCAGATTCGTTTGGCCTTGGTCATCCGGGCTTGTTGAAAAGATGTCACTGTACTTGGTGACCAGATCAGAGGCGCCTTTAATAGCTGCACTGGCAATTTGACTTGCTTCAATATTGCAGACGTGAATTCCCGGGCTTTGTCTGTGTCTTGCCTCCTTTTCCAATGATGGTCGTGATTAGCTTCCACAGAAGTGATGGTGGAAACAGGCTGGCAGCTGCCGATGACTTCTCCCGCTTTGATGCTCGTGGTTGAGTCTGCAGTGTTAAGGACTCTAACCGCACATATCCGTTCCTTATAGATCTTACAAGGCTTCTTCCTATAATCAAACTGTGCAATGCGGACGCCTTCGTTTGCTCTATCAAATAAGATCGCTGGTCTCCAGAATCACCATCAAGCTTGGCCCATACAATGCTTTCGGAAGAATTCGGTACATGAGTGTCAGTACATACCACTACATTCATCTTGAGAATTTGAATGCTGGGATCCTCTATCAGTACTTTGACATTCCACCATTTCAATACATGTTTGCCCAAATCCAACGTGATTCCATGTGGTCGCAGGAAATCCATTCCGCGAATGCAGTCGTCAATAATGTTCGCGACCTCCTAGCCAACCTCTGCCCCACCAAGTTGGCTCTTACATGTTTCCCGACCCCTCACTTTGAAGGGCTTCCATTCTGGGCTCTTGACTCGGTCTGGATCTCCTCCTAGCTGCATACCCTGGACAATAGCTCGGTTTTCTTCGCTTCTTGGAGTCTCTTTGCAGGTGCCCCTTCTCTCCGCAATTCCAGCATCTAGGCGTACCATTTACATGCGGGTCTCACTCAATTTCGACGCGCTCACACCTGCACTCGTCTGTCACTATCTCACGAGCCCGGGCAGTGGTACGAGTCACATTTTTCGCTGCCTCAAAGTTCAGACTGTAAGCCAATGCGTCCTTAACCGTTTGCTTTTGAGCTAAACGCACGGCTTGTTGCAATTCTGGGTCCTTTAGTGCGCTGATGAATGCTTCTGTTGCTGTATCATCTCGATGTTCTGGGTCGTAGGCTGGGTAAGCCACAAGTGCTAGTCGCTCAATGTCTTGCGCTAGCTGCTGTAGGGTTTCACCAGACTTCTGCACCCGATGCCTTAGCTGTGACCGATAAATCTGCTTTAGATGATCGTCTCATTATAGCATTCGGGTTTGAGTGCAATTCAACGGGGATGTTCTGCAACAGCTCCGCAGCTGGGCCTCTTAGAGCAAGAATCAATGCAGTTGCTCGTTCCTGCTATTTCCAGTGATTTATGCGAGCGGCTGCTTCAAACTGGGTTTTGTAAATAGTCCACACCGTTTGCCCTTCGAATATTGATGCTTGCACATTTCTAGATGAGCGTTCCGCTGCGGTTATAAGTGGGGCTGGTGAGGCGGTTACTACTGCCTTCGCTACTTCCAAGTCCTTTTTCACTTTTTTCATCTCATGGTTGATTCTCTCCTCGACCCGGCTGATCTCAAGATCGATTCTCTCCTCGAACTGGTATACCTTTTCCTCGACGCATTTAATTTGGCTGTTGAGACTACTGAGCTCCACTTTTATTTCGGTTGACTGTTTTTCCAGCTTCTGTGTGATGTCTGCCTTGAATTCAAACGCTTGTTGGTCTAGCTTCGCTGATTGTTCATTTAGCTTCACAGCTAAACTGGATGTCTGTTCATTTAGCTGCGCTAATTGTCCATTTAGCTTCGCAGTTAAGTTGGATGATTGTTGTCGCTGCTCTTGCTGCATCAGCATCAACATTTGCATCAGCGCATTTCCTGGTTCCTTCGGTTTTGGTGTTTCGGCTTCACCACCTTCTGTGCCTCTTTCTGCATCTGAATGCTCACCCGAATCCAGATTCCCGTCTTCCGACTCGATCGCGTCACGCAAGCGTGCAATCAGTATGGCCTTTGTACCTTGCGTGGCCAGATTTCGCTGTTCCAACTCCTCTTTGAGCTCCGATATGGTCAATTGATTAATTTTTAGATGTAAGTTACCTAGCATTTTTATTGTTTCGGCTATTTTTCCCCCAGTTCCCACGTTAATTTACACTATTGTGCACTTTAAAAATTTTTAAACGTTTTCACTTCCAAAATTTTCTATCTCACTTCTTGACACCAATGTCGCGTGTTATGGTTCGCGGCCAATAATTTTAATATTCCGGGAAAGTGAAAACGCAATGTCTTTTAATTTAAGTTCACAGAGTTTATTCAATTACAACAAAAAATGCACAATCACTTATTTAACTACTTCACAATTTTAATTTTCACTATTAAAAGTCTAACACTTCACATTTCTTATCGCAATTGTCTTCTAAAGTCACTTCACTATTATTCGATCAATATCGCTTTCCACACACTATCGCCGTTTTTACTATCGCGGTTGAATGAATGAATGGTCCCCCCATTCATTCAGCTCGCCTTATATATAGGGTTTCCATCCGTTCAATGCATTTCTCGTACATTAGCGAATGTTCTGGCGAGAGGTTTATGGTATGAATCAATAGTTCTCGTACCTTAAACTCAAATCATAATTTTTTAACATTTTATTTGAGTTCTCGTAGGGGGAGTGCTAGTCCACAGGAGTATTCTTAGAGCCTTGCATGCTTTGTAAAAGTTTCCGTAAGTTTCCTCCAAGGACAACATCTGACTAAAAGTGTGAGTCTTACGTTTCATGTTATTTTAGCCGGAAACAGAGAAGCTATATTGTCCCAGATCCCCAAGAGGTTAAGTGACCCATGCCCATCGAGGGTAGGTAGCCAGGTGCGAACGTAGCTGTCGCGAACGAAGCCTCGAGGCTTGGCTAACCTTTGAATATGCAAATGTCCCTGGGGGGTAGGTAGTTAAAACGCCATGGGAAGGAACCCAGAAAAAAACCACGACACGAAGGAGAAAATACTTACGGTGTAGGGGGTCGAATCCCCAGTAGAGAGTAGTGAGCGAGTAGGCTCCTCATCTAGCGACTGCAATAGTAAACTTGGCTTCTATAATAGATATACCTGCAAGCAATCTCGGGCCTGATAGAGAAAATCCATTCTGGCATTGACCTTGTGGGAGCGAGCACCGTCAAAACAAGAAACTGAAAGTGGAGAAATCCAGCAAACCCCCAAAATTAAGTTGCAGCTAATGCCTTTAAAGATAACGCAGGGTCTGGTAAGGGAATCAGGAATCCTGAAGTAATCTTTATTGGCAACAACGTAGGCTAAAAAATCAGGGATGGACGACAAACGGACGAAGTGAATGGTCTAACCGCGCATAGCAACGAATAAAACATTAAATACTTTACTAGCCACCAAAGATTTACACACATGTCAGCCAGATATAATTGCGGCATTCAAGCACTGTGAAAAAAATTATGCGCACTCCAGAACACCCTACTAGAGAAGAGCGTGTAATGAACTACTCCGAAGTCGAAAAACTAACCGCAGCAAAAAGAGAAAAGAGTGAGAAAACCAACGAAGTTCAGTTGCGTGAAGTTGCTAACACCGCTGAAAATATAACGGTAAAATTGTATCCAGAAACCGAAGAAGAAAACCTCTCTCCAAAGAGAAGGTTAGGAAATACAATAGCCGTTGAGCACTGCCAGGAATAAAGGTAAATCCTCAAAGCAGGAATTATTCTGAAGAGAATTTAATCTGAACGTCACTCGAAAAAAACATTAGCAAAGGTGTAGGGAATGGGCTCCTTGAGCTGGAGGAGCTCGTAGACCAAATCGAGGATTACCAGCCATGCTGTTTGAAGGCTGAGGAAGAATAGAAGGCCAAAGAAGAACAAAAGACTAGGCAGAGCGGATGACTAGATTTTTTCAGGAAATGCAGATAGCTCTACTGCCAAACACCTCAAATCGAAAGAGACCGGGATAAAAGAAAAAAAGAGCAGGCACTTCATGGGCATGAAACGTTACATCAGAGCTTCTGGAAACAACTACCAAACGTAGCAAGAAAAGCCACCACAAAATGGCTAAAAATTATCCCAGAAAATAAAATTTTCATAGATGCCCAACAAAAAGAAGTACCTGGCGTGAGATAGAAGTGAAAAAGGCCACAACGAAGATCCCGGCGGTAAGCACTGCTCACGAAACCTATAGGGGACCCATCCTACGAACTTTCGTGGGAAGTCAAGGGAGGTGTGCGGCCCGAAAATATCAAAACTACCATTAATGCAGTGTGACGAACATAATCTGGCCACATTACTGGTCGGATTTGGAGCAGAGGCCAATAATGAAGCAGCATCCGGTGATGCAGTCGAGAAGGTTTTCGGCATCCTCGCTTGAGCCGATGGCAACGATCAAAACCAGAGACGTTAACTGCATCGCAGACCTGACTAAAGTAGAGGAGGCCATCAAAAGGGAGCTCTTTAGCGTAAGTAGGGTTGAAACAAAAACAATAGAGGGTAATGTAAGGTCATCATCAACCTGACTGAGAAGGGCGCCAAATAACTGGGTAAGGGGAAAGTGAGAATAAAGTGGGTCATCTATAGGGTGCGGCGAACAGCAGTGTTTCTGTACTACTTTAAGTGCCTTGGTTATGGTGCCAGGATACAGATTCAGAATTTGAAGCACGTTTTTGGATCAGGAAAGTGTTAGATTTTCCAGGAAGCCCTAAGCAAGGTTAAACCAGAACTTCGATGACCCGTATCCTGCAAAGAAATCAACTCCGCGTAGAACTGCCTGAAATCTGCTTGAGCAATCCACGATGGACATGAAAGTCGACTTTTTGCTGCTGAGTAAGCAGCACTATGATAAGAGTTCGTCATCAGGGTACTCTGACGAAACTGATACTGCCATCATCTGGGTTTGGAACAGTGCTGATTTTCTAGTGGAGAGCTATGGATGGAAAGATGGTTTCTTGTGAGTTCGGTGTTCAAGGACTACTTCCTTTGGTATATACCTAATGCCGAGCTAACCGATATCATCTTTCCAAGCCAAGCTCAATGCTTTTGAAGAGGCTGTCTCAAATAGAGATGGCTGCATACGATGGAAAGACTTCCGTTGAGAAAAAGAGTCCTAGACTTGGTGGCCAGAACAGGATTTGTTGGGCTGAACACTGTCTATACGCCGAATTTCCGCTGTGTGGGCTGTGAAGGAATTTTACCGGACGTGACACTTGCTTCAGAGTCCCTAGTACGGAGGGTACACAATGGAAGATTATCAGAGGACTACTCAGCCAGTGATCATCAGTATATTCTGATTAAGATACATGATGCTGTCTCCAAATTCCCATGCTGTCAACCTTTCAAGTTTGAGTAGAAAAATGGGAGGATGGACGTCATGGTGCTCACAGTAGGTGCGCTGCTGCTGGAAGATTCGCAGGGGACTTGAGGTAGCAGCTCAAGACGTGGTGAACTCAACTTGAGCATCATCAAGTCTGCTTGCAGTGCTTGTATGCGTCGTTGGAGACTCTGGAACAGCAAGCCTCTGGTGTACTGGTGGTTGATAAAAATTGCTGAAAAGTGAAGGGAGCGTCACGAATTTTGAAGTGAAGCTCATCGGGTACAGAGTCGTGACAAACCATGCAAGGGGTTAGCAACATAAAATTTACCCAGAGAACGCCTTTGTAAAATGATTAACAACAGTAACGCTCGTTGCTGATAAGATTCGTGAGGCTTTGGCTACAAGCTAGTTATGCGAAAGCTTGGTACCTAACGCAAGCTCTGCATATATGAAGCAAAAAAGACGGATAGTACGGATTCTTTTCCTCGCTCATCCCGTCCACATTGACTCTATTCACGGCAAAATAGCAATCAAATGCCCAATGTTCATTTGGCTGGAACGATAAGGAACAGTTCTTTCATGGAAACAAAGCTAAACTCTAGATCCAGACGACGTCCCAACTGAGGTGTTGCAGCCCGCCTGTCACCATTGTCCTGACTTGCTACTGAATAGAGTCAAAGCTTGCCTGTCGGAAAGGGTTCTCCCAAAACGTTGGAAGGTAGCCAGGCTAGTGCTGATTAACAAGGGAAAGGGGAGTTCTGGATCACCGTCTGTATACCGCTCGTTATGCATACTAGACATGGCTGAGAAAGTTCTTGAGAAACTTATCGAGGGAAGACTTACTGATGCGATTTGTATGGCAGTAAGCCTTCAGGGCGGGAAGACCTTTCATTGATGCAATTGCAGAGGGGGTAAGTGCGGTCCAAAAGACAGAGGCACATGGCCGTATCAAGTGACGGGTGGTTCTGTTGGTGGCACTTGTTGTTGGGAATCCCTTCAAATCCGCTAGATAGGTGGATATTGAAGATATGCTGAAAACCCCTTTTCAAGTTTCAGAATACGATTATCCTATACAGCTTTTGATGGATTACTAAAATGGCTAAAGCCTGCTTTATGATACAATTTAGAACCAAAGAAAGATGAATTTTACATTGGGTGCTATTCAATGATCTATCCTTGGTCCAGACCTGTGAAACATATTGTACGATGGACTACAGAGACAAGAGCTATTTGATGAATCGGGCCTGGCTGGCTATGCGGATAATATTGCGGTACTAACATAGTTGCCAAGAGTACCATATGTAACTTAGACTAGGTATGCAAATGCCCCGGGTGAGAAACTAAATGACTGCTCCTGGGGTCAGCTTAGCACTGAGAAAACCAAGGTGATCATCCTGACAAAGAAGAGAATCTCCAGAGTAAGACCGGTCAGTATTGGGGAAGTATTGGTTGAATCAAAACCATCAGTAAAATACCTATAGTTACTGGTTGACTCAAAGATGAGTTTCTCTGAACAAACCAGGGTACCGGCTGATAAAGCTGCTTTATGTGCATCGGCTCTGAATTGACTTATGGCCAACGTAGGGGGGGACTAAACCTGTCAAAAAGGTAACTTTTTATAAGATCCGTAGAGTTGGTGCTATTGTACGGAGCGAAAATGGGGGGCGATGCTCTCAGCAAGAAAATATACTGAAAGCACTTGGCACTGGTACAGAGACAAGGAGCACGGAGGATTGCATCTACATATTCGACAGTTTTTAGTTCAGTAGTGCTAGTCATCGCAGATGTGATACCTATCACTCTTCTTACTAGAAAGTGCCGAACTATCTATCTGCTCCGAAACGAAAACACGAGGGAGACAGTTGCACGCGAGCAGAGCTAACGCTCACTGAATTATTGGCAGCAGTTCTGGGTGAACAGCAAGAAAGAAAGATGGGCTGCATGCCTCATCCCAGATTTGAGACCGTTGTTTCATCCAATACATGGTGAGACTGACGTCTACCTGACCCACCTGTTGAGTGAGCATGGATGTTTTCGGTCTTGCTTGCATAAGATTGGTAATTCGCGGTTCCCTGACAGTGGGTTTTCTGCAGAGAGGAAGGCGATTCCTATTACATATTTTTGCATGCAAAAGATGGGACAAACTACTTCGGGCCTATACTAAACAGGAGAGCTCTCGCCAGATAGTCTAATTAAACAGATACTTGCATCGGTTGACAAATGGAACCTTGTGGCACATTATGTTCGGGCAGTCCTTCAAGATAAAAAGGACTCACAGCAGTTGAGTTTGGAGAATCACTTTTCTAGCAAAATATCTCCCTCCTTCTCCTCCTGCTGGGAGAAAGATCCCCAAAGCATAGTAAAATGAGGCTCAACCTGAATTTTTATCTGTGTTAGGTTCTCGGGGTAACAGGGGAGATGTTTAGTGGTTGGTTTATATATCTTGTACACCTGAGAGCCCCATATTCAGGGTAGAAATAGCCTTCACCTCCCAACTACAAACAAAAAACAAAAAAACCTACCTGATTTTTGCGAATAAAATGTTTCTTTCGTAGAAGCCATTCATCGTAGAAGCCATTCATCGTAGAAGCCATTCATCGAAGATAACTCCAACAAATTTAAATTTTGATTGCAGGTTAATAAAAGTACCGCGAATTTAGGGTAAATTGATGCTATCAGTTATCCTCAGGAGCTTATTTCTTCTTCCTGACAGTTCGAAGTACTATCTTCTTCCATGTTACTATGTAAACGCTCTGGGTGTTTTCATACTCTGAGCTTCTCTTAAAGCCTTGTGACATCACTTGGCTTTGAGTCATTTTTCTGTCACTCCTGGACTCCTACATGCTCCGCATTGATGTGTGATTGAAATGCCAAATTTTCATCAGCCCCAGATGTTTTTTTTTTGCATTTTTAAGTACCGTGCATCTGGTGCTATCATTTGGTTACTTGTTGTTTTAATCTTAAGCTTTCCTGTAGTTTCAGCTTTATGCTTCTCTTCCCCAAATCATAACGATGAGAACGTTCTAGGAAAATCCATGTCTATCCCTCCTAGACATCACAAAGTTCTTGCAAATCTCTTATATTGTCCGCTACGTGTTCTGATCTCTTCCATCTCTTGCATTTGAAACACTTGACACCTACTCCTGAGGGCTACAGAATAAAACAGTTTATCTGGACTTTGTCAGCTACAAAGCCTGTACCTACTTGATAGGTACTAATTTGAGTGCCTCAAAATATATTTTAAGGCCTAAGGTTCTTATATTTCTTCATCTATTTCTATCTAAGTTTGTTCTGCACAAATTTGCTTTTTTACTATTGTCAAAATAGAAGCATTTAATTCCAATTTATTCAATATTTACCCAAACATTTGCCTGATCATCATGAGAGACCAAGTCATTGGACTCAGTTTCATTGGGTCTGAGTTCGAGCAGCAAGCAACACGTATATCTCTGACTGATGTAACCATAGGTATAAAGAGTACTGGATCCGCAACCGGTCGTGAGAGCCGAAGCAATTAGCAACCTTCGCTAAAGTTGTGTGAAGTTGAGGTTTGAAGTGATATCTTTTTGTTTTAGCACTTTATTTACTCTGAAACACGTTCACGTTTAAAAAGTTTTTAGTCTTGAAGATCGCATGTACGAAATCAGCACCTTAGTTCACTGTTTTCATTAAATTACGTTATTATTACGAATTTTCCATCCGCTTTGACACATGAGTTTTCTCGCCATTTTTGCGCCTCTTTCTTTTTCTTTTGCTTTGACGTTCGAGTTTTCTGTGAGAGTCGTTTGTTGTGTGGAACTCAAACTGTTTCACGAATGATAGTGAAGGCGCGGTCGTGTGCACGTATAATGAAATCTTGTGGGTGTGCGCGGGTGTCAGTGGGGGAAGTGATTCTTCTGAAGAGAGCCAAGAAAAACCTGACTAGAAACAAAGGAGAAGAAGAAACAGAGGGAATCATACAGTTTCGAGAGCGTAAGTTATTTATAACTTATTTATGTGGCAAATTTACTTCTCGCATGGACAAGTACACAGATTCCCGTTGCTCGTCCATTTATTTATATGTCTTTGAATGTAACATACGTCATTTTATTTCTAAAGTCATCCTGAACAAAGTCCGCCTTTGTGTCCCATATAATGTTCTTGCACATTACATCTTTGTTAGCGATAATAATCAGTCACTTCCAGGGACTAAAATTGACTTTTCTGTTTAGCGTCACAGGGTTATGTCCCGCATTTTTTAAAGGAATACATTTTAGCCCATCTGATTGATAATTTTGCCTTTTGCCAGTTTTTGTACATTGTTTTTAAATGTGCATTGATTATTTCAAGTGAAAGATGTAATACAGATTATTTATGCACAGAGTGTATAGTAGATTTTGTTTCCTTGTTTTATTGGTAGTCCGCATGTGTTGTTTTATACACCGATCTATCAAACTAAAGCAAATGTGCGAAAAAGTTGTGTAAATTGTTCTAAAGAGTAAAGGCAGTTAATTTCAAATGCACCTGATCTATGCCTGTTGCTTGGGGTAAAGTAAGATATTGCATGACTTAGTGGTTGTGTATCTGCCATATGTTCGGTGAAACGCAGGCTCACTTCCAGCAAAACCTATGGGCAGGATTAATATCTGTAATCCTGCTACATTAACTAGAGTGTAAAATTATGGTTTCATAGTGGTTACATTGCATGAAGAAGAAGGTAGTTATTCGAAAGAAATTGAATTGTATTATCCTTTACTTAAGATGCAAAATGCCTTCATAATGAATTCGTATTGCCTTTTCTAAATTTGACATAAATTTGGATGATTTCCCTCAGTGTTCGAACGTTTTTTTGTTCATTGTCAAAAGACAACCCCAAGCCTAAAACATTACAAAATGCTTTAAAATTCTCTAAGCAAACAAAAGAAGAGTATACAAAGTCACTAAGTGATACGTAGCTTAAGATGAAGTTTGAAATGCTCTCGAACAAAATCTAAGGGTATTGACCGTGACATTAAGGAAAAGAATGATAAAACCAACGAATACCTATGAGGAAATATATACAAATAAGGTAAATAGATCACTGCTAACTAAAAACTTATAACTAGCGCTGATATAGGAATCAATCAAAGGGTTACCAGCTTTGAGAAACAATATGAAGCTATTGACTTTACTCTTAATGGCTAGTCCCCGAGTAAAAAATTTACATACAGACCTCATGCCTCAAACAAAGATTTAAATCATTTGCAAAAGGTTGTCTAGAATTTTAAAATGGATACAACCAATCAGATCAAAACATGGTCTAAATAAAGCTTAAATAAGGCATACGCAAAGCTGGAATCGGGCGTAAACTTTATTCAAACAGAGCCTGAAGAAGACTTAGGGAATTGGATTTTTTTATAATTTTTACCTAGAGTCCTTTAGGTTTTGTATGGGTATTATTTTAATTTTATCAAATTTTCAAGGCCGTTTTTATGTCATCTTTACCAAAAAATGAGTTGTTAGGCCCTTTTTAGACCAAGTTTAGACCCATTTTAGGCCCATTTGATGAACAGGAAAATGCAATCAGCCCCTGGCCATTTTTTTTTTTGTAGCACTACATACCCTTTCGGGCCTTCCCTTAGAGATGGTTAGAGTCAAAGTCAAAGTCAAAAGCGCTTTATTTAATACTAATCGTTATAAATTTTAAAAGAATATAAAGCAAATTCCAAACAATAACAATAAAAAACTTAATGGCCCGAATGGCTCTCTAAATTTATACATTATCATTAAGAGTTAGTTAGAGTATCTCATTATCATGATCGAATGTGTCGGCACTCCACAAAGTGATATGGTCAGTATCATATTTTGGCCGTATATCGGTCTACCCAGCTGCGATACATTCTGATTTTAAACCAGCACATACCATAAGTTAACGGGTTTATAGTCCGTCCGTAGAATCACTCAAACTTAATCTCGTTGCCACCAATGAGAATCGAACTAGAGACCTTCGGCTTCCGGGATGAGCGCTCTAACCACTACACCATGCGGTTATTTTTTGGGTATTTTAAAATGTCTTTATAATGATCTTGAATTCACCACTGTTCTTTTTTGGGCATTTCAATTATGATACATTTCAGCTTAATTCAACATATAGCAATATAGGCTTCATGAAGCTCGAATATCATTGATTCTATTTTTCACAGAAGTGAGGCTCCTACTGCTAGTGAATTCCAAAACTCGGTACAAAAACAACAGTTTAGAGGGCGTGTTAGGAAACGTAGTAGGCAAGAAGTCGGAAACGAAGTTATTTCTTCGAGGTGACCAGACATTCCCAACGTCTCTATTGTCAAACACGGTTCCTTATAGTCCAAATCTAATAAATATCTCTTGTAGATTACAATATGTTCCGTTTTTGTCAAAATTTAGAGAAACTAACTTTTTTTACCGTCAATTACAACAACCACAGGATTTTCTTTTGGTTTTTGGGCTCTTGTGAAACAAGAGAAAATTGAATATTCTTGTGCTTTTTCCATTACCTGTGTTTATTACTCTTGTGCTTATTACATTACATTTTGGCTTGAGTTTTTGCCGATCATTTTCCCATAACTTGATTTCACTAGCCCTTCAAAATACTGTTATTCACGTTATTAATTCGTCCTTTTACCGAAAGATTGGCAGTGATGATCTGCAAATTTTCTTCATTTTCTTCAATTAAATTGCTTTTTGGCATATTGTATTACTTAATGGCATCTTTGACGAAATAAAATTCTGCATATCCAAATGCTTTTTAAGCGGTTTTGTACTAGCTTACAAAAACCCAGGAAATTGTTAAAAGTCTCTCGGTTGATTCGTCTATCTGTTAATGCAGTTTTTTTCCCAAAATCATAGAGGATACAGACATCAAAGTTGATAAGTAAATCAAAAATTGAGATCTTTTGAAAGTTCTGGCGTCAAAAATTTTGTCAAAGGTTGTTAAGTGAGATAATCCTTAAAGTAGTTTTTTTACAAAAGCAAGTCATGTGGGGTATCAAATGAAAGATATTTATAAGAGGTTTCCAAAACAGGTCTTAATTTAGTGCTACCAGTATCTATGGGTGCAGAAGAAGGGTAAGCGCTCGATCAATTTGTGTGCTCTCTCTTGTGGCCGGATATCTCTGATTCAAAAAATCTAACAGGTAGCACTTTATGAGTATGGCAACGATAAATAACGATAAATAGATTTGTAAATTCCAATTACATTGGAAAAATTAAATTAGACGTCTAGATCATCCTCTGTAAGATTTTTGTAACCTTGAAATTATCGAAAATTTGAGCAACAGAATAAATCTGAAATGAGGCTCCGGTCTAGTATAGTCGACATCAAAATTGACAACCGTGATTTATTGGTATCAAGCTTTTGCTTGAAAAAAGACTTGAATGCAATGGAATGCTTAAATGAACTCCAGAAAAAAAGAAGGATATTTTGAAAGCTAGCGACTATAACTTTTATATCATAAGCTCTCAAGCTACAACCCTAAAAAATTAAGTTGTCATTGTCAAACTTTTTCACTTTAAAGACATGTATAAAAAAGTTTAGTACTCGTATATTGTACCCTCTACGTGCTACGTAATTTGTTACTCTATTTAAATGCTCAGAGAACCTACGGTACGATTTGCCGAACCTTTTGTCAAAACAAAAGCGCCCTGTGTGCCAAGCTCCTAACATTTAAGGTTAAGGTTAAATATTATGTATTCCCATTCCAACAACCAGGATGCGTTCTAAATTAAACCATAAAATGAATACTGGCTACAAGTAGTAGCCTTTGTAAACATTTCACTGTTTCGGTTAAAGCGTTGTAAGGACGAGTTTCCAGGACGATTCTCCTTACATTGCAGAACACTATTCGCACAACATATTTTCATTTTTATTGTATGCGTATGTACATTCCCTACCTAACATACATACATCAGCTTAAGAAAGGACAAATTTTATCCATTATAATGCTGAAAATATTCACAACTAGAAGACAAGATGATACTCAGCTTAGTCTTTTGTGGCTAGAAAGGAAGGGGGTGGTTTGTATCCAGGAAATGTATAAACCATGTCCGTATAATTTTTTTGTACCATGCGAAGAGAGGTAATACAGACGCGACGATACAATTTTCTTGGGATTATCTTTTGGTCCTTTTTGTTCTTTTTTTTTCTTGATTTTTATTTCATCTGACTTATGCAAGAGGACACTTATGTACATGAAAATTATGTATGACATTTATGAATTTATTGAAGCGCTTGTAGTTTTTCAGCTTAGAGTTGGGGGTGTAGGACGTACGTTTAAATTTTATTCATGTGTTGATTTGGGGTACAAAAATCCTCCTGTCGTGCTGACATGCAATTGAAATATTTACGAAATATTTCAAGTAGGATGCAAACAAAGGTCAAACGGGTGAATTGTGTATTCTCGTTTTTGCCGCTGGCAAAAATTGTTTTTGTGAAAGGAATGTGTTATATTGTCAATGATTATTTTCAGAATGCTGAATTTAGTCGGGTCGCAACCTACATTTCATACCAATTGATTGGATTGCTTGGGTTATATGGAAAACGTGAGTGGATTATTTATAGATTGAAATTTGTGAAGCGCGTCCTGCGTGGGTTTTATTTGTATTTAGTCTAAACACCCTTATTATCATGTTAGAAAGTATTTAAATGAAGGTGGTTGGTGTATTTTTGGATTTGTATATTGTCTTAGGACGATTACAACTAAAAATTGTTAAGTTGATGAGACAGTTTCAAGAAACTGGTGAATAATGGCATATAAAATACATTTTAGTGAATTGCCTGGATATATAACATATGTTCGTAAAGGATTGCAGCGATGGTCTGTTGCCTCGGCGAGCGAGCGCGTTGATGCTCGCCAAGATCGGCCTTATCTGAGGGCGCGTGATTACGCTGGCAGGCTAGCATTGCAGTGTCGTGGGGTGGGTCTACTTCTCCAGCACAAAGCCCACTACAAAAAATTTAGCATCCACGAATTTATGGATAACACGACTCGGTCCGATGACGTCAAGGCCGAGATAACATACTAAGGGAGAAGATTGCCAAAGCAAACAACAAACTGGGCCTGGGGAAAACGAACGAGACCTGAGAATATTTCGTCTTTACTGACGATACTTATGGCCCCTAAATAAGAGCGGGACATCCAGGTGGAAGCGGTTAACGAAAAAGTCAACTTGATTTTTTTTTAGCTCATGGTGCCGTTTTTTTGTTTTTTTTTTTGCATTCAGAACTTATTTTCGATTATTTTAAGGATTGTTCAGCATTTCAGAGTTTGCTTGCGGCATTCTTGATCTAAATTGTTCTCATACTGGTAGGTGACGTACAACATTTGAATTGTGAACCGTAGCGTCCTCGCGGCCCGCCACGTAAGACAAATCTGTTCGTTAATTTCTTCGGTCTGTACATGATGACCATCAAAAGAAAGTTGTCGCTATTCCCCATAAAGCACGAAACCATGTTCTTCGTGCAGATATTCAAAACCTCTCAACTGATACATGCACTGCACATTAATTACAACAACATCAATCTTCGCCACAGGTTGCTGGCACTCATTTGTTGCTTAAAACACGTTATATATACATTTGTGTTACGTTGACGCATAAATTCAGCAAAGGAAAATTTTATATCATGAGGAAATGTAGACTCGACACGCAAATTTGAGAAATTTTCTCAAAACAGGAAACGTTTGCAAGATCACTGGAACAAAGTACTATCCACATTCAAAGACGTTTAAAGAAAATCAACTAAACAGTAAGCCCGGAATGAAAATTTTAGTTTTCTCCACACAAGGCAATGAAATAATATCACTAAATTATTAAGGTATAGCAAACTATTATATATCAATTAGATAAAAGTAACACGTTATTTGGTCAATAGTAATATTTTCACTTTTGTTATCGTAATATAGAAGTGTATTCACTTCAAATCTAACCGATAACATATTGCGCAATAGTTAACGATATTAGTAAAAGCACCATTCTTGCCGCTATTTACTGCTTGCGTGCTAGCCCCATTCGCCCGCTACCCATTCACGACACGTTCTTATCGCTCTTACTCGCGAAGTTCGAATTTTTACCCATCTAATGATTCACACGATAATTAACTTCTGCCGGAACAAAAGTATCTCCACACAATAACTCTTGCTGTCCCCATTCGTGTCACTGCACAACTGACTTGCAACATTTTCCATGCTTCAGAACTCCTGTGGTCTATCACAACGGCGGTTTCTTGGCAAGCACAATCATGCCGTCAACTGTAGTTTGCCTTGCGGAACAACGCAAATCGTTGTTAAGTTGCGTTGCAAAAGAGTTGCTGTGATCGAATGTTAATTGTTAATTTACATATTTATTTTTTTGAATTTACAATTGAAATGGGATCAAGCAATATGTTAGTTTTCTAGCTATTTGCCTAGGTAACTGCTTGATTACTACAATATGCACACACTTTTCTAGCATTTCTGGCAACTAGCATTCAAAAATATCCTATCTCAACAGCCAAGACTGCACCTATAAGGCTCATTGGGTGGTTTAGCCGTAAAGTTGGTCTACGCTAGAGAGCCTATTCTCAATTGACCCCAGCCATTCATTGAATTACGGTAAGCTGGAAGTTGACGATTCTACGTTAAATTGGGCATGCCTCATGTGACTCAAAGTAAATCGTAGGGGGCAAGCTTGATACGATTTCATTTGAGGCCATGGCCATTGGTGCTAAATGTCTCTGGATTACGGATTCTTTGTACAGAAATTGCTACTGTCTTCCATCTAGCGTGCTTTTCAAATAGGTTCAAAAAAATTTTCGAAGCATTTTATCAGCAGATAGGTGGTTAATCAGTAGGTAGATGATCGTCAATCGATGATTGAGGTTAGACGTGTTCTGGAATGACTTAAAAGTCCCCAGATCGAATTCATTGCTAAGGCCCTAGACAATCGATTTCAGGTTGATGTAATCTTCACTGACTTCTCGAAGGCATTTGACACGGTCAACCATCAACTTCTCTGTTATAAACTGAAAACTTTTGGGGTTGTTGGCCCTCTCTTATCATGGATGGACTCCTACTTGTCTTCTCGTATATGTTGTGTTAGTTACTGTGGAACTACCTCTATTCCATTCTATCCGTCCTCTGGTGTTCCTCAAGGTTCCATTTTAGGTCCCCTCTTATTCCTATTGTTTATAAATGATCTTCCTTCGGTTATCGCTTCCAATTGCCTACTGTATGCCGATGATTTTAGTCTTTTGAGCTTTCAGGTCTGTACAAGATTGTCAATATCTTCAGATGGACCTGATTGCACTAAGTAACTGGTGTTCGTCTAATTACCTCTGTCTTAATGTTGCCACATGCTATAAAATGACTTTTAATCTAAATCGTTCTCCGCTGAATTTTACCTATATGTTGAACGAAGTCCCACTCGCTGCTGTGAGCTCTGCTAAGGACCTTGGCGTTACTTTTGATCCTAAGCTCAATTTTGATGCACACGTTCTAATCGCGACTACTAGGGCCTCGAAAATATTGGGACTTATTTTCAGGCACGCGCATAAATTTAACAATATATCTACTCCTGTCCGCTTGTTTATCCGTCTTACCCGTCCTATCCTCGAATATTGCTCTGTAGTTTGGTCTCCCCGACACTCCTATCTCATTGACTCGTTAGAGAATGTCCAGCGTAAATTTACTCGTGTCTTGTTTTACAAATTCAAAATCCCATATCAACCCTATGACTGCCGTTTATCCTTCCTACGTTTGCCTACTCTGTCATCCCGTCGCATGTATCTAGATCAGTGTTTTCTGTATCAACTCTACCACAATCAAATTTCATTAACATTGCTTGCAGACCTACGTCTTCGTCAATCATCGCGTTCTTCTCGGGCAAACAATTTTTTCGTGCCACCGTATGCCCGTACAAATTTATATTTTCACTCTCCTATTATACGAATGGTAAGGAATCATGATAGGCTTGAGCTTGTTCCTTTTTCCGACTCATACCTAGTTTTTAAATTGAGGTTAAGAAGCCTGATTCTTAAAGCTCAACTGGAGTAACTATTCGACTTTATTTTCTTTTTTTGTGTGCTTTAATTTAATTTTACACGCATATTTATTGTTGTTAGTACCATTGAATTTCTTTTTTATATTAACTTTAACACTTAATTCTAATTTTCATTAATTTTCTTTTCTGTTTGTTTTGTTCCATTTTGTAATTGGATAATGTTTATCTGTTAAATGGAATTTAAATAAATAAATAAATAAATAAACTCAGAAGTAGAGACTGATGAATGGATCACATCAAATGAAAAAGAGTCTTTTAATGTATCGAAGGTTTAGGAAGGGTAACAGAGTAGAAAATCAAAAACAGCATCAAATTCAAATCAAAAACAGCATCGAAACTTTGTGGTCAAAAACTTTACCATTGGAGTCAACGATTTCGATTATTTGATATCCGCAGGCCATTTCTTTTTTTTCTTGACAAGCCGTCGGGCCTTGTTTTAGTTAGTGAGCAGACGCATTTCGACTCCTTTAAGTAATTTTCAGTATCACACTGAAGATGACTTAAAGGAGTCAAAATCCATCAGCTAGCTCAAAAAAGCAAGGCCCAACTGCTTTTGTAGGAAAAATATAATGTATGGTAGTTAGTTACGGAAAAAGTGAACCATTAGAATATTAAGGGCAAGAATGGATTCTGTGTATATGGTTTATTCCTACTCTTACCCAAGCCAGCCCCTCTCATATATACAAATAAAGAATTAATTTGCTTTAAGCAATCCTACAAAAAATTACCAGGCTTCCCAGTAGATCTGAATATACCAGTAGTAAATTTTCCTTAAGTACATGCAAATTTTTCTTTAGAAAAAATTGTTGGGCCAATGAAACTTATTTAGGTAGTCTCCTAATGTGATTTTTATGTTTCTGAACATAAAAATCACTGCTTTCAATAAATGAACCGTCAGATCAGTAAAGTCAAATGATAAGCATAAGTAAATGTATCAAGCCAATGAGCGACTTGGACCAGGGAAATTCGGCCATAAATGTGGAACGCAATACCCGTCAAATGGCACGTTTGTTTTTTTTCGAGCCCAATTCAAAATAAGTTTCTACATAACTACGCAACTGCTGACAAAAATTGGATCCAAGATACGATAAGACAAATTTTACGATGCCCTTGAACGTACTGATGTAGCAACTTCAAATGACATAAAAATTGTTTGGCTGACTTCAACCGGAAAACTAGTCAAGAAACGAGGTATAGAGGAACAACCGGAGGATACAGCCTTCATGCAAAAAGACCAACGGCAACGGTACCATGGTTATTCACCAGCACTCGAGCCCAAAGCTCACGGTATGTTTTTTCGTGACAGAAGCTTGGTATCACCGGGTTTCACTACCGATTTAAATAATAGATTTGAGTCGAGCATTGAAGGGAAGATACAGTTGAATAATTTAGTAAAATTATTGAAGCTTCACCACAGGTTTTCTGAGATATCAAAATATTCCAGAAAATACTGCAAAAAGATGCCCTGGTCTACCCTCAATATTTCCAGTCACTTCCTCATTTGACTTTGTGTTACGTGTTTCTATCAGTGACACTCGGTCTGGCTCAGCAGCATTTTTATCATATATTAAGGCCAACTAGTGGGGTATTTGAAGGACAAGCAGTTCTGTCAACGTCAAATCCATTTGCTTTCAAAAACATGAGGAAATTGTAACTTCTTTAAAATATAAATATGTTCACATTTCATAATAAAGCCTCAATTTCCTTTCATTTATAATCTTAATAATATCAAGAGAACTCTCCACGTTTAAAGTCAAACGACATAAAAATCTTCAGCCAGTTCCATGGCGATGTGTCAGAAATTACTTTATTTAGTTTTTTTGAACTGCCGGTTCCCAAGCGTTATGGTTCAAAATACGTGTCTGTGGTGACTGCTTTTTGGAGATATGCCATAGATGATGGTGACAAAACATAACGATCAGTGGAATGTCAGTTGATTGGAATATGTTAGTGCTATTTGACCTCTATTTTTAACTGCTCGTAAATATTGTTTCAATATGGAGCTATCGCTCCTTCATTGGATGCATCCTCAGCTGGCGTATATGGAGGTGTCCAAATCGGTCAACCGTGGGGTAGGTAAGGAATTTGAGGACCAAAACCGACTAAGTAGAAGCGCTAATAATGCTCCACTTAGTATTCGCTGGTTGTGGAATAAGGAAAATAGTCTCGGATCAGATTGGACCAAGCAATGTCTATCGTAATGAACAACGGACTATTCTCTCGAAACTTGGAATGTTAAATCATTGAACAGACCAGGTACACTGTGACAACTTCTGAATGAAACTAAAAAATATAGAATCATAATTCTCTGGTATGCTGAAGATACATTTGACATACTAACGCTCACTGTGTTTAAAAGCGGAAAATCACAAGGAAGCCGCGAGTTTGGAGCAGTTTTTATTTTGGACAGCATATTCAAACAAATTATAACCGTCTTCAAGCCCCAAAATGAAAGGGTCAGTGCAATTCGTATCAAGATAAAATTCTTTAATGTCTGGTTTTTCAACTCTCATCCCCCCCACAGAACACAAGCAAGAGTCAATCAAGGAGGAGTTTTACAGCACCCTAGAACCCACTGTGGGACGGCATTAAAATTGTTCTGGATGACTTCAACGTGAAAACCAGCTGACAAATAGCGCAAAGAGGAATAACCGGAGGGCATACCCTTCATACAGAGACCATTGACAATGGACAGGGAATCTGTTTGATGAGGTTTTTATTGAGACAGCAAGTTGTGCTCTCCAGTAATCGAAAAAAATTGTGGACACTTCAAAAATGGCTTCGGGGCATCCAAACATAAAGGATTGATTTAATTTTTTGTTTGTGTCCAGATAGAAATCTGGAAAAGAACTAATTTTAGAAAAAAACGAGAGAATATCGGATTTTTGGATGCATGGACTTTGTAGTTTAATAAAATTTATGCTGTAGGAATTTCTCCTTTCATACAACTGAACAGGCATAAAGCTCTTAGCTTAAGCACTCTACAAAAAGATTATCGGGAAAGGGGAATACAGCATAAGAAAGATGGTGCATTCCACCCAGGTTTTTCAAGAATCCTTAAAGCAATAAATGAATAGAACAAAACAATTTTCCCGACCAAAACTAACTAGAAAGACGCACAAATACATTAGAAGAAATTTACAAAAAAGAAAGATGTACTATGTGCTATGGTCATTTTGGTCAACTAAATTAAGTGATGTGGTATTTGTTAAACTTTTAACACTAAGCACAAATCCTTCTTCAAAAGAGTCAAATTATACTCAACCAGGTGGTTACTATCCCAATTTGGAGACTATGGCTTTCTTCAAAATACGGCATATTCGCTATATTTTTTTGTGGTCGGGAGGTGAAGACTATTTATGGCCTAAGTGTGAGGTCCTCAGATACACAAGACGTCTGGACTACTCACTAAAGACTTCTCCTGCCAGCTTTTGAACCTAGCCTGGAACCATTTGACACATTACTTTGGGCTAAGTCTCGTTTTGCTATGCCGTGGGGCACCTTCAAGTTTGGAGATCCCTCTTCTAGTGAAAGGGGAGTGAGGAAGAGGAATTTCTAGAAAAATTATCTCCCGACCTCAACATCTCAGACTGCTGTATTTCTTTTTTATATTTTAGGGCAATCCCGGCATAATGTACCACATGGCCCTATATCTCAGCCGAAGCTAGTATCTTTCAGATTAGATTATCTGGAGTGCAAAACCAACAGTCAGGGGACCGCGGCTTACCTATCACGGTCTCCCTTGTGTCTTTGTTTCGATGCAGGTAGATAGTACGGCACTCTCTAGCAAAGAGGACGATAGAATTGTGCCTGCGATGACTAGTACCACTCAATAAGAGATAGTCAATTATGAAAACATAATCCTCAGTGCTCCTCTTCTCTGTACCTGTGCCAAGTGTTTTCGATACAAATACTTGCTTAGAACGTCGTCCCATATTTCTACTCCATACAGGAGCACCGACTCTATAGACTTCATCAAAAGACACCTTCTTGATAGGTTGGTTACCACCACATTAGCCGTAAGTCGACTCAGAGCCCATACGCCTCAAGCAGCTTTAGCAGCCATTGAACTGATTCGTTCAAACAAACTCATATTCAAGTCAATCAGCAACCCCGAGTACTTCACTGATGATTTTGATTCAACCAGTACCTCCCCAATTCTTTTCGTGCCTCTGGGGATTCTGTTCTTTGTCAAGATGACCACTTCAGTTTTCTGAAGTGCAAGACTGAGCCCACGAGAGGTCATCCAGTGTCTCACAAAGCGTATTAGCATATCTAGTCTAATTGACAGCTGTTCAATGGTGTGTCCAGCAATTAGCGCCACAAAATCATCCATATAGCTGACCAGTCATGACTCATTCAGACACTCTAGTCTCACTAGCCCATCCTTCGATATGTTACACTGGTCTGGACTAAGGATGAATTCATGAGTAACACCCGATGTAACTCCCGTCCTTCGTCGGCCGTGCATCGTATCATAAAGCAAAGTTCGGTCCTTCAGATAGTCTCTAAAAAGCCAAGCTTGTAGCCAAGGCCCCACGGATCTCTGTTCACATTGTCCACTAAATATCGCCGGCAACGAGTTTTACAGCTATTCATCATTTTGCGAAGGTAGTTTCTGGCCAACTTTTATGCTGCTGACCAGTTGAATGCCTCGTGACGGTGTCATGCTCGTTGAACTTCACGTGGAAGCTTGTGACACTCCCTTCATTTTTTAGAGATCTCAATCGACCTCCAGTACATATCAACTGTATTGGAAAAACAGTCAAAAATGCCTCGAAACATGAAATCACAGAAATAAGAGTATAGCAATTGTTGAATGGGTGGAGAGGGCTTAGATTGGCTAAGAGACAAAGTCATCTTCAGCATGGTCGTGGGAAGGATGCAATTAAGAGATATGCTTTGACATTCTTTCAGGTAGATAGGAGTACACTCAGTTAAGTCATGAAAAGTCCAAGCAAAGCATGCTCTGCATCAAAAATGGACTACGTGGTCATAAGCTAACGACGTATCTTAATAATATATGGACTATCCTTTGTCTTAACTTTTTTCAAACTTCTATACTGATAAGCTTTTTCAATCGTATTAATGTTTGCAGATACTGGGCACTTTAAGGTCTTTGAGCGACCTGGGTGTGGACCCCTATCACCAATGTTCAGGATCTGTCGAAACCATATGGTAGGGTATGAAATGTTAATATGTTATTCTTGCATAAAGAGGAGCTAGAAAACCCTGTTGGAATTTCAATTTGCCCCTATTTGGAGTTTCAATTTGACGAACAACGGAAAATCACGATAAGTTGAGGTGACTCCTATTTGAGGTGAAGTTCTGACTTGCAGCTATGCCATATATGAACAAGATGTCACAAATCCATGAAGCTATATAAAGTGCCAAATATGTAGAGCGCCACAGTTTAGAAAAAAGTAAAGAATCAGATACCAAGTAAACGTTCACGTATTTTCAATCAAGTATACTTATTGACAAAATCTTAGGGAATGTGGATAAACCCATGGTGGAGATTAAAAGCTTTGTGAGTTACAATGGCATACCGCACGACTTTCCCAATTGTCATTAGAGAGGAATTGGCAGATTTTATTCACTTATTTACAAGGAATAGGAAAGATGTTACACGCTGGAAGCTTAGGATAGCTACCTTTTTCAATAATATTTTATCATGGCTCATTTTGGGGCATTAATTGGCCATAGAGATTTTTAGGTTTACCAGCACAAGATTGAAAAGGTATATAGTAATTTTATGTTAAGAGAGAAAGAACGAGGGAGAGAGAGAGAGAGACAGACAACGCGTATCTCTATGTGAAAGCTGTGTAAATGCTCTTCTGGGCAACTTTATTGAATAAATGCTGGAATTCGCAGGTATCTCGAACCGCTTGGTTACACTTTATAAACTTTTCAAGCAAAAGAGAGTATTTGAATCGATTTAAAGTTTTGATCCATTTCAGCTGAAGAAAATTACTTCCTAGGCTGAAGGTATCCTTTAGGCAACTTGCACCAAGCCTGAAATACTGTATCAACCGACCAATTCCAGGGGAAGATCTCTTTGTGGGGAGGTATTTATTGGGCAGTTCAATAGGCCAGTACCGTCGAGCATCTCAAATATGGGTAGCGAATGGCTTCATTATACTAAGAGGTGTAGAAGCACCCATCTCTACACATCAATCTCCTCAGTTGTCAAAAAACTGCAGAATAATTTGCAGTATTAGCAGGATCTAGGTCTCATAGGAAAGAAAAAAAAGCTAGGCCGAGGCAACTGAACCAATATTTTCGTTGAAAGACCACTAAAGGCCAAGTGATTGGCACTTAGTAAGGGGGATATACTGTCATTTACACGAATATTTTCAAAATAAAGCGAATTGAATCTACCTTGAAGTTATTCTTTCATGAGGAACATTGTTAGAAAAGTATGCCACAGTGTTTAAAGCGTTGGAATATGCGATTCTTCATGTACTGAGTTCAATTTTTGCAGGAAGATAGAGCAAAATGCATACGCACACCGGCCGAGATAGTATGGCTGTAATCTTGGCTTTGGAGAACTTTATTACTATCTGAACACTGGTTCCTGAGTGCAAGTTAAAGTTACGCCCTACCATCGATCATAATGCACCCCAGCTTACCTGGCTACTGGAGGACCATAAAACCTGGTTAATCTATTGGTTAATCTATTGGCTAGTCTTGAAGCAAAGAGATTCTTTGAAGGTTTTTATTAAACCGATATCGGTCATTTCTAACCTATAAGATTCCTTCCATTGTACTGCAGACAAGCGCCTGATTTTCTCACTCTGTGAGAACAGCAGCAATCCCATATTCGTTTCTTTCAGAAATGTTTGGTTTCAACTAGTGAAGCCAGCACCCTATTTGAATTTCGTCTTCACTTAATTCTACATAATTTCATCCACGTGTTTTCGACCCACCTCTCACTATACTGTTCTTGTCATAAACACCCTGCATCCTTACGTCCTCCAATCCTTCTTCTCACAATTCTATCACATAAAGCAAAAATATTCGAATATGTGATCTGACTTGCAACAAATAAATCTACATTTTTCCTTGGTTACAAGGATTCCTGGTGTGTTGCCTAATGAACGTTGTCTTGTTTTGTCTCTCTACCCTGAATATATTAAAGCTTAAGATGAACAAAGTAGTAGCAGAAAGAAGAAAGGAAAGAAAGATATAGGAAACGCAAAACTAACGACAGGAAAGGATCCTCATCCTATTCAGACTCTCCTGATAATTTATTACGGTCAATTTAATGTATGGTGTACGTCATCCATAAAATGCTATTCTACTTCAATCTGCCGAAATTCTTTCCTAAGTTTCCTTTTGGTTCATCCTTCCCGTGTCATCCTTATATTGAAGTCCTTCACGTTTCAAAGTCATTATGAGAATGACGTCAATCATTTGCGGTTTTCTAAACAATTCACACAATCGCCCACTCTTTAACATGAAACGTTTAAGAATAGAACCACATACCGAAGTTTCCAAAAGGACCTATTTAAATCTGCATTGCAAATTTCTCGGTTGGACAAGACATCAAATGTCAAACGCCTAAATTTGTCAGTAAAACCGCATTTTCTCCTACTATTCCTATTCCTTCTCGTTTAAATTCATACCCGTGAACTTTGAAAAAGCCACTAATTGTATATGTTTGAGTTTTCAAAGACAATACCTAAAAATTAGTGTTCAGGGTTTCAGATCCTTGGAAATTTTAGTGTCTTTTACAAATGTCACCCATTCCTGTTTGGTTTTATTTTGTGTCCGCTTTTGTAAATAACTTGGGTAAGGCAAAGTCATCAAACGATTGCTTACGTCGCAGAAAGCTTTGTTGTAAGCTATCATGGCACTAAAAAAGAGTTCTTTTTGTGTTCAGGATAACGTTATACTTAAACTACAACCCAAAAGAATTGCCCGTCAGAAATGTAATGGAACTGAGAAGGGAAAAAATCAAAAGCAGATGTCTCATTTCAGGACTGATTTTTTATAAATTGCGTAGGACTGACGTCAAGGATAATAATAGTTAATTCACCGAACATCGGCTAGGACTTACATACGAGTATGGGCATGGAAATGTTTCAATGATTTCGTTTTTGCCAGAGTGGTCTACAACTATAGCTGATAGGGCAAAGCTATAAAGTACTCAAGTTCTTTGTCACTCGCTCAGCCTACCTTGGTCCTAAGTCGGTGCTCATTTCAGGATAAGAGAGTGAAAAGCAAAATGCCTTGACAAAGGTCAAAAAGCTGAATGACGACGACAACGTCAATGAAGGTTGTGCCATTTGTGGGAATGGGCAACGTAAACAGTCTGTGAAAATGAGCCAAAGCAGCTCAAGGCAGTAAAAGCAGTTATGGTATATCACTGCCAACCGCCCAAAGGATAATCTTCTCATTCTACGGACAGGGTCATTTAGTCAAGTTCATAGTGAAGCGTTTATACAGACTAGACTTAACCATTGGCTATCCTCGCGAAGTATCGTATTGTCTGCTGCTCCTAGTTGGATGAGTCTGTTGTGTCGTAAGGACCCGGCAAGAAATAATGGTAACAGGGGAAGGAATGAGAATGTAAGAAATGAAAAATAAGGAAAAAATTATAAATAACTTAGTGTACAGGCGTTTATAATTTTCTCGAAGCTAACATGCAGTTTTGCACACGCTACTAAATATGACAGCACGTTATTTCTACTGCAGAAGTATTTGCCCATTCCAGACGGAAGCTCAACAAGCGCTTCTTAAAATTTTTCCGTTCACCCAAAAGTCAACTCCTCCTAGCACGAAACACTATACAACATTCCTTTTGTCCGGCAGTGACAATAAAAAATCCTTCAGAGGGTGCATGAACGAGCCAGGCCACTCCACCTGCCTACCCTAACAATAATGTGATGATGAAAAGCTTTTGAAAATGCCATCGTCACTCAAAGGCATACATTATTTTGTTTATATTTATGTCGTGTTTTCTGCATCCACCCAAAGTATGCTTGGGTTTTGTACGTGACGTACACATAAGTAGTTTGATACGACAGTAAACTCTACTGTAGTCAGGCCAGAGCCTACACTATACCACCCAGCGTTCATCGGTGTCTACCATTCCTCCAGCATTAATCGCTGTTTGTCCGTTGTTGGCGCGGCTTCTGCCATTGACGTCATTACATTCTTAGTGTAGTGAAGAAATCTCGTGTTATGCTGATGACGGTAGAGTGGCAATGAATGGGGATGGGGTGGGCTGGGGTTAGAATAAATAACAAATGTTTGAAAAATACCATCATAGCATGAACATGAAGGATGAATTAGTACTCACGTCGTTGGACATGGATTTTTTTTCCCAACATAGCAGAGATAACAAAGCAGCTGGATAGTCTGTTAGACAGCAAAGGTGATACAAGGGTTAGGTAAATGGTAATGGTGGTGAGGGTGTTTTAATTTTTTCAAAAGAAAATAATGATGAGCACTTTACCCGGAATGATGGCAATTTGTATAGAAATATTTCAGTAGGAGGGCACAGTTTGGTTGGTATGGAGTAAAAAAAAAGTTTGGATTGCTTTGTGATTTAGTTGATCATTAGAAAGTTTAATCAGTTGCATAACTTGATGTGAAGGAAAATTATTTGTAAGCCATATTAAAGCTTTTTTTGCGATCTAAGGGACTCATTGTCGGACTAAACATCCACATGAAAACATGTAAGAGCTTCAAAACATTTGCCAAAAGAGCCTTAAATCCTTCAAGTTTTTTTTATAATTAAAGTTAACTCAAGTATTTCATTGTATGCAAAGGTCTTACTACTAGTGACCCGCAATCCGAATGGAAATTTAATGTCCAATTTTCACGTATAAAGCATAAACATAACAGAACGCTATGTTCTATTACATGCTGAATCTGAGGGACTACCTGAAGCCCAGAAACCTGCTTTACGACACGGGACAGGACCAACGAAGGATGAAAGTTACATCGGGTGTTGCCCTGGGAACTATCCTTAGTCTAGACCGGTGAAACGAGTCTTTCGACGGGCTATTGAGACAGGAGATGCCAGATGAGTCATGCTTAATCGGCTGTGCGGATGATGTTGGGGCTTTAGTCACCAGATGCACCGTTGAACAAGCACAATTTAAGCTGGGTATGCTAATGCGCCGAGTGAGTGAATGGATGACTGCTCTTGAGTTCAGTCTAGCATGGAGAAAACCGAAGTAGTCATCTTGACAAAAAAAAGAATCCCTAGAGGAAGGATGATCAGCATTGTGGACATACAAATCGGATCGAAGCCAGCGGTAAGATACCTATGGTTTCTAATCGACTCGAAATGGGTTTCTCTGAGCAAACATTTGCATTGACAAACCATATATTAGAAATATTTCAATTCAAACCAATCCTTTTCAATGTTCCATCCAACATATCCTTGTCAAATTCTAGTTTCAGCATAACTTACGAGTTTAGCTGAGAAAATGGCCTCAGTCAGGCGTTATCCTTGGTGGAAATTTTGTATACTATTACACTTTCTGTCGAATTTCAATTGGTCTCAGCAAAATAGATTTTGTATTTGTCTTATGTTGTCGTTGTTGTCATCGTCTGGAAAATATTCGGGTAAGGAAAGTGTCAGGATGAAAACTTTTCACACTTGAAATAGAATTGAATTGTTTCTAGTTGGGTGGGAATGATATAATGCCTGGTTTGGCTCCGAATTGAGGTTAACATGCACATTTATAAGGGGAGATAGTCTGAGATAAAGCAAATGATGGTTTCGAATGTTTTAAAGGGTTCAAAGAACTATCCTCAATCAATGATAAACGGTAAATTTGAAATTGGTATTGCGAGTTAGATGCCTTTTGCGTCATTTCTATATGAATGCTTTTTTGAAGGCTACACCTTGCAAACAAGAGACGATCGCATGAGATACATTTGGTGCCTAGGGCCTTATCTGGGTCCGCATCTCACGTAAGAATGAGTTATAACTAAACTGCGGAAGACAAACACATTGACAAAGGTATACATTACGCAATGGCTGCGGATACTCCGCAGGCACAGACATTTGTAGGATGGCAGAATTCCTAAGCTCAGGTTCTTTCGGTGAAATTTTGCCTGTGTCGGGTCAGCAACATAAAATAACAAACCTTTTTTCGTGGTAGGGAGGTGAATGCTATTTATGCGCAGAGTGTGGAACTCCAATGCGCGACTGGACTACCCACTAAACACTTTCATGCAACCTGAGAACCCAGCCTGGAACCGTTTGACACATTACTTCGGGCCAGGCCTCGTTTTGTTACGCCGTGGGCGCCTCCAAGCTAGGGAGGCCCTTTTCTAGCGGGAGGGGAGAGGGGAAGAGGAAATGCTAGAAGAGCGATCCCCCAGCCCCAGCGCCCCCGACTGCTGTGAGCCCCTTTTATATTTTAGGACTGCCCGAGCATAATGTGCCACCTGGTTCCATTTGTCAATCGATTCGAGCATCACCGCAACTATATCATCCGGGGTGAGCTCTCCCGTCTCCCTGTAGAGTTCCCTTCGCAGCCTGACCCGTTTGGTATACGCAACAAATGTGTGATAGGCATTGTCCTCCTCTCCTGGGCAAAACTGACAATCGTGGGACCGTGACTTACCGATCTTGTGCAGGTAAGACTGAAAACACCCGTGCCCGCTCAAAAACTGGGTCAGATAGAAGTCAGTCTCACCATGCCTTCGATTCAGCCACGGTCTCACATCCGGGATTAGGCACGCAGTCCACCTTCCCTTGGTGCAATTGACCCAAGACTGCTGCCAATCGTTGAGCGAGCGCTGTCTCTCCTCGCGGACAACCATCTCCCTCGCATCCTCGTTTCAGCGCCGGTAAATAGCGTGGCGCTCTCTAGCAAGGAGGGTGACAGGTATCACGCCTGCAATAACCCTCACCGCCGAGTCGGAGACTGTTGGATACGAAGATGCAATTCTCAGTGCTCCTCTTCTCTGTACCTGTGCCAAACGTTCTCGGTATACCTCCTTGCTGAGAGCGTCGCCCCATATCTCTGCTCCGTACAGTAGAACTGGCCCTACAGCACTCATCAAGAGGCGTCTTCTTGACAGGCTGGGTCCCCCTGCGTTGGCCAGAAGTCGACTCAGAGCCAATATTCCCGAAGAAGCCTTCTCAGCCGTTGCCCTGATTTGCTCAGAGAAACTCATCTTTGAGTCGATCAGTAGCCCCAAGTACTTCAACTCTGGCTTCGCGGAAGAGTCCCCGCACTATCGCGTCCATCTTTTCCGCGTAATGTATACAAGGCTTCCATAGGGCACCAAGCTTCCGCATGACTAGCTTGTAGCCAAGGCCCCACGGATCTTTGTTCACATTGTCCACTACGTCTTGCCAGCGGCGAGCCTTGCTAGTGTTGGTCAGTTTGCGAAGGCATTTCCTGGCCGACTTATATGCTGCCACCCAGTTGCATGCCTCGTCAGGGTTCCGCGCCCATTGAGCCTCACGTCGAAGCTTGTGACACTCCCTTCACTTTTCAGCGATTTCAGTTCAGCACCAGCAAACTGGGGTCTTGCCGTGCCGAGGTCTTTGACGGGACATAGAAGCGCAGCAAGCATTCGTAATGATGCTCATAGTAGAGTTCACCACGTCTTGAGCTGCCAGTTCTTCCGTCCCCTCCGAAGCTCCCTGCAGCGGCTCACCTGCTGTGAGCACCTTGACAAACCTCTCGACGTCCATCCTTCCGATGTTCCATCCAGTTGTAGAAAGCTGAGAACATGGACGTCGGGAGACAGCATCACTTATCTCAAGCAGAATGAACTAATGATCACTGGCTGAGTAGTCCTCTAATACTTTCCAGTTGTGCATCCTCCGTACTAAGGACTCCGAGGCAAATGTCACGTCCGGGATGGTTCCCTCACAGTCAACACGGCGGGAAATCGGTGTATTTCCAGAGCTTAGTACCGCAAGGGCCGTCCTGGCTGCCATTTCCAGGATTCGTTTTCCCCGCGGATCAGTCTGAAGCATGCCCCATTCGATTGTTTTAGCGTTGAAGTCGCTCCAACGAGCACTTTGCCCTCTGCGTTCGAGACAGCGCCCTCAAAACCCTGAAGCTTGGCTTGGAAAGATGATATCGATTCGTTAGGCATTAGGTACACACTAAAGAAGAAATATCGTGTGTTCGCGACAGCACTTTGACAGCTGCGAGTGGGATTGAGCTAGGTTGGAAATTACATTTGTTTGCAATGGCTGTAATTACCGGTAGCCAACCATGAGCTGAGTGTGACGAATGTCGAGCGGAATATGCGAAAGGTATTGACATCAAATCTTGGTACAATGCATGCTTATTTTATCTGCAACTTGTAGGGCTTGGCGTTGTTTAATATGCGGAAGAACTATTTAGCAATCCAAAGAATTTCAATCGGCCACTGAGCATTTAAATTGGACGTATACAAGTGTCCGAGTAGGCAACACGGCATTGCAAATTCATTGGAAACTTTTGGCTGAACCATATAAAGTTTCTTTACAAATAGCTCTTGAAATTCGGTGAGTCTTGACGTAAATGGAGACACGAGGTAATGCATCGTAGTCACATTCGCGCTTTCAACGAGAACTGGTGAGTGGTCGCTTTTCATTCAACTTTGCTGTAGAGTATCATTGGGAGAAATCCTTAACCGAAGGCGTTCATATTCGAAATTGTCAACCCGGAAGCTGAACTGCATTTTATTAATATCAACGTGATTGGATTGGCGCGCTTGACTAAGGAAATAAATTGGTATCAACGTCCCGTGGATTTTTTGCGTCCGTATCTCAAACTCGCTTCAGTTTCTTGCATTGCGATAAATGGTTCGTATTGTAGTTTTGGCTGAAGATAGGGTTTTTCAATATCATGCATGGCGCAGCAACGCAAATAGTGAGAAGGGAGTAGTCAACCATAATTGTTTAACCTTGCCAAGTACATGTATAAGATCGAAGCATTTGCTGGAGTTCATCACTCTAACTAGCTTTAAATTTTATTATAGAACCATTGTGATTTTGATAATGCGTGCTTGTTCAGTCGTCAGATGCCAAATTGTTTTTGTGTTTTCTTTTGTCTATCACGGCATGAGACAATCTTATACGAACGAGCGAGTGGAACTCCCGCCTACCGTTTAGCGCTAAAAGCGTCAGACATTGACGCCAATGTTCATTACGGCAGATAAACAAGACCATGATAACTATGTACGTTGCGGCCAATATGCCGCTATGAAGCTTCAGCATATGGATGTACATTACGGCGAATAAACAACTTAAGAGTAAGCATGGGTAAACGCTAGTACATGATAACCATGTACGTTGTGGCCAATATGCCACTGTGAAGCTTCAACATATGGATGACGCGTACATGGCAGCGAGTAACCACAAGCGCGAATCTCTATGTTTGAGCAAGCTAATGGAATAGCGATCATATAAAAGCTTTCGCCAGCCGATTGACAGCTGCGGCAAATATGGGGACGAAAAGCCTTCCTCGCTCATAAGCAAAGTATTTCCCCCAAACTGGCTACGATAATAAAGTAAATATCGCAGAATGGCTCTCCTCATGTACAAATTGATAAGGTGAAGCGGGGAGAGAAGTTTCCAGTAAATGAGAACTCACGTTCTCATCGTCTTAGCGGCAAATTAGATCAAAAGCTCGTATTCGTCAAAAAACGCGTTATAATTATTTAATTTTATTATAAGAATGGTGATTCTGCTGTATCAACATTTAGGGCTTTACGAGCCAATTACGGTCGACATAATCGACCTACACAGCAAACAATTTCGAAGACAGTGAGAAAATTTAAAGAGACTGGATCGGTTATTGATATTGCAAGGCCTGTGCATCATTGCAACATTCGTTCTGCTGAAAATATCGCTGTCGTTGCTCAAAGTGTGGAGGAAGATCTTAATTTGTCAATTCCTTGACGTGCCCAACATTTGGGCTTGTCTTATGGCTCATTGTGGCAGATTTTGCATTTGGATTTGCATCTCCATTCGTACGAAATCCAACTCACTCATGAACTTAAGCCTCAAGACCATACACAACGCAGAATGTATGCGAATTGGGTGATTGAACAACAAGCCATTGATAACGATTTTTCGAACAAAATTTTCTTTCATGATGAGGCTCATTTTTCGCTCAGTGGTTACGTAAATAAACAAAATTGCCGCATATGGGGCTCTCAAAATCCTCAAGTGATCGCAGAAAGGTCTTTGCATCCGGAAAAAGTGACCGTTTGGGGTGCATTATGGTCTGGTGGTGTTTTTTAGAAAACGATCAAGGAAGAGCCCTCACAGTCAATTCTTACCGCTATGGACGGATGTTAGTCGATTATTTTTGGAGAGAAATTGAAGATGATGATCTAGAGAACAGGTGATTCCAACAGGATGAAGCCACAAGCCACACAACACAGGCTAATCGAGTACTTTTGCAAGAGGAATTTCCAGGACGGGTAATTTCGAGATCGAGTGATGTCAATTGGCCCGCAAGATTCTCCAACCTAGCACCTTTCTATTTCTTTTTATGGGGCTATGCGAAAGATCGTATTTATGCAAACAATCCTCAAAATCTTGAGCAATTGAAAACCAATATTCGTGAAGTTATGGCCGAGATATTGCCGGAAATGTACCGAAAAGTCATTGAAAATTACCTCAAAAAGATTCAAGCCTATAAGAGATCCTGTGGAAGACATTTGAATGATGTTATATTTTACATATAATGGCAAGGTTTAATCTTTATATTGAATAAAAAATTTTGTTTCTATCTGAATATTTTATGTGTATCTTTAGCTTTATTTTCCTAAGGGTAAAATGGATAACCCTATACATCATCAAGGCTCCCGGAGAGAGAACTCGCTGTAACACCACTTAACTGCTACTCTATCCATTTAAACTAGAGCAACAAAAGACGAGAGTTTATTTTAAAGGATTAAACTTTATTTCATGATTCATTTATTCTTAAAACATTTATAAATTAAGACAAATTGATTCATTACATTTTCACTGATTTAATTATTTTAAAACTGTAAATATCAGCCAGCCTGAAGAGGGAAAAAAACTGGATGACTTAATGGATCGGGGTGGCCGCTCGCCAAAATGGCCAATTGAGGATTGCGGCGCAAGCTAACACCTCACCCCGATCCATTTCGTTGTACATTGAACAGCACTTCAACTCTTCTAACTACTCGATGATACTACTCGTGAATGGGTAGTGGCACGCTCCCTTACTGAACTTGAAAACTGACTGACTGCCAAAAGTTCCTTCACGAGTATAAATATTAATCGAATACGAGCTTTTGATCTAATTTGCCGCTAAGACGATGAGAACGTGAGTTCTCATTTACTGGAAACTTCTCTCCCCGCTTCACCTTATCAATTTGTACATGAGGAGAGCCATTCTGCGATATTTACTTTATTATCGTAGCCAGTTTGGGGGAAATACTTTGCTTATGAGCGAGGAAGGCTTTTCGTCCCCATATTTGCCGCAGCTGTCAATCGGCTGGCGAAAGCTTTTATATGATCGCTATTCCATTAGCTTGCTCAAACATAGAGATTCGCGCTTGTGGTTACTCGCTGCCATGTACGCGTCATCCATATGTTGAAGCTTCACAGTGGCATATTGGCCACAACGTACATGGTTATCATGTACTAGCGTTTACCCATGCTTACTCTTAAGTTGTTTATTCGCCGTAATGTACATCCATATGCTGAAGCTTCATAGCGGCATATTGGCCGCAACGTACATAGTTATCATGGTCTTGTTTATCTGCCGTAATGAACATTGGCGTCAATGTCTGACGCTTTTAGCGCTAAACGGTAGGCGGGAGTTCCACTCGCTCGTTCGTATAAGATTGTCTCATGCCGTGATAGACAAAAGAAAACACAAAAACAATTTGGCATCTGACGACTGAACAAGCACGCATTATCAAAATCACAATGGTTCTATAATAAAATTTAAAGCTAGTTAGAGTGATGAACTCCAGCAAATGCTTCGATCTTATACATGTACTTGGCAAGGTTAAACAATTATGGTTGACTACTCCCTTCTCACTATTTGCGTTGCTGCGCCATGCATGATATTGAAAAACCCTATCTTCAGCCAAAACTACAATACGAACCATTTATCGCAATGCAAGAAACTGAAGCGAGTTTGAGATACGGACGCAAAAAATCCACGGGACGTTGATACCAATTTATTTCCTTAGTCAAGCGCGCCAATCCAATCACGTTGATATTAATAAAATGCAGTTCAGCTTCCGGGTTGACAATTTCGAATATGAACGCCTTCGGTTAAGGATTTCTCCCAATGATACTCTACAGCAAAGTTGAATGAAAAGCGACCACTCACCAGTTCTCGTTGAAAGCGCGAATGTGACTACGATGCATTACCTCGTGTCTCCATTTACGTCAAGACTCACCGAATTTCAAGAGCTATTTGTAAAGAAACTTTATATGGTTCAGCCAAAAGTTTCCAATGAATTTGCAATGCCGTGTTGCCTACTCGGACACTTGTATACGTCCAATTTAAATGCTCAGTGGCCGATTGAAATTCTTTGGATTGCTAAATAGTTCTTCCGCATATTAAACAACGCCAAGCCCTACAAGTTGCAGATAAAATAAGCATGCATTGTACCAAGATTTGATGTCAATACCTTTCGCATATTCCGCTCGACATTCGTCACACTCAGCTCATGGTTGGCTACCGGTAATTACAGCCATTGCAAACAAATGTAATTTCCAACCTAGCTCAATCCCACTCGCAGCTGTCAAAGTGCTGTCGCGAACACACGATATTTCTTCTTTAGTGTGTACCTAATGCCTAACGAATCGATATCATCTTTCCAAGCCAAGCTTCAGGGTTTTGAGGGCGCTGTCTCGAACGCAGAGGGCAAAGTGCTCGTTGGAGCGACTTCAACGCTAAAACAATCGAATGGGGCATGCTTCAGACTGATCCGCGGGGAAAACGAATCCTGGAAATGGCAGCCAGGACGGCCCTTGCGGTACTAAGCTCTGGAAATACACCGATTTCCCGCCGTGTTGACTGTGAGGGAACCATCCCGGACGTGACATTTGCCTCGGAGTCCTTAGTACGGAGGATGCACAACTGGAAAGTATTAGAGGACTACTCAGCCAGTGATCATTAGTTCATTCTGCTTGAGATAAGTGATGCTGTCTCCCGACGTCCATGTTCTCAGCTTTCTACAACTGGATGGAACATCGGAAGGATGGACGTCGAGAGGTTTGTCAAGGTGCTCACAGCAGGTGAGCCGCTGCAGGGAGCTTCGGAGGGGACGGAAGAACTGGCAGCTCAAGACGTGGTGAACTCTACTATGAGCATCATTACGAATGCTTGCTGCGCTTCTATGTCCCGTCAAAGACCTCGGCACGGCAAGACCCCAGTTTGCTGGTGCTGAACTGAAATCGCTGAAAAGTGAAGGGAGTGTCACAAGCTTCGACGTGAGGCTCAATGGGCGCGGAACCCTGACGAGGCATGCAACTGGGTGGCAGCATATAAGTCGGCCAGGAAATGCCTTCGCAAACTGACCAACACTAGCAAGGCTCGCCGCTGGCAAGACGTAGTGGACAATGTGAACAAAGATCCGTGGGGCCTTGGCTACAAGCTAGTCATGCGGAAGCTTGGTGCCCTATGGAAGCCTTGTATACATTACGCGGAAAAGATGGACGCGATAGTGCGGGGACTCTTCCGCGAAGCCAGAGTTGAAGTACTTGGGGCTACTGATCGACTCAAAGATGAGTTTCTCTGAGCAAATCAGGGCAACGGCTGAGAAGGCTTCTTCGGGAATATTGGCTCTGAGTCGACTTCTGGCCAACGCAGGGGGACCCAGCCTGTCAAGAAGACGCCTCTTGATGAGTGCTGTAGGGCCAGTTCTACTGTACGGAGCAGAGATATGGGGCGACGCTCTCAGCAAGGAGGTATACCGAGAACGTTTGGCACAGGTACAGAGAAGAGGAGCACTGAGAATTGCATCTTCGTATCCAACAGTCTCCGACTCGGCGGTGAGGGTTATTGCAGGCGTGATACCTGTCACCCTCCTTGCTAGAGAGTGCCACGCTATTTACCGGCGCTGAAACGAGGATGCGAGGGAGATGGTTGTCCGCGAGGAGAGACAGCGCTCGCTCAACGATTGGCAGCAGTCTTGGGTCAATTGCACCAAGGGAAGGTGGACTGCGTGCCTAATCCCGGATGTGAGACCGTGGCTGAATCGAAGGCATGGTGAGACTGACTTCTATCTGACCCAGTTTTTGAGCGGGCACGGGTGTTTTCAGTCTTACCTGCACAAGATCGGTAAGTCACGGTCCCACGATTGTCAGTTTTGCCCAGGAGAGGAGGACAATGCCTATCACACATTTGTTGCGTATACCAAACGGGTCAGGCTGCGAAGGGAACTCTACAGGGAGACGGGAGAGCTCACCCCGGATGATATAGTTGCGGTGATGCTCGAATCGATTGACAAATGGAACCAGGTGGCACATTATGCTCGGGCAGTCCTAAAATATAAAAGGGGCTCACAGCAGTCGGGGGCGCTGGGGCTGGGGGATCGCTCTTCTAGCATTTCCTCTTCCCCTCTCCCCTCCCGCTAGAAAAGGGCCTCCCTAGCTTGGAGGCGCCCACGGCGTAACAAAACGAGGCCTGGCCCGAAGTAATGTGTCAAACGGTTCCAGGCTGGGTTCTCAGGTTGCATGAAAGTGTTTAGTGGGTAGTCCAGTCGCGCATTGGAGTTCCACACTCTGCGCATAAATAGCATTCACCTCCCTACCACGAAAAAAGGTTTGTTATTTTATGTTGCTGACCCGACACAGGCAAAATTTCACCGAAAGAACCTGAGCTTAGGAATTCTGCCATCCTACAAATGTCTGTGCCTGCGGAGTATCCGCAGCCATTGCGTAATGTATACCTTTGTCAATGTGTTTGTCTTCCGCAGTTTAGTTATAACTCATTCTTACGTGAGATGCGGACCCAGATAAGGCCCTAGGCACCAAATGTATCTCATGCGATCGTCTCTTGTTTGCAAGGTGTAGCCTTCAAAAAAGCATTCATATAGAAATGACGCAAAAGGCATCTAACTCGCAATACCAATTTCAAATTTACCGTTTATCATTGATTGAGGATAGTTCTTTGAACCCTTTAAAACATTCGAAACCATCATTTGCTTTATCTCAGACTATCTCCCCTTATAAATGTGCATGTTAACCTCAATTCGGAGCCAAACCAGGCATTATATCATTCCCACCCAACTAGAAACAATTCAATTCTATTTCAAGTGTGAAAAGTTTTCATCCTGACACTTTCCTTACCCGAATATTTTCCAGACGATGACAACAACGACAACATAAGACAAATACAAAATCTATTTTGCTGAGACCAATTGAAATTCGACAGAAAGTGTAATAGTATACAAAATTTCCACCAAGGATAACGCCTGACTGAGGCCATTTTCTCAGCTAAACTCGTAAGTTATGCTGAAACTAGAATTTGACAAGGATATGTTGGATGGAACATTGAAAAGGATTGGTTTGAATTGAAATATTTCTAATATATGGTTTGTCAATGCAAATGTCCTGCCGACTCTACGAAAGGACATCAACAAAGGACGGGAATAAGATTGGGACGGAATAGACTGAGGAAGTAGAATCAAGTGACTGTGAGCAAGCACTTATCGATTTCTTGTTGCTTGTTGAGATTTTCGTCCTTAGAAGGAAGATTATGTTCTCTGTTGTATGTGCTGTAGAATTGATTGGAGAAAAGTGGCGGAAGAATCTTTAGATGTAATTGTTTCCCTAGAAAAGAAATCTTCCGGCCCGGTACAACAGCGTAATCCCAAACACGTGAAGTAAATTAGGATTGCAACAAGTGTAGGAGTTCTTCATCGTTCGTGATTTTAGATGGAATTATTCCGATTGGAAGACACAGGATTAAGGTCATGGTATTTCAGGATGTAGAGGATTGAAAATATGTCGAAGGCTGTGAAAATTTATTTAAGGATCTGACATGTTTCAATTGGGAGTTTTCACGGCTCTAAGCTCACGCTTGAAATATTAAATTTTCTCCGGGAACTCCCAACTTTTTTAATCCTTTCGCGGCCTTTGAATCCTGTGCTATAAATAACATTAAAAAAAATTTTCAGAACATCTCGTCAAAAGAAACGATGAAGCGCTAAAAAGTTTAACATTTTCTAAATGAGTCCCTTTCCTTGAAATGCCAGACAGGATTTGCTATGATGTGGCTTTTCTTTTTCTGGCTTACAACGTCTGATTCCATGACCTCCTTTTTTTCCTTTTCGCTTTTGCCAATGCTTGGGTTTCGATGTCTTTTCCACACCCTTCGCAAATGACAAATACCTTGAAATACACAATCGGATAGATTGATATTTCAAGGTGGCCATCAAATCCCACGAAATGCCAAGGAAATTTTAAAGAATGAGGTAAAGTGTGGGTTGAAAGTTTCGCTGATAAATACAATGTAAACATGCGTAGGTTGGATTGAAGTTTGATCTGGCATTAAGTGTGTTATTTGGCTAAGAAAATGGTTGTTAATTATAATATTTTGGAAAAGGTGAACGGATTCCATATTCACAGGTAGGATGAGAAGAAAATGGAAGTTTAAGCTCAGATTTCATGGGGTGGATTAGAAAGCCCAAGAGATTTATTTAAAGAAAATACTGTTCAAAGTGAGAAAAATTGGGCTTTATATGTTATGTTGAAAGATTTAATCTCACTAATTGTATAGTGTGATTCATTATGAGGTTTGGTTTTCAATCTCAAATAAGAGAAATAAAGCTTATTTTATGGTTAAATTTTATTGTGAGTCGAAAGAACAATCTATGACATTTCATTTTTAAAGATTATCTCATTTAAATGTTGACCGCGACTACGCTGCAAATGGGCCATCCTGAGGGTCCAATTTTGGACGACGCATTCCAGCATAGCGACCGGTATCTCGTGAATGGCACGAGTAATGTTGGCTTCCAAAGCGTCAATGGAAGCTGACTTATCCCAGCTAGACCAGAGAATTCGTGTTACCCCAAAGGAAATAATCTAATGCTGACGCCAAATCGACTTGTCATGCTCTTAACCCACGCTCTCAGCTACAGCCGCAATATTTTCTTCACTTCGTGCTGGATGTGATCTAATCGGTTGAGTATCATCCAATAATGTACGCTGGGTTTCAAATTTGTGGATAGTATAGGCTATAGTGATTTCGGTAGGTGGACGATGCACACTATAAGTGGCTCTAAGAGCACGAAAACCATTTCTCACAGCACGCTGATTTTCATAATACAGTTGAAAAATTTCGAACCGTTGTTCCGGTGTAAGTCTTTCCATGATAATTTGTCAAACAATACCGAATAAAAATTACATAAAAGTTTGGCAGGAGTGACGCGTGATCTGTCAAAAAAAAAACATGTTGAAAATCAAACCACATAATTAATCACCCTTTATTTTGTTAAATAATTTAAAATATTATGGTTGGCAAAAATCTATGATAGCCTCAAATGTGAAAATTCAATTACGAAATTCACTGGTTGTAAGTGAAAAATACTAAAATAACCTAAGCAAATTTGGCGAAGTTTATTATTATTAGAACTCTGAATATCATAAATGACTTTACGTGAGACCATGCAAATCTTTAGCAAAATTACATGACAATAAATGAGGCTAAATATCCAACAAAATCATATAAATTGTACTAGGAGAATAGAGCAACCATTCTTACGCATAGCAATCGTAACGCCAATCGAGAATTAGGTGTGTGATATCCATCTATACCTTATGGTCAAGAAAATGGTCTCGTAACTAAGTGGCAGTGCATCTGCCCTGTAATCTACAACATGCGAGTTCGATTCCAGCCCATGCCTCTAGACCATTTATGATATTGAATGAAATAAGGCTTTAAATGAATTAATTCTCATCATGAAAACCTGTAAAACTGAGGCTTCAGAATAAGCTTCGAACAATGAAATGGGAGAGAATGTAGGTATTAAATTTCCTGATGCAACCATTTTTGATATTTTGTATCTATAGGCCGGAGATGGCATTCACTTTGTAGTCAATCAGGGTAGAGTAGGGTTCTTACATAAGAAAGGCATATTGCGAATCAAAAGTGCTAGTCAATAGATGTAGGAGACATTCAAGAAGGTTAAGAAGCCACAACTCAGGCGTGGGGTTGATCTAAATTATTGAATTTAATAAATGTCATGCAATCAGAGCGAAATGGGTGAAAGACAGCAATCCGCATGTTTTAGCCTTTTGATGGGTATGATCAACTACGGGATACGATCCAACCAGACGAACGGCCACCTTGAAATTCCCACCGACCAACGTGGAGAAATTACGAGGTTTGTCTTGAAAGTATCGAGCCTACCTACCTATTTCCGCACTTTTTTAGGGTTTTGTACTAAAATACAAAACCCTATTGCAATCACGACCTGTGTCCGTCTGTCCGTCCGTCCGTCCATCCGTCCGTCCGTCCGTCCGTCCGTCCGTCTGTATGTCACAGCACTTTTTCTCCGAAACTATAAAGGCTACAGCAATGAAACTTTGTAGAAAGGTCAGAAGTGGTGACCTCTTGAAAGTTCAAGGGTGGAAAAATTTTTCAAAGGGGTTTAAGGGGGGTCTCCCCATATAGGGAGGTGACCCCTCAGAAAAAAATTTTCACCATTGGTAGTCGAGTAGGGTGTCATTGGAAAGGTCTTAATGAGATATTTTCAAAACAAGTCTTAAAATTGCCTTATAAGTACCGAGGAGGGCAGGGGGAGGGGAAATGTACGAACTTTTCGCGTACCCCCCCTCGCGATTGGACACCTTTCATCCGAAAAATCTGAAAAAATCATGAATGTAGGCCTTAATGAGTACAACAACAACAAATACATGAGAAGTCGAAATTCCCTCAACTTTGTTAGTAATAGTATGATTTATCGATTTTAAGTTTTCTTGAAAAAAATCTAAACGGTACCTTTAAACTCAATAAAATTTAGCAAAGAGATGATCTTTTCTGAAAGTTTCATAAAGATCGAATAGTATTTACCGAAGTTATAGCGATTCGAATTTTCCTGTATTACTATGGAGCAATATGCCCTGTATTACTATGGAAACATATGGCAATGGAGCCATATGCGCTTTTTACCGACTTAGACACTCCAGCTTTGCTAGGATTTGCATGAAAATTTCAGGAATGATAGGTATCATGAAGATGAGTACATACAGTTGAGACAAGTTGAAGAGGCAGGAGAGAGCTCCTCGCAAAAGAGCTTTGCAGCCATTCTAGGATTTGAAAAAATAGGCCATGAATCGATGGTTACAGTACAGAGGGGTGGCCCCTGATAAAAAATTTCATGAAAGGTAGCCGATATGAGTATCAACTGAAAGTTCTCTATGAGAGCTTTTCAAAACAGTTCTTAAACTGACAGTTTTTGCTTCAGTGGGGGCACAGGGGGGGGGGGGGTGGACAAATACATGAAAAATGTGTTTCCTCCCTCGCGAATGGACACCCGTGATCTAAAAAATCTGAAAAAATTATCAAGCGAGATATTTATGGGTATAACTATAACAAATACCTCAGAAGTCAAAATTCGTTCAACTTTGTTAATAATAGTATGATCCTCGAATTTTACACTTTCTCCAACAAAATCGTCTTTGACATGTTTCTTGATTTTATTCGTTGCTGGTTACTGCATTTTGCAAGTTGAGTACAAAACCCTTCTGACATGAGCATAGGTCTGTCTACCCAACTTGTTTATTCTTTATCATTCGGTGAGTGACATCCACTAAGGAAGTCCCCATTTAATTGAACAACATGCTACCAGCGGTGCTTTCACTTCCTAAAGCAATCCTGGAAGTTAGTTTTAGGAATTACCTTCTGTGCATTCGTCGCATTAGTTTCAACCTTCTCTTTGTCATTGAACCGATGTCCTTTGAGCGGCATTTTTGATATAGAAAAGAGCCAAAAGTTACAAGGAGTTATTTCAAGACTATACAGAGCCTGGTAAAGCTGTACGGTATGATGTTTTGCCAAATAGTGCTGCACAAGGGTCGGTGAATATGCTGGCGCATTGTCGTGGTGAAGCAGCCAATCACGCTTTGACCCAAAATGTGGCTGTTTTTTCGTACTGCATCACGACGTCTTTTCAATACTTCAACTTAGTATTTTTTCGTGATCGTTTGACCTCTCGAAGTATATTTGTGGTGCACAATATCTTCATAATAAAAGAAATAAGCCAACATCGTCTTAATTTTGCTTCGACTTTGAAGTGATTTTTTAGGCTTCAGCGTATCAGAATGCTGCAACTATACAGAATGTCGCTTCGTTTCTGGATCATAGCTATAGTTTGCATAGTTCATGACCAGTAGTAATCTTCTGGAGTACATTTTCGTAATTAAAATGTATTTCCAAGTTGTCCTGAGCAATTTCAAGGCGAAGATAAGGAGCCGGTTTAACTTATTCGACAAATACACTGAAAGCAATCCTGAAAACTGACTCTCAGGGCTGCTTCAAGCAGTAGAAATACTGCTGGGAGCATGTTGTTCAATCAAATGGGGACTATTTTGAAAGACGTCACTCACCAAATGATAAAGAATAACACCAGTGCGGAGATTTGAAGGTAGGCTTGATACTTTTGGGGCAAACCTTGTACTCCCGACAATGGTGAAAAATTTTTACCAGAGCCCCATGTGTTTAAACCGTATGAACCGAAATCCTATGTGGTGAAATATTGCTATTTGACGTGTCAGCCTCCGTAGCCGTTGTCCGCTTATTCACCAGCAGTTGGAGCGCGAGATCGCTAAGCTTCAGAATGATATCGCCCAACAGCAATTCGGTGAATACGTGGAGTCTAGTGGACCCGCCGATTCTATCGACGCAGAGAAGGCCATATCCCTATTCTCAACACAAGGGACATACCAAATACATAAGTGACCGGTCGACTTCAATGGATTGATTAGATCCATCAATCCAGCCGCACAGATGATAAAACACGATACATCTATGCCCGCTAACTTATGATAGAGCCAGCCACTATACTGCTATCCGCCATGTCCGTTAGCAACTGACAGCATCATCGAGTAATTTCATGATGATACCAATCGATATACCATTTACTAAACTCTAGCTGACCGCACAATTAAAAACGATGAGTCCGTGCATGAATACCTAATCACTATGCAGGCGTTAGCCAATCAAGGAGGGGTCACAAAGACCAAACTGCTTTGTTTTGTTATTAGGGGCCTGACTTTCCATGTGAATGCCTCTTCCCTCTTTGGTGCAAGAAACATGGAAAAAATTAAACCTATCACTATTATCTGCTCCTTTCGTTAAGCGTTTGATTCCACAGTTTGCCGTTCAGCCTGTAGATGGAAACACTATGCCCGTACTTCCAAAAATCCGACATCGAGGTTACATGAGAACTACTAGTCAATTTGAGGCTGATCAAAAAGCGACAGCAGTCCTATCAACTACACGCCCAAACAACTATCACAGTTTAACTCAACCGTCAGATCAACCTCGAGCTGAGTATTAGCCGATGGCAGTTCCCGCTGCCCTAGCTGCCCACTTACTGACCTAGCTTCAATGAGATATTTCAACTGTGGGTGATTCGGGCACATAGCGGCTCACTCCCGTGAGTCCGAACGATGAAGATTTTGGATCAGTGTACAACCGTTTCAATTGTCCCCTTGGGGACCTACTCCAGAACGTTATCACCGTCTCCAGAGCAGCATCTGGAACAAATAAGCCTGAACAAGAACGGAAGTAGCAGCCCTGTAACAGGTAGGTTTTAATTTTGATCGAATTGAAGACAGCCGTAGTAAACATAACGTTATCTTCCTTTTTGATGCCGTTGCTCCCATCCCAGGTATTCAAATTACTTCAACCAGCTGTAAATACCCTAGATTGAGCTCTGTCATTATTTCTGGTGCAAGTACAGTAAATGCTTATATTACTCGTATATTCGCATGCTGAGCTAGATAAATCACTCTTTGAATGTTCCAGATGTTATTCTTTCCACACCACTGCTGTTGGGATGGGATGCTTTGATGACATTTGGGATTTACCTATGAGATTTAATATAAATAATAAAGATAAAAAAACTTATATTTTAAATTGCTCTTCTTACATGTGTACAGCTAGTCTTAAAGAGAAATGTCTCTTTGAATTTCAGGGAGCATCGTGTGTATGAACCAAAGTTATTTAGGAGGCAGTTAACATTAAGCCCGTATTTCGTGATTAGTGAAAAAACAGGACCCATAGATGGGATGCAGCTATTGGAGAGGGTTTCAGCTATAGTCGCAAAGTGTGAATCCCAAATTCTCAATCATTGCCCCGTTAAAACACTGACCTTGTCTCGCCCATGTGAGTACAAGATGCGTATTCACCTGCCCTCCGATTGCCTGATCCATTGGTCACCTCACCAACTATCATACTATGAGTGCTGAAAAGTTCAAAACCAGGTTGATCAGTTACTCACTGGTCATCTTTTCTGACCGAGTCAGTTTCTATATGCGCCACCTATCGGTCTGGTAAAGAAGAAGTTGGAACAACTTAGGATGTGTGTAGACTATCGCGGACTTAATAGCATCATGGTCTGTAATAATTTCTCCCTGCCCCTTCTAGATGATTGTTTGGAGTTTTTGCATAAGAAAACATGATTTTTTGTAATTGATTTCAAGAGCGGCTTTCATCAGGTTAAAATGTCTGAGGAGTCCATCTCGTAGAACGCACTCGTCACTCCCTTTGAACAGTATGAATATATCCGAGTGCCATGTAGATTGAAGAACGGCAGCTCCGTGTTCCAACTCTTTATCTCAAAATAACTACAAGACTTTGTCAAAGTCCGTAAACAATCAATTTTAGAAAGAGAATGCGGGTAAATTTTCTGACCCCTTCAAGAGCAGAAATAAGCTAGCATTAGTGCAGGCTCTAAACAGGAGAGCAGTATTCAGGATGGAACAGCAGTTTGACAGCACATGAAGGATCAGTGCAGATATAGGAATAACGAAGAAGAGACCCAAACACTCTACAAGCTTTTCGAATTTAAGTCCAGAATCAAAGATGACACCTAAGCTTTTGAACTGATTCATAGACTGCAGATACAAATCACCTAGATGAAATTGAAAATCGCTAGAACAAGGATGAGGGGAAAAGACTATGTCAAAACATTTAGAAACATTCAACACAATACGATTATAAAAAAACCGTCTTGACAACGACTCTAAATCATTTTTACTTCATCCACGTAGAGAATGCATGGTGGACTGATTATAGAGAAAATGTCATTGATGTATAATACAAACAGCAGTGGACCGGTAATTGAGCCTTTCGGGAGCCCACAGTAAGGAATAATTGGAGAGGAAATCAGACTCTGAAAACATACATGACAGACACGATTATCAAGGCAGGAGGAGAGCCACAGGAATAAATGACTAGGGATCCTCATGTACTGGAGTTTGTTTAACAGAAGCTTACGATTAATGGAATCAAAAGCTTTTGAAAAGTCCAGGTAGATCAACTCCACTTCTGCCACAAAAAATAAGTTCTAAAAGATTTGTCAAAGTGGATTGACCTTTAATGAAACAATGCTACTTGGAAACTAAGTAAGCATTGACAGTATGGAGTAGGTAGGCATACACAATTCCTGCCAACAACTTTGAGAAGCAAGACAATGTAAGATTGGACGATAGTTAACAATGGAATTAGCATTACCTTTTTGGAAGATGAGAGTAACGTAAGCACTTTCTCAGCAATTTGGAAGTAGATCTGATATGAAAAAAGAAGGATAAAGGGATATAAATTGAAGAGAACAAGGACTTAGCAAAGTGGTTGGGATTTCAATCTGGACCAAAACCCGTGACCTGTCAAGCTTAGGGATCATTGATCTTACATCTTCAGAGGAACAAAAAATGAGAAAAGGACGGATTATCGCTCAACAAAGAATCTTGGTACATTAAAAATACGTAGAAAAAAGCTCATAGATCTCCATGGGCGACGAAGCTATTTAATCATTTGAATGAGTTAATATGTTTCCAGAAGGGTTTGGAACGATTTCAGTTTAAAGAGCATTCAATACTGCGGTAGTAGAAAGACTTCACTGCTTCCACCTCTTTTGTTTTGCAAGGAGCCTGAGATGATAAAAGCTCATTTATACACCAGACAATCTTTCCCAGAGAAAGACCCGATCCTTCATTTCCAGAGCTCGCAAAACATTACACTTTTACCATGGGCTGTTCTTTAAGGTTTTCAAATTCATGACAGGAGTCGTGAGCAAGATTGCTTTCGAGAGGAAAACAGAATTTTTGACAAGCAGTGTCAAGGTTCAAATCACTAAGGTGGTGTGGGCCAGTCAGCCCAAAAAAGATTCAGAATTGTTACAAACTAGTGTCGGTTATTGTTACAAACTAGTACCGGTTATTTAGGATGCTTCACCGATAAAATCGGTATCGAAACGGTTTCCATGTAGAGAATATACGTAGTCTAGCCTCGCCCAAAGACGCTAAGCGATTTCAGTCGAGGTGTACAGTTTTCCGAAAATTGTAACAAAGCGGACCACGCAAACTTCTTGTAAGCATTTAAGACCGTTCTTGTTAATTTGGTTCCAGCGGTTGATAAATTGGCTTACGGCTATTAACCACATATCTGCTCATCATGGTCAAAAGTTCGTTGGTCAAAGCGAGCTCAACGGCTGTATTGGATTTTGAAATTGTATACTAATTATACTACTTTGTAAGTATTTTTTTACTGAAGGATCCTTCATGCCACCTTTTTGACCAATAGAAAACATTCGGTTTTGGATGAATCATGAGAAAAAAAATAAAATAAGGCCATAGTTACACTGGTCCTTTTAATGTTACATGGCCAGCAAAAAGCAAAAGTTCTTTGTTCATGAATACATTTCAGCTAACTGTTCAGCTCAACGTATGAATTGATCAGATGTAATTGAATTTTGGCAAAACATTGATGCTTTCTTACGCACTATGAAATGATGCTGTCATATGATCATATGAATGAATGGATGCTTGTAATTGCTTATACAAGTATGACCCCCCGGAGGAACTCGTCACTTACCATCAACGCTACGGTTCGAGAGTAAAATACAGGTGTATAGATTTAGTCGAGTAGGTATCAAAACTTCAGCTAGTTGTGTTGCTATTGAACAAAGCAAATTTTCGAAATGAATGCATTGTTTATAACTGGGACTTTTTCAAAAGAATTTTCTTATCTTCTTCCTTAGTTCACGAACCAACACAATCAAATTAAATTGCTGGAAACGTTATTCTCAACCCTGACGTCTCTGACTGCTGTAAGCCCTTTTCAATCTTTTAGGGCTGCCCAAATATAATGCGCCACATAGTTCCGTTTGCCAACTGAATCAATCATCTTTCCAAAAGGACTATCTGGGAAAAGCTTTCGTGTTACCTTCTAAAGGTCTCAGCGTAGCCTGTTCCATCTTTTGCATGCAAAAAATGTGTGGCTGGCATCGACTTCCTCTGCTGTGCAATATCTACAGTTGGGAAACCGCCACTTATCAATCTTGTGCAAGTAAGACTGAAAACACCCATGCTCCCTCTAAAGCTGGGTGAGGTAGAAGTCAGTCCCACCATACGTTTGATTGAACCACGATCTCAGATCAGGGAGCAGGTGCACAGCCCATCTTCCCTTCGTGCTACCAATCGCTGAGTGTGCGCTGTCTCCCTTCACAGGCAACTGTCTCTCTCGTGTTTTCGTATTAATACAGGTAGATATTACGTTCTCTAGCAAGAAGGTGATATATATCACTGCTGCAATGACAAGCGGCACCAAATCAGGGACTTACCGAATACAAAGACGCAATCTTCAGTGCTCCTCCTCCCTGCCCCTGTGTCAAGCGTTTTCGGTACAGCTCCTGGGTGAGAGTCATGCCCCATATTTATACTCCGCACAGTGGCACAGACTCTACGGATCTCATTAAAAGTCACCTTCTCAATGGGTTGTCTGCCTACGTTTGCCATTAATCAACTTGGAGCCGATACGCCAGCAGAAGAAACTCATCTATGAGTTTATCAGTGACTCCGAGTATTTTACTGATGATTTAGATTTAACTAGTACCTTCCCAATACTTATCGCCCTTACTCTGAGGATTCGTCGAGATGACCACTTTGGTTTTCTCCAGCTTTAGACTGAACCCACGAGTAGTTATCCAGTCTCTCACCCGGCACATTAGCCTAGCTAGTCTAAGTTGCACCTATTCGACAGTGCGTCCAGCAACCAGTGCCGCAACATCATCTGCATAGGCGATAAGGCGGCTGTCATCCAGCAGCTCTAGTCTCAGTAGCCCATTGTACGATATATTCGACAGGTTTGGACTAAGAGTGTATCCTTGAGCAACGTCCGATATAAATTCCATCCTTCGTCAGCTCTGCATTATATCATAAAGCAGGTTTCAGTCCCCCAATTAGTCCCTCAAAAATAGCATATGAGGTTCTGAAATTTGAGAGGAGTTTTTCAATGTATCCAGAATATCCACCCGTCTAACAGAGTTGAAGGCGTTCCGAACGTCAAGTGTCACCAACAGATCCAACCGTCACTACAGCTTTAGGCCTCCACCTTTTGGAACGCGCTTATCACCTCTGGTATTGCATCAATGCCAGAGTATTCTGCTCTGAACCCATACTGTCAAGGAAAAAGGTCCCCGCAGGCACGAATCACATCAGTGAGTTTTCCTTTGATAAGTTAATCAAGAATTTTCGAAGCTGTGTCTAGCATGCATAAAGGGTGGTATGGAGACGGCACCCCGAGACTCTTTCTCAACTTCTGGCTCGATACCTGCCAATGTTTCGAGAAAACCCCTTCCAATAGAGAAGCTAAATATAATGAGCAGTAAGCCAGCACGATAATGAATGATGAGCTGCAGCACTTTAGCTGGGACGCCATGTGGGCCTGGAACCATAATTGCTTTCAATGATAGGACTGCCTATTTCAGTTCCAAATGCATGAACAGTGGACATTTGACTACTATTTTGCAGAGTCAACACAGACAGGATGAGCGAGTACAAATACCCAGAGTATCACTTCTATCTTTTCTGTTTCATATATATACGGCTTGCGTAGCGCGCCATGTTTCTACATAACTAGCTTCTAGCCAAGGCCTCGCTGATCGCTATTCACACTTTCTACTGAGTAGATCCTGCCAGTAATGAAGCTTATCACTATTAATCATTTTTGGAAGGCTTTTCTTAGCCTGCTTTTCCTGGAAGCTTGTGATACTCTCTTTATATCCCGAGGTTTCCATCAACCATCAGTATACTGGAGGCTTACTGTGCCGGAATCTCCAACGGGGCATAGAAGTGCTGCAAGCAGACGAAGTGATGCTCATAGTTGAGTTCAACACGTCTTAAGTGGCTAGCTCTTCAGTCCCCTGCAAATCTTCCAGCAACGGTGCACCTATCTTGAGCACCTTGATGAACCTCTCGAAGTCCATCCTCCCCATATTCCACGGGATCGTGGAAGATCATTGGAACACATCATCACGGATCTCAAGCCGTATGTACCAATGTTTGGTTTCTTCATAGCCAACATAGTGAAAAGTTGGCGTACTTACGATGTTAAGTACAACAAGCGCCATCCTGGCCACCATTTCTAGGATCTGTGTTCGAGACACTGCCTTCCAAAACACTAAGATTTTCTTGGAAAGATGGTTCCAGCTCGTTCAGCGTTGGGTACACACTAAGGAAGGTGGTCGATGAACACCGAACCCTTATGAAACCATCCCCTCGTCCACAGCTCTCCGCATGGCAATCACTGTTCTAAAGCCAGATAGCGGCAGAACTTTTATCATAGTGTTGCTCACTCAGCAGCAAAAAGTAGGCTTGCATGTCCCTCGCGAACTGCTCAAGCAGATTTTGGGCGGTAGAACTGCAGTATAGGTTTGCCTGCAGAGTGTGGGTCATCGAGGTTCTGATTGTGGCTTGGCCAGGGCTTCCTGGAAAGCTCAACAGTTTCCTAGTCCAACACGAGCCCAAGATTCGGTCTTGGGTTAGCATCCTTGCAAATAATACAGTGTGCCTCCTTTGTTCACTCTTTTCTGCTATGTCCTGTTTCACCGTATTTATGGCACAGGAAACTCCTATCTGGTCCTTTGCCTATTTCTGTGGTGTGACCGTAGCCAAGGCATTGGACGTATTGAAAAGGTGCAGCTCTTTGCCATATCCATGTAGTCCGAAATTGTACAGCGTCCTTTTCGGTCGCCAATGATGGCCATACGGCTTTCGGTGTCAGCTTCGGCTTGATCTTGCTCTTGCTAAGGAGCTCCCTTCTCCTCTTTTACTTCGGTTAGGTCCATGACGCAGTTAATGTCTCTTATTTTGATCATTGCCATCGGCTAAAGCGAGGCTACAGTCGAATTTTAGCCCAGGACTTTCTTTACTGCGTCGCAGAGTGCTTCCTTATTGTTACCTCCTAATCCGGATTCAACTAGTAAGTGCCCTGGCCGGGATGGTTGAACTGTTTTAATAGCTGTGTTGGCTTTTTTGGGCCTTACATTGACATCCCGCAGCACTCCTACATAGGATCGGCCATCTCGGGGTTTTACGAGCAGTACCTGCTACCGGGGTCTTTGTCGCGGCTTTTTCTCTACTGTTTCGCATTAGACCTTTTTCTAGTTGGGCGTGCATTGGAACTTAATTTCTTAGTGACTTTCCCCACTCTTTTTATCAGCCTTTTCTGGAACCCCTGATCTAGTGCTCCATGCCTATCAAGTGCCTCTTTCTTCTATCCTCTATCCTGATCTCCTTCAATTGGGCTAGATACAATTCTTTTACTGACGTTTGATGGTGGAGCTATCTGCGCGTGTCCTTTAGGCTAAGCCCTCACCACTCCTTTGATCTTTTACTCTTCTTCTACCTTCTGGTCCTCTTTGGCTTCTATCCAATTCCTCCGGTAATGCTCTATGCAATCTAGGAGCTCCCCTAGTTCAAGGAGCTCATTCTTTACACCTTTACTGATGTTTGGCGAGTCGGATGCTGATTTCCTTCTTTTGTGAAAGTCTCCCACTTTTCGGAATAACCTTTCTTCTTGATGCCACTGGGAGACATTTGTACTTTGCAACTTCTGGTTTGGGAGAAGTGCTCACATCATTTTTTCGCTGCGCCCGAACACTGCATGGATTTCTGTTTGGAAATGGCCAACGGTTAATCTACATTTTTTTCGTCTATACTGTCATGATATTCGTCATCGTTGACACCATTCTCAGTGGGCTGTTACCATTGAGGCTATAACTGTTGATACTGTTGTCGTTGTTGATATTTTTACTTATTTTTTGCTCTATTTTTAGTTGTTTAGTTGAAATTGCTCCAGTTTGGTTTTGTTTTCTCCGTGTGTAGTCGCCTTTTTGGAGTTGGTATATGCCCTTCTGGAGACAAGTGCTCAGAGCTAGATCAGCGCTAATCGGGAGTCTATCTTAACCGAACATACACCACCAACTCTATGGTGAAAACTTCGAACGTACTTTGAGGCCTATCAAAGTTTTTCCGGGACGGAGACGGTATGACAGTTGAATTGGAGCCATCCACGGACGAGAGTATACTCGGCACTCCCATGCAAAGCAACTAGATCCAATCCATCATATCCGTCATTTCATTGTTCAAAGTGTTACCTGACATCCTAGGAGAAACCTCACGACGATATCTTTACGTCCATGGGGCGACACTCTTTGAAGAATGCTGGCCTCCAAGAACCAATGGACCTTGGTCTTCAATCATAAGTTATAGTCTTTTTTCGCGATCTGCTGCCGGTGTGGTACAGTAAATGGGAGACCTTAGAATTTCAGAAGTATTCTTAAAAGTGTCATTTCCTTTTTCAAGGGTTTTGTACTAAAATACAAAACCCTATTGCAATCACGACCTGTGTCCGTCTGTCCGTCCGTCCGTCCGTCCGTCCGTCTGTATGTCACAGCACTTTTTCTCCGAAACTATAAAGGCTACAGCCATGAAACTTTGTGGAAAGGTCAGAAAAGATGATGATTTTTCAAAGGGGTTTAAGGGGGGTCTCTCCATATAGGGAGGTGACCCCTCAAAAAAAAATTTCACCATTGGTAGTCGAGTAGGGTGTCATTGGAAAGGTCTCAATGAGATCTTTTCAAAACAAGTCTTAAAATTGCCTTATAAGTACCGAAGGGGGCAGGGGAAGGGGAAATGTACGAACTTTTCGCGTACCCCTCCCTCGCGATTGGACACCTTCCATCCGAAAAATCATGAATGTAGGCCTTAATGAGTACAACAACAACAAATACATGAGAAGGCGAAATTCACTCAACTTTGTTAGCAATAGTATGATTTATCCATTTTATGTTTTCTTGAATAAAATCTAAACGGTACCCGATAAAATCAATAAAATTTAGCAAGCAGATGACTATTTATAAGATTGATCTTTTCTGAAAGTTTCATAAAGATCGAATAGTATTTAACGAAGTTATAGCGATTTGAATTTTCCGGTATAACTATGGAACAATATGCCCTGTATTACTATGGAAACATATGGCTACGGAGCCATATGCGCTTTTTACCGACTCAGACACTACAGCTTTGATTTGCATGAAAATTTCAGGAATGATAGGTATCATGAAGATGAGTACATACAATTGAAACAAGTCGAAGAGGCAGGAGAGAGCTCCTAGCAAAAGGGCTTTGTAACCATTCTAAGATTCGAAAAAACAGGCCATAAATAGATGATTACAGTACAGAGGAGTGGCCCCTGAAAAACAAATGTGATGAAAGGTAGCCGATATGAGTATCAACTGAAAGTTCTCTACGAGAGCTTTTCAAAACAGATCTTAAACTGACAGTTTTTGCTTCAGTGGGGGCCCAGGGGGGGGGGAAATACATGAAAAATGTGTTTCCTCCCTCGCGAATGGACACCCGTGATCTAAAAAATCTGAAAAAATTATCAAGGGAGATGTTTATGGGTATAACTATAACAAATACCTCAGAAGTAAAAATTTTTTCAACTTTGCCACTAATAGTATGATCCTGGAACATGACATGTTTCTTGATTTTATTCGTTACTGGTTACTGCATTTTGTAAGTAGAGTACAAAACCCTTCTGACATGAGCACAGGTCTGTCTACCCAACTTGTTTAACTTAAGCACCTTTTGGGCCTTGGCTTGAAGATCGTTAGAGTATCTCATTACCTTGATCAAATGTATCAGCACTCGAGAAGGTGATATGGTCAGTACCACATTTTGGCCGTTGATCCGTCCGAAGCTCACTGTCAAAGAAGGAAACATATTGTCGCGTGTTTTTGGTTCGCGGCCAATAATTTAATATTCCGGGAAAGTGAAAACGCAATGTCTTTTAAATTAAATTAAAAGAGTTTATTCAGTTAATCAAAAAAAATGCACAATCACTTATTTTAGTATTTCACAACTTTAATTTTCACTGAGTCTTTAAATTTGTCATTCAACTGTCCACTTAAAATCACTTCGCACTCAAACAATCAATCGCCTTTACTTCGCGTTCCACTATATCGCAGTTTTCTATCGCAGCTGTAATGAATGATGCCCCCATTAATTCAACTCGCCTTTATATAGGGTCTCTAATCATTCAACTCAGTTCTCGTACATTGATGAATAAGCGGGAACATTCCAGCAGCGTAATTAATGGGCAGTGACTCACTTTCAGATGTTGATAATGCTTGTTGGGTTCCCGTGGTTTCGAGTAAATTCATTTGTTGGTGTTCTTAATGATTGTGGAAACAATTGCGACAGTAGCTCGCAGAATTATTTGTACATGTAACAATATTAAACTCTGACAATGATCCTCAATAAAATTCAATCGAAAGATATTAAAGAATTTATCGGACGGTTATTGATTTATAGTGATGAATATGATGAGGGGAAGGTATCTTTCTTACTATGCAACGATGGACACACCGGTCTTAACAGGTTTGAGGCAAGGCCAGACTCTCTATCTGCTTATTACTGAGGATTTATTTTTACGAATCGATTTAAATTAGTTATTATTTTCCCAAGCTAACGAAGTATGCGATAGAGCAATGGAAGGAGCACGTCACTAGTTCTGATAGACCTTACAGTATTTTTTTTAATAAGTTCTAAGTAAAACATCTAAACGGAAAGAATTATTCTGTGCATCATAACTTCATAAGCCCCATGAACTAAAAAGATTTATCTTCGCTGGATATAAAGCCATGTGCTTTGAGCAGTACATTAAAACAAACATAACTCATAAATACATGCTCACCGAAAATTATCCACAAATTATCACAATAGTGCTTTCAATTGAACTCCCTTGTTAGCGTCTGTTTTCCGCCGGATGTTGAACCCACTATCGCACCATATACTGAACCAAACCTCAAAATCTGCAACCGGCGACTCCTCGCCATCACACAAAATTTATGGTACCAATTTTCAATACTATTCCCTAATTCCCATTCTTCGTTCCCGAAAATTTATCTGCAAATACAAACGCAAAACAGAGTGGTTTTGCTCACCTTTTACAACAAAACCATCCTGCCAGCCAACTTTGCCGTAGTCCTAGTAAAACACACCAACAGCTGCTGCGAGCTTTTCCCAGTCATCATTTTCCACCGTACAACGAACTCTCCGAGCCCATTCATTCTGTCCAACTGACGTCATAAGGAAGGATATTAGTGCAAAATCTCGTTTCCCGTTTTTGTCTCTCTTCTCTTTCGATCTTTCATATTCTGCAAAATAGGATAACCTCCCTCCGTTACCTACTTTCGAACTTTAAAATCGTTTCTCATGTCTTCTTGCTGGTTCATGCTAGCAGACTGGAGGATCTACATACCCATATGTATATATAGTCTTTCCTTCGCCCTATACCAAGCTATCACTAACTGGGATAATAAACAGGATAAACTGAGAGAGGATAAAGTATTGTGTATCGTTGGAGATTCAAAATAAAATGAATAGGCAATATATGTAGTAGCGTAAATGGAAGAGTGCTTCAGCAGCTTCTTACGTTACCATTATGTGCAAAAGGGATACTTTGCCAATACTTCTACTTTGCTACTAACATACATGCTCCAGTCTTGCGGGGCATGAGAGCGCGAAAAAAGGATGTTTTAAGCTCATTTAGCACCACTAGGAGGCAGTTTAACATCTTCAAGCTGCGATATCCTTGTCAAGATTAGGTCGAAGATGATGAATTGAATTGAAAAAAAAACAGATTCTGTAATGACTTCTCACGCTGTAAAGTATGTAAGTAAATATTAAAGAAAAGGATGAGAAGGATACTAGAATCGTTTATAGTCGCGTGTGGAAGGAAGATAATTATTATCAGAATGGGTCAAGCGGTAGGATATAAGGAAGTGATAGGATGCAGCTTTTTCCAAGAAGGATCCAGGAAGTGATTTTAGTTGCTATGAATTTTCTATCCGCATCGTCAGGATCAATAAGAAGTGAAAAGGTTAGAAAGGAGGGATTGGATGCTGCTGAGAGAGACAAAAGGGACAAGGAAGTTTGACTGCTAGGATAATTCTTTTTAGTAGAAAATATGATTATGGCTTGGATGCTTGCCAAATACTTTTAGGCAAAGTCGATTCGAAAGGATCTCTTCAATGTCCTTTCAAGTTAGAGTATCCTGCATCACATTATTCTGGTTTTATGAATTAATAAGGATAAATCAATAATACTTACCACGCAAATGGAAATCTTGAAAAAATATTTGAATTCAGCCTACATCGATTTCTCTTATCCTTATCAATCATCCTTAAAGTGGTCATAACTTGACATTTAAATGTTAAGCGCCTTCATCACCTACATAACTCAATCCACAAGCTACATAATTATATTGCCCAGAGATTCAATTATGGTTTCCATTAGAGTAATTTGCTGAAATTTCTTTTGGATTTCTCCTTGTTGGTCTTTTTGTGTATTTAAGAAAAACCTTAGACGTCCTTGTTCACACAAAATCACGTTTCACAAACGTTGCTTAGTGATCATAGCAAGCAAATAAATTAATCAAATCCCACTTGATAATGACAATTAAATTGTAATTTGAGTTCTAGCTATTGCAAAAGTGAGTGTATGGGATAAATTATGTGGGTTTGGGATGGGATTCTCGTGATTCTAAAGAACAAGGAGTGGAAGTTTACTGATAGGAAAATTTCTGTGAATAATTACAAAACAGCACTTCTGTCGAAGTTTGAATTGGATTCAAATGGAGTTCAATTCATGTCAGAGGCACTCATTACCTCAATATTTCCATCAGAAAAGGACAATGAAAACTTTTAACTTTTCAGTTCTAATTAACATATTCAAATATCAAACTCAATTAAAACTATAGCATTCAATTTTAAATCCTCAAAAAAGCAAAGATAAATTTATAATAATTTTCTCTAAAACTTTCAATGAAGAGAAATAAAATTTCCTGATATCTTTCATTCTATTTCTCTATGGGCACACCGCGAAATTATGGGCACTTAGCCAAAATTTTCAAATCGAACAATCTCAATTTTCTCAATTCAATTTCGCAATTCTTTTGACTGTTGACAAGAGTCACATTGTCTGATAAAGCATTCACCACTTGATTGCGATAGAAATCTAGAGATGCCAAAGTCAATTCTTATCATTTTAATTGACGATAAAAGATTGAGCAAGCAAAGCGAAATTTATTGGCAAATTTCCTAGTCACAACGGTTCCATGGTGTAATGGTTAGCACTCAGGACTTTGAATCCTGCGATCCGAGTTCAATTCTCGGTGGGACCTGGGAGATTTCATTTTTATTAAAATCACAAACACAAACAAAAGAAATACTAATTGTGATTTCAAATAATAATAAAGACGGTTCCCGATGCATATACATATGAGCAAATCTTGTTGGCACAAACGGATATGGCGAAAGTAACAGAATTTTTTTTTAAAGATAAGACTAATTTGAAATTTAAACGTTGAAAGTTTTAGGGAAAATATTTATCAGTAAAACTCTGACAGAGATTTGATAGTTATCTATCAGTGGCTGCAGCTGAATTTTAAGTGAGTAGTTTAGGTAACCATAAAATGGCAGCTCTCCGTGACATGATTAAATTTATTAGATAAAGTTAACAGATGAGCAAGTATGAGGTGGGACAATTAAGTAATGATACTGATTTTATTGCCACGCTTGTGGGAAACCTGTGGCCTTGAAATTTCCTTCCCCTTCCCCAAAATCCTTCCCCTCTTTATTGATATATTTACCATTGCTCTAGCTTGTTTAGTTCGCCTGCTGTGCCGTGTTCAGTAGGCGTGTGTTGGTGGTGCTCGTCACGAAAGTGGAGAAACGAAATCAAGAGCAACGATTCGCGATAAAATGCTGCGCCAGATTGGGCGAAACAGCTTCCAAAACGTACGCTAAAATTGTAAAAGTGCATGTTGACAGTGCTCTTAGTCGTGCCAGGTGTTGTGAAGGCATAAAGAGTTTAAGGAGGGGCGTGAAAGCGTGGAAGACGAGGCGTGGAGCGGGAGACCAGTCGAGCTGTGGACTGACGCGAATGCACAGCATGTGCGCGCCCTAATCCGTGAAGATCGGCGTTTAACATTTCGAATGTTGGCCTCGGAGCTGGGTTTGAATCGTGAAACAGTCAGACAAATTTTAAGCGAAGATTTTGGGTTGAAAAAGTTGTGCGCAAAGATGGTTCCGAAGAACCTTTCTGAGGAGCAAGAACACCACCCTCAGTGCGTCTCAGTATTTGGCCTCTAAAGGGATCGCCGTGTTGCAACAGCCACCTTATTCGCCCGATATGTCACCCTGTGACTTTTCTTTGTTCCCTAGAACAAATCGATGTTCAAAAGAACCCATTTTGAGTCGATTACGGAAATCCAGGTGGCCGTGACGAGGATACTCACGGACATCCCAGTTGAAGCGTTCCAGATATGTAACGCAGCATGAAAAATGCGCTGGAGTCGTTGTATAGCTGCCCAAGGGGGCTACTTTGAAAGGAATGACAGAGTTGTAAAATAATTTTTAAATATACGGTTTTTATGGAATTGGTCTCATTACTTAATTGTCAAACCTCTTAGGATATCTATGCAGAAATATAATTAAATTTACTTGCATGAGTCCTATTGAAGGTAAAATTTTAAGGTTCAAGTGACATATTTATCATGCTCTACAAATCGTACGGCTTTTTGTCAATGCCAATTGTCTCCAGTTTCCAAAAAGCCCCAATGGTTTCTTTGTTCATAAGCGAAAGAGCTGATATACATTCAACTTGTGCAATACAAGCAGTAGAGATTCTACGTCTAGCACTCGTTGCGTGTAGACGTGTTTTTAATCGCTCCTGTCATTAATTTTAAAAATTAATTAATTTTTCGCAAAAGTCAGTTTCAAACAATTGAAATATTTTTTTACGAGCCAGTCAAAAGCAAATCTTGATTTTATTGGGAAACCCATCACCGTCGAATCATTCGAGCATTTATCGAATACTTGAAATTCATTTCCTGAAGAAATATCGTTCAAGGGAAGTCCCGGTCTGAGAACATTCCCTCTAGTCTCGCTGCGAAAGCAACGAGATGGAGGAGCCCGATGGCTTCAGCCATCAATTCGAAGGACCATGCCCATCGCCAATGATGATAGCCGAAAAAAAACTTAAAAGAAAATACGAGAATCAAGAACAAAACCCGACAATCCTATCGGTTATCGAGATCGAACAGCTGATCCAAGAAAAAGAGAAAGCTGAAAAATTTGAGAAAGAAAATGAAGAACTCAAGCTTCGAGTTAAATCGTTAGAAGCACTTGTTGGAACGTTAACGTTCAACAAGGATAAAGATATCAAGAAGGGCCGACAACCACACTCAAAATCTGAAGACAAGAAAACTAAAAAGCCACAGGAAGAAGCTAATCAAGAGGATGTCCTCAGCGCAGGAGGCGCAAACGACAGCAGAAATTATTATGCAGCGCTAGCTGGTCTTGAAGAAACGATGAACGTTGAAGAGGATACAGGTAAAACGTCAAAATTAGATAATGATTTCATTGAATATCTTAGAGTTAAAAATCGGGAGAAAAAACCAAAAGGTTTGTCTGCTGGTCCGTCTGTTGGTCCGTCCGTTAAGATTGATGAAAAAAAAGAAAAAAAAGAAAAAGTCCCACCAATCAATGTGTTTGGGCAAACGGGCAAAGATATGGTTCGGCTTTTGGCAGCCGAAAATAAACTAAAAGATTTTCAGATAAAAAGAGTCAATGCCGATAAGTTGACAATAAGGACTAAGTCGCTGGTTGATTTCCAGGCAACAAAAAGTGCCTTAAATTCTGGAGATGTTCCGCATTTCACGTACACCCCGAAAAGCGAAAAGAACCAAACCTTTTTATTGAAGGGTCTGGACTGTGGTGAGAACACAGTCGGTCTCCTTCAAGTGCTCCAAGAAGCTGCACCAGAAATACAGTTAATTTCAGTTAAAAACTTTGCAACGAGGAGATCGATTGTGGAGCGCAAAAACTTGCCTCACTACTTAGTCTAGATTTCCAGCAAAAGTAGTTCGAGTGCCCTACAGAAAATACGGTACTTGAACTTCCGCGTGGTGAGGTGGGAACGCCTCCAGAAAAGTGAGGTCAACCAGTGCTACAGGTGTCAAAGATTCGGGCATTCGGCTGCCAACTGCGCCATGAAATATAGGTGTGTCAAATGCAAAGACATTCATGCTCCCGGCGAGTGCAAATTGGCTCAGGTGGAGCCAAAAGAAAAACTATATTGTGTGAACTGCGGTGCCTTTGGTCATCCAGCATCATATCGAGGATGCCCCCGGTATCAAGATGCAAAGGTTAAAGTAACTCCAAAACAAAGTCAAGCACACTGCAGTGTGATACCTACCAACTTTGTCAAGCCCGGGGTGTCATTTGCACTTGCTGCGAGAGGACCAGCAGACAATGTAAATAAAATAAATAATGTAAGTGGCAATAATGAGCTGCTCCTTAAAATTTATCAACAATTAAATTCCTTATCGGAGCGAATCGATAAACAAGATTCGAAAATTAACATTGTTTTTCAGCGTTTAGGGCTTTCAAATGCCTCAAAATAAGTTGTCATCCAGCCACATTCCCACGGATAGGATTCGTCTCATCTCGATCAACGTCAACTCCATTGTTACTTAACATCGGCGTGATTATCTCCTTGAATTCATTGCCAGACAAAAGCCTGACATCGTGCTTCTCACCGAAACCCACCTCAGTTCATGGCACTCCATGAGATTCAAGGATTTTGAGTTCGTAAGAAACGATAGGGTAACAGGTGATGGGGGAGGTGGCACCGGGATATTGGTTCGAAGGCCCTATCGTTTCCAAAATATTGAAAAAGTCGAATTCAAAAGCTTTGAATCTCTTGAAGTGTCCGTTATCAAAATCTCTCTGCCAGGTGGGGATAACCTCTTCGTTATCTCTGCCTATGCAACTGGTGGAACTGTTCTCAAGCTCAAGGAGGAGCTCAATTCCTTGTTCGAAATACTCGAATTGAACAGGCTGCATAGCTACTATATTCTTGCTGGTGACCTGAACGCCAAGCATACATCATGGCTGAACGCCACCAATAATCCAAGAAGTGTATTCCTGAAATCGTGGATAACAGAGAACCAAATTGAATACAGGTGCACTCTATATGGGTCGGAGTTCCCAACATACCCTAGGACAAATTCATATTTGGACCTTTGCATTGCTGACGCAAGACACGAATTTAGCTATAATAGTCCTCAACGGAAACTGCAGGTGCTTATGATAGCGACCATAAGGTTATCTCTAACCTAATATAATAAACATAATATAAACCTAACCTATCCCTAATTTTTAACAAAAATAAACAATAATACTAAATGTAGCAATAATGAGCTGAAACTCAAAAACTAAATAACGAAAAACACCAAAACTGAAAATAAACACGAATAATTTAGACATTGTCATTCAGCCACCAATACCTAGATTGCCCCGTCTCAACTCGATCAGCCTCAACGAATCTAGCAAATGAGTATCTCCATTGGAATTGTTGGTCTCGTGAACTCAAGTTCGGAGGATATTTGATCTTCTTATCGGTGGCCCGTCGATATATGTGATATATGACTGGGACGCCGTCAGAATCAAAAACATATCGATTCATGTCCAAATACACGAATGCTTCTAGAGGAATGAAGCCAGTAGCGAGGCAAGTCGCTGTGAAATCCAAGGGTTTTCACTGACAGTCACAGATCTTGCGATATGATTCCGAAGAAGTTTCAATATGAAGATATCGACTCTAGTCACTTCAGCAGTTTGATAAATTCTTCTATTCGATATATAATGTTTCCAATCCATCTCAGGCTTTCTGTACAAACCAGTCCATGCAAGAAGACATTTCCTTTCGAAAACTCTTAATTTTTCCATAGTACTAGCGCTCTGGTTGTACCAGATCTGACATCCATATGTCAAAACTGGTCTAACCAGTGTCTTGTAACAGATAATTTTGACCTTTTGATCAATGTATCTGGAATGAAGGAGCTTTCGAAGGTCCATGACTACTTTAAGTGCCTTACTGAGTATGATTTTTACATATTCAGTATAGTACAGATACTGATCGAGATAAACACCGAGGTATCGAACACAGGATTTATGTGGAACTTGTTCAAGACTACCCTCACCAGCCATGATGTGGAAATCTTTCCAATTACGTTTCAGGTCTTGACTGACCCCCTGCAGCGTTGTCCAAAACAAGATTGTTTCACACTTTTGCGCATTGATTTTCATTCGCCAATTGTCAGTGTACAGCTGTACTTCATTGAACATTTTTTGGAGATTGCTCTGAACTATTGTAGCTTTTCGGTCTGCCGTATAGATGATCAGATCATCAGCAAACGCTACCAATGATCGCGTTGGCGAGACGTTAAAATCAAAGCCGTTCAATAGCTTGCGAATGAATATTGAGAAGAGCAGAGGCGCAGTAACTGTTCCCTGCTGTAGACTATTCAAGACCTTGAACTCGCGCATTGTTGTCAGATTTCCATCAGTTACAACAAACGATTTCCCGTATAACATATTACACATCATGGCGACAAGGTGTCTGGGGAACTTGTCCTGAAGGAGTTTAAAAATTAGTCCATCTAACCATACCGTATCAAAGGCTTTCTCCATATCAATGAGACATGCTCCAACACATTGTCTATCATTTAGTTTCCAACAGATGTCTGAGGTTACTTTCGTTATTGCATGTGTGGTCGAATGCCTGGCACGAAAACCAAATTGGCAATTCGGCATCAACTCATTTTCCTCAATGTGGGCGTTTAATGCTCTGTTGAGTATCACTTCAAACACCTTGCTGATGTTAGGCAGCAAGCTGATTGGGCGATAGCTTTTGGGGCATAAAGATTCTTTTCCTTTCTTCAAGATCGGAAATACCTTAGCCTTTTTCCGCTCATTTGGGAAATATGAATTGCTCAACATGTTGTTGAACAATATGCAATAATTCCTAATAGCGACCTCAGGCAAATGTCGGAGAACTACATTTGGAATACCATCAGTACCACATGATTTCTTGTTGTTTATCCTGCGAAATATGAAATACAAGTCTTCATAGCTGACAAAATAATCAATAAGATTCAAGCTCGGTATGAGGTCAGATGTTAATGTTTCATTGAAATGAAGAATTAATTGGCCGTTCAGGCTTGATTTGAAGTCGGAAACTTTTGCTTCAACGACCTCTGAAAATATTTCATTCCCTCTCTCAGGGTTTGGTAGATGAACCAATTCAAAATGTGTTCCAATCAGGGCAAGTTTATCCAATCCTTCACAAATAATCCTGTTTCCATTTCTATCCGGAGTCGTACTATCAATTTCGATACCAACCCTATCGAGAAGATTTATCTCATCACTTGTGACTTCAAGATTCGATACCTTCACTCGAGACTTCTTGCGGAAATGCTATTAACTTTTGCGAACACGCCGTCTGGGTCCTGTGGGCTAATACCCCTCAATTTTACCGCCCATTGAATGCTGACCTCACTCCTGGAATATGACCGGATTAAGTTCCGGACATTTTTTAGATGTAATTTCAACAAAGCCAACGAGGGATGGTTGTAGTCCAAAAATCGTCGATAAATATTGTTGACGCGTGTGAGAAGAAGGCTTTTCAATCTTTTCAACCTTGCGATGGTTGGTGTTTCATATCCTGCCATATTGTTTCGATGTTTTATCTTGGGAACTACTTTCTCCATCGTTTCCAACGCCAGCTTCTCTAACTTCGACAAATAGACATCTATTTCATCGTTAGTTAGATTCCTGTCATTAGGAACCATTGAGCAAGAGTTGCCACCATCAGAAGGGGAACATTGCTTCTGGTACTCACGATTAAACTTATTTTGAAACTTTCCCCAGTCTGTTTTTTTGAAATTCAACAGATGATTTTCATGTTGAACTGGAATGAGGAAGAAATCATACCTGTGATGATTGATTTCCATTACGATTGCGTTATGGTCGCTATCATAAGGAAGCACCTGCAGTTTCCGTTGAGGACTATTAAAGCTGAATTCAAGTATTGCGTCAGCAATGCAAAGGTCCAAATATGAATTTGTCCTAGGGTATGTTGGGAACTCCGACCCATATAGATTGCACCTGTATTCAATTTGGTTCTCTGTTATCCACGATTTCAGGAATACACTTCTTGGATTATTGGTGGCGTTCAGCCATCATGTATGCTTGGCGTTCAGGTCACCAGCAAGAATATAATAGTTATGCAGCCTGTTCAATTCGAGTATTTCGAACAAGGAATTGAGCTCCTGCTTGAGCTTGAGAACAGTTCCACCAGTTGCATAGGCAGAGATAACGAAGAGGTTATCCCCACCTGACAGTGAGATTTTGATAACGGACACTGCAAGAGATTCAAAGCTTTTGAATTCGACTTTTTCAATATTTTGGAAACGATAGGGTCTTCGAACCAATATCCCGGTGCCACCTCCCCCATCACCTATTACCCTATCGTTTCTTACGAACTCAAAATCCTTGAATCTCATGGAGTACCATGAATTGAGGTGGGTTTCGGTGAGAAGCACGATGTCAGGCTTTTGTCTGGCAATGAATTCAAGGAGATAATCACGCCGATGTAAAGTAACAATGGAGTTGATGTTGATCGAGATGAGACGAATCCTATCCGTGGGAATGTGGCTGGATGACAACTTATTTTGAGGCATTTGAAAGCCCTAAACGCTGAAAAACAATGTTAATTTTCGTATCTTGTTTATCGATTCGCTCCGATAAGGAATTTAATTGTTGATAAATTTTAAGGAGCAGCTCATTATTGCCACTTACATTATTTATTTTATTTACATTGTCTGCTGGTCCTCTCGCAGCAAGTGCAAATGACACCCCGGGCTTGACAAAGTTGGTAGGTATCACACTGCAGTGTGCTTGACTTTGTTTTGGAGTTACTTTAACCTTTGCATCTTGATACCGGGGGCATCCTCGATATGATGCTGGATGACCAAAGGCACCGCAGTTCACACAATATAGTTTTTCTTTTGGCTCCACCTGAGCCAATTTGCACTCGCCGGGAGCATGAATGTCTTTGCATTTGACACACCTATATTTCATGGCGCAGTTGGCAGCCGAATGCCCGAATCTTTGACACCTGTAGCACTGGTTGACCTCACTTTTCTGGAGGCGTTCCCACCTCACCACGCGGAAGTTCAAGTACCGTATTTTCTGCAGGGCACTCGAACTACTTTTGCTGGAAATCTGGACTAAGTAGTGAGGCAAGTTTTTGCGCTCCACAATCGATCTTCTCGCTGAAAAGTTTTTGACTGTAATGAATTGCATTTCTGGTGCAGCTTCTTGGAGCACCTGAAGGAGATCGACTGTGGCCTCACCACAGTCCAGACCCTTCAATAAAAAGGTTTGGTTCTTTTCGCTTTTCGGGGTGTACGTGAAATGCGGAACATCTCCAGAATTTAAGGCACTTTTTGTTGCCTGGAAATCAACCAGCGACTTAGTCCTTATTGTCAACTTATCGGCATTGACTCTTTTTATCTGAAAATCTTTTAGTTTATTTTCGGCTGCCAAAAGCCGAACCATATCTTTGCCCGTTTGCCCAAACACATTGATTTGTGGGACTTTTTTTTTTCATCAATCTTAACGGACGGACCAACAGACGGACCAGCAGACAAAACTTTTGGTTTTTTCTCCCGATTTTTAACTCTAAGATATTCAATGAAATCATTATCTAATTTTGACGTTTTACCTGTATCCTCTTCAACGCTCATCGTTTCTTCAAGACCAGCTAGCGCTGCATAATAATTTCTGCTGTCGTTTGCGCCTCCTGCGCTGAGGACATCCTCTTGATTAGCTTCTTCCTGTGGCTTTTTAGTTTTCTTGTCTTCAGATTTTGAGTGTGGTTGTCGGCCTTTCTTGATATCTTTATCCTTGTTGAACGTTAACGTTCCAACAAGTGCTTCTAACGATTTAACTCGAAGCTTGAGTTCTTCATTTTCCTTTTCAAATTTTTCAGCTTTGTCTTTTTCTTGGATAAGCTGTTCGATTTCCATAACCGATAGGATTGTCGGTTTTTCTGCTTTATTCTCGTGACTTCTTTTTAGTTTTTTTCGCCCGTCATCATTGGCGATGGGCATGATCCTGATTGATGGCTGAAGCCATCGGGCTCCTCCATCTCGTCGCTTTCGCAGCGAGACTAGAGGGAATGTTCTCAGACCGGGACTTCCCTTGAACGTATTTCCACTTTTGATATTTCTTCTAGTGTGTGAAATAAGAAAAGGAAGTGTATTAACAAAAAATTTTTTTTGTTAAAACCAAAGATTAGTCGCAATTACATATAAGTCCGATTGTCAAAGAATCGATCCTTGTTTTGTGGCTAAACAGTCGTAGTATGATCGGATTATGTAGCATCATGAATGGAATTTACTCAGTGTTAACGTCCTACATTTATGTACAGCCATACATTTTATTTTTATTGTCAGTGTTTTGTGCTGGGCTCCTATTAGCTAACTTCCACTATGCGAAACAGCTTTGTGAACTGGTATTGTGCAGCGGTAAAAGTCGTATGAACTTCGATTTTGATTATGGCGCGCGACGTGGTCCTCACAAGTGGAAAGAATTTTTTCCAGCGGCTAGGGGATGCTATCAGTCTCCTATCAATATAAGAACGGAAACAACGGAAATACTGAAAATTAGTGAACCACTTATATGGAGGAACTATGATGATTTACCTGCACGAGTCGTGATTGAAAATACGGGACATACTGTTGATTTAAAAGCTCACTACATTTGTAATCAACCAACTTTAAGTGGAGCTGATTTACTAGAAAGCTATTCGTTTGTGTCCCTCTGCTTTCGCTGGATCGCTCTTGATAACGAAGGATCTGAGCACTCGATTAACGATAGAAAGTACCCACTACAGATTTCATAACGTCCTTGTTCTTCTTCAAGACATCAAAGCGCGTTTGGTTAGGTTGCCTACGGGCCCCAGCGGTTATGATCACTACCTCCGAACAGCAAGTAAGGGCATAATCAGTTCCTCCAATAATTCTGGCCTGCCAGCGGAACAAGGTCGGACGTCACGTCGTCACCGCTCCAACGGTACGCCCCGCCGGACACCAGGTTCGAGCATATCAACATCGACCTCATCGGACCACTATCCCCGAACGATGGTTACCCTTATTGCCTAACCATCATTGACAGGTTCACACGTTGGCCTGAAGCCGTTCCGCTCCAGAATATCACCACAACAACAGGTGCCGAGGCGCTTATCAATGCATGGATAAGCCGCTTTGGGGTGCCGGCAAGAATAAGTACCGACCTGGGACGCCAGTTCGAGTGCCAAATCTTCGCCGAGCTGACCCGTATTCTGGGAATCAACCACCTGCGGACGACCCGTGCCATCCTGCTGCCAACGGAATCATTGAGAGATGGCATCGCACAGTCAAGCCGCCATCCGCTGCTACGACACAGCCGAATGGACGAAGGTGCTTCCTCTTGTGCTCCTAGGACTACGTGCCGCATTGAAGGAAGATATTAACGCTACACCCGCAGACATTGTCTATGGCACCAGCCTACGGCTTCCAGGGGAATTCTTCAACGCATCCCAGCCAAACATCAACGAAACAGACTTCTTGCGTGATCTCAGGTCACGCATGACAAAACTGCAACCTCGAGACACCACAACATAACACCAACGTTCGTACACCGAGCATTAAGCAGCAGCTCACACGTCTTCATACGGAACGACCAAGTGAAATCATTGCTCACACCTTTATACGACGGTCCATACCCGGTTCTGAGCAGGAAGGACAAGTATTTCTGCATCAACATTAATGGACACCACGCCTCGATTTCGGTCGACAGGCTCAAACCCGCATTCCTCACTAGCGAACGAACAAAAACCACGCATAGCGAGCGTAAGATCCGGCCACCCGTACGCTTCAAATAAAAGTATCGTGGCCAAGCCACTAAGGGGGGAGTATTGTGGCGGTAGCGTTAGCATTGCAACATTGTCCAATGCTACACGTTAGCGTACAAATTTGTCCACAGTGCAACACTTGCATTGCAACATTGTCCGATACTTCAACCAATGCAGCAATTGCCTCAAACAAACATGCCAATTTACACGACCAGAGCTCCACTCAGTATATCTGGTGATTGCACGTGTGTATGGTCAGCAGTTCTAACGCAAGGGGAACGTTCTGTTGGAGGTTGATATCGTGTCGACGAGAAGATAAGAACACTTCATTCCAAACTTCACGAGAGTTAGCAATTGACGCGCTCAGTAATATAAATTTTTATCGAGATTTGTCATAAGTCATGGTATTATTCTAAACAGTAGGAACTTGAGAATAAATAGTTTTTTAGCACCTTGACCACCGCGTATCGAATTTGAGGACCTTAGACAGCATTAAAATACAATTTTTGTAGTTTGAAAGCTTTTTGTTTTTAATTTTATTTTCATTTTAACAAATTGTGCTTATTTAACTTAAATGCCATGAATCAATTTTTACCCAAGTCTATATTTTAGTTGTTTTAATTTCTTTAAGAATGCGATGTGCAAGACTGGAAAATATTGTTACATGTACAAATAATTCTGCGAGCTACTGTTGCAATTGTTTTCATCATCATTAAGAACGTCTACAAATGAATTTACTCGAACCCACGAGAACCCAACAAGCATGATCAACATCTGCAAGTGACGTCACTCCATTCATTAATTTGCTCGAACCTACCAGGTACCTCTCGGTAGAACATTCGCCAATGTACGAGAAATGGGTGAATAGGTAGAGACCCTATATAAAGGCGAGCTGAATGAATGGGGGGATGATCATTCATTACAACCGCGATAGAAAACTGCGATATAGTGGAACGCGAAGTAAAGACAATTGATTGTTTGAGTGCGAAGTGATTTAGAAGACAATTGCGATAATAAATTTATGGACAAGTGTTAGAATCTTAATAGTGAAAATTAAAATTAGTGAAAGTGTTAGCCGATTATTGTGCATTTTATTTAATTAAATAAACTCTTTTAACTTAAATTAAAAGACATTGCGTTTTCACTTTCCCGGAACGTTAAAATTATAGGCCGCGAACCAATAACACGCGACAATATTAAGGAATAGAGAAAAGATCTGATGGATACAGAGCAACTACATTAGTGTCTTTTGGGGACGCGACTAATGAAGTGTTCAGGGGTCTACTTCTCGAATCAAACCAATGTCCAATAATCTGCAAATTAAAGTTTATTCCATTGGACATTCTTTCACTTACCTACTGATTTTCAGCATGGTAATGAGTTCTTCCAGTTAGAAACTCTCGGGATATTGTTTACACATATAAACCACTAATATAAAAAGTGACACATCTTTTCGATTGCATAGTTCAGATTAATTTCATTGTCCGTATCTTTAACACATACTCTCTAGGAATTTAATCAAAACTTATCACACTTCACTAATCCTAAACTAATTCACTCAGTACCTCATAAAACAAAACACACCAATCACCCATTATTCCAACAAGAATATAAACAAATCACCGACGCCGACGAGTACATTTCCAATAAGAAAAAATCTGATCCGACAACTACAATCTGTCAGATATTACAATTTCCAACAAGAACTAAGAAAAAGAGGCTGAAAAAAGCTCAACAAAGATTGAACGTACTGTATATAGATTGTCAAACTCCATCACTACCACCAACTGTAAGAAATTATAGTGAAAATCGAACGCCGAACGTCATCTCACATCTTACTTACAACAATTGCTGTCAATTTTCTCAAATTATCAAGTCATCAACGCAATGGCCGAAGTGGATGTAATAATTCCCGAAAGAGTGAGTGAAATTTATAGTGAAATAATGTGTTGATTATATTAAATTTGCTTTGAAATTCTTCTTAGTACATTTAAAAGTTGCCTGATGATGCAAAATTTGGGTTTTCTTTGAATTCTTGAGTTGTAATGGACTTTGAATGACAATGACATTTTCACTATATTTTCAGGACGAAATTCTCGATATAAAACCGAAAGATGTGCAGCCAAGCACTCTCGAGGAATTGGAGCTGGAAGATTTGTACGTTCGATACAAGGTAAGTCTGGAAAGTGTTTTAAATAATTACTATTGTTAGCTAGTCCTTCATAACCTCAATAATGTTTTCTTTGTAGAAACTACAAAAGACTCTTGAATTCCTTGAAGTGCAAGAAGAGTACATCAAAGACGAGCAACGTAACCTGAAGAAAGAATATCTCCACGCCCAGGAAGAAGTAAAACGTATCCAATCTGTTCCACTTGTTATCGGACAGTTCTTGGAAGCTGTCGATCAGAACACAGGCATAGTAGGGTCCACAACAGGATCGAATTACTACGTAAGAATCCTTTCTACAATTGATCGAGAACTTTTGAAACCATCTGCGTCAGTTGCTCTTCACAAACACAGCAATGCGTTGGTCGATGTCCTCCCGCCCGAAGCAGACAGCTCAATTTCTATGCTGCAGCCTGATGAGAAACCAGATGTTAGCTACGCCGACATAGGAGGAATGGATATGCAGAAGCAAGAAATCCGAGAAGCTGTTGAACTTCCTCTGACTCATTTCGAGTTGTACAAACAAATTGGTATTGACCCACCTCGCGGTGTCCTGATGTACGGTCCGCCCGGTTGCGGCAAAACCATGTTGGCCAAAGCAGTCGCTCATCACACAACCGCTGCCTTCATACGCGTCGTCGGGTCTGAATTTGTGCAGAAGTATTTGGGCGAAGGACCACGTATGGTGCGTGATGTCTTCCGTCTGGCTAAGGAAAACGCTCCAGCTATCATTTTCATCGACGAAATTGATGCAATCGCTACGAAACGTTTCGACGCTCAAACCGGCGCTGATCGCGAGGTTCAACGTATTTTGCTTGAATTGCTGAATCAAATGGACGGTTTCGATCAAACGACCAACGTGAAAGTCATTATGGCGACAAATCGTGCGGATACCTTGGATCCTGCTCTGCTACGTCCTGGCCGTTTGGATAGGAAAATTGAATTCCCGCTGCCCGATCGACGACAGAAACGTTTGATCTTCTCGACGATCACGTCGAAGATGAATTTAAGCGAGGATGTCGATTTGGAGGATTTCGTGGCGCGACCAGATAAAATTTCAGGAGCAGACATCAATGCAATTTGTCAGGAGGCTGGTATGCATGCAGTGCGGGAGAATCGATATATTGTGTTGGCGAAGGACTTTGAGAAGGGCTACAAGAATAATATCAAGAAAGACGAACAGGAGTATGAGTTCTATAAATAAATTTAGAATGAACTGATTAATGCAGATTTCCACATGTTTTTTGTTTAATTTCTAGTGCCCCTACCTGACCCTATTCTAACAGTTTATATCTCCTTTAGGTACTAAATTTACTCTGAATCACTTTTCGCTTTGTGAGGATGTATTTACGAATAAGATAATTCAATGGAAGGATTTTGTTTTATTTTCTTTTTTAGCGAACTAGTCTAGGCAGAATGCAAACTTAATAAGTGAATCTGCGAAAGGCGATGAAAAATAAATGTTAAGTCCTGTCTTGCCAGATGAAAATGCTATTTAGGCTGCCATTTATTAAGCCCAAAATTAACTACGCCTGCGAAGTAAGCGGAAATTCACCTCAGCATGTGCGTTCCTCAAGCTGTTTATGGATTGATGTAAGGGGAGCACGGTCCCAGGTTAGGTTCTTAGGTAGATAGGGGAGGTGTTTAGTCGGTAGCCCAATCGCCTTCTTTCGAGCATGGGAGTCCGATACTCAGCGTAAATGGCATTCACCTCCCAACCACAAAAAAGGGGGGAGCACAAGCCATAGAAAGAAAATTAACTGAGGTGTTTCACCATAATGCTGAGAGAACCTTAGAAGCCCTGCACTTTCCGCGAGGGATGAAAATGGATTACTTGGCCATTTACAGAGGTGGAAATAATATACAAATCAATTGTAAAATATAAATGTTTTTATTACTTAAAGATCTATGAAAACTCTTAGAATCCAGGAATAACACGTCCCCGCTTTGACAACCTTTTCAGTTTTCTATTCTTTTTCTCCTTTTGCTTCTTCTGAATATTTTCCTGTCGTTTCTTCTGCCGTTGTGCGATCTTTTGTTCTACCTTCGCTTGTCGATCCTTCCATTCTTTCTTTGACTTCTGCTTTTGCTCCTTTCGCCTAACAATTGACTTGACCAACAACGCCGGATCATCCTTAACTTTTTTGCCTTCTGTTTTATCGAAAACATTCTTCCAAATTTGCTCCTGTTTGAGCTCTAACGCCTTCTTCTCTTCGCCCTTTTCAATCAATTCATTGATTTGCTTTTTCTGCTCTTTTAGATTTTTTAGGACCTTTTTCGGATTCTTTTCAATACGCTCCCGTTTTGGTTTCTTCACTTTAGCACCAGGATGTGCAGCAAAATCAAATTTAGAGAATACAATTTTGCCTTCTTGGTTGAATATCGGCTTGATTGGCTTAACGAGTTTCTTGCTATCCACGATATCCTTTGCATCGGTACTTTTCTCTTCTTTGACTTGTTCATTTTTCAAAGCTTTATGAGCACTTGTAAGGATCTTTTTGACTTCCTTGTTCTTCCTCAGTTTCTTCATTTCACGCTTCTTTAGAGTTCGTTCGGATACCTTCGACTTTTTCGCTTTCATTTTATTCTTTATGATATTGAGACGCTCTTCAAGCTCTTCGGACGTTTGTGCTCGAGATGTCTTAGCTGTTGGCAGTTTTTTGTTGGATTGCTTGCTAGTGAGGAGGTACATATTTTCGAGTTCTTCATCTAAATTATTCTGTGATTAGTAAGAAAGAAAGATAATGAAGATAATAATTACCTTCAATCGAATCAGGAACATTTAAAGTTGTTAATAAGTCCACTATGAATTCATTTTCTTCCTCAAGGAGTTTTTTCACTTTATTCCGATCGAACTTTTTAGATTTCTTTTCTACTTTCATTTGCATACTTTTTCAGGAAAATTACTTAGAAATATTAAATGGAAAAACTTTATTTAATATTTATTTGCAAGCACGTTATTGTATCCAAACACGAGTTTGACATGTTTTGAACCAAAAGTTGAGGTTAAATTGTTGACATTTGGGCTGTTGACATTTACACCGGAGAAAACGTTTAATGTCTTTTGTAATGTGACGATGGGAGGATGTCTTGGATAAGCATTCCGTGATTCGTTAAGTGAATATAGAAACCGGAATTAGTTTTGAACGTTGCAGTATCCAGACATGGTGGACATTGAAGATGTGGCGTTGTAGCCGCCTTGAATCCCGTGGATTAACACGTACACAATGCACTCGTTAAACTCATTTAATGTGGTACATAACAATTTATTGCAAAAATCTAAATATATCACAGTTCGTTAAATGACACTAAACTTGTCTGTTTCGCGACCAAAAGCCAAGGAGAACAGCTGATGAAAAGTCTTCTTGTTGCTGGCTGATTGGTTGCCAGATGTGTAAAGTCAAACTTCCTCGAGATGATGTCAGCGCCACTCAGTGGTCGAAATAGTTTTTATGATCGCCACACGATTTTACACATCTGGCAACCAAACAGCTAGCAACAAGAAGACTTCATCAGCTGTTCTCTTTGGCTTTTGGTCGCGAAGCAGGCAAGTTTAGTTTCATTTAACGAACTGTTATATATTTATGTTTTCGCAATAAATTGTTAGGATTGACGTTTGGAAGTTGAAACAGTCAACACGCGTGTGAATTGGTCAATATCGAAATTATAAAAAAACATTAGAAAACGAAAATTTATAAGTATATTTCATCATACAAGATCAGATACATAAAGTTTGAAAGTTTAAGACCGGAAGAAAGCAGAAATTTCATCTTGGGCGAGCGCCCATAAAATACACCGTGGCTAGTATTACAAAAGCGGCAAAATGGAGTAGTTATTGTCAACAAGCAAACACAATGGCGGATCAAGCAAACACGATAGCGGAGCAAGCAAACACAATGGCAGAGAAACCGAAGACCAAAGCCGCCCGCAAGGAAATGCCTTTGGATATGATGGATGCGGACGATACAGCAGCAAAGAATTCAAGCTTCAACGAAGATATAAACCTCATTAACTATAAGGTAAATGAATTTATAGGAGCAAAGGGTAAATCAGTTACCAAACGTAAAACCCCGGTTCCTATACCAATCCCACCCACACCTAGCACTAACCCTTTCAGCGCACTGGCAAACGATAGCCAAAATAATAAGTCAAACGCGGCTAACAGTCGAGCAAAGAAGGTATGGTTCCCACCAATATTCATTGAAAATTTAAAAGCAACGGTACTTAAGGGTATCATGGACAGATACACCCTTACAGATGGTACCCATCTAGAGTACCGAATCACAAAATTTTCAAACTCTCGACTTAAAGTCATAGTGGACAGACTCGAGGCACACGACTACATTATGAACCTGCTTAAGAACACAGAAGCAGTGGGATACTCATTCACCCCCAAAAAAAGAAGAAATGTGTCGTTATTCCAAGGGGTATTAGTTCAGAATTTGGAGCGGAGGCTGTTCGAGAGGACATAGCCGGACAAATCCCGAATTGAGGCCTCCACACTGTCAGTCCACTTACAACTGCATGGTCGAGAGCGAATAAAATCGACCTAGATTCATTGAGGATCACAGTGGGATCGAAAACTGATAAAAACGAAATGATAAAGCTGTGCTACATTCTGAACCAGAAAGCCGTATGGGAACGCCCCAAAAGGAGTGATCTGGTGCAATCCTATCGGTGTCAAAGATTCGGGCACGTATTTACCAATTGTGATTTCCACATGAGATGTGTAGCATGTGGGGAGGAGCATAATTCTGCAAGCTGCCCCAGAAAAAATATGGACAAGCCGGAAACCGCGCCATTCTGCACCATGTGCAAGACCCATGGGCATCCAGCCAATTTTTCCGGCTGTCCGGAACGGAAAAGATTGTTAGATAGGGCAATCCAAAATAAAGCCAAATGGACGGCACCTCAGAACAGATTCTCACTGCTCCCCAGCTACCCAAATGCTACACCAACCCCTATAACCCCACACCACTTTGCCCCTCCCTCTAATCGGACCTCATATTCAGAAGTTTTAAGGAGTGGAACCTCGACCCAAAATTTTATTTCACCGACTCCTAACCCCATCAAGCGCCTACAACAAATAACCGTGGAGTGGCTGGGAGTCTCTCTCAGTGAACTCCTATCCAAGGTCAGGGCTTTCCTTCCATACTTTGACACCACTCCTGACCAAGAGAAGCCAATGGCGCTCCTCAATTTCTATTTCAACCTTTATGGTTGCAAATAGACTAACCATTCTATCCCTTAATATAAACTTCCTAATCTCACATGATAAGAGGCTCTACATTGCTGATTTGGTCAAATCCTCCCAACCCGACATCCTTCTTCTGAACGGAATAGTTCTTAACCATCACCACAAACTCCGTTTGGAGAACTACCATGTGCTTCGGAATGACAGTGGCAGAGGTACTGCGATACTGTTTCGGGATGATTTAGATATCCATCAAATCCCTTTTGAACAAAATAATTCCTCATGTTCGTTAGCAACACTCAACACCAAGCGACCGAATGGAAACCCAGCCAAAATCCTTATTGGCTCCCTGTATCTCCCGTGCAATCTAGGTCCCCACATCCCATTTACACTTAACCAAATCCTCGCAACAGCCTCATCTCACGACTCATTTATACTAGGAGGAGACCTTAATACCAGACAACAACACTGGAGGGACTCCACTAGAAATACCAAGGGGAACTATCTATTTGAATGGCTCCATGTGGACGCCCTCTTCTCAGCATCCATAGCAAATGCTGGAGTCCCAACATTTCCCAGAGGGAACTCATTTTGAGACAACTTCATAATATCCTCTGACCTCAACGATCCCACAATTCCCTTCACTTGCTCCACTTTTACCTCGTTATCGGACCATCATGGCCTCCATCTCAATATAACCCTTAGATCACACATACCAGTTCCTACTTGCCCACCTCACTATAGACCGTTTAATTCCATAGACTGGCCAAACTTCAGAAAAGACATCAAAGACCTCCTTCCGAATCTCCCACCGGAAAATATCATTCTCTCGAACGCAGAAATACACTCTCATATATCAACACTAACATCTGCTATTATAGAGTGTCTAGACCAGCATGCCCCTTTCCAGAAACCACGCAGCCCGCTTTATAGATGTCTAACTCAGGAGACTCTTCAATTAATAAAAACTTGGAAGCATATGCTCCAATGGCTTAAACGTATTTACCATTGAAGCTTTAACCGGTACAATGAGGAGTGTTTGGAACTTAAAACGCAAATAACGAGCATTTCCCGTTAAATCCAAAAACGCATCAGATCAGAAGTCAACATCTTCTATAAAAGCAGACTAATATCGCTGCAACCATCTTCAGATGTTTTAAAACGATTAATCAATTCACGGGCCGTAAAAGTTCCAAATTCAACATTGAGAAAGACCCTATAAAGCGAGGGAACGAAGTCTTCACTGCACAGTCTGAAAAGATCGTTGCATGTGAGGAATACTTCAAACAACTTTATTGTCGCCGTGAGTCATCCAACATAGCTTTGAACAAAAACGTTAAAGCAGAAGCTCTACTAATGACGGAAGGGTACGAGGGATCTTATTAAACTATATGCTCTAGTTATAATAAAGCATCCTCTCCACAACATCCAGTCTTCGCTGGATTTTTCACCTCGAACATGGAAGTAGAAGACCTCCTAATGCCTTAAATAGCAAGCTATCTCACGGCCTTGATGGTATCTCGAGCAGAATACTCAAGAAGTGCAGAAAGGCCATCTCCTCCTTTTTGACGATATTATACAATAATTATATTAATAATGGATACTTTTCAAAACCTTGGAAAGTTAGCAAACTAATACCAATACCAAAACCAGGCTGCGAAGGTAGAATTAATAATTTTCGGCCAATTTCCCTCTTGCCTAACATGGGTAAACCCCTTGTAAAAGTTATTCTGCGAAACTTGAACGAATTTACTAGTCCCCTGATCCCCGATTTTCAGTTTGGATTTGAACGTGAACGATCTACGGAGCATGCAATAATGCTATTGCACAATAGAGTCACCCGCAATCTTCGGCGGGAAGAGTGCACAGTGGCCTGTGTTCTAGACCTGAAAAAAGCGTTCGACTCAGTTTGGATCAACAGTCTCAAATACAAATTGAAAATAGCATCCTGTCCGGTCGCAATCCTCCTATACAGCTTCCTTTCGGATAGAACATCCCAAATTAAACTGGGGAACCTCATTTCAAATCCTATCCCTATCAAATCGAGAGTTCCACAAGGCTCTATCCTCGGTCCCGCCCTGTTCAACTTCTTCCTTCATGATATCCCACGTCCAAACTGCTCGACTTTCGATATAGGAATGTATGCAGATGATATCCTCCTCACAGTCACCCATAGCCTCCCAGAGATGGCCCAAATAAAGCTGCAGCGCTTTGTCGTCAACATCTTTCAATATCTGAAGTACTGGGGGCTCGAAGTAAACGCCAGCAAATCGGAACTGATCTGCTTCAGAAATGCCAGCGGGAGAGGGCACCGCCTTGCCGTGTCTCAAAGTAGGAATGTGCAAGCACATATTGCTGGTGAAATCATTCCTCTCAAGGAAAATATCAAATACCTTGGAGTACATTTTAACAATCGACTTAAGGTGAATAGACACGCAAGGAAAATTCTCAATAAAGCGAAAGCAGCGTCCGCAATTATTTCGTCTCTCTTTTCTTCGAAATCAGTTCGCCCAAAAGTTAAGGTCTTAATGTACAAAACTCTTACTACGCCGATCATTACCTACGCGTTTCCGGCAGGGCTAACAATCTCGCCTACTGCGTCCGAAGAAATCCAAACCTTCGAGAGGAAGATCCTTAGGAAATGTCTATCCAAATACAGACGGCCTAATAAGAAGTACTACAGGAATTCTATCCTTTACAAAGATACGGAGATAGAACCGATTCTCCAATACATGTTGGCAATGTCTAAAAAACACCTAGAGAAGTGGCGGGAGCACCCCCTTCAATGTATTCGCGCACTTTTCGAGCCTACTACCGCAAATAATAATCCCTACTACCTATGTCCCTTTAAAATCCTTGAACAATACCACCACGATCCCATTGATTCCGTAACTACGAATAAACCGGCCTTTTAAGTTTCATCTGAACCGAACACATACCGTGGTTAAACAAAATATTTGTAAATTTAGTTAGTGCATAAGTGTAATAAAATAAAACCACAAGATAAATATACATAAATGTAAATTCGAGTGCTTATAGTTTTAGGTTAGATGTAGGGATAGATTGAGATTAAGTTTTAACGTATTTATTTGTCAAACTACTCAAGTCGTAAGCCATAAGAGCAAATGGCAAAGTCTATATATCTAAAAAAAACACTGATGTAATATAAGTATACATATATTCTAACCGTCAAAGTTTATTTGACATCCATATACTGTCAAATGTCACATAGTCATTAAGCATACTCTGTAATGTCAAGTTATAAAAAGGCTCAATAAAGTTTACTTACTTACAATAAATAGTTATTTACCACATTCAGTGAGTTTAACGATAACATTGTGCACGTCTAAATCCACGGGATTCAAGGCGGCTACAACTGGTGACCCTATCATTGACGTGAGCCCCGGCTAGGGGAGCACCCATTAAAATGTCGACTGAGGATTTTACAACCGGCATGTTCGTTCAACATACGCCGCCGCCGGCAAAACACGACAACAACACGTTGCTCGACACGCTATATGAACCAAGCAAGGACATGATATCTTCGCCCAAATTGTTGCCACCGGTTGATGCAGCAACAAACTTTCGCCACTAGTCACGAACAAATACGGCACACTCAAACGGCATCTTGTCTCCAGATTCTCCGAATCTAGGGAGCGACAGCTAAGCCGGTTGCTCACAGGAGCAGACCTTGACGGAAAACAACCGTCACAACTGCTCAAGAAATGCCAAATTTCGCACCTCTGGGTTTGTCTGAGGACATCTTCAAAACATTGTGGATGAAATAACTACCAGTGACCGTCTGGTGCGTTCTGGTTGCAAGCGAGGATTACGTACTCTACAAATTCGCAAAAATGGCAGACCGCAAAGTGGAAAACAGTGCTCTGGCTGACGAATTGGCTACAGAGGCCACTCTACCACAGGCAGGCACGCCTGATACGTCGGAACTCAACAACCGGCTTGAAAAAATCAAGCGTCAGCTTAATAACGTCGTTCAGGTGACAAAATCATCATACAATTTCATCCCCTCTGGTTTGTACGGTTCGAAAGGTGGCGCAAGAGGCCACCGTATTTGAACTAACAACGAGGCTTGCTATTACCATAAAATATTTGGCGTACAAGCGAAGCGGTGCTCGGAGCCTTGCTCGTTTCAAGCAAATCAGCATCAAGAAAAACTGTGACACCTGCCTTCCATCACCGGAGTGACAAACATACATAGGTAAAATTCTGGAATTCAGACTACACATAGCCGATCAGCAGCCACACTTAAATTTCCTAATCGACTCCGGATCGTCCGTCTCGATTCTGCCTAAACGCTTCGCTCAACTTCAACAGCCGCATATGCTAACATTATATGCCACCAACCACACCACAATTACCACATATGGTAAACGACCTTTGAAGATACGCTTAGGTTTCAAATGTCTATTTGCGTGGAATTTTATTGTAGCAAATTCTCTACACCAATTATCTGGGTGAACTTTACATTACGGGCTTTTGATCGATTAAAAAAACAGAAGGCTATTAGATGACATTCTATCTGCTCCAGCCCGGGACAAATCGCTCTGGTTGATGTTTTCGGGGTGTCCAAGAAACATTCAAAGGCTACCACAACGGCAACTATCATTCAGCCTACGACTCACGACACATCCTCAAGAACAACAACAATACACACATCAGCACCAGCTAGCCAAGTAACACATTTCATCGAAACAACTGGACTACCCATTTTTCAACGGTCGCGACGTCTGACAGGTGAAAAACTGAAAGTAGTACGAGCAGAATTAGATCGAATGCTTAGAATGGGTATTTGCCGCGCATCGAGTAGTCCTTGGGTCAGTCCTGTCCATATGGTGGCCAAAAACCGCGGGGGCTGGAGAGTTTGTGGTGATTATCGCAAACTTAACACTCAGACAGTACCGAATCGATATCCAATTGCACATATCCACGACGTGGCTGACCGGCTTCACGGTAAAACTTTATTTTTGTAGTTGGACCTAGAACGGGCTTACCATCAGATCCCGATGTCCAAACTTGACATAAAAAAGACAGCATCTACAACACCATTTGGGTTGTTTGAATATTTGGTCATGCCACACAAACTTTTCAACGGCTCATGGACAACATCCTCTACGGATTGGAATTCGTTTTCTGCTATATAGACGATATCATCATCATGTCAGACAATGATGACCAACATCGAGCAGACCTCAACATTGTCCGTCAACGACTTGAGCAAGATAACTTGCACATTGACATTGGTAAGTGTGCTTTCGGTCAAACGGAGATAGAGTATTTGTGCTACACGATCAACAAAAACGGTTCACAACCAATACAAGAGCGAGTCACTGCGCTGCTTAATTTCAAGCAACCTGAGACCATCGTCGAGCTGCGTCGATTTCTTGGGGCCTGCAAATTCTACAGACGTTGTCTTAAACACTCAGCCCACCATCAGGCATCGTTGAACGCTTTCTTAAGCAACAGCAAGAGAAAAGATAATAGCAAAGTTCCTTGGACACCACAAACGGGATCAGACTTCCAAATGTGCAAACGCGACCTTGCAACAGCAGCCTTACTCGTCCTTCCGGATCACAAGGCACAACTTAAACTTGTCACTGACGCATCTGACATTGCTATCGAAGCAGCCTTGGAACAACACGATGGTGGACACTGGCATCCACTCGGCTTCTTCTCTCGTAAGCTGAGCCCAACGGAAGCTAGATACAGCGCGTATGATCGCAAACTACTAGTTGTTTATGCCGCAATCAAGTTTTTTAAGTATATTCTAGAGCTATCATTTTATCATCAAAACCGACCACAAGCCTCTAATCTACGCACTCGCTCAAAGTCTTGACAAAGCCAATCCGAGGCAATTGAGTCAGTGGGACTTCATCTCTCAGTTTACGATGGAGATAGTCCACATCTTCAGCTCGGAGAAGCTGGTAGCCGATGCCTTCTCGAGAATTAATACGATCAACATGCCATTCACCTTAGACCCAACTCAACAAGCCAAGGCTCAACAAGAACACGATGAGCTTCGTGTGCTTGTAGGCAACAGCAACAACACGGGATTACAACTACAAAAGCTGTCAATTGGTACTGCAACAGTTTACTGCAATACGTCAACGGAATATATTCGTCCTTACGTCCCACCGGAATTTCGTTGACAGGCTTTTGCTTCAGTTCACGGACTCACTCACCCAAGCGGCGAGGCCACCCTTCACGAGCTGCGTCAAAAGTACGTATAGCTCAGCATTCAGAAGGACATGATACGCTGGACCCGCAACTGCATCTCCTGCCGACGCTCGAAAATCTAACGACACAACAGGAACCAGCCCATCTCAATAAACGCACTGAACTAAAGATTCGAGAATGTACACATCGACATCGTCATTCTGCCATTGGTGAGCGGGTATCGATACTGTCCTACCATGGTAGACAGGTTTTCACGGTGGCCTGAAGTAGTCCCCATGCAAGACATGACTGCAGACACAGTCGCCAACGCTTTTTACAACACCTGGGTTGCGTGTTTTGGAACTCCCAAAACGTTGACAACCGACCAAGGCACTCAGTTTGAGAGCGCACTTTTCCGAGCCCTTACCAATCTGACTGGTACGAAACGAATCAGAACAACACCGTATCATCCTGCATCCAATTGTGCGATTGAGGGATGGCACCGAACCTTCAAATCAGCTCTTATGTGCAGTCAACCAACATCCTAGATAGAACTACTTTCAACTGTTCTACTAGGATTGCGAACGTCACTCAAAGAGGACTTTGGAGCTTCACCCGCCAAATTACCTTACGGTGAACAGCTACGTGTTCCAGGCGAATTTTTTATAAACGAGGACATGCCAGCCAATCCCACTTTTTTGTCGAGAAATTTCGTGAGCACATGCGACTCCTCTAACCGACACCAACAGCTCACCACATACAAAGAAGCCTTTTTCAATGCAAGGATCTCTGCACTTACACTCATGTTTTCCTGCGGGTTGATGCAGTCAGACAGCCGTTCGAGCAACCCTACACAGGACCACACGAGGTGGTTAAACGAATCAACGATCACGTCTCATGATCAAGATAAAGGGACAAGATGCGACCATCTCAACCTAACGACGGAAACCAGCGTATACTACAAAAGATGACAACGATCAACATCATGACATCCCTCTCAGAACGTACAGTCGGATATCAAAGCCAACATCAACTTGATGTCATTTCAGAAAAGGGAGTACTGCGGCAATCATAAAAACTATTTCCACTACTGAGTGGCGCTGACATTATCTCGAGGAAGTTTGACTTTACACATCGGCAACCAATCTGTTAGCAACAAGAAGACTTTTCATAGTTGTTCTCTTTGGCTCTTTGGTCGCGAAGCAGACAAGTTTAATTTCATTTAACGAACTGTGATACAAAATGTTTAGATTTTTGCAATAAATTGTTATTTACCACATTTAGTGAGTTTAACGATTGCGTTGTGCACATCTTAATCTACGGGATTCAAGGTGGCTATACCATGAGGGCCACACGCTTTTAGGAAATAATGCAAATACAGTCGGATTAGAGTTTACGATCGTTTATTTCCTAACATAATACAAAAGTGACAAAAGATTCGCTTCACGTTTGGCGTATTCTTTGAAGCACTAATGATCGACTAACTCATTTCTCTTAGCAACTCGACTTCCTCATAAAGTTTCCGTGTGTGTGTGCTGCGTCGCATTGCACATTGACGGCCTAGCTGCCACACTATGTGCTTCGATGTGTGTGGTTGGCATCGTTCTCCCAACAACGCCTGAAACGTTCGTCGCCACACTACTCCCTCCCGAGTGACATTTTTTTTTATTGTGGAGGGAGGTGAAGGCATTTACGCCCACCGAGTCCGGCAGTGTGGGACTCCCATGGAGGATACCCGTGAACTACCCACTAAACACCTCCCCTGTCAATCTGAGAACCTAGCCTGGAACCGTTTGACACATTACTTCGGGCCAGGTCTCGAGTGACATTGGTGAGGTAGTAAAATGTCATGATCTGTATGGTGTCTCGAACATACGTGCTTTTGGCTTGGTGGGTTCGTTCTTGTTCCTGCGGGCGGCGTATTGATTGGTGTTGGGTGATGCTTTATATACACACGAGGCAATCGCTACGCTCCTCTGGTTGCAAGTATTTATGAACAGGAATAACCTGTTTGGTTGTCGCCCGGCTTGGGGCTGGCTGCGTAGCTACTGACGTATAGGGTGTCGAATTTACGCTTATCGGCTCCGATGTTTGATCGCGAGGATATTCGTCTGCTGAAGCTTCAATGAACACGGGTTTGAGGCGCTGTTTACTTCGTCGGCTGTTTACTTCAATCGTTTAAACGACGTTCGGCAGGCGATGCACTATAAGACGTGGTCCCGTATACGGTGGTGAATGTGGCTTGTGAACGGCATCGACGCGCATAAAAACATGTGTGCATGTACTCAGTTTTTCTTGATGAAAACTTGTCGGTCGCCGTGACGATGTGGGTGCAGGGGCCTGATTGATGACATGACATCCCGAAGGTGAATAATAAAATCATGCTGGCTGACGGAGGAACTGCTAGTGCTGACAAATTCTCCCGGAACAGCACCCAAGACAGCTGCCAATCGTTGAGCGAGTACTGTCTCTCCTCGCGGACAATTGTCTCCCTCGCATCCTCGTTTTGGCGTGGCGCTCTCAAGCAAGGAGGGCGACTGGTATCACGCCTGCAATAACTCTCACCGCCGAATCAGAAACTGTCGGATACGAAGATGCAATCATCAGTGCTCCTCTTCTCTGTACCTGTGCTATACGTTTTCGGTATACCTCCTTGCTGAGAGCGTTACCCCATACTTCTGCTCCGTACAGTAGCACTGAGCCTACAACACTCATCTAGAGGCGTCTTCTTGATGCGCTGGGTCCCCCTACGTTGGCCATAAGTCGACCCAGCGCCAATATTCTCGAAGCAGCCTTCTCTGCCGTTGCCCTGATTTGCGAAGTTGAGTAGCCGTCTCAGCGATGCATGGTCCATCCAAAGAACAAATTTCTGGCCATATAGGTATTTGTAGAACTGCTTGGTGGCCTCCATTATAGTCAATAGCTCCTTCCTGGTCACGCAGTAGTTCCTGTCACTTTTTGAGAGAACTTGACTGTAATATGAGAGTACTCTTTCTTCGCCATTGATCTGTTGGGAGAGTACAGCTCCAATACCGCCGTTGCTCGTATTGGTGTCAACTACAAACATTTTTCCAGGTTTTGGATATGCCAGCACAGGTGAATCACACAGCTTCTCCTTCAGGGTCTCAAAGGCTGTCTGACATTGTTCATTCCAGATATACGGACCATTTTTCTCGGTTAGCTGATGGAGACACTTAGCTATTTTGGCAAAGTATTTTGACGAATCTTCGATAGTAGGTTGCCAGACCCAGAAAACTTCGTAGTTGGCGCTTGTTGTTCTGTGTTGGCCAGCTTTTCACGGCTTCAATTTTTCAGCAGAAGGGGTCTGTTTGGACCCCTTCTGCTGATACAACGTGTCCCAGGTATTTTACTTCAGCTGCGAAAAGGGTACACTTGTCGGGACTAAGTTTCAGATTTGCCAGTCGCAATCGGGAGAAAACCTCTTCTAAGTTCCGCACATGCTTTTCGAACGTTCTCCCAATAAGAATGATGTCATCTAGGTACACCAAGCTGGTCTTCCAGGTCAAGCCTCGTAGCACGTATTCCACCAGGCGTTCGAAGGTAGTTGGAGCATTGCAAAGCCCAAATGGCATCACCACGAATTGCCACAATCCGGTCCCAACTGAAAACGCTGTCTTCTCTTGGTCCTTCTTGTCGATTTTTACCTGCCAGTAGCCACTCTTGAGATCGAGTGTAGAAAATCATTTTGCGTCAGCTAAAGTGTACATGATGTCATCGATGCGTGGGAGCGGGTAACCATATTTCTTAGTGACATCGTTAAACTGCCTATAGTCGACACAAAAACGAGTGCTACCATCCTTTTTCTTTACTAGAACTACTGGCGTGACCCATGGGCTGACAGAAGGTTCGATAACGCTTTGTTTTTCCAAGTCCGAGATCAGTGCGCTCACTTCTCCTTATTTGGCTATATGGAAGATGTCTCGGTGCTTGTTGAATCGGCTTGGCTCCCTGTGTATCTATGACGTGAGTTACCATACTCGTTCGGCCTTGATCATCTGAGCTTGTTGAGAAGATGTCACTGTACTTTGTGACCAGATCAGAGGCTCGCTTGAATAGCTGCACTGGCAGTTTGACCTGCTTCAATATTGCAGACGTGGATTCCCGGGCTTTGTCTGTGTCTTGCCTATTTTTTCAATGATGGTCGTGTGTAGCTTCCAAAGAAGTGATGGTGTAAACAGGCTGGCAGCTGCCGATGACTTCTCCCGCTTTGATGCTCGTGGTTGACTCTGCGGCGTTAAGGACTCTAACCGGCACGTATCCATTCGTTATAGATCTTACAAGGCATCGTCCTACAATCAAACTGCACAATGCGGACTTCTTCATTGGCTCTATCAGATAAGATCGGTGGTCTCCAGAATCACCATCAAGCTTGGCCCATACAATGCTTTCGGCAGAATTCGGTACATAAGGTTCTGTACATACTACTACATTCATCTTGGGAATTTGGTCGCTGGGATCCTCCATCAATACTTTGACATTCTGCCATTTCAATACCTGTTTGCCCAAATCCAACGTGATTCCATGTGGTCGCAGAAAATCCATTCCGAGAATGCAGTCACCCATAATGTTCGCGACCAAAAAATTATGTCGGAATGCAAGGTCTCCCAACTGTATCTGGAGGTTGATCCTTCCATGGACAGGTGCAGTTTCTCCCGTAGCTGTCCATAGTGAGAAAATTCTGCCCTTGTGAAGTATTAGTTGCCTCACATGGTCTGGTCAGATAATCCATCGGGTAGCACCAGTGTCGATTGTTATGGTGCAATGTTCTCCGTCAACTTGACCTGGAAGGCATGTAGTCTTGACACGGTGAGGATGGTGCTGGAGACGTCAATCCCCCTAGCTAAACTCTGACCCATGAAGTTGGCTCTTACATGTTTCCCAACCCCTCTGTTTGAAAGGCTTCCATTCTGGGCTCCTGACTCGGTCTGGATCTCCTCCTAGCTGCACACCCTGGACAATAGCTCGGTTTTCTTCACTTCTTGCAGTCTCTTTGCAGGTGCCCCTTCTCCCCGCGATTCCAGCATCTAGGTGCACCATTTACATGCGGGTCTCGCTCAATTTCCACGTGCTCACAACTGCACTCGCCTGTTACTACCTCGCGAGCCCGGGCAGTGGTACGAGTCACATTTTTCGCTTCCTCAAAGTTCAGACTATAAGCCAATGAGTCCTTAACTGTTTGCTTTTTGGCTAAACGCACGGCTTGTTGCAATTACTGGTCTTTTAATGCACTGATGAATGCTTCTGTTGCTGCGTCATCTCGATGTTCTGGGTCATAAGCTGGGTAAGCCAAAAGTGCCAGTCGCTCAATGTCTTGGGCTAGCTGCGGTAAGGCTTCGCCAGACTTCTGCATCCGATGTCGTAGCTGTGACCGATAAATCCGCTTCAGATGATCGTCTCCATAACGCATGTCGAGCGCATTCATTATAGCAGCCGGCCGGGTTTGAATGCAACCCAACGGGGATGGTTTGCTACAGCTCGGCAGCTGGGCCTCTAAGCGCATGAATCAATGCAGTTGCTCGTTCCTGCTCATTCCAGTGATTTATGTGAATGGCTGCTTCAAACTGGGTTTTGTAAATAGTCCAGACCGTTTGCCCACCGAATATTGGTGCTTGCACATTTCTGGATGTGCTTTGCACTGCGGTTAGAAGCGGAGCTGGTGAGGTGGTTACTATTGCCTTCGCTGCTTCCAATTCTTTTTTCATGTTTCTCATCTCATGGTCGATTCTCTCCTCGATCTGGCTGATATCGTGGTTTATTCTCGCCTCGACCTGGCTGTCTCATGGTTAATTCTTCTTCGACGCATTCAATTTGTTTGTTCAGACTACCGAGCTCCGCTATTATTTCGCTGATTGTTCATTTAGCTTCGCAGTTAAATTCGATGACTGTTGTCGCTGCTCTTGCTGCATCAGCATCAACATTTGCATCAGCATCAACATTTGCATCATTTCTGGCTCCTTTGATTTTGGTGTTTCTGCTTCTCCACCTTCTGCACCATTTCCCGCATTTGAAGGCTCATCCGAATCCAGATTTACGACTTCCTATTCGATCGTGTCGCGCAAGCGTGCAATCAGTGTGGCCTTTGTACCTTGCATAGCTAGATTTCGCTGTTCCAACTCTTCCTTAAGCTCCGACATGGGCAATTCATTAATTCTTAGATGCAAGTTTCGTGGCATTTTTATTGTTTTGGCTTTTCGTTTTTTTTTCAACAGTTTTCACGTTAAATTTCACTATTGTGCACTTCAAAAATGTTTAAATGTTTTCACTTTCGAAATTTTCTATCCCACTTCTGACACCACTGTCGCGTGCTATGGTTTGCGGCCAATTATTTTAATGGTCCGGGAAAGTGAAAACGCAACGTCTTTTAAATTAAGTTAAAAGAGTTTATTTACTTAAAAAAATGCACAATCACTAATTTAACACTTTCACAAATTTATTTGTTTTTTACTTTGTACATCAATTTGTATTACTACTGTCTACCACTTCACAATCAATATCGCTCGTAATTCGCACTCCACACTACCGCAGTTTACTATATAAAGGTTGTAATAGTCCCCCCATTCATTCAGCTTGCCTTTATATAGGGTCTCTAGTTATTCACGTGACGTCACTTTTAAATGTTGATCATGCTTGGTGGGTTTTCGAGTACGTTCGTTTTGTTGATCATGATTTTCTTAATGGTTGTGGAAACAATTGCGACAGTAGCTCGCGGAATTCTTTGTACATGTTGTTTGTATAGCGATCAGCCCTATGCCAACCGCTTTGCGAAGATCCTAATCGAACACAGAATCCGATTATTGATGTATTTCGAACTTGGTGCAACACCAATTTCACTACTTACCTGTCGCAGTACTTCCAGTTGCCAGATGCCAAGCGCAAGAACACCTCCTCAAATAATCCCTTTACTGCACTGCAGAGATAAGAGTCTGCTATTGCTCGGTGCAAAACCGATCAATAATTTCTGTTGTTTCGTGAAATTGGTGAAACACCAATTTCTAACCTGCGAACATAGAAACCTAAAAGTGCCAGGATCTCCCTATCATTGAAAGTGGTGAAACACCAACTTCCCACACTCTGATGTCACTGTCTGTTTTCTCCACAACCACACTTTTCCTACAATTGAAACCGGTGAAACACCAATTTCCCAAACTACTATCACTTTCTATAACACCACTCTTACTACAATTGAAATCACTAGCAAGAAGGAAAAAACACGATCGATGTTGACTCGTCTGATTTCAGCAACTGAAAATGAATTTTATTTTATTAGAATTTCCATCTTCTCACAATTTACATACTAAGCAAAACTTAATCTTAATAACAAAATAGATAAACGGACAATATTTGCTACTTGAAAATTTGCTAAATTATCGTCTGTCTTTTGAGATTTTATGAGTTGTGTTAAATTACTATGCAGACGATGCACGCTAAATGTTTACGTTTAAGAAAAATCCAAATGTGGTCGAATATCACTTGATACAATGTTGCTACGGGAAAGCTTACATATGCAAAATATGTCGTTGGAGGGTTGAGACTTTTCTTTCGATACTTTATGCTATTCTAATTTCGATATTTATATTTGTTTCCTTTTTAATGTTAATTTAGTTCTTAATTTCTTAAACCTAATTATATGCGTAGGCTTGAACATCCTCCCCCTCGTTGATCGATTGGTCAACATCCTTCCTCCCGTTGATCGATAGGTCAACATCTTTCATCGGTGAAGTTGGGTATTGAATAATTTCGAGGTCGTGGTATCGGAGTCGCTGTACGCACTATTTGGCGTTTTCGATTCCAAAAGGAAAATATTGCCAGAGCCACTATCCCCAACAAGGCGATATAACCAAGTATGAAGTGGTGGATGTCCTTGAAGTCCACCTGCTGCTGTCGCGTCTCCTTGAACTGCAGTTGTCGTTTGTCTTCTTTGAGTTGTGTTATGTTCTTCATAAACAAATCCAAAATTGTGACGTTGTCGCTGATATATGAAGATTGGCTCGATAGCAGCATATGTGTGATGTTTCTGATAGGCATTGCGGTAACGTCCAGTTGGTGAAGATACATCTTATGGTCCTGGATGGTTACGGTTTCTTCTCGGATAGCGCAATGAGGTTGAAGCTCAATTATTCCAGATCCCCTCAGTACTTCCTGAGTCGTAGTGGTGCCACAGACGATAGTGATTTGTCTCTGATATCTCTCGAAAAAAATCCATCGATTTTGAGTTCTCAACTGAATCCACTGGGGTGGGTCGTCCATAGGTATCAATCGGCAACCTCCCGCCGGCGGTGTGTGGCTGACAAAGTTGAACTCACATTCGTTGACGTGTGAACCAAGCCTGTAAATTGGTTGAAGTTGTTTGCAGACGTAGTTCAATGAGGTAGTTTGAAAACAATTTTCGAATTCATGCTGTGAAAGCGGATAGTATTGATCACGATTCATCCCTACTATTAAATAGTGTAGCGATGATTGTACAACCATTACGGAATTGTTCGCGGTGACAGGCACCGGAACAATGTGGAAAACTTCAAACTGTTCCGCCGCTATCAATGGGAGGTTCAGGCGAAAGATGATGTGGTCATCCACCATCGCTCCCCCGACGGTCATAGTCTTGATCATGTTGACGATTTTACCTGGTTTGACTGGTAGGCGCAGGTGTGATGGAATATCCTCCTTGATCGATATCAACTGCTGACGCAGTTTTTCTGGCTCAAGTAATTGTGGATTGAACTTGCCATGGTGAGTGTCAACAAGCACGTCAATGAGGTTCGACTGTACCTTCTCGTAGTTATGGAGAAGTAATAGTAATTGCAGTGCTGATGTTGTAAAGGTCTGCATAGCTTCTTGTTCCCATATATCTCTCGTTAGGTTATAGAGTCTTATAGCAGTTTGATTAAACGCCAGGTCAAGATTGTGCAACGCTTGACTGGTTGATCTCTCCATGTTCATCATTAGATTTGCCGTTGAGTCGAGGATCAATGTTTGATTGCGGACCAGGATCAGTAGATTCTCGTCGTTAGTTCTCAGCTGCTTTATGGTAACTACCATGTTCCCGGCATACTCTGAGTCCAAGACTCCAAATAAAGAATTTGCCACATTCCCGATGACATCAAATGCCCCCCTTCTGAATCGTCGTGGTTTGTCGCTAATGGTTGGCATGAGCAGTTCATTGCTGGCCTGGATGTCACTGATTAGATGATCGAACTGATTGATTGTATCGGAGCATGAATAGTGGTTTGACAGCTGCCCGCAAATGTTTCGCAACTGAGTAACACTAATTCGCATACTGTATAGTTCCCTCCAATATGTTGTCAAGTTATAGTAAACGATCAACTTCCACTCATTCTGAATCAGACCAGCTGAACCCAACTTCTCCAGATATAGTCCGGGTGGTGTCGAAAAATTTTATATCTTGAGTATGGGTAGAACCAAGCTTGTCCACAACAGTAGGTTTATAGGCGAACACGAATGTTGGAGTTTCCTTGATTTACTTGGCCTCGAGATTCCACTAGGTCCAGCGACTGGTTCTGCTTGGGATTTCCCAATGGTCCCTTCGATTCGCTTTTCATTCCGCATCGATTTTGATTGCTTGGGGGGCACTGGCTGAGCAGTCTTTAATTTGCTTGACCTGGAAATCCCACTAGGTCCAGCGACCGGTTCAGATTGCGGTTTCCCACCGGTCCTTGCTTGTTTGATGGGCACAGCCTGAACAATCGGCCCTGTCGTCCCGGATGGTTCTTCAGTTGCTTCGTCCACAGGTAGAGGTGCCTGAACAATCGGCCCTGTCGTCCCGGATGGTTCTTCAGTTGCTTCGTCCACAGGTAGAGGTGCCAATTGGTGAATGTTGCGCCTCAGGACCCCAGAAGATGTTTTAAGATCCACCACTCTGTCCAAATTGTCTGGCCCTCGAATACATCGTATGATCCATCCCAACGGCCACCTCATCACTGGTATATTGTCCTCTTTTATGATCACCAACATTCCCGGCCTTGCATTTTCACACACCTGTTTCCATTTATGGCGTTGCTGCAATCCCGCCAGATACTCAGATGACCATCGTTGCCAGAACTTTTGTTTGATGTCGTGCACCAGTTTCCATCATTTTAATAGAGTCATTGGTCTCGGCCGGGCGCTTGGGTCAACATTTGAAGTCAAAGGTTCACCGATCAAGAAATGTCCCGGTGTCAAAGCCGTCAGATCATTTGCTCTGCCGACATTGGGGTTAAGGGCCTCGAGTTCAGAATTGCTTCGATTTCTACCACCAGCGTCTCCAGTTCGTCATATGTAAGAGAAGCTGGGGCTGCATTTCTAGCTAAGAAGTGCCTGGCGGACTTAACGGCAGCCTCCCAAAGTCCACCAAAGTGAGGTGAACATGTGAGAATAAAATGAACATCCAGTGCCAATTGGGATTTTTTGATGCTGGTTGCCTTACGGGTGTTGCTTATGAAACGCATTGTATATGTGACCACCCTTTGTAATCGCTTAAAGGAATTCCAATGATCGATTCCATGTATGAATGAGGTAGCCGCCTTTGTTGCGCTAAGAACCACCTTCCCCTGCCGCTTTTCTAAGTCAATAATGAGACCTCGATGCTCCCCGGGCCAACCGGTCACGGCCCCATGAAGGAACATTGGGCCATAGAACTACAGGTTGGAGCCTTGCACTTTGTCGGGAGATATGCCTCTAGAAACCAAATCGGCTGGATTCTGTTTGGAGTCAACATGCCTCCATTGGCTTGAGGTTGACATGCTCTGGATTGCAGCCACAAGATTTGCAACAAAGGTATGGTAGGAGGATGCTTCAGCGTGTATCCAGTTTAAAACTATTTCCGAATCAGTCCAAAAGAATGACTCGAGATTGTTCACTCGCAAGTCCTGTCGAAATCAATGGGCAAGTTCCGCAGCTAGTCTAGCCGCACACTATTCCAGCCGCGGTAAAGTACTCGAGATTTGGCGCACAATAACCGCACTGTGTAGATTCTATCGGTGTTTTCAGCTCAAATGTAAGCCGCGGCTCCGTAAGCCTGTTCGGATGCATCAGCAAACACATGCAGCTGCGTAGTCTTCGGCAATCTGTCTCCGAATATATGGCGAGGAATCTTTATGTTATTTAGAGTGACCAATTGCATCCAGTATCGCTTCCACTCCTCCAGCAATGGGATGGTAAGGTGTGAGCCCAATCTAGCTTCAGCTTCCAAAGCTTCTGCAGAAAGATTTTAGCCGTGACAGTAACTGGGGTTATCAGTCCAAGCGGATCGAAAAGTCGTGCAATATTGGTCAAAACAGATCTCTTGGTAAAGCTTGTGGTAGTCATGATGGGACACTTGATGTGGAAGATATCCTCCTTGGGAAACCATATTAATCCCAATGTTTTGATGTGTCCATTCAGCTCGTCCGCAATGCTCAATTGCAATTCGTGGTCGTTAGCTGAGACTCCCTTCAACAGATATTTGTTGTTGGCGCACCACTTCCTGAGCTTAAATCCAGCAGTGCTCAATATGTTTTGCAACTGAGATTGCTTTTCAATGGCTTCCGAGAGACTATTTGAGCCCGTCATCAGATCATCCATATAAAAATCCTCCTTCAATGCCTGCGCACCTAACGCATGCGTTTGGGTTGCCTGGTCAGACAATTGTCGAAGACACTTCGTTGCCAAATAAGGAGCAGACGCCGTCCCGTAGGTTACAGTATTCAGTCGATAACACTTCATCGACTCACTAGGATCATCTCTCCACACAATCAGCTGATATCGGCGATCAACTTCATCGACCAGTATTTGGCGGTACATCTTCTCGATGTCCGCAGTGAACACAAAGCGAGGAAAATGGAAGCGGAGCAAAATAGTAAACAAAACCGCCTGGACAATCGGTCCCACGTGCAGCAACTCGTTCAAGCTTGGTCCAGCTGTTGTTTTGGCAGATGCATCAAACACAACCCTCAGCTTGGTGGTGGTGCTCTCCGGCTTCAAAACGCAATGATGGGGCAAGAAGTAATGCTGTTTCGGTATTCTATGGATCTCATTCATATGTCCCATGTCTCTATATTCCCGCTTGAACTGATGATATTGATCATGCAGTACTTTATCCTTGGACAGCTTCCTTTCCACCTGAAGTAGTCTGGCAACAGCTGCATCATAGGATGTTCCCAACTTTTCAGGACTATCTCGAAATGGTAGTTTTACCACGAAGCGTCCATCAACATTTCTTTTGGTATTTTTAGTGAAACCCTGCTCGTATTTCAGCTCTTGCTACGTCATTGACATCTCCCTTGCTTCAGTCTCCTCAATCCTCCAAAATCGTTCGATTCTTTCGCCTAAATCCTCGTCATCCACCCTGAACATTCCGCAAACAGGTGAAGACCGATCTGGCCCCCGGACTCGTCCCGCCACAATCCATCCAAATGCGGTGTTTTGTAGTCGCGGCAGGTGTCTTGAGAGCTCCATCTGCCCAGCAATGAGTACGTCGTAGAAAACATCTGAGCCAAGCAAAAGGTCGACCTGACCTGACCTCGATATTTTCGGGTAAAGACCATGCGCCTATATCCAGACGTACAGCAGGCTGACGCGAAGATATTCGATCGAGTACAATGGCGCCAAGTTTGTGTTGGAATGTTGTCACTCGTGATTGCAGAAAAAATTGCGCCTTATTTTGCGCCTGCTGAGAAATACCACCGAGACCTTTTATTGAAAACTTGTGCTCCACAGGTTTCAGGCCTAATCTCGCTATGGCATCGCTGGTGATAATATTGACTTGTCAACCACTATCCAGAAGAGCTCGTAGATTTACTGCTTGTCCGCTATCATCCATCACTTGCACGATGGCAGTCCCCAGCAGCACAAAACCAGAATCAGGTAATGTTACCTCTGCTGGTAATGCGGTTGAAACTGGAGTTTCGGCGACAGCTTGTTGCTTTATAAGCAGTTGCACATTCACTCCGCATCCACTCCACGACTTTGGTTGCGACTCTCTTCAGCCTTTTCCTGAAGATGCAGCAAAGTGTTATGTCTTTTCTTGCATTTGCGACAAATCGTGGAAGTGCAATCTAGCGCTCTATGTCCTTCACTCAAGCAGTTCACACACAACTTGAGCTGTCTGACCCTGGTGATTCGAGCCTGGCACGGAAGCCTCAAGAATTGTTCACAGGCATATAACTGATGCTTGCCGTTGCATTGCTTGCATTGCCCAGGTAGTTCGTTTGTTGACATCAGCGCAGCCGTATGGCGATTGTTTGTCCTCGATGAGCCAGATCTCTTCTCGGTCACCAAGGATTCCAACGCCTGAAACTGGCGCTCCAAAAACATCAAAAAATCAGTCACTCGTTGCAACTCTCGTGGCGCGCGCAAGGATTGTTCATACAAGGCATGGGTGGCCTTGTCTATCTTCTTGACCAGTATCTGCAAAAGCATTGGATCCCAATTATCTATCGTTATACCTTGGTTTTCTAGGCCGAGCAAACATTCCTTTGTCACGTCATGCAGGGTCTTCAATGCACTGGCCGATTCCGTGTTAATAGGTGTTTGTGACATCAGCTTGTCCAAAAGAACTGATACTATGAGGCGTTGATTGTTATAACGGCCCTTCAATATCTCCCATGCTGTGTTATAAGTATCGTCGGCCACTGCTAGATGACGAAGCAGTCGCTCTGGTTCACCCACGAGATTGCCTTTTAGGTAGCACATTTTTTGAGCATTTCCCAGGTTCTGAGAATCGATGTTTTGCCGAAAGAGGTCATAAATCGCTTGCCACTGAGAATAATCACCATCGAAAGTCGGAATCGCCATATTCGGTAACTTGACAGTCGAAGACACTTTGCCTGAAGCCACCAGTGCAGTACTTAGTTTATCCTGGCACGTGCGCAGGAATACCAGAGCATCCTGAAGGCGATCTTCTATTTGGAAGTATTCCTCGTCTTCATAGCCAAACGCGCTCGGATCACCGGAGCCGCTCCAGATTTGCTGATGCGTCTTGCGTAGCTCGTCCCAATAATTGGTGAGGACCTTTGCTTTCAAATCGTAATATGGTCTGGGTTGTGCTTCTTCAATTTCGTCTATAGTTATAATTGCGTGAACTATAGCACGAATAGTTGAGCGTTGTTGCCTGATGAGTCCTGCAATCAGTTTTGTCTCTACCTCCGTGTTACGTGGGATCTCTCAACCTTGCGCAGGTGGCTCAGCTTCTGTACTGTGATGCTGTTTTGATGAAACTGATGTTTTCTCCAGTCGTTTTTGTACATTCTCCAAAAACTTGATGTATTCTCGTTCTACTAACGCAAAGTACTTGGTCGCAAAGTATGGGTGATCCGGCCAAGATTCCGCCAGCCCTTTTAACTGTACGTCGATTTCCCGGAACGTCCTCCATAATTCCTCCACTTGATTGCGCCGAGCAGTGAGATATTCCAATGCCCTTCGTGGTTGTGGGTCCATTCGATAGTTGCTGGACTGTCGTTGCAACTCTTGACCAGTCGCCTCTTGCCTGATAGTCAGCTCGTTCAATTGATCTCGCACTTGCTCCATGATGCCGCAGTTTTCGCCTCTTGCCTCGAATAACCTTCTCCTTAGATGTCGAAGATCCGTTGATCACGTCGGGGTCACCAAAAACGTTTGTATAGCGATCAGCCCTATGCCAACCACTTTGCGATGATCCTAACCGAACACAAAATCCGGTTATTGATGTATTTCGAACTTGGTGCAACACCAATTTCACTATTAACCTGTCGCAGTACTTCCAGTTTCCAGATGCCAAGCGCAAGAACACCTCCTCAAATAATCCCTTTACTGCACTGCAGAGATAAGAGTCTGCTATTGCTCGGTGCAAAACCGATCAATAATTTCTGTTGTTTCGTGAAATTGGTGAAACACCAATTTCTAACCTGCGAACATAGAAACCTAAAAGTGCCAGGATCTCCCTATCATTGAAAGTGGTGAAACACCAACTTCCCACACTCTGATGTCACTGTCTGTTTTCTCCACAACCACACTTTTCCTACAATTGAAACCGGTGAAACACCAATTTCCCAAACTACTATCACTTTCTATAACACCACTCTTACTACAATTGAAATCACTAGCAAGAAGGAAAAAACACGATCGATGTTGACTCATCTGATTCCAGCAACTGAAAATGAATTTTATTTTATTAGAATTTCGTTCTTCTCACAATTTACATACTAAGCAAAACTTAATCTTAATAACAAAATAGATAAACGGACAATATTTGCTACTTGAAAATTTGCTAAATTATCGTCTGTCTTTTGAGATTTTATGAGTTGTGTTAAATTACAATGCAGACGATGCACGCTAAATGTTTACGTCTAAGAAAAATCCAAATGTGGTCGAAGATCACTTGATACAATGTTGCTACGGGAAAGCTTACATATGCAAAATATGTCGTTGGAGGGTTGAGACTTTTCTTTCGATACTTTATGCTATTCTAATTTCGATTTTTATATTTGTTTCCTTTTTAATGTTAATTTATTTCTTAATTTCTTCAACCTAATCATATGTGTAGGCTTGAACACGTGTAACAATATTTCAAAATTATAATAGAGGTCCAAAAGTATTTTTTAGAAACGGAATTATTCAGTGACCACAAACAACATATAATCAGAAGTGGTCACTATTGCTCTCTTTTAAGTTTGATAATCAAAAAGGCTGAAAGATGTTCGTTTCGCCAAAAACTAAATAAAACGATTCATATTTCAATATGTAAGGAAAAAATATTTAATAGAAATGAATATTATTACATGGAAAAAATATCGCTATAAATTAAACTGTCTTCCAGACCTGGAAACGAAATGAGATACACACAAAGCTATTTTTTTATCTGATTCGTTTGATTCACGTTGTTTGTGTCTAAATCTCCTAACTCCAATATTCGCCGGAAAATGAAACGGTTGTTCTTCATTATCTTATTAGATTTTTATCAATAATCTCTGAAAATACATGTTCGTTGATTGCATTTAATTCAAAGTTCAGTTAATTATCAAATTTGCCTTAGACACCTTAAATAAGAAACTAAAAAAATATGTAAAATCATTTTGAGTTAATAATTTTTTCATGGTGCTATTAATTCGAATTTTCCCGCCATTTGATTTCATTTGCCCCTGCCTCGCTGAGACTACCCTTAGTTTAAGCCACTACTAGTACAACCGAAGAAATCTTACAAATACATAGCTGATATTTAGAAATTTTTTGGGCTACTCCTTATCTTCCCTCCCTAAGGAAGAGTCCATCTGTAGCCACAACCCATCGCCTCACCGAGCCTATGCCTAATCAGCCAAAGCTTCCTGGGGAAATAAGCCATCAATTATACACAAGTACTAAAGATGTAAGGCAGATGCTCCTGTAACAATGCAAAATTAAATGATAGATAAGTATTTGAAAATTGACAGAAAGCCCATAACAATTTTCCACGCATTATTTATTTTGATCATATTATTTTTTCTGAGTCCACATTTATTAAAGAGATGAAAGAAAAGTAAGTATTCTACTTAAAACTATCTACTTACGTCTACGATTTATTAATTATTTATCTAAGTATTTCATGTATGCAACATTTATCCGTATCATATGATGTATTCGATTAATTTTAATCCGTCATTTACAATTAAATATAAAAGAAATGGTCCAATAAATTTGTATTTTTAAGAAATTTCCTACCGTTTACACATAATGGGACCATGAAATTTATGTTATATTATTGAAATTATATTTTCTTTTGTATATAGATTTTAAATGGCTCCAAACTAAAAATGTTTTTGGGCCTCTAAAATAATTTATCTCCTAGATGATTTTAGTTTAGAGCCATTTAAGTTTTCTTAGATAGTTCAATGGAGTTTAAAGCAATAACGCTTGAGATGTTTCTAGGTACAAATGTTAATGTTAATAAAAATGAAATTTTTATTATTTATGCACGTTTGTACAATGAATTGGAGAAGCTTCAGCGTAAATTAAATTAGCAATTACATACACATAGCTTAATTTTTTTTTAATTTCCAAATTCATAAGAATTATTCACTTAAATACTAAAAATTCGAGTTAGGTATAAAACAATTAAATATTTTGGACGTTATCAATTTTTTGGCTATAAGGCAATAATAGAAGATTTAAATTCAAATATTACATGGATAAATTAGAAATTTTTGCAGATAGTGTTTGTAGAAACCAGAATATTGTATGTTTTAATCAATTTGACTTTGGACTTGAAAAAAATCTTAAGATTATTGAATTTTCAATTTATTTAGTCAAATTTAATAAATACAATATGCAAATGAATAAATACAGAAATAAAATAAGTAAATAAATCAAAGATAATTCAAGAATTCCTTAAAATATGTGTAAATTAAACTTTAAAATAATTTGATCATAATTTTTAAGATTTACGGAAGCTTAGAACACGTAAGGTTAGGTATTTATTATTTTGATCTTGTTAATTGATATTAGAAGGTCAATTAACAGTCATAATAAATTTTCTAGATATTACCACAGATTAGAGCTATGACTAAATTCATTTAATAGTCCTAAGTATACAAATTCAATAGTTAAAGGGATAACTTCATCCTTAAAACATTAACAACATAAATCGTAATTGTTCTTTACCCTCCCAACAGAATTCAATTGTTTTACTACAATAAAAAAAATAACTACACGTGCCCATCGCATTCTATCAGCTATCGTCGAAAAATTCGGTGATTGTCTGGGCATGGGTAAGGGTGGTCCATAGTGGTGAACTGTCACCCGATATTGTAAAATATTTACGACTGATTTTAAAATCACGATCGTTATTATTTTTCAACATAACGTTTGAACTATTAGCGCCGCCGGTTTGACTGCCAAAAGTCATAAATGCAATTGATTCGTAAATTCCGTGACCATGTCCATTGCGTCGGTTTGTAGGGATGGCGCGTTGTGAAGGGGTTCGTAGGGATTTCTTATTCATACTGTTACTACTATTGCTTCGTTTCATGCTACGTGTGAATAAAAGACGATGATGGCTACCACTACGACCAGTGATACTGCCTCCACTACCACTTGTTGTGCTAGTACCGCTCGCCAGATCAGCACCCGATGAGGCAGCTGAATGTTAGCTGGAGTGAAATTCCCGGAATTTTTGCGGGTCCAATGGAGATTCAGGACTCAGTAAATCGGTTTGAGTTTGCTCCGGGTCGCTGCGTTCTTCAATGACTGTATCGAGTTCTAGTGATGGGAAACCTCGACTAAGGCTTCGCTCAGGGCGCAAACTGATAGCTCTCGACGATCGGTTATCTGTTTTTGAGGATAAAGTGATAAAAAAAAGATAGTCAATTTTAGTCCTTAAGATACTGGAAGAAAATAGAAAAAACTTAACGCATAACAAGAGTATAGTGGAAAAATATGGTTGATCTATTTATTCACTTTTATCATTTCAAAGTTAACTCATGCATATAACGTCAGTTTACAGACTTTCAATTAAAGTTTTCATCATAAATATAAACGATTTTCTAACAACTTTTAAGCGGAAGCATTATTCAAACAGCTTTTAAGCGCAATTTTTAATATCCTAGCAAATACTTCTAAATTCAACCAAACCAACCCTCTGAATCGATAGAATAAATAGATCAAAACTGAGAAATTTTTGAATATATTGTATCTCGCCATGCAATTTAATTTCAAATTTTTAACAAATATTTAAGCAGCTTTTCTATTTTAACATCATGCAGAACTCTTTGAAACTTTTATTTAATTAACAAGGTCGTTATTAGGTAAAGATCGCGCTTATTCGCTTTTCTTTTTTTTTAGAGAGAGTCGACTCACTGAGCCTATGAATAGGACTAAATCTGACCAGGCTGACGGCATGGTCTTGCATATCGTAATTTCGTCGACGGTCACGTTCGCGTGCTAATTTGGCCCGACGTCTTAGACAGCATATTACCAAAAGCGCAAATAGTGGGAAACCAAATATGCATGAGACAATTGGCACTACAATTGATTCTGGTGAAACTGTAAAGAAAAAGAAAAGGTAATAAATTTAATTAAACGATGTAAATGGATTCTTATGAAAGTATGAATAATTCAATCCCAGCTATAGCCAAATCATGAGTACGATTGAGTAATGTTAGATGGTAATACTCTCACGCACACATATACACATCATTGTATGCATAGCTAATCAACAATTCATCGTCCAATCAGTCATTTCTCACTCGTATGTTAACTGTTTTGTTCATCAGACGTATAAATAAATGACGACACTTTGCAACTCAGTTTACTTATCCTTATTTATCGGCTTCCCAATCAAATTTCTACTAGTGTTTCGGCGCAGATACTGAGTTCTGCCGACGGAAATAAGAACAGGATGATTCCTCAAAAAACTAGCCACACCAGTTGTTATTGAGGAATTTGAGATTATTCGATATATTCAATTGTTGTAGACTGACATGCCATTTGACATTTGTCAGAGTTAAATGTCATGCAAAACATGTTTTTTTAGTTAAAGGTTGGCCATTTAGAAATATGGATCATTTAGCAGTCGAAAAATGCGTTAAAATTATTAAATTTTATTATGAAAATTGTGATTCTGCTGTATCAACATTTAGGGCTTTACGAGCCGAATACGGCCGACATAATCGACCTAAATAGCAAACACTTTCGAATACATTGAGAAAATTTGAAGATTATTGATATTGCAAGGCCTGTGCATCATCGCAACATTCGTTCTGCTAAAAATATCGCCCGAATTTGTCGATTCCTCGACGTGCTCAACAGTTGGGCTTGTCTTACGGCTCATTGTGGCGGATTTTGCATTTCGATTTGCATCTCCATCCATACAAAATCCAACTCACTCAAGAACTTAAGCCTCAAGACCATACACAACGCAAAATGTATGCGAATTGGGTGATTGAACAACAAGCCATTGATAACGATTTTTCGAACAAAATTTTCTATAGTGATGAGGCTCATTTTTCACTCAGTGGTTACGTAAATAAACAGAATTGCCACATATGGGGCTCTCAAAATCCTCAGGTGATCGCAGAAAGGCCTTTGCATCCGGAAAAAGTGACCGTTGGGTGTGCATGATGGTCTGGTGGCGTTATTGGCCCGTATTTTTTTGAAAACGATCACGGAAGACCCATTACAGTCAATTCTGACCGCTATGTAAAATGAATAACCCTATATAATCGAATTAGGGTAAACTGGGAAAATAAACACGTTTTGTATGCTGTGAACAATACTTTGCAAGTGATTCTTTATTCATAAATCAAAGGTATTTATAATAATTTTTTCTAAAATCATCATTAAATTATTTCAATTGCAATCAAGTTCGTTAACCCAAAATGTGCAAGCCAACAATAATCGAAAATATGAAATTTTGATTGATCCCATAATTATGCAACGTAGTATTTAAGTTAAGAATGTTGACTCTAAAGAATTGCAAGGAAGCATTTACATCCATTTAGAATATTGAACTATGGACAATACGTTGCAAAAATAATAAAACTGAAAATTGTGCTGGCTTGCGTCTAAAGTTAATAGGAAGAATTTGGACATATGAAATCTATTTTGCTGTACTTTGTTCAAGAACTGAACAACAAGCTATGGGCTTAGTAGTGAAATTGATAACCTATTTAAACAAACCGAAATGTATATTCCAAAAATTAGTTCTTTATCATTAATTGCGTGGCCTACAAAACTACTGTATCTATTTGGGCAGTTCATCTCAATTTGGAGTGCTGAATAAGACAAAAAATGACTTCTGAAGTGTCTGAATGAGATCTATGCTAATTAAACACGATAAAGAGAGATACGTGTGGAGATATTGCTGCTCCAACAGCCACCCCCAATGACGAAATAAGTACGATCAAACCGGCAAAGTAGACTGCATACAATCAGAAAGCGATGTCAGACATTTTCTTACTTTTGAGCTAATGTGCTACATCAAGAGAAATTTGGCTGAAACTACAATTGGTCCACACATCAAAAGGCTTTGTGCAAAAGAAAGAACTGAGATTATATCTTGTAAAATGGAAGAAAAAGGTGACATCAAAAAACGTCTCTACAACTTTTCAAATTCAGGGGAACAGCTGGAATGCAGGGACACTGTCATTTCAAAAGAAATCCTACCCTTGCTAATGTTAGAAAGTTTGCTATCGAGTGATGAACATTTTTGGTATTAAATCCAAAGAAGATTAACCTAATCTGGAGACTATTAAAGGCAAGAATTTAGATGATTACAAACGTCGTCGTGCCGTGGAATACAACGTGGTGTTTACTGGTCATCGAAGCAGCGATGAAAACTGTCGAAGCAAACCAATGCAACGAAATATGCGAAAATGTTTCACGTGTGGCCATACATACCATATGGCAGCAAAATGGTCCAATCATGGCTGAGATCCAGGTAGAGCTGGAAATTCGAAAACAAAGAATTTCTTCGTAGAAACTGCTTGAACGAAAGAAGTTAAAAATATATCTTCGACAGCAAGATGGTGCTTGGATATCGGCTATACTACTCACATGTGTACCAAGGAGGATAAACGCAAAGAATTGTTCATCTACCTTGAGTATGGCAAATTTAGTGTCAGCATCGGTGAATGTTGAAGGTAGTGTACAGATATAATTTTTTTTTGTGGTTGGGAGGCTAATGTCATTTACCCACAGAATGTAGGATTCCCATGCTTGCAAGAAGGCGACTGAACTACCCACTGAACACCTCTCCTGCCAATATGAGAATCCAACCTGGGGCCATTTGACACATTACTTCGGACCAGGTCTCGTTTTGTTACGCCGTGAGGTGCCTTCAACCTGGAGGGTTCGTCTTCCAGCGAGAGGAGAGAGGGGAAGATGAAGTGCTAGACAAGCGATCCCCAAGCCCCAACGCCCTCGACTACTGTGAGTCCCTTTTATCTTTTAAGACTGCTCGAACATAATGTGCCACCTAGTTCCATTTGTCAACGGATTCGAGCATCACTGCGACTATATTATCCGGGGTGAGCACTCCCGTCTTGCTGTAGTGGTCCCATCGCAGCTTGTCTAATTTCGTGCACGCAAAAAATGTGTGGCAGGCATTGCCTTCCTCTCGTGGAAAACCAGACAATCAGGGGACCGTGAGTTACAAAACTTGTGCAGGTAAGACTGAAAACACCCACACCCGATCAAAAGTTGGGTCAGATAGGAGTCAATCTCACCATGCCTTTGATTCAGCCACGGTTTCACATCTGGAATGAGGTGCATAGTCCAGCTTTTTTTCGTGCGATTCACCCAAGTTTACTGCCAATCGTTGAATGAGCGCTGTCTCTACTCACGGACAATCATCTCCTTCGCATCCTAGTTTCGATGCAGGTAAAAAGCGTGGTGCTCTCTAGCAATAATTCTCACCACCAAACCAGACACTGTCAGATACGCGAATGCAATTCTCAATGCTCCTCTTCTCTGTACCTGTGCCAAGCGTTTTTGCTTTACCTCCATATTGAGAGCGTCACCCTATATTTCTGCTCCGTACAGCTCATCAGGCGGTATCTTCTTGATAGGTCCCCTTACATTGGCCATAAGCCGACTTAAAGCCAATTCTTATGAAGTAGCCTTCTCAACCATTGCCCTGATTTACTCAGAGAAACTCATCTTTGAGTCGATCAGTAGCCCCGGGTACTTCATCGCTGGTTTCGATTCGATTAGTATGTCTATAATACTGATCATCCTTATTCTAGGGATTCTCTTTTTTGTCAAGATATCCTCTTAGGTTTTCTCCAGTGCTAAATTGAACCCGCGAGCAGTTATCTAGTCTCTTACTCGGTGCGTTAGCATATTTACCATAAGCTGTACTAGTTCAATGGTGCGTCCAGCGACTAGATTTGCAATATCGTCCGCTTAGTCGATCAAGTGCGACTCATCTGGCATCTCAGTACCTCATTGTAAGACATGTTCCACAGGTCTGGACCAACGATAGATCCCTAGGCAGTACCCTATGTAACTCCCACCCTTCGTTGACCCTGTGTCGTGTAATCCCTCAAAAGCTGCATTAGATATTCTAGAACTTGAAAAGGTTTTTCCAGCGCATCCAGAATATCCACCCATCTAGCGAAATTGAAGGCGTTCCTAACGTCGGGCATCCCTAATAGGACGATCCGTCACTTGGTGTGGCTATATGCCTTTGCCTTTTGGACTACGCTCACTACGTCTGCAATCGCATCAATGGTGGAACGTCTCGCTCTAAAGCCGCACTGTCGAGGAGATGGGTCCCCAGCAGTACAAATCGCGTCAGTGAGTCTTTCCTTGATGAGTTTCTTAAGCACATTTCCAGTAGTATCTAGCATGCATAATGGGCAATATGCAGACGGCGATCCGGGATTTCCTTTCTCCGTGATGATAAGCACACGCCTTGCCACCTTCCGTCGTACTAGGAAAATCCTGCCCCGTAGGCAAGCGTTGAATCTGCTGAGCAGCAAGTCAAGACAATTTTTTTTTTGTGGTAGGGAGGTGAATGCTATTTATGCACAGAGTGTGGGGCTCCCATGCACGCAAGAAAGCGACTGAACTACCCACTGTACACCTCCCCTGTCAACCTGAGAACCCAGCCTGGAACCGTTTGACACATTACTTCGGGCCAGATCTCGTTTTGTTACGCCTTGGGGCGCCTTCAAGCTGGGAAGTGCCTTTCCTAGCGGGAGGGGAAGAGGAAATGCCAGAAGAGCGATCCCCCAGCCCCAGCGCCCCCGACTGCTGTGAGTCCCTTTTATATTTTAGGACTGCTCGAGCATAATGTGCCACCTGGCTCCATTTGTCAACCGATTCGAGGATCACCGCAACTATATTATCCGGGGTGAGCTCTTCCGTCTCCCTTTGCAACCTGACCCATTTAGTACACGCAAAAAATGTGTGACAGGCATTGTCCTCCCACCAATACTAATCATCCTTACTCTAGGGATTCTCTTTTTTGTCAAGATGACCACTTCGGTTTTCTCCAGTGCTAAAATGAGCCCGCGAGCAGTCATCCAGTCCCTCACTCGGCGAATTAGCATACCTAGCCTAAGTTGCGCTTGTTAAACGGTGCGTTCAGTGACCAGGGCCGCAACATCATCCGCATAGCTGACCAAGCGCGACTCATCTGGCGTCTCAAGTCTCAGTAGCCCGTCGTAAGACACGTTCCACAGGTCCGGTCCAAGGATAGATCTCTGGGCAACACCCGATGTAATTTCCATCCTTCGTTGGCCCTGTGTCGTGTCGTAGAGCAGGCTTCGATCCTTTAGGTAGTTTCTCAATAGCCACATTGTCAAGACAATGGTGATAGACAAGTTGCAACACCTCAGCTGAAACACCATCTAGACCTGGAGCCTTCTTCACTTTCAGTGACAAGACTACCCCTTCCAGTTCCGGCTGTGTAAAGAGTGGACACTTGACTGCTGTTCCACCATGTACATTCTCAACACGGACGAAATGGCCGGAGAAGAGTGCTCGTACTGTTTCGTCCATCTTTTCAGCATGATATATGCAAGGTTTCCGTAGATCACCAAGCTTCCTCATAACCAGCTTGTGGCCAAGGCCACGCGGATTTTTATTCACATTGTACACTAGATCTTGCCAGTGCAAGCCTTGCTGTTGTTAATCAATTTGCGAATGCATTTCTTGGCCGACTTTAATGGCGCTACCGTTCTGCATGCCTAGTCAGGGTTCCGTGCCCATTGAGCCTTATGCCGAAGCTTCTTTCAGCGATTTCAGTTGACCACCAGTACACTGGGGGCTTGCCGTGCCGGGGTTTTCGATGGGGCATAGAAGCACTGCAAACAGTCATGATGGTGCTCATAGTAGAGTTCATCACGTCTTGAGCTGCCAGTTTTTCTGTCCTCTGTGAATCTCCCTGTAGCAAGGCACCTGCTGTGAGCACCTCGATGAACCTTGCGACGGTCATCCGTCTGATGTGCCATCCAATTGTAGTAAGCTGAGAGCACGAACGTTGGGAGACAACATTACTGATCTCAAGTAGAATGCACTGATGATCAATGGCTGAGTAGTACTCGTATACTCTCCAATTGTGTATCCTCCGTACCAAACACTCCGAAGCAAATGTCAGCCAATACGGCGGAAAGTCGGCGTATTTCCGATGTTTAGTACGACGAGCACCATCCTGACCACCATTTCCAGGGTTCGTTTCCCCCGCGGATCTATTTGAAGTATGCCCCATTAGATTGCTTTAGCGTTGAAGTCTCCCCCAACGAGCACGTTCCCGTCTGCGTTGGAGACAGCGAACTCTGTTTTTAATAAAATCGTTTGCGGCTTAGAAATTTTTGAGAATTTTCAATAAATTGCGGGAGAACCCCGCTAATCTAAGAAATCTTCTGACATTGGCCACATTTTCAGGCGTTGGAAGTTTTTGGATAGAATCAATTTTCTTACTTCCAGGCTTCATCCCGTCTCTATGTATGCGATAACCCACTTTGACGGTCCAAGTGTAAGACCCATCTTCCATAAAATTTCTAGAGCTGCCTTTAGAGTTTTGTGGCCCTTAGTCGCCATCAAACTGGGGAGAATGACTTCATCCATATAGCTTACGATATTTCTTGATTTCAAACGACGAATTTAGTCGATAATGTCCTCTTGAAAAATCATCGGCGCATTAATGAGGCCAAAAGGCATGACGTTGTACTCAAAATGACCAAGATGAGTCACAAACCCGGTGTACTGACGTGATTTTTCATCCATAGGAATTTGGTAGTATCCAGAGAATAAATCTAGCGTAGTAAAGAACTGGTTTCCCGCGAGTTGTGAGAGTTGTTCCTCAACAGGTGGCATTAGGTACGGCTTGTTCTTGGTGATAGCGTTCAACGCACGAATGTCAACACAAAGGCGACCCTTCACATCTTGCTTAGGAACAAAACAAAAGCGAAAAGTATAATGGATTACTTCGACGAACTACGTTTGTGGCCAACAATTCATTCACAATCTGCTCAATCTTATCTCTTTTAGCCAACGGTATACGATATGGTCCAGCATGGAGAGGCGTGTCGGACGTCAACTCGATACTCATTGATTTTGTCCTGCATCGACCCATTTCGGCCGTAGTCTCTGCAAAACAATCACGGAAATTATCAAGTAGTAACCGCAGTTCTTTTGCTTCGGCTGCAGTTAAGTTTCTTTTCATGTCGGGTATTTCAGGACATTTACTTTCAACGTGGCACACGCAATTTTTAATAATTATTCAAAAAGCAAACTATTTGGCATGATGTGATCGGCAGCAACATATAGGTCCACGCGTATGATTGTATCGCCTATTTTTAATGTCGCTATCATTTTGCTAGTACATTCTAAGCATCCACCTGCAAATCCGTTCAACTCAATCAGCGGACACTTTATTAGGTTTTGCGCGCATGATTCTCGCAGGAGAGATCAATTACTACCCGAATCTATGAACGCGTCCAAAATTTTTCCATCCATCCGAATGTTTTTCACTATTTGCTTTTGTACGGAATAGTTTGAACGTAACTGACGAATATTCGCGTTATTCGCATATTCCGGTTTATCTCGACTTATGCATGTATCTACACTGTATCCCCGAAATGTGCCCCGGTTGATAACAATTCTAACAAACACGCTTTGACACGTCGTTTGTATCGGCAACAGGCGTCGCTCCCGACACAGACTTATTAAATATTTTCTTTGACACAGAGTTCACGTTTATCGGGCTTACACTTTTATTTCACTATGTGATTTTCGCGTGACCTGTGATTTTCGCGTGACCGGTATGTTTATCTTACTTTGGTTTGTTAAATAAGTTTTAAGGCAACACAAAAACTCCTTAATTATTTTCAATGTAAAGCACGCCGTAGGGGTTTGCATTTGAACGTCGTTTAAACCTTGACGCATATATCCTATAATGGCTGCGTCACTAATCCCCACAAGTCTACCTTCCGCACACATTTGATAATAATAATCCGTATATGGCTCATTTGAACGTCTAACGTTTGCCATCATATGAAGATGTACTTCGGCTTCATTTTCGGTAGACTCAAATTCCTCCTCCGAAGAGCTTGCAAATTCATTGATGCTTTTGAAAATACTGCTTCTTGAATCTAGACACAATGTTGCTGCCCTCGAACTTTCGTTTGCACTGCAAACAAAACAATGTTTTCATCCCATGAATATATGGATGCTAGTGATTTCACACGATGAACAAATTGTTGCTTCGTCAGTGATGTGCTTAACGTTGGATCAAATTCTGGCATTATTTCAATGACGTCGCGCAAATTGTGGAACATGCTTTGGCGTACTGGGACTGCTTGTCGTATTGGATATGGCGACTGATCTTCATCTGTTTGCGGTAGATGTAGATTCGGTGTTGATTCCATCACAACAGCATCATTTGACACGTTTTGCCTATCATCTGTCGGAAAACCAAGACTAGAGGTTGATGCCATATTCAAGTTTGGCGACACGCCATAGTTTATACCTGAAACAGAGTTTGCGAGTCCGCCAGCAGTACTCTGTACCTGAATATTTAAAGCTTGAACAAAAGTTGTGAGATTTTGCACGCTTTCTTGCATTTTTAACGCTTCGCCGGATGCACGAGATTTCTCGGCTAAAATTTCAACGTCTTCCCCATTGACGGCTTCCATCAGAAGTAAAATTGATTCGGATTTGTTGCCTCTTGTTGGCAAATTTCGCAAACGTAGCTCATGTTTGAGATCGTTGATTTTGAGCGAATCAATACGAGCTATGGTGTCTGGCAATTTCAACTAATAAATATGGCGGCCACACACTAATAAAAATTTGACACGGGAATTGCGTTAATATTCACGCAATGTCGGCTAATAAATCAATAATACGCGGCGAGCAGTTACGGGACGGCTAACTGTTATAAAAAGCACACAATATACAATAAAGCAAAAATTCCCACTTCAGAAAACTGTCAGGAATAAAAGGACTGTGGATGTTAGGGAATTACTTTAAGTAAAAGATAGCACCGCTTTGTTACAGTAATGAATATTAACTATCCTTCACAAATCTATGTTAAATTATCTTTTACTATCATATCATAGGATATGTTGTTCCTAGGAACCGCCTGCTTGGTTCGACTTGACTCGATTAACTGAGTACTTCGCTATGGTGTTACCAAGTTGGAGTTGACAAAAGTAAATCATATCGTTTGCCGGAAGCAGAATTCTTGTATGAATCCATATATATTTCAGAATCTTATTAAATAATTTCATTATATATGCTTTATCTATATATTTTTTTGAACTTTATTAAATATTTGTTGTGTGAACCATAGTCAGTGTGCAAAATCTAAATTTCGTGTGCAAAATCTAAAAAAGTAATCTCGTGCAAGCGTTCGTGAATTTAGAAGAAGTGTTCCGTGAATATCTTTTTGTGTAAAACTATTTCAATAGCTTCAGTTTTTCTCCTCTCCGTTTTAAATTCATTTTCGGTGAAAGGAAAATGGAAGCTATACAGCAATCCATTAGAGAATTAACTGGTGCGGTCAATGCGAGTGTCGAGTTAATCAAAATGTTAGAAGCTAGAGTGTCCTTGTTGGAACAGAATCCAACTCCTCAGGCTCATACTTCTTCTTCGATTTTACAACCGCTCGCGTCCCCCCAAACAGAAAAGGATCTGGAAGAGATAAAGAAGCTCCCAGATTATGTGAGGGACCTTCAGGTTTTTGAAGGGAATCCAGTTCAATACGTGTCCTGGATTCACAACGTTGAATCAATCTTAAACGATTACAGTATTGTGCGCGATAAACCGATTTATAGGGCAATTTCGTAACACATTCGGCAAAAGATACAAAGGCCAGCAGATGCTGCTCTCATATCGTATAATATATTTGATAATGAGTTGTCTAGCATAAAGAAATGCTTATCACTTCATTATTCAGATAAACGTGACGTGCGTACACTAGAGCATCAGTTACATTCGATGCAACAAAGAAACAGGAGCGTAGATGAATTTTACGCTGCTGTGAATCATCAACTCTCACTGTTAGTGAATAAAATTAAAACTGAAGATCATTCTAGTGAAACTATCTCCACGCTCACCGAAAACTATAGAAACAGAGCTTTGGATGTGTTCATTAGAGGATTAAATGAAGGTTTGTCGCGAATGTTGGTTATTCAGAAACCCCAAATGCTCCCCGAAGCTTATGCTTCTTGCTTGGAGATTCAGAATCTTAATTTCAGGAACTACCCAATCCATAAAGGACATTTTGCCAATTCAATTTCTGCACCCATTAACCAAATTGAAAATCCCCGATTTCGCTTAAGTCTCCCAAGCCACCATTTCAGGAACGGAACCAAATCTACAACAGAATGCACAAAGGAGCTATTGCATCAACGCCTCAAAACCACCCACAACCAAGGCCATACACCCTAAGCCCCCAGTTCCTATGGAAATCGATCCATCCATCTGCACACGCCAAGTGGATTATATCAACAGACCTACCTATGTTCCCAACAAGAGGTCGAACGAGTCTTCGAATTTCCCTAGGAAAGCTCAACGTCTTTACAATTTAGAGGTTTAGGAGCAAGTAGAGGAAGATCACGTTGGAAATTTCTACCATATAGAGGACGCAAATCATGAAGAAGCCGCTTATCTGGAGCAGCTTGAAGATTCTTTGGAGGATTCCGAAGAGAACCATCTAAATTTAACAATGGACGCCTGTCTAGCGTACCATATATAGAATATACTGACCGAAATGGCCAGATTTTAAAATTTCTTGTAGATACTGGCGCTAATAAAAATTTTATTTCCCCTAAATTAGCTTGTAACTCTAAACCTGTTGAGAAACCGTTTACAATTCGATCCGCTGCCGGACAAATACCCATAGCCAAAAAGGTTACTGGGCCACTTTTTAAAAGTATAGGGAACAACATACCCATGGATTTTTACGTTTTACCAGGGCTGAAATCATTCGATGGTATCATTGGAGATGATACATTGAAGGATTTAGAAGCTATTATTGACAGGAAAAATGACGAACTCGTCATTAAACCTAACATCCGTTTTCCATTGAAGGCTAAGGAATCAAGACAAGTAAATATAATCGAATTCAGTTCTGAGCATTTAACCCAGCAGACAAGGCATAAACTGCAATCTTTATTGGATAGATTTTCGAACCTCTTTGGTCCAATAAGTGATAGCAAAATAGTAGATACCGTTATCAGGGCAGAGATCAAAACGTTAACACCTGACCCAATTTATACCAAGTCATACCCATATCCGGTTTGCATGAGAAAAGAAGTCGACAATCAAGTATCGAAGATGCTTGAAGATAGAATAATACGTCCATCTAAGAGTCCGTACAACTTTCCTATATGGGTCGTACCCAAAAAACGTAATTCTGCAGGCGAAAAACAATATAGACTCGTAGTCGATTTTAAGCGACTAAATGCGGTAACAGTGTCTGATACTTATCCAATCCCAGACATTACAAGCACTTTGGCAAGTTTCGGGAAGTCAAAATACTTCGCCACATTAGACTAAACGTCGGGATTTCATCAGATTAAGATGGAAGAAAGTGATATTGCCAAAACTGCATTTTCAACAGCCAATGGGAAATACGAATTAACGAGGCTTCCATTCGGACTCAAGAATGCCCCAGCTATCTTCCAAAGGATGATAGATGATGTCCTGAAACAATTCGGTGGGAAGATCTGTTATGTCTATATAGATGACATTATCATCCTAGGCGAAACAGAAGAAAAACATTTAAGGAATTCGGAAACAGTACTCGCACAATTAACTAAGGCGAATCTGAAAGTTCACCTAGCTAAGTTAACCCTTTTTGAAAAAGCAAGTTGAATTTCTGGGATATATCATCTCCCAAGAAGGAATTTTGCCGGATCCTAAGAAAATTTCTGCAATTAAGAACATCAAGCCGCCAACTAATTTAAAAGAGTTAAAGGCATTTCTTGGTCTCGCTTCTTACTGTAGAAGATTTACAAGAGACTTTGCAAAGGTCGCAAAACTCTTGGCCAATCTGACGAGAGGTGAAAATGCGCAAGTAAAAGCAAACCAAAGCAGGAAAACGGGAATTGAGCTTGGCTAACTGGAACTAAAGGCATTTAATGGCATCAAAGAATTGCTAACATCCTCAGAAATATTAACATTCCCAGACTTCGAGAAGCCATTTATCTTAACAACGGACACATCAAATCAGGCGATTGGAGTAGTGTTATCCCAAGGTGATCTGGGAAAAGATAAACCGATTACCAACATTTCTCGTTCGTTAAATAAAACGGAAGAAAATTATTCCACAAACGAGAAGGAAATGTTGGCAATCGTCTGGGCACTGGATAAACTTCAAACTTACCTTTACGGCGCGAAAAAAGTGAGAATCCTTACTGATCACCAACCACTCACCTTTGCTCTAAGTAACAGAAATCATAATGCAAAACTAAAGTGTTGGAAGGCTCGGATTGAGGAGTTTAACTAGGAACTCGTGTATAAACCAGGCAAAACCAACGTCATGGCTGATGTATTGTCTAGGCTACCAGTTGACCCAATCGAGGTAAATATCCTAACATCTGACCAAGTAACAGCTCATAGCGCAAGCGAGGATAGCTCGGACCTTATACCGCACTGCGAAGTCCCTTTGAATGTATTCAAGAATCAGATAGTTATTTCCGTAGGCAAAGAAGTCAGCGTTCATGAACAACCACATCATAGTATCATAGACATTACATCCAAGTTAATGATATAAATAAATCTAAATTGGTTGATTTATTGCGTGAAAAGCTAAACCCTAATGTGATTAATGGCATGAAGATCCCAGAAGAATACATTCAACTACTGCAAGAAGTCTATAAGGAACATTTTTCAAACTTCAGAATTAGAATCACGCAAAGAATTGTTCAGGATTTAGCAGACGAAAATAATAAATTACAGGTGATACAACAAGAACATCGTCGAGCACATAGGAACCATCTTGAAAATAAAGAACAAATTCTGGAAAGGTACTATTTCCCTGGAATGACCAAACTTATTAAGAGGTACACCGCAAATTGTGACATATGCAACTTGAATAAGTATGACCGTCATCCACAAAAACCACATCTACAGGAAACACCAATCCCCAATTATCCAGTCGAAATTCTGCACCTTGATATTTTTGAAATTTCTGGTGAAAAATTTTTATCCTGTATTGACAAATTTAGCAAATTCGGAAAATTTTTCCATATAAAAAACAAATCAGCAGTATATCTTCGTGATAAAATTATAAAAATATTACACTACTTTTCTGTTCCAAAAATCCTAGTCTCAGACAATGAGGGCAGTTTCATCAGTCCCATTATTGTGAACTACTTAGAATCATTGGGAATAACCGTTTATCTAACGCCAACCCAAAAAAGTGAAGTAAATGATCGAAAGACTTCACTCTACAATACTGGAAATAGTGAGATGTCTTCAACGTGAATACCCCGACCTTTCCTTGGAAGTAATCGTAAATATAGCTGTGGACAGATATAATAACTGCATACATTCCGTAACTAATAAAAAACCTGTTGATATATTTTTTGCAAGGGAATAGCGAATTGACTTTCGAAATTCGTTAAACTTTAGGGACAAGCTGAATAGAGACGTAAAGCATGAAATCATGCGAAAACTAAAACACCAGTTGAAAAACTACAACGCCAAAAGGGTTAAACCTAAAACATACAAACCCGGTGATACCGTTTTCATTTTCAACAAACAGATTAAGTCTAAAAACAAACCGCTATTTAAAAAGGAAACAGTCCTTCAAAACAACCTAACCACTATCACGACAGCCACGGGGAAGCAAATCCATAAGTCTGACATCAAACATATTCCTTCTGTTTCAGATTAATCCTGTGCAGCGCGCAAGCATCCGTCGACGTTTACGAATACGATAGTCCAATAATAACAATGAGAAAAGGCTTTGGAAAAATAATAGATGGAAATTTCAAGATCATTCACGTTATTGACCTCAATAAATACAATACGACCAAGTTATAGCATACACGGAATCAACCATACATCAAACAAGTTGAGTACACAGACCTACGCTCATGTCAGAAGGGTTTTGTATTCAATTTACGAAACGCAGTCACCAGATCGAATCAAATCAAGAAACATGTCAAAGACGATTTTATTGGAGAAAATATGAAATACGAAGATCATACTATTATTAACAAAGTTGAACGAATTTCGACTTCTGAGGTTTTTGGTATTGTTATACTCCCTATATAATTATTTCAGATGTCCATCCGCGACGGAGGAAACACATTTTTCATGTATTTCCCCCCTGTGCCCCCACTGAAGCAAAAACTGACAATTTAACAACTGTTTTGAAAAGCTCCCACGAAAACTTTCATTTCATACTCATATCGGCTACGTTTGATGAATTTTTTTTCCAGGGGTCACTCTCCTGTACTGTTATCATCGATTAAGGGCCAATTTTTTCGAATCCTAGAATGGTTGCAAAACCCTTTTGCTAGGAGCTCTCTCCCACCTCCTTGACTTGTTTCACATATGAGCATTAATTGTAGGTACTCATCTTCAGTCATTCATTAAATTGAATCAAGTGTTCAAAGCACGCACCTTCAACGTTGAAGTTGGGGAAAAATAACTCAAAATTATTCAATCTTCGCATTTACAACAGCCCCTATTTTGTTTTACGATTACTGATACCACTAGCTGAATCGATTCTCAAAGATATACATGACACCTATCATTCCTGAAATTTTCATGCAAATCCTAGCAAAACTGTAGTGTCTGAGTCGATAAAAAGCGCATGTTGTTCCATTGCCATATGTTGCCATAGTAATAAATGCAGCGCATATTGTTCCATAGTAATACAGGAAAATTCAAACGGCTATAACTTCGCTAAATATAATTCAATCTTTATGAAACTTCAGGATAGATAAATCTTATAAATAGACATCTACGTACTGAATTTCATTGAATTTAAGGGCACCGTTAAGATTTTATTGAAGAAAATATAAAATCGATAAATCATACTATTACTAACAAAGTTGAATGAATTGCGACTTCCAACGTATTTGTTGTTGTTGTTGTACTCACCAAGACCTACATTCCTGATTTTTTTCAGATTTTTCGGATCACAGGTGTCCAATCGCTAGGGGGGGGGGACACAAATTTTTCGTGTATTTCCCCTCCCTGTGCGCCCTCCGAAGCAAATTTTGCCAAATTAAGACCTGTTTTGAAAAGTTCTCATCAAGACCTTTCATTTGATACCCATATCGGCTACCTTCAATGAAATTTTTTTTTTGGGGGGTCACTCTCCTATATGGGGAGACCCCCCTTAAATACCTTATAAATTTTTTTTGTAGTTGAACTTTAAAGAGATCACTACTTTACACCTACACACAAAATTTGATGTTTCTAGCTTAAGTAGTTTCCGAGGAAAACTGCTGTGACACACGGACGGAGTTTCATAAAGATCGAATCATATTTAGCAAAGTTGTAGCGGTTTGAATTTTCCTGTATTACTATGGAACAATATGCGCTGCATTTATTACTATGGCAACATACGAGTATGGCTATGGAACAGCATGCGCTTTTTACCGACTCAGACACTACAGTTTTGCTAGGATTTGCATGAAAATTTCAGGAATGGTAGGTGTCATGTATTCGTATATCTTTGAGGATCAGTTCAGCTAGTGGTATCAGTAATCGTAAAAAAATAGTGGCTGTTTTAAATGCAAAGATTGAATAATTTTGAGTTATTTCTTCCCAACTTCAACGTTTAAGGTGCATGCTTTGAACACTTGATTCAATTTAACGAGTGACTGAAGATGAGTACCTACAATTAATGCTCATAAGTGAAACAAGTCAAGAAGATGGGAAAGAGCTCCTAGCAAAAAGGTTCTGTAACCATTCTAAGATTCGAAAAAACTGGCCATTAATCGATGATTACAGTATAGGAGAGTGGCCCCTGAAAAAAAAAATTCATCAAACGTAGCCGATATGAGTATGAAATAAAAGTTTTCATGGGAGCTTTTCAAAACAGTTGTTAAACTGTCAGGTTTATCTTCAGTGGGGGTCCGGGGGGGAAATACATGAAAAATGTGTTTTCTCCGTCGCGGATGGACATCTGAAATAATTATCAAGGGATATATTTATGAGTATAAGAATACCAAAAACCTCAGAAGTCGAAATTCGTTCAACTTTGTTAATAATAGTATGATCTTCGTATTTCATATTTTCTCCAATAAAATCGTCTTTGACATGTTCCTTGATTTGATTCGATCTGGTGGCTGCATTTTGTAAATTGAATACAAAACCCTTCTGACATGAGCGTAGGTCTGTTTACTCAACTTGTCTATCACTATTTTTGTGATTTGCTGCTCAGCATATTCAACACTTCTCTACAGGGGGGATTTCTCAGTACGATGAAAGGAGGCGAGGTGCATGCTGATCAATAAGGAGAAGGGAAATCCCGGATCAGCATCTGCATACCAACCGTTATTCATGCTTGACACGGCTGGGAAGATGCTACAGACAATTGAAGACTCACAGACGCGATTCGTGCTGATGAGGACCTATCTCCTCGACTGTATGGCTATAGAGCAGGGCGTTCTGCTATTGATACAATTGCAGAGGTGGTGAGTGCGGTCCAAAAGGCAGAGGCATAAAGCCGCACTAAGCGACGGATCGTTCTGTTGGCGATACTCGACACGCTAATATTATGATTAAGAGCATTGCTCAAAGCTTCGACTTCAGATGCATCTGTACAAATAAAGGAAATTGGGAATGGAAGATGATTAGGTAAAACAACAGGATGCATTACAAGGAATATAAATAGACAAAATCAAGAACTCTGTATTGTGAGCGAGAGAAATTTTGATAATAACACATTCTAAAGTAGGAGAAAAACAGAAATCAGAACAAGGAGAACTAGGTAGAGCTTTGCTAACTGCAACCAAAACTCCTCTACCATCAGCCTTATTAGTGGCAGTCAGGTCACGGTCACATCTATATACAATATGATCATGAAACATTTCACTGCTCAAAATGTTTCCATTCAGCCAGGTCTCGGAGAAGCAGATAATAGAATCATTACTAACTTGATAAGAGATAAAGAGTTCCTCAAGCTTGGTCCTTAATCCTCGTACATTTTGGTAAAAAATAGATAAACACATTTTATTAGGAGAAGAGAAGTTACATTGAAGAGTGTTAAGGTTTGAAAGAGATTCATTGACGTTTAAAGAGGTTACAGAAGAAAAAACATTATGGTTATCAGAATATTCATCAAGATTACTTGTGACTAGAGCTTTGGGATTTCGTTTATTGCCCGACGAAACTTTATCCATCTAGATTCAAACGGCTTAACAAATACACCAGCAGGCCAGTAATTCGGATTCAGGACAATATCAGTATTTGCAGAAATCACCAATTTGAATGAGGCAACTACTTCGTCCGTTAAATTTTCCTTAGTCAATTTATGACAACTAAAGACTTTAACGGATGATCCAAACTTTTTGTTGACATAACGCTTTAGGTCCTCAACTGATGTTTCGTACGCCACTCTAGATATGAAGATATTCTTCAAAGGTATAGAAGCACGAATGACAGGAGAATCGAGATCTGTTGAGGGAACGAGGTCACTTGATTTCTGATGTTGAATTGGAGGTGGTATTTTCTTTGGAATCGCTCCCTGACTGTTGGATGAAAAATCAGGTGGGCTGATGGTAAGTAAATCAGATTGTTGATTAATAGAAAGTGGCCTCAACAGCGAGTTGCTCTTAGTGACGATTGATTGACTAGATTCCGCTCTTTCCACATAGTTGCAGCAATCCAGCTATAGTACAAACGCTGGCTGTATCTGCATATCTTGTTGAGCAGCTAGTGATGTATCAGGTGCATTTAAATTGTCAGCTTCCGAAACCGTTGGTTGTTGGTTAATAGATAGCGGCTTCAACAATGACTTGGAGATATACAAATCGAATTGGTGCCAGCAATGAAGTAATTAGCACGGCTGATCGACTTAAAGACGAGTTTCTCTGAGCAAATCAGGGCAACGGCTGAGAAGGCTGCTTCGGAAGTATCGACTGTGAGCTGACTTATGGCCAACGTAGGGGGACCCCGCCCATCAAGAAGACGTCTCTTGATGAGTGCTGTAGGGTTAGTGCGACTGTCCAGAGTAGATGGAGCGACGCTCTCAGCAAGGAGGTATACCGGAAACGCTTTGCACAGGTACAGAGAAGAGAAGCACTGAGGATTGCATCTTCGTATCCGACAGTCTCTGATTCGATGGTGAGAGTTATTGCAGGCGCGATACCTGTCGCCCTCCTTTCCAAAGAGCACTGCACTATTAGCCTAGTCAGGGACGTAGGACGTCAGAGAGATGGTTGTCCGCGAGGAGAGACAGCGCTCACTCAACGATTGGCAGCAGTCTTGGCTGTATTGCACAAAGGGAAAGTGGACTGTGTGTCTCATTCCGGATATGAGACCGTGGCTTGATCGAAGGCATGGTGAGACGGGCTTCTATTTGACCCAAATGTTGAGCAGATATGGGAGTTTTTAGTCTTACCTACACAAGATTGGTAAGTCATGGTCGCCCGATTGTCGGTTTTCCCCAGGAGAGGAAGACAATGCCTGCCACACATTTTTGCTGCACATAATGGAGGAGGCTACGAAGTAACCTCTACAGGGAGACAGAAGTGCTCATCCCGAATAAAGTGGTGGTGAGGCTTGAATTGGTTGACAAATAGAACCAGGTGGCACATTATACTCGGGCAGTTCTTAAAGATAAAAGGGACTCACAGCAGTCGGGGGCATTTGTTCTCGAGGATCGCTTGTCTGGCAATTCCTCTCCCGCTAGAAGAGGGACTCCCAGATTGCAGGCACCTTACGGCATAGCAAAACCTGATCCGGCCCGAAGTAATGTCTCAAACAGTTCCAGGCTGGGTTCTCGGGTTGACAAGAGAGTTGTTTAGTGGATAGTTCAGTCGCCTTCTTGCGACCATGGGAGCCCCACACTCTGTGTGTAAATGACAGTCCCCTTCCAACCACAAAAAAAAACCCTTGAAATAACGGCAAAGGATTTTTATCATTATTTGATCTTCACGTCCTTTAAATGGGAACTAAAAGAAAGTAAATCATATTGAATGCTGTAAGCAGGATTTCTTTATGAATCTTTGTTCAGAAGTTGTGCATGGACATACATAAACAAAAAGTAACAAGGAAAAAATAAAATAAATGCGCGGATCGAACTGATAACCCTCTTTCCTTTGAAAGTCAGTTAAAAATATTAGAAAATGTAATTTTTTGGTCATTTTCTACAGGTATTAGTGTTAACTTCTGCATAGCTTTGCATTATATTTTCAGCAAAACCTAGTATATTATATGTACTTCAACTTGTTGTCTTTCATATACAATCCCAATAAGTGGAATCCATGCGGAGATTGATTCTTAAGAAACGGGATTCATCCTTTACCGTGATTTGATTTACATGTCCTTCAAATGGGACCTTATGACAAATAAAACAAACCTTTTAGCAAAAAGGAATGCTTTTACCAATCCGCTTTCAAAAGTTATGCTTGAACATATCTAAAATAAGCCCAAAATATAATTGTATGTAGCTAATAACCATCTTTGCTATGGAAGTCGATTAAAACACTGTCTGTTGCTTACAATTGTTAATTTTTAGGCTTTGCCATCCAGATAACTTAAACTAGCAATTTAAATTCTCTGTTAATTCATCCCCATCCTACAATTTTGTCACATACCAACTTACAAACAAAGCTAATCTCATTTCCAGCAGTGATTAGTGTGAACTCAGGATTCAGATCCATTGCGTGTGGTGTCAACATGAAATTAAATTTGCGTGTTTGATTCCGCAACGAGAATTTCGAATGCAGGAGCTTACACATCCTTTTGTACCCAACTTTCATTCCTATGATGAAATGTTCGTTATGGATCAACTTGTTAGGCTTAAATTGCAATACATCTTCTATATCATTATATCCTGAACACTTCTCTTCTCGTACTTTTCTTTAAGTTCTTCCTACTCAAGAAACATTCCTTCTTGTTTAAATTCTAATAGACACATTTGCATAATTGCTTTAACCTTAATGAAGACCCTTGTCAACCATATAGTGTCAAACAGTTTCTAAAAGGATTAGAGAAAGTGTCATCTAACTAACATCCTGGATGTGAATGACATCTTGTGATAATTTAAGGATTACAATTTCGACTAATTGCTCGAAAAATGTTCTCAAATGTAATTTTGGACAGATACTTGCAATACTATGGACTGGTTTAATTACTAACAAAGTGTTAATACCCTTTTTCAGGACCAAGCAATCAGAAAATACCCATAAGCAACTAAACAAAATGTTCAATTAATTATGGTTGAAATTACCTTTCCATTCCATGAGAAATTAACTACTTTCTTTCCAATTAAAATCCTGTTCACATCACCGAATCCTTTTCCATTAAATTTAACTTTAAATTTAAGTTCACTCCGTTTCTATTTTTCGTTCCCTCTTTCTCGAAGTTATTTATCACGATGACTATACGACTTTGCTATCTACCTATTTCTAACGCTATTATTCGAATGGGATTCATTTGTTTCAAAATTTTACACCTGACCTATTTGATACGTGACTTCGTTTCCCAAACAAATATATAGTAACGCCACTGTAATATACACCTGTTCTATTTGCGAGGAATTTGTGGAGGGAGAAATGGTAATTATGCGACAGGGCAAAGAGAATGAGTACGTAGATATCCCTTTGTTGGTGTTATTTAATATTTCATGTTGCTTAAATATATGCATGTGTATATCGGATTGAATAATTTACTAGTATAGAAATTATCCTTGTGGGGATATGTGAAACGTGATAATTATTTCAAGCTTCCAAATAATTGGTTTTGAATTTCTAATATAACTGGAAAGACTGATGTGAATGTCAATGAGGATTTTTGGTAGATGTGTAGCGGACCTGATGTAGGGCACTGCCATGTTATGTGCTGCCACCTGGATGTCACGTCATATTATTTTTAATAATGTTTGAGATATCATTTAGATTTAGATTGTTATGTTTGAGACGCCATCGTGACCTGTCGATATTTTATAATAAACTTAAGCTAGTAGTAATAATCGTGTTTTCATTACTACATTGGTGACCTCGTGCAAAACTAGTGAAACGCGCAATATGCCTTATTTTCCAGACAATAAAACCTACCCCGCCACAACCGAAATTCCGCATCGTTCATTTGAGAACGTTTTAGGAAATATTGAATCACTACAGATGCTTAAGCTGCCGCCATTTTGGTAAAGACGGCCAACTTTGTGGTTCGTGCAAGTTGAAGCACAATTCACGACTCATGAAGTGTTAAGTGATGCTAACCGTTTTAACGCGATAATTTCATCAATCGATTTTGCCATTTTTGAGCAAGTTGCCAATATTGTGGAATCGCCGCCTACATCGGACGCATATGCAGCATTAAAAAACGCACTTATATCTCGCTTTACAGACTCGCCTGAAAAAGCGTTAACAAAAGTGCTCACGGACTTAGAACTTGGTGATAAAAGACCATCTCAACTGTGGCGCGAAATGAAATCTCTCGCTGGAAACCAGCTCGGGGAAGATGCTCTGCGTACTCTTTGGCTACGTCGCTTACCACCGCGAGTACGTGCAATATTGACGGTGACTTCTGAAATTGGAATCGAGCCATTAACATTAATGGCAGACAAAATTTTAGAAGAAAGCGGAATGGCCTCGATAGCCGCCGTCAGGAATAGCGCATCAAGCGTTAACGATGATCTACGAAATGAAATTGCGTCTCTCACAAAAGGCTTGAAGCGTTCAAAATGCACAACTCACGCAGAAACAATTCACGCTCGTCCCACTGCCGGAAACAAGACCAATCTCGATCTCGTTTCCGGACTGTTTGCTTCTACCATCGTCGATTTGGTGCAAAAGCTCAAAAGTGTCAAAAACCGTGCACATTCGTGACGGAAAACTAAAATGCTCGTCCTCATGTGCGGTAGATGATGACGGCCAATACCAAAACCGCCTACTCATAAGAGAACGTCGCAGCGAAACTCTATTTTTGGTCGACACCGGAGCTAATTTGTCAGTAATTCCCCCTGAAAAACACTGCCTTCGTAAAACACCAGCACCTCTAAAGCTACACGCAGCAAACAACACCGTGATCACCACATACGGCGAACAACTGATGGATCTCGATTTCGGATTACGACGCCCGATGAAATGGTTCTTCACAATCAAAGACGTAGGACGTCCAATTCTCGGTGCAGACTTTCTTCGTAAATTCAACATATTGGTGGATTTAAGGAACAAACGGCTGGTGGATGGCAACACGCAACTCTCTACTCTTGCAAAAGTTTGCAAGGATTCAGGAAAAATCACAATTTTAGCCCAGGATAATCAATTCCGCGAGCTGCTATCAACATACGCTGAAGTCACATCCTCCTCAAATTTCAACAGTTTTCTGCCGCACAATATCTGCCATCGAATACTCACAACAGGTGCACCAATAGCTAAACGGATGAGACGTCTTTCACCAGAAAAGTATGCAGCTGCCAAATCGGAATTCGACTACATGGTCTCGATGGGAATTTGCCGCCCATCTGACAGTCCTTGGGCCAGTCCATTACATTTGGTCCAGAAAAAATCCGGACATTGGAGACTGTTGGGTTAGCTAAGACACGCAATGAAATCATCCAGCAGAACTCATCAGTGCTGAATGAGGAACATGACAAGAAACGGAAAACAATCGAATCAGACCCCCTTTCAAGCAGTGATGAAGACGATGATGTACCGCTAGCCAAAAAGTGCCGACAAAGCAATCAGAACAAAAATCTAAAATTAGCGTCGAATGAAGAATTGAACAAGAACAATAATAATTCGCGACGAGTGCGTCGCATGGATGAATTCCTAAAGTTAGACACCATAGCCCTGTACAGTCTGCTCGATCAAATAATGAAGCATGAAGATGCTTGGTCATTCTTACGTCCAGTCACTCAAAGTGAAGTACCTGACTATCATAAAATTATCGCAGAATCACGTAATTGTTTAAAATATTATAAATTTAGTATAAGATTAATTTTACGCGGGGAAAAAATGTACCGAAATTTTCATCAAACGGTAAATTCTTTGAAAGAGATTTTTCCATTGTTCAGTCTTGTATTGTTCGTTCACCAGTTAACTCGTTCTCGAAATAGTTTATAATTAGTTGCAGTCTTGTATTGTTCGCTCACCAGTTAACTCGTTCTCGAAATAGTTTATAATTAGTTGCAGTTTTGTATTGTTCGTTCACCAGTTAACTCGTTCTCGAAATAGTTTATAATTAGTTGCAAGGTTTTCAAGTCTCGAATTAGACAGTATTATATTGAAATACTAAAATTTGGAAATACATAAGTTGAAATAGAATTATAGTTTTTTTTTTATCGTGAAACAGAGACCATGTGGTGACTATCGTCGCTTAAATTCGATAACGATTCCCGATCGTTATCCCATCGCTCACATCGAGGACTTTGCGAATCATCTGTACAACAAAGCAATTTTTTCACTTTAATTTGGAGCGCGCATATCACCGGATTCCGATACATCCTGATGATATACCAAAGACTGCAGTCATCACGCCATTAGGATCATTTGAATTTTGTCGAATGACTTTCAGCTTACGGAACGCTGCGCAAACGTTTCAAAGATTTATCGACACCGTTTTGCGTGGACTGAAATTCTGCTACACCTATCTCGACGATATACTTATAGCAGCAAAGAACCTAAAGGAGCATCACGAACATCTGCAGGAAGCTTTCGAACGGTTGAAGCCATATGGCGTCAAAATAAATACACCCAAGTGCGTATTCGGAGCAAAGGAGGTAAAGTTTTTAGGCTACTCAATTTCGAGTGAAGGAACCAAGCCCTTACCGGATCGAATAGCAGCCATTACTGATTTCAAACAACGTAAAAATCTTTTGGAGCTTCGCAGGTACTTAGGAATAATCAATTTCTATAGGCGATTCTTGCAGAGTGCAGCAGACGTACTTGCTCCCCTAAATTCTTATTTGGGTGATAAAAGATCAAAAGAAAAAGAACCGATTATTTGGAACGAAACAACCAAGAAAGCGTTCGAAGAAAGTAAAACGATGATTGCAAATGCCGCATTATTGGCTTACCCTAACGACGGAGCTGCTTTGATTCTTCGAACTGACGCATCGGAAGTAGCCATTGGTGCTGTTTAGGAGCAAAAACAAGGTGATGCATGGAGACCACTAGGATTCTTTTCGAAAAAGTTGAACCCAGCGCAGACAAGATATTGCACGTATGACAGGGAGTTATTAGCTATTTACGAGGCTGTCAAATAATTCAGGTTCATTCTCGAAGCAAGGAATTTTTCGATTGAGACTGACCACAAGCCTTTAACTTTCACCTTTTCACAACGTTCGGATAAAGCTTCTCCACGGCAAATGCGACAATTGGAATTCATCAGCCAATTCTCGACGCAAATTTCCTACGTTAAAGGCTCACGGAATTTTGTTGCTGACGCATTCTCCAGAATTGACGCTTTCACAGATTTCGGATATTGCGTAAGAACAAGCTAACGATGAAGAGCTGCAACATCTTCTTAATGCGAACACTTCGCTAAAACGATTTCCATTAGGAGATGGAAATGTTTTATTCTGCGATGTATCAATGGGAAATCCAAGACCATATATCCCAAAGAGCCTGAAGAAGTCCTTGTTTGAGAAAATTCATGGATTATCACACCCAAGCGGAAAAGCCACGTCCAAACTTATCTCCAGTAAATATGTGTGGCCTGGAATGAAAAAGGAAGTAGCAGTGTGGACTAAAAACTGCGTAGCATGTCAGCGATCTAAAGTTCATCGAAACGTTACTCTTACCCCGCAAACCTTTCCAACGACAGATCACCGCTTCCAACACATACACGCAGACATTGTTGTTCCGCTTCCATCGTCCTATGGATACACATACATATTCACGGTAATAGATCGGTTTTCTCGATGGCCCGAAGCAATTCCGTTGGAAGACATCACTGCAGATATAATCGCTTCAGCATTCTTCACAAACTGGGTGGCAAGATTCGGAAGACCTAAAACAATAACCACCGACCAGGGAACGCAGTTTGAGTCTGCATTGTTCCAAGCCATGTTACAGTTTATCGGCAGCAACAGGATTCGAACCCCAGCGTATCATCCCACTTCTAATGGAATGGTTGAAAAGTTTCATCGTTCCTTGAAAGCCGCAATCATGTTCCACGAGTCATCACATTGGATTGACGTTTTGCCACCAGTGCTCTTAGGATTAAGGACATCTCTAAAAGATGACATCGGATGTTCAGCTGCAGAAATGTGCTACGGGTTGCAATTACGGTTGCCCGGAGAATTCTTCAGCAATGATTCGTCTCTTGATAACCCGCACATTTTCATCGAAAAGTTCCGACGGAAAATGCAAGCATTAAAACCGACACCTGCCGCACACCACAACCAAAGAAGCGTTTTTGTGCACAAGGACATATCCAGATGCAGCCATGTGTTCATCGGACAGGGATCTGGAAAAAAATCTTTGCAGCAGCCATACAGCGGTCCTCATGAAGTCATCGAGCGTTTAGATGAACGAGTCTTCAAAATACGCGTAGGGAATAAGATCACAAACATTTCCATAGAGCGTCTAAAACCGGCACATATGGAAAACGACTCGCAGGATTTAGCTAGTAGATCATCATATGACGGAGCAGCAAACTTGTATCAACCCACAGTACTCAAAACGTATGAAGGACCTAAGTCAAAATTACGTCAAGTGACATTTGCTAAATTAATAGAAATATCGTTATCACTTGAGGGAGACTGCTGTAAGGCACTGCCGTGTTATGTGCTGCCACCTGGATGTCACGTCATATTATTTTTAATAATGTTTTAGATCGCGACCTGTCGATATTTTATAATAAACTTAAGTTAGTAGTAATAATCGTGTTTTCATTACTACACTGAAAGCAGCAAAGCACCATCTCTCCCTGAATTAGGTCAAAGATACCGAACAAGTTTTCAATATGTATAGCTTAAATTATTATGTATATAATTCCTTCTGCCTTTATACTCTGAACGAAAAATATCAATTTCTGTGCGCTCAATAAATACTATCTTCGATTATCCAAAATTTAGATGTTTCCTTAATAAAGGAAACGATGCAAAGACAAGTTCCTATAATTGGTGACTACGTTTTGTTATTATCAATAAACAAGTGAAAATTAAATCATGGCGACCGGTGGCGAATCGTCAACGCCCAGAGAAAGAAATATTACTACGGACATTCCGAAAACTTCGCCGAATCTTGCACGTGAATGGCGGCCCGGTAGTGAACCCCCTCGACTAGAAGTCGTGCGTGATGTACAGTTACCGCCATTTTGGGAGTCGCAAGTCAAAATTTGATTTTCCCAAATTCAGACATTACAAAAAAATATTCAGACACGGCCAATTTAACGCAGTAGTGCAATCCCTGGAAGTAGTAAAGTATCCACCGGTTGGAGACAAATATGAGGAGCTAAAAAACACAGTTGATTGCTCGATATGCTGTGTCTCCTGAGCAGCAGCTAACGCAAGTGCCAACGGAATTTGAATTGCGTGAGCAAAAACCATCGCATCTATTTCGTTAAAAGGTATTAGCGAAAATCGAAGTTCTAGATAAACGATTTGCCTCTTTGAAAGAAACAGTGCAAGGCTTTTCGGTAACTCAAAAAACCACAATATTTCCCGAAATCAACGTGCCACTTGTTCCCTGTTTAATTGATACACAGCCCAGTAGTCCACTATCAGCAAGTCCAAAAAGCCTCAAGTTCATCTTCAAACTTGGAACCTTTGTGGTCAACAGAAGAGTGGGATAATTGCATCAAAAGACTTGCGGATTCAAACCAAGAGGCAAACTTCTGCACTTTCTATGTAAAAGGAAGAAGAAGGATTTGTAACGAGGCCATAATTCGAAAAACAATTGAAAATGACCTTCTAATCAGTGGATGCAGAGTTGAGCAGCTACCTTCCCGCAATCAGCAAAGACGTGGCTTCAAGGTTTTGATTCCAACGCGATATGCCTGGCTTTTCACGAGTTTCAAGGAGAAGAATGGTATTTGTTCCTGGTGCGGCATGGTTTTCAAGAAATGGATTGATCAAATCGCGAGCCCTGGATCCAAGGACAGTAAAAAAATAAGTAGCACTAAGTATGTATGTAAGCCCATTACCCTTACTTATGGTCCCATAGCAACTTCTAACATGAATCCTAAACCTCAATCCCTATTTTCTCCTTCGAAACGCTTGAATGCCTTCAACGCTTCGGGTAACTCTATTAGCGTTAGTGCTGGTCAACTGGAAACAGTCATAGACGCAGAGGCATCTACTGTACAAAACCTAGAAGCAGCTTCCTCTTTAAACTATAAATCTTCTACTATACAGGACACTTAAAATAACTTCGTGCGTGGAGAAGATTTAATTCAGAATTCGTCCGGATCAATTTTACAGCCCATATTACTTGCTCCTTCTAGTAACAACCAATCCTTTTTAGACCCGTTGTTGCCACTTACAGTCAAGGCCACTATAGTTTCGGCTGCTGACCTCGAAAAAAGATATTTAATATCTGGACTTAGAGATAATAAAATTTACGAATCAGTTCGGCTCTGTCTGTCATATATGCACAAGGCATCAGAAACCACTTGCATAAATGGGAAAACGAAAACAAGTCTGAAAATCGTTATTCAAAGAGAAGGTCTTCCAATTGATCTGGACGCTCTTCGGCTTCTGTATTTTTCCTACCATGAAGAACTAGGTATCACCGTTAACCGGGCAAAAAAAGATCTCGAAACCTACACATCACATGTTAGTTCAAATCATATCTCGTCATTGCAAAGGGCAAGGGAACTGCACCATAAATTTTTTCGTCCCCAATAAGCAGAAGATTTTAAAGTTATTTTACCATAACTGTGGTGGTATACGTTGTAAGTTAAACAAACTTTTTCTTGACGCAAAGTCGTGCCATTTTAATATCCTAACCCTTTGCGAAACATGGTTGAATGATTCTCATATTAACGAGGAGATCCTTGATAGTGACTGGAATATATATACAGAGACGATAGAGATCGTCACAGCACAGGACAATCATGAGGAGGTGGTGTTACAATTGCAGTACACAACTCGTTCATGAGTGAGCTAGTAAATTCCACGCAATACAAATTATTCCAGCATAAAGTGGTTAAAATAAAGTTGGGAAGATCTTATTTATATATTTGCGTTTTTTATGTCCCCCCAAATTCTAACGATACTGTCTACGATGACGTTTGTCAAATTGTTGCTGAAATTGGTGCAATACAAATGTAGAAGATAAGATTATAATTACTGGTGACTTTAATCGTCCAAACTTAAAGTTTGTGGTCGATGAACCAGACGGCCTCCTTCTTCCCATCAATCTCCTAAATAGTAATGATCTCAATCTTATGAGCACCTTTTAAAGTGACGATTTGCAGCAAGTAGCTCCTATATCCAATCAAAATGGCAGATGGCTAGATCTTATTTTTTCTAACTCTTACGACGAAGTAGTGGTCAGTTCAACTGATGATAACGAGCATCTATTTTCTAGTTCAGTTCATCACTCCGCTCTTACCGTTGACTTGTCCACTTCTGATACTTCTAATTCTAAAAAAAACTTCAGACTTCAGAGCCATGGCTAGGAAGAGATCTACGGCATTTACGCAACGGGAGAAATAAACTTTACAAGCTCCGTAAACTCAATAATGATGCCAGCGTTGAGATCAAGAGTAAGTGTAACGAGATTGCTCTCGAATTCAAACTAAAATCCCAAGAGGCATATCAATCGTACGTTAACGTTGTAGCGGAGGAAACTATTCCCAACCCAAAAAATTGTTTTGACTTCGTAAACGTTAAGCGTAAAACTCATGGCTATCCTTCGATTATGACATACAAAGACTCGACGTCATCTTGTGTAGAACAGATCTGCGAGTATTTCGTAGATCACTTTCAGCATGTTTACTTGAACTCTGCTATTCCACTAAACCTAGAGCCTCCGGAACAATCGTCTGAAACCCTTATAGAGAACCTGTCGATTTCAGAAGATGAAATTCTCCAAGCTATCGAGGATCTCAATTTAAATAAAGGACCTGGCCTAGATCTGATTCCACCCTGTTTTTTAGCCCTCTGCAAAAGTGAACTGACAAGACCCCTCTTCATTAGTTTCAATAAATCTAGCGGTGTCCTTCCTACAATTTGGAAGCCATCCTTTATAACACCAATACATCAAAAAGGTGAAAAAATGGCTTGTGGTGAACTACAGGGGCACTGCTATCTTATCTGCTATGTCAAAACTGTTTGAAAAAATTATTTGTAGTAAAATTTCTCCCATTATCGAACCATTTCTTAATGAAGAGCAACATGGTCTCCGTAAAAACAGATCTACTACCACTAATCTAATCACTTTGACGTCAGATATTCTTTGTAGAATGGAGCAAGGAAATCAGATTGATGCCATATACACAGATTTTAGCAAAGCATTTGATAGAGTGAACCATGGAATTTTGTTGAAAAAGCTCCGAAGCTTTGGCATATCAGATTCAAGACTAAGCTGGATTCAGTCTTATTTGAAAGGCCGCACACAAGTTGTCAAGTCTCAAGGGCAGGTGTCGCGTGAGATCAATGTTGCCTCTGGGGTTCCTCAGGGCAGTCATCTCGGTTCACTTCTCTTCAATATTTTCATCTCAGATCTTTCGGAAGCGCTGTCTGATATTTCGCACCTTTCTTATGCTGACGACCTCAAACTATATCACAGTATACAATCTTTAACTGATATATCTTTTCTTCAATCCAAACTTACCGCCCTCCACCAATGGTGCGATATGTACCACCTTGAACTAAATCTGGAAAAATGTTACGTGATAAGCTTTTCGAGAAAAGGGAATGTCGACACATATAACTATGAAATTAACAACACACAACTGCGAAGAGTTGATACAGTTGTAGACCTTGGCGTAGTATTAGACGCCAAACTCAGATTCAACCATCACTACGATGAAATTTTGTGCAAAGCTTATAAGATGCTGGGTTGTATCAAATGGAGGGTGAAAGAGTTCATGAATATTTGGGCCACAAAATCCTTGTTCGCCTCGCTAGTCCGTCCTATTCTCAAATACGGCTGCATAGTCTGGGACCCTATATACGAAATCTAAGGCCGTAGACTTGAGTCTGTACAAAATCAATTTTTACTCTTCGCCTTAAGATCTCTGTACGACCCGACTTCTTTTCACAACCTACCATCTTACGAGGATCGACTTCGAACACTAAACCTGACATCACTCGCTTCCAGAAGAGTCGCTTTGTCTGCATGTCTACCTTTTGATGTAATAAGGTACAATATTAAAGTTACTGTTTTGTCAGACAAGATGCACTTTCACGATCCTATTAGAGACACGAGACACATTCCCATGTTGACCACGAGTACAAACCACACCAATTATGCAGACAATGAGCCGATTAACAGATGCTGTAAGGCATTCCATAAGTTTAGCGATCTGTATTCCCCAACCACTTCCAAGTCCTGTTTTGAATCCAAAATATTAAAAGTCCTGAATTCATCGACTACATAATTAAGATTGTATGATTGTATTAGTATTTTACTTCAGTTAAATTTGATTTGTATTTTAATTTAAAATGGGCCTTGTTTGGCGATTGCATAAATAAAAAAAAAATAAAACATGGCAGGCTTGCAGCTACCAGAAGATGCTCTACGTGCCTTATGGTTATGACGCCTACTAGTATATGCACGCGCCATCATGTCCGTGTCAACTGAAAGGGACATTGCAAAACTACTCAAAATGGCAGTCAAAATTGGCGAGAAATTCAACGCTGCCCTAGTTATAAAAGCATCGACATCAAAAACTCCTGCTCCGAGATCAGACCCAGTTCTCGTGGAAATACTAAATCGGCTTGACAGACTAGAAGTGAACGCAAGAAATCAAGATCCACATTCTGAAAATCGATCCCGTTTACGTACTTGCTGGTACCCAAGGTCTCAAACACGCACATAAAATCAAGGTACAGATGAGAAAATTGTTTTTGCCACCGGGAATTCGGGAAAAAGGCGAATAAATGCCGTCCACCTTGCCAATTTTCCGAGCAGGAAAATTAAAACCGTCATCATCAAAGGCGGTCAGTGATGATGTTCACTTAAACAAGAGCCGCCTATTAGTAACCGACAAGCAAACAGGGCTTAGATTCCTCGAGAATACAGGTGCAGCGGTATCTTTAATCCCTAGCCAAGGCAAAATACGTCAAGACGAACGGAAATTGTACGCTTCAAATGGAACGACCATCAACACGTTCAGAGGACAGATCCTTTTGCTCGACTTTGGACTCCGGAGGATTTTCAAATGGGGTTTTCGCATTGCTGCAGTAGATCATCCAATACACGGAGCTGATTTTCTACAACATTTCAATTTGCTCGTTGATGTCAAGTGGAAGTGGTTGGTGGATGTTAAGACAAGTCTCGAAGCGGTCGCAATACTTTCATATAAACCAGTAGGGGCAACCACCACTGTGAATCGATCGACAGATGCCATTTGGCAACATCCTCGCCAAATTTCCCGAATTGATGAGTTCTGTGACAACACCACAAACCAAAAAGGCAATACTCCAACACCACATACTGACGAAAGGTCCGCCAGTTGCGGAACGAGTTTGCCGATTACCATAAGACCAATATCAATCGGCAAAGGCTGAGTTTGAATACATGATCGAAAATGGAATATGTCGTCTTTCAAGTGGCCGATGGGCTAGTCTACTTCATTTAGTCCCGAAAAAGTCAGGAGAATGAAGACTCTGTAGCCACTTCAGGAAATCCAATGCAGTTACGATACCAGATCGATATCAAGTGGCAGGAATGGAAGACTTCAACCAAAATCTGCATGAAAAGACAATCTTTTTGCCTACAGATTTAATCCGCGCCTATCATCAAGTGCCCATTGCAGATGAGGACATCGAAAAGACAGCGGTCATCACACCCTTTGGACTCTTTGAATTCTTGACGATGCCTTTTGGACTTCGGAATGCAGCTCAAACATTTCAAAGGTACATCGACATTGTCCTCTCTGGATTAGTTTACTGTTTTGGTTATCTGGATGACATCCTTATCGCGTCCAGCTTGGAAGAGGAACATCGGATACATTTACAGGAAGTGTTCACTCGATTAAAGGAACACGGCATCAAAATTAACGTCACCAAATGCAATTTTGGAAAAACCGAGGTACGTTATTTGAGATTTTTGGTAAGTAATGAAGGAATCAAACCGCTACCAGAAAAAGTTAATGCGATACTGGAATGTGAGAAGCCAAAAAGTATTCCAAGTCTACGAAGATATTTAGGCATGATCAATTTTTATCGGCAATTCTTAAAAAATGCCGCAGAAGTACTTGCTCCGCTATATGAATTCCTGCGCGATTCCCGAAAAATTGATAAAAAGCTTGTAAACTGGACGCCAACAAAAATTAATGCCTTTGAAGACAGTCAAAAAGATGTTTGCAGCAGCAGCTTGTATCAAACATCCAGTTAAAATGCTCAGCTGACTATAACAATAGACGCTTTGAATCACGTGATGGGAGTAGTATTTGAACAGTTTGTCGACGGAATTTGGCTACCACAAGCATTTTATTCCAAAAAATTTAGTGACACTCAACAAAAATAAAGAATTATTGGCGATCTATTCAACTGTCGAATGTTTTCGAGATAGAGTAGAAGGACACCAATTCGTGATACGAACCGACCACAAGCCACTGTGCTACGCTTCCACACAGAAGTCATCAAAAGCATCACCACGCCTAATTCGACAACTGGAGTTTATTTCCCAGTTAACGACGAACATACTCCATGCTAAAGGTGAAACAAATATTATCGCAGACACTCTGTCTCGACTTGATGCAGTTACCGCACATAAAGCACTCGATATGGCAGACGTAGCAGCGGAAAAACAGCATGATAGCCAGTTATGAAGTCTGTTACACTCGGAAACATAATTGGATTTGCAGAGAGTACAGAAGAGTGGAAAGCATTTGTACTTTGACTCATCAACAGGTATCACACGACCTATATACCACAAGCACTTCGACGTCAAGCATTTGATTCTGTGCATCGCCTGTCGCACCCAAGTGGGAAGGTTACCAGCCGTTTACTACGAGAAAAATTCGTCTGGCCAAAAATGCACAAGGATATTGCAAATTGGGCAAAATCATGCATTCAATGCCAACGCTCTAAATTAACCGACAAGTCACGGCTTTCCCGTTAAAGTTAGCAGCGCCAGATAAAAGATTCGACCATATACATCCCGATTAAGTTGATCCACTGCCAGCCTTAAACAAATTTTAATTTGTCCTTACGATGATCGATCGTTTCTCGCGATGGACGGAAGCCGTACCAATTACCGAAATCACCGCTGACACAGTCACTACGAATTTCTATCACCATTGAGTTTCACGTTTCGGTACACCAAGAATTGTTACAACTGATCACGGTAGCCCATTCGAATCAATGCTTTTCCGTTCGCTTATCGAAATAATTGGTTGTAAACACATCAGGACGACTGCTTATCATCCTCCAGCAAATAGAATGGTCCAACGCTGGCATCGATCTTTAGGGCAGCACTCAGATGTAATGAAGACGAAAACTGACTTAAAGCTCTGCGTACAGTTCTTCTCGAGCTTCGGTCTGCCTACAAAGAGGACATTAAATGTACTGCAGCGGAAATATAATACGGTACCACACTCCGGATTCCAGGAGATTTTGTTGAAAATATGGAGAGTAGGAGCAATCAGACAGTATTTGTGTCTAAATTTCGGAAGGATAGGCGACGACTGCAGCCAACACCTGTCGAAAACCATCGACATAGCAGCATATTTATTTTCAAGGACTTGGCAACATGCAGTCACGTCTTTTTACGAGTTGACAAGGCAAAAAAATCTTCTTAGCAGCCGTATGTTGGTCCATTTCGCGTAGTTGAGCGAACGTCCGATAAAGTCTTCAAAATCCTCATGGACGGCAGGACATCGCAAGTATCAATCGACAGGTTAAAACCAGCTTACACCTTAAAGCCAGACATTGAAGAACCGATGCCATCACTGTTTTCCAACTATGAAAGCTGAAGACTTCCAATTACGAAAACTTACGCGGGACCGAATCAAAACAATCAACGGAGAGTCACATTCAATGTCGACACATCTAGAGGAGGAAGTATTGTAGCGGACCTGAAATCAGCAAAGCGCCACCTTTCCGTAAATTAGGTCAAAGATTCTTCGTTATCTCGGTTTTTTTGCGCCATTTAAAAAATCTCCAAATAAATGTTCCTCCAACTTTTCCAGAAAAACGCAAATATTGTAAATTTAATGCTAAACAAATATATATTTCGGAGGCAAGAGTTCCTCCTTCTTCAGTGTTTTTTTGTTATGGTTTGATTCCAAATAGTATCCGCTTTTTATATCCCTTATATTAATTACATTTTACCTATTTTTGTCTTTGAGACCTATCAATTAACCTATATCCTTAATTACATTTTATTATCCCTGGTTAAGAGGTATCATTTATTGCTTATCCCTCATTTATTGCTTTTCCCTGCTATTATAATTCGTTTATTATATTTTAAATATTATTTAGATTTAATTAGATCTAGTATCCTTGAGTAACCGTTGCCCACATCTTCATTGAGCCGTGCGTTTTGCGGTTGTCGAATAATCCAAAGGCTCTCATATGCGTCCAATTTCCGATTGTTGCTCACGTCTTGTATTACTTCTAGATCATCCCAATTGATTGCGTGATTAGTTTCTACATTATGCTTGGTGACGGCGGACTTAGCTGTATCACCAGGTGCTTTCCTTGACTTTAGCTTCTCTGCTTCCTTGATATGCTCGCTGAATCTTGTTTTGACTGATCGCTTAGTTTGTCCGATGTACGATATCTGGCATGTCTGGCAGGTAATTTTATATATGCCACATTTTTCATACTTTTGCTTCCTATCCTTCGGTGTGCCTAGTCTGGATCCTATTTTGAATTTCCGGCTCGTGGGTATCGCTGTTATGTCGACTTTCTTCAGGATTTTCCCGATCTTCCCAAAGATCTTTGAATACGTTATTGCTGCTCTTTGATTTTGTTCCAGGTTCCGGTTTTGTTCATGGAGAGTGGTTAGCGATGCCGCTTTTATTCTTGTTTCCATTCTCCTTTGTATTGACAAGATTTCGCTTTCCTTGTATCCGTTCATCTTCGCTGTCCTCAAAATAAACGTCTTCTCTTGCTCATATCGCTGTTTCGTTAACGGAGTCGTCAGCATTCGGTATATCCAACTGTTGAACGTTGCCATCTTTGTTTGGTACGAGTGGTGTGATGTGGCTGGTATCGTCCTCTGTATATTCGTGGGTTTCCTGAAAATATCAAACTCTAAAACATTATAACTTCTTATTATTTTAATGTCTAGAAAAGGTATTTCGTTGTTATTCTCCACTTCTATTGTGAAGGTGATATTTTTATGTATTTCATTCATTTTCTTTAATGTCTCTTCAATTTTATCCCTCTTCACTATCGCGAGAACGTCGTCAACATAACGGATCCACATTCTTGGGAAGACGGCCCTCTTCAGCTATTCTTTGTTCTACCCATCCCATAAAAACTTCACTCAAGAGGGGGGACAATGGGTTCCCGGCGTGGCAAAGGTATGTCGTTGTTTAGCAATCGAGGAAACTGTTGTGACGTCTCTCATGTGGACTGCAATTTGCATTAACCTCACTTGGCAAACAATTTTTGAAGAGGATTGAAAGACGATTTTTCGTATCCAAGAAAAAGCCTTCAAATATAATTTATCTAGATTACAGCTAGTTTTATGCATAATAATTTTTTTTTACCTCAATGGGCTTTTCAATGAATTATTATTTTACTCTATTCTCTTTGACGGCTTGAGGAAGAAAGAAAGAACATCGAAAGATCTCCACTGCTTCTTACATTTCAACTGGTATAAAAAGTTCAATGTCTTGTATGTTGCATTGAAATCGTTCAATGTTTTGAAATGATTTATGTTTTCAAATTCAAAATTTTATGGTAATTTTCATGATAAATTTTATCTATATTCAATCGAGTTGCATTGCGCAACACACTGGGAAACTTCGTTTTCCGGAAATTTGACGATGTAACGGACGTTGCGTTCGATGACACCATCAGTTGTACTTATTTCGACATTTCTGATGATTCCACGTCGTCCAGGCATAAGCTTTGTGGTCCGACCCATTTCCCATTTCATCGGAAGCAGATTCTTCTCGTGAATCACCACTAACTCACCAATTTTAAGTGTAGTTTGTTCTCGAAAGCCAATTGGTCTTTTCTGGAGGTGATGCAAGTAGTCTTGATACCATAGATGCCAAAATTTTTGCTTGATTTGCTCAGCAAGCTTCCACTTGTCGAGAGGACTAGCTTTCAAATTGATTAGTTTTTCAGTGGTTCTTGAGAATGCTTCTCTTCCAGTGAGAAAATGAGATGGTGTGAGCGCACGAAAGTCGTTGGGATCATCGGACATTGGTATTAATGGACGAGTATTCAGAATAGCTTCGATTTCACAAAGCATTGTATAAAATTTTTCAAAGTTCAGAGGTGTATCACTGAGGATACTCTTGAGATGATGTTTCATACTCTTGACTCCAGACTCGTAAATTCCTCCTGCGTGGGGTGCTAGTGGCGTTGTGAATTTCCACTCAACGGATCTGCCATGAAGGAAACTTTTGATTTGATCCTTTGACTGCTCATGAATTTTCTTGAATTCATTGTTGGTGCCATAAAAACACGTACCATTGCCGCTGTAAATTACACTTGCGTGATTTCTTGGAGAAGTGAAGCGATCAAAAGCGGCGATGAAAGCTTCGGTTGACAAACTAAAGACCAACTCAAGGTGGATCGCGTCCGTCGACATGCATTTGAAAACTGCAATATAACATTTTCCCAGCGACGAACTTCTCAAATTTCTACTCTTGATCCAGAAGAATCCAGTATAATCGACTGCGGTAGCTGTGAATGGTGGGTGCATAACGACTCTGTCAATTGGGAGATCGCCCATAAGCTGTTTTGCTGTTTCAGCTTTTGCTCTGAAACACTTGATGCAGTTGATTGTGACTTTTCTCATGACTCGTCTAGCGTTGATCGGCCAATATTTCTGTCGAATGATTGAGAGAAGCGTTGACTGCGGTGGATGAAGATTTTCATTGTGAAAGTGGCGAACAAGAACTTCAGTGAAATGACAATGAGGCAGAATTATTTGATGTTTTTGCTCATATGTCAATTCGGGACTGGCTTCGAGGCGACCTTGAACTCTCAACATGAAATTGTCATCCATGAAGGGTGTCAAAGTTTTGAGTTGAGAGCTGCGAGGGATTCCTTCAAGAAAATTTTCCAAGATTTCTCCCTTTTCCTTTGCTTTCTTGATTTTCTCTTTCCACTCGAACAAAATCTTGTATTCTTTCGAAAAGAATGATTCTTGCAGAATTCTTATGATGATGAATTTGGCTTGTGTTTGCTCATCGATTGACAAATAACCAATGATTTTCGAAACACGTTTTCGAGCGTTATGAATGAAACGCCTGATAAATGCAAAAACATTTATCAATTTTTTCAATTCAGTTCTTGATTCAATTTTTGAGACGAGTGATGGTACTTGTGACACAATCAATGTTTTCTTTCGCTAAGCCAGAATTTCAGGAGCACCTTTGTCGATTTCAAGGATCGAGTGCGGCCATTCAGATTCACTCAACTGAAGAAAATGTGGTCCATGCCACCATAACTTATTTTCACTCATTTCAGCAGGCAAGAGACCGCGGGAGATGATATCGGCCGGGTTGACTTCACCAGCCATGTGCTTCCAAATGAAACCTTGAGTGAGTTCTTGGATGATCGCGACACAATTGTCTACATAGGTTGACAAAGTTGAGCTGATTTGCATGATCCAGTAAATAACAATTGTTGAGTCGCTCCATAACGTGACTGATTCAATTTTTGAACGAAGAATTCCTAGAATTCGATGTACAAGGTCTGACAGCAACAAAGCCGCACATAACTCTAGTCGAGCAACAGATTTCTTGTTTTTCGGTGCAACTCGAGATTTTGCGCACAAAAGTGAGACTTGGACTTCACTTTTGTCGTTCATTGAGCGAAGGCAAATACAACAACCATATCCATCTTCTGAAGCATCGCTGAATCCGTGCAAATCGATTTTCACAGACTTTTGAATACTGCAATGTCGTGGAACTTGGAGACTTTTCAAAGCGGGAAACGTCGACGCGAATTCATTCCGCGCTTCTTGAATTTTGCCTGGAATTCGTTCATGTCAATCTGCACCAGCAAGTTTCTTCATGAAAAGCTTGGCGGTAAGCACAATGGGTCCAATGAGTCCAAGCGGATCGTAGATTCCAAAGATGCATCCGAGAAGTTGAGCTTTTGTTAGGGGTCCCTCTTTCATCGGTTGAAAATCGAAGACAAATACATCGTGTTTCGCGATGTAACCCAGGCCCAACGCTTTAAAAATTTCATCGTCACCTTCTGGTAAATTCAAATCTTTGACTGGTTTGTCTTTGAGTGCTTCAGGAAAGTTTGAGAAAATTTTCCTGAGGTGCATTCCAGCTTGAGCGATTATGAACTTGATGTTTTTCACAAATTTTGCTTCCTTTTCGATCGTAGCTACACTGAATTCAAAATCATCAACGTAAATTGAATCGAGAAGAAATTGGCATTCTTCGGGAAATTCGCTCTTGAAGATGTTCGCAAGCTCAACGATGCAGCGAGTCGCAAGAAAAGGTGCTGCTGCGGTACCAAACGGAACCGTAGCAAATTCATAGTATTGGATCGGTTCATTGGGATTGAAACGCCAAACAATTCTTAAAAACTTACGATCTTCAGGATGTACCCAGACTTGACAGTACATTTTCTCAATGTCACCAAACACGCCACACAGCTCTTCTCGAAGTCGAATTGAAATGTCAAACGATTCTGGCTGCACAACAGGTCCTTTGAACATTGCGTCGTTCAATGAAATACCAGATTCAGACTTTGCGGAGGCATTGTAGACTGGACACAGTTTCGTCGTGTTGCTGGTGAGTTTCAAAACTCCATGATAAGGCTTGTAAGTTTTTTCATCCTTTTTGAGCTTCGCTTTAACTAGAAAACCTTTGTCGATTAATTGTTGAATATACTCACAATACAACTTCTGTCGCAACGGATCCTTGAGTCTTTGAGATTCATTGGCATAAAACTGTTTGGTTGCTTCCGATAAATTGCTTCCAAGCTGTTTGATTTTGTCGTTGAAAGGAAATCTGACTTGAAACTTCCCGTCGTCCAAGCGAATGGTTGAATTTGCATACAGATCTTCAACTTATTTTTCTTCTTGTGACAAGATTTTCGCCTTCGGCAACTCTTCACATTCGATGAAACGATTCATTCTTGCAGAAAGTTCATCGAATTCAAATCAAGAGATTTCCGAAAACGCACTTGCTTGCAGCTGTGGATATGGCATTGCAGACAGAAACGTTGAGCAGCACAAAGAACTTGAAGAATTTCGCTGATTCTTTCTCCCTGGCATTGCACCGTCAACTGTCCATCCATGTTTCGTATCATGCAAGGCAATCTTTTCATTGGGACGAGTCTGTTTATTTAGATCAATCTCGTTTCGAACCAATAAGCCAAGCAGCAAGTCGGTTGGCGCTGACACGTTGAAGTTTGGATCAGCAAGGAAAATTCCTTTGGGAATTTTGATTTCATCTTTTCCGATTTGATATGATGGTAAGCTTCCAGTCACCTTGAGTACGATTGCGAATGATTGAGAAAGCTCAAATGGTCCGTACGATGAACAAATCGTTGCTTGAACTCCTTTGTGAATGAACATTGGACTTTCTCCTAGCCCCTCGACACGAATGTTGATGTTTGCTGACGAAAAATTTCCCCTTTTCGACAAGCTTTCGCTCATTTAACTCATGTCGCTACCTTGATCCAACAATGCCCGAGCCAAGAAACATTCGTCATCGTCGTCAAGGATTCGAACCACAGCAGTTTGAAGGATCGTGCTTTGCACCGGAAACAACTTAGACGCTAAAGTGCATGAAATTCCAGCAACAAATGATGCAGCAGCAAAGTGAGATGCTTTTTGCTCAAAGGGTTGAAATTCGTCAGTCGAAGTCGTTTGTGATTGTGATGTGTCCTTTTTTGACAGATGAAGCATTGTGTGATGTTTCTTTTTGCAAACTTCACGAGAAATTACAGCTTTGCATGATTTTGTTTCGTGTTGAACACTGAAGCAATTTTCACAAAGCTTTCGTTCACGAACAAAACGGCGGCGACTTTCAACAGTGAACTCTTTAAACAGATCACACTCGTTCAACTAATGATTTGATTCACACAAGTGGCATTTTGGTGTTGACTTTTCTTTCGGTTGACGTTTGGCAGTGTGAGTTGAAGCGATTTGCGGCTGTTTAGACTCGCTTCTGCTTTTATTTCCCAGTTTTTGCTGAAGTGTAGCCAGATGAGTTGCTTTTTGTGCGTTCAAAGGTAAATTGGAAAGATTTTCCCAGTGTTTTTTTAGAAACTCACACAATTCGGCATACGTCGCGTTGACATTGCTGTTGGTTTTGCGCCACTCCTTCAAAGTTTGTTCATCTAAAGCGTTTGAGATGAGATGGACGACTACAACTTGAGCAAATGTGTTGTGATCAAACTTAAAACCTTGGTTTTCCAAAGCTTGAATGTTTGATTGGAAGATATCCATGATTTGTCGAAGCTCCCTCAATGTGTCTTTCTTCATAGATTAAACTTTGAGAATGTTGTTGATGTGTGACGATACAATCTTTCTTTTGTCACCGTAGCGATCGCAAACTTGTTTCCATGCAAACTCGTAATTCTTCTCATCGAATGGTATCTGAGCGATTGGACTGACCTCTCCCGGCGGCAACGATTTTAAAGCATCGCAAAGAATTGAAAATTTTTCACAATTTGTAATTGGTTGGCTGTGTACCAATGCCACGTAGAGCTGACGGAAGGTATCCCAATTCTCGTACTTGCCATCGACTTTGAATTTTCCATTTTCGGTCGAAGCGCTCTATGTTCGCTCAAAATTTGAAGAGTTGATTGAGAAGTTATGCGGTTTTCGATTTCATCAAGGAACCATGCAAAGAGCATATCAAATTGTTCATTGAACTGTAGAACATCAGCTTCTTCTGTAGTTCGTTGTAACTCATTTTGTTCACCAACAAGTTCGCTTAACGTTTGTTCAAAGTTTGCATCAAATTCGCGTTTGAGTGGTTTAAGATTGTCCAACTGAACACGAAAAAATGATGTTTACTGAGTTTTTCCTTGTAATTGCGTTGAAATTTCAAATTGCTTCTAACTTCTTTTGAATGAGCCTCTTTTTTGTTGCAACATCAAGTTTCGTTTCATTCACTGTTGAATTGTGATGCAGATTTGAATGTGAGAATTCCTTTTCTTCAGATTTTTCAATTGCTCGTATCATCGAAGAAATTTTTGAGATGATTTCTTCAGCGTTTTCATGAAATGCTTGATAGTCAGCTTGATCTTGTGTCAGTTCATTGTCTGGAATTATATCCAAGACTTCATCATGCAAACTATTAAATTTATTCATCGAGATTTGAATTAATGCATGTTTGGTTTTGAGTTCGTCTAAAGCGGTCTCTTTTCCACGACTTTTTGACTCTTCCAAAAAATTTATCACACGTGTGACATTTCTTTTTTGAGCACTTTGCTTTCGTATAAGCCTTTCAAGTTGTGTGGCCATTATCGAATTTCCTCACCTCTTCTGATTGACGGTTCAATGCTGAGGATTTCCAACTCAGTTGAATATCCGGCCCAAGGGACCAAAAAAACTGTTTAGCAATCGAGGAAACTGTTGTGACGTCTCTCACGTGGACTGCAATTTGATTAACCTCACTTGGCAAACAATTTTTGAAGAGGATTGAAAGACGATTTTTCGTATCCAAGAAAAAGCCTTCAAATATAATTTATTTAAATTACAGTAAGTTTTATACATAATAATTTTTTTTTTACCTCAATGGGCTTTTCAATGAATTATTATTTTACTCCATTCTCTTTGACGGCTTGAGGAAGAAAGAAAGAACATCGAAAGATCTCCACTGCTTCTTACATGTCAACTGGTTTAAAAAGTTCAATGTCTTGTACGCTGCATTGAAAGCGTTTAATGTTTTGAAATGATTTACGTTTTCAAATTCAAAATATTACGGTAATTTTAATGATAAATTTTATCTATATTCAATCGAGTTGCATTGCGCAACAGTCGTTATTAGTGAAAAATAACATCAGGCAATTTACCATCACGACCACGCTTACAAGACCATATCCTTTTCATGAAATTTTCCATAACCAAATCGCAAAGTGGCTGCCCTATGTCCTGGATAGCCTCACGAGTTCCATCTTTGAGGTCTTGAATTGACGCTGGGCTATTGGCGTAGACCTTCTCTTTTACGTGGCGTCAAAGAAAGAAGTCACAAGGTGTTAAATCACAAGATATCGGTGACCAATTGTGAGCACCTCTGCGTGAGATAACACGGTCCGGAAACTTTTTCCGTAAAAGATCACTGGTTTCTTTGCTTGTACGTAGCGCCGTTTCGTTGAAAGTAACTGCTGTCCAGATTAATATCCTCCTATTTCAGCCATAAAAAATCATTAATCATCCCTCGATAGCACAATCCATTCAGCGTAACGGTTGCTCCAGCCTCATTTTCGAAAAAGTAAGGTCCAATGACTCCGCCGGACCATAAACCGCACCAAACAGTCACACGTTGAGGATAGAGAGGCTTTTTAACAATAACTCTTGGGTTTTCCGAGCCCCAGATTCGACAATTTAGTTTGTTGACGAAGCCACCGAGGTGGAAATGGGCCTCATCGCTCAAGATGATTTTTCGATGGAATTCCGGATCATTTTCGTGCATTTCAAGGACCCAATCAGCAAAGACAAAACGTTGCTGATGATTGACTGGCTTGAGTTCCTATGTTAACTGAAGTTTATAAGCCTTAAGACTTAAATCTTTAGGCAAAATACGTTGTAATGACGTTTGTGGAATGCCTAATTCCAAAGAACGACAACGAATGGACAAACCTGGGTTTTCTTCAACATTTTCGGCTACTGCAGCAATATTCTCGGCTGTTCTTGAGTGACGTGCTTGGGTTTTATTCTTCACATCACTAAATTGTCCCAACAGCTCGAACTTTTCCACCAATTTCTGTATTGTGGTCCGACAAGGTGCTTCACGGCGACGTAAAAATGTTCGAGTTTTACGAATCGTCTCTGCCAAATTTCACCATTTTTATAGCGAATTTTAATAAGTTCAATGCGTTGTTGAAGCGTGTATTGTTCCATTTTTACCAGTGCCGTAGTTTCTACTTGTCAAATCTAAAAAAAAATGACAGTTTTAAAAGTGACATCTACCGAAATAGTAGCCTACTCAAAATAACACCTCTTATTGGAAACCCCTTTATTTCAAATTGTCCTGGGGACTTTTATTTTCTTTCAATTTTCATGAAAATTTAAGGAATAGTTTTTAACTTGAATATGTTCAATCAGCCGAGCATTCAGAAAAATCATTTAAGCTAGATCAAAACGTCGGCTGCACTGTGCTTATGAAAGAAACTGTGCATCTTTTGCATAAATTTGAACGATTTCATATCCAAGTATTGGATGAATAATTCAAGTTATCCATTCACGCTATTAGAAAAAATGTTTCTAACCCTAGGAGATTTACACAGACTTTCTGGTAGGAGCACTCTCCTGCTTACTCAACTTGTTCTAATCTAACTTTATCTCTTTCCTCGATTTAAGTCGTTAACGTTTCGAAAATCAGTGAAAATCACTTTTCAAGTTGATGCATAATGTAAATCCATTATTTTTTAAGATGCTACAGTCCGTAAACCTATTTTCCAGTCTCATCTAATATTCAATCACATATCAAGCTAACAATCTAGGATAGCATAGAATTGAATTAAATTGACCTAAACCATTACACCTCTGTCATTTCAAACGTCCTATAACACCTTTATTCGACGTTAGCTGGATTTAACTCCAAAAGAAAGAGAGAGAGAGAGTGAAAGAAAAAAAAACAAACTTTCATCAATATCTTCTTAGCATATTTATGATAGACCTAACCTAACCCACCATACCAACCGTCACATATGGACTTTAACCCTTTTTTCTAGAATCCTTTACAATTCACAGATATACAGGTCCCGGTTGACTAAAGCTATTCAATTTGCCCTCAAGCTTGCAGGATATAAGACAGCGACCTCCATGTTAGATATTGGTGAACATTTTTATTGTTCTCGTAGCATCAATACCTGATCCCTTATTTCTTGTTTTTTTTGCGATGCTATCTCTCCTGAAATTACAACTATGCCTTAATGGTACATGGTATAGTAGCTTGAGATGGTTTGGTTTTCCTTTTTTTCTCTCCGTTGAACAAGATTCAATGGGAGAAACCGATAGGCTTTCAAGGATAGAGCTATAAGTAGGAAAATGAATAGAAAAAGGAATAACTAGGCAATGCTATGATTATTGTGAAGATTCCATTATCTAATGGGTTTAAGGACAATGAAATAGGGTGTCGGTGCGTTTTTTTTTGTGAAGATTTATTTCATTGTGTGCTCGAAATGAGTCGGAATAAGTTGGAAGTGATAGCGATCCATCATGTCATTAAGCAATGTCATCAAATTGGTGATGTAGATAGACGAATTGGTTAAGTATCTTTTGTTAAGTAAAAATCGATGTTTCACGCTGGAGAGTTTTTCTTCTATTTTTTATTTTTGCAGATTCATCAATTTATAAATATATAAATAAATATTAGACTAAGACCTATTTTCATTCTCCCATCCAGACATATTTACCGAATAATTACGTTGCTAGGATTTTTTGCACTCTTAGGTGTCAAAAAAAGTCTAAAGTCTACTACTGCGAGTATAGTGGGGATTCTACATCTAGTATTTTTTGCATACAGATGGGTTGTAGTGAAAAAGGTGTAGATAAATGTTCGTAAAGGACTAAAGCGATGGCCTGCTGCCTCGGCGAGAGAGGATGATGGGTTCCGACGAGATTGGCCTTGTCTAGAGACGCATGAATGCGCTGGCATTGCGGTGTTATGGGGCGCTTTCTTTTCCCCAGCACAAATTTCAAGGTTCAAAACATATCGACCGGAGTTGACCTGCTAAGGGTGGAAATTGCTTAAAGCCAGTAAAAAACTGGGCCTGAAGAAAACAGTCGGACAGTGGATTTCGTCTCTACTGAAGATACTTATGGCCCCCAAACAAGAGTGGGACTTTCAGGTAGAAGCGGTGCCCCCTCGCACCCCCGAGCCGGATCAAGATCCAAATGTAAGCGTGGCCATATATTTTTCATTTAAGTGAAAAACTCATACAAACATAATTTGCATTAATTTTTCCTTTAAATGAAAAATATAAACGTAGCAAATGTATGTCATAGTATTATGTGAGGGAATCACATAACCCTATGCCATAAGTAGGCACGAGAGCGAAAGGCCACCTTACCCTGCAAGGGCACATAGAAAGACGGTGAGCTCACTCGATGGCTAGCTCATAATAGTGGAGGGGCCAGCCAACTTGGCGGGTCCCATACCCAGTTAGGCTCTAGATAAAAGGAAAGACCGAACATATTTTTAATAATTGAACATTTTTGTTTTTAGCTGGGATACTATGTTAAATGAAAATAAATAAAAGAATACGGAAATTAAGCATTTCATACCTAATAATCTAAATGAAAGCAAATTCCTCTTAATTCATTTTTTTTTTATTTTAAATTCAGTATTCAATTGTTTCATTCTCTACTTGAGAACTTCCTTAGTACTAATATTCCCTAAACCACAAGTCTCCTAATATTTATACGAATATAAGAATTATCAATATCTCCGGAAAGTTTTATAGTCTGGATTAAAATTATTTTTTTTGAATAACTACAGGTTAAGGTTCCTATTTGACTATATGATTTATTTTTCACTGTATATACATATTTCGGAGGGAACATACCACCTTCATCAGTACACTAACTTATAACATTTATTTCTTAGCCTATTTATACTTATTTTATTTAAACTTTTTATTATTTTTTAATTACACAAAACAAGACTTAGTAACTTACTATTATTATTTCCTAAATCCTCATTTAATCTTTTTTCCGCAGGTACTTTCCTAATTTCCAGACTTTCCACCGTGTCTAGTTTACGGATATTTTTTACCACCTTAATGACCTCAAAGTCCTCGAACTTAATTTGATGGCCTTCCTTGATCGCATACTCCGCTACCGCCGATTTTATCGTTTTTTTTATTGTTTTTCCTGAAAGCTTCAACCTCTTTCATGTGTTCGTGGAAACGCACAGACACCAACCGTTTTGTTTGCCCCACGTAGATTTTATCACATCTTGGGCACGTTATTCGATAAACACCGCTTTTTTCTTCCTTGAGTCTTTTATCTTTTTTGCTGCTCACCAAAGTTCCCGCTTTACCGCTTTAATGCCATGTTTGGCTAACACAGTCGATAATTGATTGAATATATTTAAATACGGCATGCTGATTCTCGTAGTTGCTTCCGACTCAATTTTCGCATTGGCTTCGAAGAGGCTTGATAGTTCTTGACGTGCTAGTTTTTCGTTCTTCTTCAGGATTAGATTGTGAATTATTTGGCTATCGAAACCGTTCATTTCGGCTGTTTCAATAAAATAGTTCATTTTATGTTTGTATCGATTATTAGATAACGGGACTTTGATGAGTCTGTGTACCAAACTGTTTATGCCGCTAACTTCTGTGGGTATGTATGGTATGAGTTCACTGGTATCGTTCGTTGGGTGCTGGTAGGTTTTCAGTAGATATCAAACTCCAGTTTTCCTTTGTTTCTAATTACTAACAGGTCCAAGAAGGGTATCGCTCCATTGTTTTCCATCTCCATCTTGAACTTTATGTTGTTATTAATTTTGTTTAATTTGTTAAGTATTTCTTCTACTCGATCTCTTGGAACTATAGCAAAGATATCGTCGACATACCTACACGAGACTCTCGGCATGATGCTATTTTCCACGATTCGCTCTTCTATACTGGACATGAATATTTCTGCTAATACTGGTGATAGTGGGCTGCCCATTGCTAATCCTTTAGTTACTTTATAATATTTGTTTCTGAAACGAAGTAACATTCACACATACACAGTCCTGCTAGCTTCCCATATTGTCCAACTTGTTTCCTCCATTCAGGTGTACTTCCGCATTTTTCCAACCAATTTACAAATTCATATGTTGCCTGCTTTGTCGGTGTACTCGGAAACAGCGCTTCAACATCAAAGGACACCAATGCTTCATTTTGATCGATTTCAACGTGCTGCAATTTTTCAATTAGCTCTAGCGAATTTTTGACCGATCTTCCTCCTTCTATCTTGCCCAGTGTTTTACATTCAGAGACCAGCCATTTCGCTATCTTATACGTTGGGGAGTAGCTGTCAGCAATAATTTCACGCAACTCCAAATTCTGCTTGTGGGTTTTAGGTTGACATCTCAACCTGGGTAATGAAAGGTTCGGCATTCTGAGTTTACTTATATATTCAAAATAGTTACTGGCTTCTCTTATTGCTTTGTCTACCCTTTTTAGAGATTCTTCTAAAGGGTTTGTCCTAAGTTCAAGGAAATTAACACCTCGTAGTTTTTCTTCGTCTAATAGGTCATACTCGTTCTTATCCATTATCACAAGTTGGTTACCTTTATCTGCTTTAAGGTAATATACATCTTTTTCCCATAGTTGTCTTACGGTAGTTTCCTCTTTGGAACTTATAGTCGGTCGGATCAATTGATTTCTTAACACTTGTTTCATATTGGTTCTGATGGTGTCTTTTGTGTCTGCGTTTAGCCATTTAATTCCCACTTCGATATCGGTTTCGATATCTTCCAATGAAGGGTTCGCTGCTATTGCGTTGTTGAATCCTTTATTCAATAACTGCATTTCGTCCTCCGTGAACACAATATTAGTTTTGTTCAATACAAAATAAGGTAACATTTTTAGACGCGGTTTTTTTTGGGGCTTACTTGTGTACTTCTTAAATTATGCAATTTATTGTTCAAAATTTTTTCTTTTCGAATTGTTTCACACTCTTAGGCTCTTCCTAGTTTATGCATGGTTACTTCCAATTGACCGCCATCTTTTGTAGTATCGTTCGCTAGTTTAAAATGTGTGCTGTAGGCTAGGAGTGTTATGTTATCTAATTTTTGTATAAACCGTTTATGATTTGCAGAATCAATTTACGTTCAATCCCTTTGGAGAAGCTACTAGCTCTTGCTATGCCTGCTTTTATACAAACTCTATGTGATTTTGGAGGGTTGAGGGTTGATGTTGAAGTGCTGTTTCCGAGTACAGAAGTAAACTCAGAATGCCGAACTCTTCATTACCCAGGTTGAGATGTCAACCTAAAGCCCACAAGCAGAATTTGGAGTTGCGTGAAATTATTGCTGACAGCTGCTCCCCAACGTATAAGGTAGCGAAATGGCTGGTCTCTGAATGTAAAACACTGGGCAAGATAGAAGGGGGAAGATCGGTCAAAAATTCGCTAGAGCTAATTGAAAAATTGCAGCACGTTGAAATCGATCAAAATGAAGTATTGGTGTCCTTTGATGTTGAAGCGCTGTTCCCGAGTACACCGACAAAGCAGGCAACATATGAATTTGTAAAATGGTTGGAAAAATGCGGAAGTACACCTGAATGGAGGAAAAAAGTTGGACTATATGGGAAGCTAGCAGGACTGTGTATGCGTGAATGTTAATCCATTTCAGAAACAAATATTATAAAGTAACTAAAGGATTAGCAATGGGCAGCCCAGTATTAGCAGAAATATTCATGTCCAGTATAGAAGGGCGAATCGTGGAATATAACATCATGCCGAGAGAGTGGTGGAGGTATGTCGACGATATCTTTGCTATAGTTCCAAGAGATCGAGTAGAAGAAATACTTAACAAATTAAACAAAATTAATAACAACATAAAGTTCAAGGTGGAGATGGAAAACAATGGGGCGATACCCTTCATGGACCTGTTAGTGATTAGGAACGAAGGAAAACTGGAGTTTGATATCTACCAAAAACCTACCAGCACCCAACGAATGATACCAGTGAACTCATACCATACATACCCACAGAAGTTAGCGGCATAAACATCTAATAACCGATACAAACATGAAATGAACTATATTATTGAAACAGCCAAAATGAACGGGCTTAGTAGCCAAATAATTCACAATCTGATCCTGAAAAAGAAAGGAAAATTAGCACGTCAAGAACTATCAAGCCTCTTCGAAGCCAACGCGAAAATCGAGTCGGAAGCAACTACGAGAGTCAGCATGCTGTATTCAAATATATTCAATCAATTATCGAGTGTGTTAGCCAAACATGACGTTAAAGCGGTAGGCATAAGTAGGAGCGATAAATTGGGAGCTTTGGTGAGCAGCGAAAAAGATAAAAAACTCAAGGAAGAAAAAAGCGGTGTTCACCGAATAACGTGCCCAAGATGTGATAAAATCTACGTGGGGCAAACAAAATGGTTGGTGTCAGTGCGTTTCCACGAACACATGAAAGAGGTTGAAGCTTTCAGGAAAAACAAATGAGGATTTAGGAAATAAAAATAGTAAGTTCACTTAGTCTTGTTTTGTACAATTAAATAATAATAAAGAAGTTTCAACAAAATAGGTATAAATAGGCTAAGAAATAAATGTTATAAGTTAGTGTACTGATGAAGGTGGTATGTTCCCACCGAAATACGTATATACTGTGAAAAATAAATTATATAGTCAAAAAGGGACCTTTACCTGTAATTATTGAAAAAAATATTAATAATTTATACCAAACTTTTTAAACTACTAATATGAATCTCTCATTACATCTAACATGTTTCTAATCCCTCAAAGTTCTTTTACTTAATTACCTGATTCTCTTACCATTAAAAAAAAAAATTTTCCCCCAATTACTACTTAATTATTTTGTAAGCTTGAATAGCCCGGTGTACCCGTTACCTGGGTTGCCGTTCCAAATGTCCTGCGTCTATTGATTGAATATCTCCAAACACCCCGAAAAGCCACACCGTTAAACTCAAGACGAGTATACCGTTCAAGAAAGGTACAACGATCAAGTATCTAGAAATGCAGTTGGTGAAGGAGAGTATTGAAAGACTCTATGTGAAATTGGACAGGACAAGCAGAGAGGTGTACGAATTACATTTGAGTCTGGCCAAGCAATATCCGTTGGGTTTCCCATTGTTTCTAACAAAGTAGCGGAAGAATGTGAAAGCGAGTAGAAGAAATTAGTATTAGAAAATAAGTTTCATCAATTAAGACAAGAAAAAGTGACAGTGTCCCAACAAATCAAGATGCGTACCATCAAAACCATAGTCATCAATCAATCGTCTCAGGTACATGGGGCAAAAATACTCCATTAACGCGAACGTCAAACCTGAAGATATCGTCATGGAAATCGAAGACGGGATCAACAGACTTTCGAGCATGCATTGACTGACGGCAGAAAAAAATAAAGGATAAGAACCAGCACTATAGATACACCGAAAAAAAACTAGATGGGTCGGAAAGCAAGACGAGAATAGGATCATCAATGAGCTCTAAAATCTACCGGTTGACTACATGAAAGCGGATAAAGGGAATGCCTTAGTGATCATGGACAAGGCCGATTACAACAATAGAATGCGAGAAAAAATAAATACGGGACCATACTTCAGTCTACGAAATAATCCGCTGCCTCAGTCAATAAAAAGAGTGGAGAAAGTGCAGAAAGAATGTGAACCATGGATTCAGGACCTCAAGAAATTCTTAAAAGTAAGCAACCCGTCACAACCAAGGATCATAGGACTTCCGAAGATTCACAAGCTAGGCCGTGAAATGCGTGAAATTGTGTCAGCAGAAAACGCCCCCACTCAGAAAATTGTGAAGTGGTTAGTCAAGGAATTCAACAACATGGACAAAAAATTTGTTACCAGATCAGCAGTGAATTTGGCAGAATTTACTCCAAAGGTTTTGTCCTGGGAACCTTTGGAAGATGGCGATACGATGGTGTCATTTGATGTCAAGCCACTTTTTCCCAGTATTCCGGTTAAAGAAGCACTTGCGTTACTTGAGGAGTGGATTCTGATACAAGGATCAGGAGAACAATGGGAAGCACGAGCCAAAATGTATTTGAAACTGGCTAGACTCTGTATGGGTGAAAGTTATTTCACCTTCATGGGAGAATTTTTTAAACAAACACGTGGTGCTCTAATGGAAAACCCTCTTTTCCCGTTTCTTAGCAAAGTTTTTATGGCATTTTCGGAGGAGAAGCTGGCACAAGAAGGTAAACTGTCACATCGATGGGTGCGTTATGCAGACGCTTTCTTCACGATCATCAAAGAGGATCAGGTCCAGCAGACTATCACGCTTCCATTGAATAAGGAAGTCCTGAAAAAAGAAGCGTCCCTCATTTATAAGTCAGCCAAGTGGAATGGATACCCTACGAATGAAGTCACCAAATTGATAGCCAACGAAGGACATCTTCAACAAAAAGGTCACAACCCTAACTGCGAAAGTCGAGCAACGGAAGAGTTGGTTGTAACTTTTGACTCAAGGACGGAAACAATGAAGAGGGCTATGAAAAACGTAGACATAGACCTAGTTTATACGAGCCGGGCCACAAAACTGCAGAACTTGCTAGGATCAACCAAGGACCCCAAACCAAAAATGGAGCAGAGCGGAGCGGAGTCTACAAGGTATCGTGCACGAAACGTAGTGGATGTTATATTGGACTAGCAAGGAGATCACTAGATATCAGATGGAACGAACACTTAAGGGAAGCAGTCAACAAAAACAAAAAGCCGGATGCAAAAAACTTCAAATCAAATGTGGTGGAGCATATAGTCCTTGAAAAACATGACATCACTGCGGACAACGTGAGCATGCTGAAAACGATTACAAACGGGTAAAAGTTTGATATAGCAGAAAGTTTGGAGGGATTCATTTGAAAAACGCAGGACCTTTGGAACGGCGACCCAGGTAACGGATACACCTGGGTATTCAAGCTTACAAAATAATGAACGTAATTAAGTATTAATTAAAGAAAAACAAAATTTTTGAATGGTAAAAGGATCAGATAATTAGAGATTAAGTAAAAGAACTTTGAGGGATGAGAGACATGTCAGGTGTAATTAGAGATTAATTTTAATAGTTTAAAGAGTTTGGTAAAAATATTAGGACACTTGTAGTTTAGGGAATAGTAGCACTAAGGAAGTTCTTAATTAGAGAACGAAACAATTCTAAACTGAATTTAAAATGAAAATAGTAAAATGAAAGGAAATTTACTTTCTTTCTTTAATTTTTTTATATTTGAAAGTTTTGCGAGAGGCGGAATATCTTAATCAAAAGAGTCCCCAGCTCTTAATGGCCATAGTCTTCTAACTTATAACTTTGCCATGGTCTGATTTCAAATTGACTTTAACTTATTTTTTTCGTTTGTTGCGATTGTATCTGTGTTTTTTTTTAATGATTTAATTCAATAATTTCTGAAATAAATAATACACTGATACTTTAAATACACGTGCATTAAAAAATGAATAAACAAACGTTCATTAAACTGCCAGTGTATTTTGTGATCTTCAAGCTATATTTTTTGACTTTTCTTGTAGTTTTGGACCCGATCTAATGTTTTCAGGATTTAACATAATAAAATAAAATACTGCTTTTAACTGAATAACACATAAAAATTATACAATCAACTATAACTCGCAACAAATTATAAATGAGATTTAGGAAAGAAAAAAATATTTAACAAAGAAATTTAAAAACAAGTGAAGTAGCAGGAGAGTGCTCCTACCAGAAAGGGTTTGTGAAACAATTAGTAAATTAAACAATACTCGTATATTCTGCATAACCAAACTTGACTAATATACAGATTCCATTAGTTGAGTTCGACAAATTATTATGGTTATTATGTTTTTAAATTCGCCGCCACTTTTTTTCAAGTGTTCTGACCGCATCGCTTAGTTAGTCATGGTAACACATCAATATTATGAACAATTTTTAAAATTTTTTTATCAAAATCGCTACATACTATATTTGTAGTGTCTAGGTCCGTTGCAAACGTGTATCTCCCTTATATCACGTGTTAATGTTGTTTTAATTATTAAATATTCAATCGGCTGTAACTTAGCTGTTTATTGTTCAATTGTTGTGAAATTTTCAGAGTATATACAATGACTTTCGAAAACACATGGACACACGGACACACGGACGGACGGACGAACAGACGGACAGACAGTATTACCAAACCTTAAAAACAGGTGTACTCACCAACGTCCTCACTGGGCGTCTGCTGAAGGTGTGCGTGATTTACAATGATGCCTGAAAAACCTTTTTTTAGGACGTTACGAGCGCTTGCAGAAAATTAATAAGCTTGACACTTAATTAACATAGGCGTAGTAATCGAGCAGTTTACTTGTGTGACTGCTCGCTTACTACAGGACCATCGCTGCAGTTCTACACGGATAATTTCCCATTCTTACTTCACTACAAAATTGCGCCCAACGTGGGGCCCGAAAATCCCGGCTGTATCAACAGTCGCGAGCGATTGCTACAGGGAAATTTTAATGGCAGATTTAGAAAAATATTTAATTACTTTCATTCATAATCTTAATTTGTAAAATAGTTTTCTTTTGTATTTTTATTATTAAATGTAATTTTATATCAATTTTTCTTTATATTAACGATTACTACATAGGGGGAGGAAAATTGCAAATTAAACTTTTGCACTGAATACAGTTCAACTTCCTTAATCATATTTGATGTCGAGACAAGCTGTTTTGGGTCAACTACATCATCAAGTGGTTCCATTACATCGCTCTACCAATTAATTCTTTTCCATCCTTACATTGACGATTTCAATTGCAGTTATGAACAAAGTTTCACTATCTGGAATCATTATCCCCTTTCCCTTTAGCCACTTATATATTACGAACACACTGTATCTAACATTGATTCATAATATAAATAATATCTCATCCATTCAGATATTGTATCAACTTCACAATCTCATCTGGCATTTCTACGTCCTCGACTTTTTCTTTGATAACAGAAATCACGTCTGTTAATTTATTGTCAATAACAACATGCTGTGCATAATCCACTATGTTCGAGCAGTTTATAAGATCTGTCTTGTCGCATGGAAAACAGAGACAAGTCAGGAAAATTGGTCCCACTAGCGCCAGTGATATCAAAAGTGGTGGTTTGCCGTGAAAGTAGTTTGCAACCAGATGATGCGGTTTCTAACGGATGCCCAATTTCAAGACTGCAAATTTTCTTTCCGACCAATTTCGTCCAAATTTCCACATACTCCTGCTATCCACTATTCTATACAATTTCCATCATTAAAATCTTACGATGTTCATACTCACGTCACTTTTCGTGCGGCTTTGCCCGACAAATTCTATTTTCCTTCATTCGATGGAAATAAGCTTCAACATGAGAACTTCACCATCGCTGTCGAGAGCGGCACTCGACCGTCACAATGTTCAAACGCATTCCACGTTGCCGAATGCACGCCAGGGCCTTACAATCAAGGGAAGCATGTTGCGGACCACTTTCAAAAATGCTTTTTCGATCATTTTCCGGGATTTTGCAAATATTTCACGAATAGATCGCAAAAAATGACAACGAATCACAAACTGACGCGTGCTTCCCCCTTTTTTCTCACGGTGTCCACGCTGTGTCGCAATCTCAAGCCGACTCCTCAATCCACTCGAGCAGATCTCCTCGCCTCATTTCAAATGCCAGCGTAATCTACATGCCGCAACGGTGGTTTGTCACGCCCAAACAGATCTGCCTCTTAGCTTGTCCGTCATCCACCGTATCGTCACGCCGTGACGGTGGATTGAGACAAGCCTCTTACTCATCCACCGTAGATTGCATTCAGCAATGCAATCCGTGGATGAGCTGCATTATATCAGTGTTCTCATGTTTGAATTTTAATTGCAGATTTGAATTATTAAATTAATATAAAATAATATAAATGCAAAGAAAAATTTGAGTTTAATATGTTAAAAAAAAAATAGTATATTATATTTATAATAAAAAAAAATTTAATTAAAAAATTATTTTTTTTTAAAATTTTATAATTTACAAGAATATGAATTTCAATAATGAAATTTTTCAAATCTGCAAATAAAATTTGGAAAAGTGTTATGCCGGTTTTCAAGCAGTTGCTTAGGTGACTGCTCTGTTACTACTGTGTTTTAAATCGCTCCTGTCAAAAGTTTTCAAAAATTAAATTAATTTTTTAAAAGGTCGTCACGAAGTTAAGTTTTAATGGAAAAAGCTTATGTCCTAGGCTCCTATTGTTGAGGTAGCCTAAAAAACGACAAATCCGAAACTGGCGATAATCAAGAGAAGAAAGCTCCACAGATGGCGGATGCAAGCTGCAAATTATAGCGGACAATGAACAAATAATCAAACAACAAAATAAACTAAGGCTAGAGATACAGTCGCACAAAGATCTATTCAAGAAGTGCAACAGGAAACAAAGGCAAAAAAATTGTAAAACAAGCAATTTCAGACGAAATACTAAGTGTTGGTGCCACTAACGAAAGTGAAATATTTTCCAGCCCTTGACAGATTAATAGAAGGTATGGAAGTTGAAGAAAGCATCAAAGGTAATTCTAATAAAGATTTTGATTAAAACTTTGTTAAGCATTTGAAAAATAAAAATAAGGGGAAAAAACTAGCTTGCAGCTCTGCTAATTTCCCTGAAAAAGCCAACAAAAAGTCAGAAAAAGTTCTGCCAATCAATGTATTTGGACAAAGTGGAAAAGATATGGTTCGATTATTGGCAACCGAAAATAAATGAAGCAAGTTCGAAATCAAAAGAGTGAATACAGAAAAATTAACTATTAAAACAAAATTACTGGTTGGTGTTAAGTCAACTAAAAATATGCTGAATTCTAGGAAGCTTCCACACTTTATCTTTACCCCAAAAAGTGAAGAAACTAGACCTTTTTGATGAGAGGTCTGAACTGCAGAGAGGATACCGTGGATCTATTTCAGGTGCTCAAAGAAGCTGTACCAAAAATCGAATTTATTTCTGTCAAACGTTCCCAACAAGAAGATTGACCGTAGGAAGGAAGGATTTCCCAATTTACCTGGTCCAAATCTCAAACAAAAGCACTCCAATTGCCCTTCAACGAATAAGGTACTTAAATTTCAGAGTGATTAGGTGGGAACGCCTCCAAAAAAGAGAAGTCAAGCAGTGTTGCTTGTGAAAAAGATTTGGTCATTCGGTTGCCAACTGATCCATGCCCTATCGGTGCGTAAAATCCAAAGATGTTCATGCCTCTTGTGAGTGCAAATTTGCTCAGACGGAGTTTTTGGCTTTTAGTCACCCAACATCATATTGAGGATGCCCCCGATATCAAGATGCAAAAATTAAATTTATTCTAAAGCAAACACAAGTACACTGCAGTGTGATACCTTCCAACTTCGTCAAGCCCGGAGTATCATTTGCTCTCGCTACTAGAGGACCAGCAAATAATGCTGTAAATAATGTAAATAATGTAATTGGCAATAATGAGCTGTTGCTCAAAATTTACCAGCAATTTATTTCTTTATTGGAGAGGATTGAAAATTAAATTAAAAAATTAATTTTGTTTTTCAGATTCCTCAAAATAACTTGGCGTCCAGTCACATTCCCACGGATAGGTTTCATCTAATCTCGATCAACGGCAACTCTATTGTTACCATACACCAACGTGACTATCTACTTGAATTCATTGCTAAGCAAAAGCCTGATATCATGATTTTCACCAAAACTCACCTCAATTCATGGCATTCTATGACATTCAAAGATTTTGAATTCGTTGAAAACGATATGGTCAACAATGATGGGGGAGGTGGCACCGGGATATTGGTTAGAAGACCGTATTGTTTCGCAAATATTGATAAAGTCGAACTCAAAAACGTTGAATCTTTTGAAATATCTGTCATAAAAATGTCACTGCCAGGTGGGGATAACCACTTCGTTATCTCTGCTAATGCTTCTGGCCAAAATGTTCTCAAGTTCAAGGAGGAGCTCGATTCGTTGTTTGATATACTCGAATTGAATAGGCTGCATAATTATTACATTCTTACTGGTGAACTGAATGCCAAGCATACATCATGGCTGAACGCCTACAATGATCCAAGAAGTGTATTCCTGAACTCGTGGATAACAGAGAATCAAATTGAATACAGGTGAAATCTGTATGGTTCTGAGTTTCTAACACAGGACCTCTGCATTGCTGATGCAAGACTTGAACCCAGCTTTAATATTCGTCAATGTCCTTACGAGCGAACATAGTGAAATCCTAATGGAAACTCCACAGTAGACGGTCCCAAACCCGTTGAGAAAGGAGGAGGGGATCCCTTGTTTCCCCAACTCACAGCTTCCATGATTCCTTATCCTAAGCCCCTCAATTAAATGGCAGTAAATCGCACATTGGGTTTACTTGGTCCCCTAAAATGGAACATTAAATGCCGAGAAATGCCAATAACTGCAAATACAGCCGCAGCTCTTCCACTAAATTCTACTCACACCCCCGTTGTGGGGACGTAAGAAAGTGAGGGTGAGTCTTCTGTACCTGATAATGCCATCGAAGTAATAACCATGCCACCGCAGCGGAGGTTAGACGACGGGCTAGCTCCCCGTCTCTGGAAAACCCTACAATGTTTCGTAACCTGCAGAAGAGCCTCGATATGGATTGGACTTACGGAAACGACGTAGCAAAAGGAGAAAGGACTATGGCACTAGATCCCGGAAAGTCAGATCACTCAATTACCCTTGCACTGTTAAGGACCTTTTACAATAGGCCAGTCAATATTAATTTAAAATAGTGACAATGCAGGGAATGGAGCGGACTGGAAATAATATTCAAGACATCAGATTGCACACAATATTCAAAAGTGGGAGGCCTACTGGAAAACGAGAATTGGAGTGGCCTTCATTGTGGATAGGGAGTTCAAATTGGATGTTATTGATTTTAAGGCAGTTAATGAACACTGTGTCCGATCTGTATAAATGCAAAATTCTTCAAACACTGGCTGACGCCCGACCGAAGAAAAAAACGAATAAAGGGAGGAAACGTTCTACAATTACCTCGAAAGACTAGTCGACTCATTGCCTACAAACGATACAAAAGGAATTCCGGGTGATTTCAACGCTAATATCGGCAATAAGATATCTCATCGGAGAATGACTGGAGAATATAGCCTCTACGATGAAAAAAATGACAACAGCAAGTGCCTGATTGACTTTACAAGTAGCAGAAATTTTGTCATACTTCCGACTTGCTTCCCACATTGACGCATTCATAAAATAACCTGGTCATCACCAGATGGCAGCACACAAAACTAAATTGACCATGTTCTGATACAACAACGTTGGGCCTTGAGCATACTTGACTTGAGGAGCCAATTGCAACTCAGATCATTACTTGATTAACTTAGCCTATCAACCTATCGACGTCTTATGTTAAAGGCATATTCGGCGAAGACCAGCTCGCTACAAAAATTGGACATTGAAAGGCTCCAATTCACGAAGACTCTTCACAACCCACTGCCTTCTGTCTTATCAGACGCATCGCTGAAAACAAGCAACGAGCTATGGATGGAAGTGAAAGCGGCTATTAAAATCGTAGTAAAACACACAATTGAACATAAAACCTGACACAACAGAAATGATTGGTTCGATGATGAGTGCCAGAATCTGGGTACCTAGACAAAGGCGGACTTAACCTGGCTTCACCACTAAGGTTACCGATGAGGACCGCGCACTTTGGGACTCCTCTATTTTCCCCAACTCGAGAATTCTATCCAACTCTGTGTTCGCTAGCTTTTCCATCGCCGGTGAGACGGCATAGTGTCTCTGCTTTATTGGCTTACTATCGCCAACATCGATGACATGTGAGACCAGTGTGGTGCGGCCAAGGTCTTGTGTAGCGTAAGATCGAAAAGCAGCAATGGATGCTTCTAAACGTTGTCATTGGTTAGGCGTTAATTCGTGCCTGTCAAGTATAGAAGCGAGTTTATGGACATATCTAGTATTTAAAGGTGAATTTATGAATTGGTCTGGGGCCAAACGAAATTGAAGGATGAAATCAACGCCAGAGTACACTTTATAGGTCAGTGATGGGATAATGTAGAAAGTAATATTCTTAGTTTGACTTCTGAATGTCACGGGTGTTGTCAACCTACCCTGGATAGGATTTCTGGGGCCATAAGTTGTACTGATTTCAAAGCGCCAAGGTTTTACTACCGTAGGGCTTTGATGGAGTACCTTTGAGCCTAGGCTCGAGGCAAAGCAGCTAATACTTGCACCCTTGTCAATCAGTGCAACAGCGATTTCGCCCAACCCTTTTATTGGCGCAAAAGGTCGAGTGTCATTCTCAGAAACCTCTGAGATGTTACATAAGCTTAAAGTTTGACGACAGATGCGCACTCTCCTGCGGAAGTTCCTCCAATGACGAGTTGACCATTTAGTTTTGTGCTGGCGTGGGCTGACCTCTTCTGCGGCAAAAATCCTCTCTCGTGCAGTCATATACTCCTGCAACCTAATATAGTATGGCTTCAATACACGAGTCTGTGGCTGCTGGGGTTCTTCAGGCAGTACTTGAGGTGGTCGCCTCAACACTGTCTTTGTTGAGGCGTTCGGAAAATATGTGGCATCTGTTGCGTCGTGGACTAGCAAAAGTATCATGGTACTTGTATCTAGTGGGTTTACTGGCGAGAAACTTGTCGCGGTGGAAGTGTTAATACACGGGATGGAGTACCGTTTCATTAGTTGGTCTGTCGCGAATGCTGCTGGCTATTGTGAGCACTTGCTAGCAAATTTTTGGACTTCTTGCGATTGGTACAATCTGGCGCATGTGTATTTGGTTTTTCACAATGGAGACAAAAGATGTTAGCGTCTACCTGGCATGCAGTAAAGTGGTGTCCCGTCTGTCGGTAGTTCCAATACCTAGGGGCCAGTTAGTGTAATTCGGTTTGATGTTGTTGGCCTAGTTATGTGGGTGATGGAAAAATGGTCTATGACGCGTGATCCAGTATGGATGAAATAAGACAAGCTGGTGCGGGTAGAGCAGGCGCGCTGTGTTCAAGCTCAGCTACTGAGCGTCGTTCTAATTTCTCTCGCTTGCTAAAGAAATTACATTGGGGTGTGGACCGCTGGGAATATTGCACCGTTTCCAGCTTCGTCGCTGACGCTTGAAGCGCATGCATTTTGTGGCACTGGGCAAACACCAGTCACTCTTGCAGCTTAGGCTTGATTCCCTTCCAAAAGAGACTGAGAAACTCAGACTCTGGCATGGAGCTCATCAGATGTTCCAACAGGCAACACAGCGCTTCGCAGTGGTCATCTACGGTCTCCTGCACCTGTTGGTGTCTGTTCCGGATTGACTGTTTCAAGATGTCATCCCCCTCGACTGGGGTAAACTCCCGCAATGCTGCACGCCCCAACGTCTCCCAGTCAAACGTTGTAGAAGTGTCCACAAACCGCTAAATCCAACGGAGCGCGCTCCCAGCAAATAGCATTTGGGGGCAGCGTGTGATGGCTCTCATATTCCTCCTTAGTTCAATGAGGCCATTTTCTTGACGCTTCTCAGAAAGGCGCCGATGGTCGTAGGGTCGTTCTGGCTTGTAAACACCAAATTCCAGCCGACCACTATCTGTGCCGCTTTAGATGGTGGAAGATCTCTGGAATCCCAAAGCATGGGTCTAGAGGGTGGATCCGAAGCCTCAGACGAAAGGAAGTCTGCTCTTTGAATCTGGGTCAGCTGTTTCATAGTTGAGTCTCGAGGTCCTCGTGTCGATTGGAATCATTGTAGTGCCGCCTCGGTCTCTTTGCAGTGACGTATAAGGGAGTTTATCCGCTCCACTTCAGTGTAACAGTCACCCCAGATTTGGTCGGGTGAGCCATCTTCAAAAGTGATATTAATATTGACGGATTCCTTCAGGAAGCCAACAACACCAATTCTTCTTACTTTATCGACCAAACAATCATCCAGTAGATACATTTATTGTGTTATTTTAAGAGTTGGGTTTAGAAAAAAAATAGGTTTGAATTAAAAAAATTGGCCGTCAGTGGCGCACTATAAAATATAGACAAATATAAACAAATAAATATTACAATGCGTGATTACAGATAAATTTAAAAAAGTATAGTGAGTTTATTTTTAACATTAACAGAAACGATTCACAGAATCAGATTCTAACTCAGTCTTTCCATTCTGTTTTCCCTTTTCACAGGCAAGGACACCAACGGTAAGCTCTTCTTTTGCGTCACAGGGACAACTCTCTTGAGGCACCATAAGAATTAGGGTTCGAAAGTGCTCTCTTGTTCGCAAGTTTTAACAAGGTACAACTTTTCAGCCCAGGGTTGATTCAGACCCATAAGCAGCGCGTATCTCATCATAGACAGTCACGGACCAACTAAGTAGCCAATCACGTGTAGTCAAAATCCATGTAATAGAAGACACTTAGGCATAACTTGGTTTTTGATGCACATCAGAATTCGTCACAAAAACGATGTTGGGTAGCAACTTCCAAACACACGAAAGGACTCTAATATCATTTGGCCTTGCTAGTCATACAATGGTTGTAGACCACCAATGTATAAATCAAAAGCAGGTCAAGCGACATTGACGTCCAAGGACAACTCACGTTTGGAAGTTACTAATTGCTGGAGCACGATAAGTGCAATATCCTTTAATGATTATCTACCCGCTAAAAATCTGAACTCCTTGTAGGGTCACCTAGAGACGTTGGATTGTCTCGTGCTCACGACTGATGATACAGCCGGGCTTTTCAGGCCCCACGTTGGGCACCATTTTGTAGTGAAATTGGTAGATTAAACTATCCGTGAAGGACTGCAGCGATAGTCTGCTGCCTCAGCGAAAGAGGATGTTGAGATCCACCAAGATTGGCCTTGTCTGGGGACACGTGAATGCGCTGGCAGGCTAGCGATGCGGTATCGTAGAGCGGGTTCTTTTCCCTGCAGAAGGACCCGCTACAAATAATTTGCTATCCACGAATTTCTAGGCTCAAAGAAACATCGACCGAAGTCAAGAAAGAGGTAACCGACTAAGGGTCAAGGAATATTGCTGACTCATAAGGCAAACTGGGCTTTGAGAAAACAGACGGACTTAAGATGACTTCGTTGTTACCGACGAGACTTATGGCCACAGATAAGAGTGGGGCATCTCCTCGCACCCTCCCAACCAGATCAAGATCCGAACGTAAGCGTGGCCTTATTTTTAATTTATGTAAGTGAAAACTCATACAAACTTAATTTGAATGAATTTTCCTTTAAATGAAAAATATAAACGTGGCAAATTTATGTCATTGTATTATGTGAGGGAATCACATAACACTATGCCATATATAGGCACGCGAGCTGAGGGCCCCTTACGTGGTAAGAGCCCCTGTTAACAAAAGAAAGGAAAGAGTGCGCCCGATGGCTGGCCCATTTTAACGGAGAAGCCTACGATCGATGCGGGTCCTATATCCGGTAAAGTTGAAAGAATCGGAAAGATGTTACGGATAAAACAGAAGGGCATCATCATTACCTCATCCCGAACACTATCGTAGCGTTCGCGTGACTCGGTAGATTCAGAAAGCTAAGCCGAACTCGACTAGGGTTTGTAATCACAACAGTAGATTAAGTATGAATATTTGTAATTTTAAACAAACAGAATTGTCATCGGGCGAAGGGCAGACTATCGGTAATTCGAATCTGCAAAAGCAAGATCTAACACAACTGAATATCACCAAGTCAACGCCACTTTCACCGAGGTAATTTCCCGCCTGGCAACCATCAATATTGGCCCTATCGGGCGCACGGCAAATTATCTGGTTTAAAGCCACTTCGGGCATAGCGACTGCTTGTTTCAAGAAATAACTCAGAAGGAATAACACTATCAAATCAGAACGTTGAACTGATAGTGAATTGACCGAATGGACAAATTCGCCGAGTTAGCTTCGTAAATTTATATCAAAATCAGTACGAAATACGTCACTACAACAAGAATATCACAGCCCGAAACGGAATCAACAATTTCTTGAACAAACAAGTGAAAATCTGACAATTTAACATTATCATCAGAAGTCAATAAAATGTTCTCTGGCTTTAAATCACGATGGATAACATTGTTCATGTGACAATAGTTTAAAGCATCTGCCACTTGATATGTGTTCGATGTTCACCGAAACGATGCATAGGATATGTTTATTCAATGCACCCTGCGTAGCTAGTTCAAGAGCTAGATAGATTCTCTTTTCATCATGGAATCATGTATACAAGCGCAGAATATTTGGATGCTTTAATCGGGATTGAATTACAATTTCACGGAGAAGCTGCCGCTCTACTTGTTCTTTGCTGAGTTCCGACTTGAACATAATTTTCATCGCAACCATGAAGAGAGTGTTAACTTCGCGCGCAATGTAAACACGTCCCAAATTTTCCACGTTCAAAGTCTGTTGTCGACCTTTCATTCGGTTTCCCATACGCGGGATGAGCCATCATTTTCGTTGCCATAACCGAGAGTGTTTCTTTATAATTAGGCGAAACATCTTTAATTAGTCCAGGCAAATCATCAACTGTGGGAGCGACATTAATCATTTTCAATCCTGTTTTTCTAATTTACGTAGATAAACTCACAAAATTCACCTGAATGAATTTCGAAACCATCGAGCACCGACGTTGCAAAAAGGAGATAAAAATATTGCACAGCATCTTAAATATAAACATACTCACCTGAAGACTATAGCTCTCAGCTCGGAACACAAGCACTTCCCCGGGAAAATGGCAGAAAACCGAGAAACCATTGTGACACACGAAAAGCACTAATTTGGTGCGGATTTCAGGAAGAATTATAGATCACAACCGCGACACGATTTCCCGAAATAAAAGTTCGAAATAAAAGTTCCTCCTCAAAACAAAAGTAAATAAACACCACTGACATGCCAAACTGTCAGTGAATCATGTTCAGCCAATTCAGCCGCACTTGGAGAGATCACCACCAGGGCTGAGCGGAAACCAAGTGGCGGCAAAGAGAAACTACCACGCTGAAGAGGTGAATTACCGGAAACAATGGTATTCGGTCGAAGAGCGGGACATTGTCCGTTAGAAGGAGATTATAAAGCGCGCGAAGAATGACGCGCCACCTCTTTTCTTTCTTCTCGGGTGTGGCGAAGCAGATGTGCTGGGAAGCGGCAAGTGGGTAGACAGCAACCTACAAACTAGTATAAGATTTCATGACTGTAGCTTAACTTCAAATATTTCAGTATATTACCAAAATGTAAGAGGGTTAAGGACCAAGCTTGACAAGCTCTTTTTATCGTTACAACTCAGCGAAGATGTATTTATATGTCTTACGGAAACCTGGTTAAATAGTAACATCTTAAACTCGGAAATGTCCCTTGATTTTGATATGTACCGTTGTGATCGGGACTTGGCCTCTGCAAATAAAGTAGATGGAGGTGGTGTTCTTGTAGCTGTTAGTAATACAGTGCGTAGCTCCCTTTGTGCTGATTTTTGCTTTTCCCGTGTTGTGGATTGTGTGATTATCAAGATCTTCCTTCCTAACAATACATCTTTATTAGTTTCCTCTGTCTACATACCTAGTAACTCTCCTTTGTATGTGTATGAGACATTCTTTGATGAGTTTTCCTCTTATGTCTTATTGCAACATCCGCAATCTTTAATTCTAATATGCGGTGATTTTAATTTGGGAACAGTGCAATGGACGAAGAACCTTCCTTTCTCTGTTTCATCAACCGATGCATCTTCTTTATCCCTCTCCTCGTTTCTATCACTCTATTCACTATCGCAATTCAATAATATCCCTAATGCTAATGGTAGGGTACTTGACCTAGTTCTTTCTAACTTTCCACTAAACTGTCTATCTGTTTCCACTGCATTAAATTCTCTAGTGAGTATCGATAGTCATCATCCGCCATTATCGCTTGATCTCTCCATTACACCTTTGTCAAGTCGTACGTTTGCTTCTTCGCCAAAATTCAACTTCTTCAAAGCAAACTACGAAGCTTTAGCCTCCGAGCTGAGCTTGATTGACTGGCAGGAGTTTTTTGATAATTTGGAGTGTGAGGAAGATCTGAATAAGTTTTATAATTACCTCTATGAGTTGATTAAACACTTCACACCTTTACAAGCTCTTCGCAAAGTAAAGCAGAAACCATGGCTAACCAAGCAAGTACTAAGTGCCTTGAATGCTAAAAGTAAGGCACACCGCCGTTTCAAGCGTTGTGGTACTGAAGAATCCAGAGCCCGCTTTTGTGATATACGTCTTGCAGCAAAAAAAGAACTAAAGACTGCAATGAAAAACTACTTCAGTAGCGTGGAGAGTTCCCTCATGGCGAATAATGCGAAACCATTCTGGTCATACATTAGATCCTTTAAGTCCTCCTCTTCTGTCCCTCCTTCAGTCCGCTGGAATAATATAGTTAGCTCTTCTCCACAGGATATTTCCAACTTGTTCTCTCAGTTCTTCTCGTCAACTTTTATTCCTTCTTCTCATGTCTCTAATCCAGTTAATACGCCTGTACTTCACTCCATTGACATTTCTTCACTTTTCACTGACCATATCGAAGTTGAATCCCTCATTAATTCACTTAATTCTAATATATCACCTGGTCCTGACGGCTTGCCGAATATTTTTGTCAAGTCATTAGCGTCTTCACTTTGTATCCCTCTGGCATTTCTCTTCAACCTCAGTCTAAAGACAAGTATTTTCCCTACTTATTGGAAAAGAGCAAACGTTGTTCCTATTCTTAAAAGTGGTGATCCTTCTTCTGTGTCCAATTATCGTCCTATTTCCTTAATTTCCTGTTTCCCAAAATTACTTGAGCGTCTGGTACACAACCGGCTTTCAGTTTCATTGACCCCTATCTTGTCGAAAGAACAACATGGGTTTCTCAAAGGTCGCTCTACGACTTCAAATTTAATTGAACTCACCGATTTCATTGCTAACGCCCTAGACAATCGATTGCAGGTTGATGTAATCTTCACTGACTTCTCGAAGGCATTTGACACGGTCAACTATCAACTTCTCTGTTATAAACTGAAAACTTTTGGGGTTGTTGGCCCTCTCTTATCATGGATGGACTCCTACTTGTCTTCTCGTATATGTTGTGTTAGTTACTGTGGAACTACCTCTATTCCATTCTATCCGTCCTCTGGTGTTCCTCAAGGTTCCATTTTAGGTCCCCTCTTATTCCTATTGTTTATAAATGATCTTCCTTCGGTTATTGCTTCCAATTGCCTACTGTATGCCGATGATTTTAAAGTCTTTCGAGCTATCAGGTCTGTACAAGATTGTCAATATCTTCAGATGGACCTGATTGCACTAAGTAACTGGTGTTCGTCTAATTACCTCTGTCTTAATGTTGCCAAATGCTATAAAATGACTTTTAATCTAAATCGTTCTCCGCTGAATTTTACCTATATGTTGAACGAAGTCCCACTCGCTGCTGTGAGCTCTGCTAAGGACCTTGGCGTTACTTTTGATCCTAAGCTCAATTTTGATGCACACGTTCTAATCGCGACTACTAGGGCCTCGAAAATATTGGGACTTATTTTCAGGCACGCGCATAAATTTAACAATATATCTACTCCTGTCCGCTTGTTTATCTGTCTTGCCCGTCCTATCCTCGAATATTGCTCTGTAGTTTGGTCTCCCCGACACTCCTACCTCATTGACTCGTTAGAGAATGTCCAGCGTAAATTTACTCGTGTCTTGTTTTAGAAATTCAAAATCCCATATCAACCCTATGACTGCCGTTTATCCTTCCAACGTTTGCCTACTCTGTCATCCCGTCGCATGTATCTAGATCAGTGTTTTCTGTATCAACTCTGCCACAATCAAATTTCATTAACATTGCTTGCAGACCTACGTCTTCGTCAATCATCGCGTTCTTCTCGGGCAAACAATTTTTTCGTGCCACCGTTTGCCCGTACAAATTTATATTTTCACTCTCCTATTATACGAATGGTAAGGAATCATGATAGGCTTGAGCTTGGTCCTTTTTCCGACTCATACCTAGTTTTTAAATTGAGGTTAAGAAGCCTGATTCTTAAAGCTCAACTGGAGTAAATATTAGACTTTATTTTCTTTTTTTGTGTGCTTTAATTTAATTTTACACGCATATTTATTGTTCTTAGTACCATTGAATTTCTTTTTTATATTAACTTTAACACTTAATTCTAATTTTCATTAATTTTCTTTTCTGTTTGTTTTGTTCCATTTTGTAATTGGATAATTTTTATCTGTTAAATGGAATTTAAATAAATAAATAAATAAATAAATAAAAATACCAAGCAGCAAGGGCGAAGCGACGAGAAGCGGCAAGCGCGAAGAAAATTCCAAGCAGCAAGTGCGAAGCGACGAGAAGCAACAAGCAGAGCCCAGACGTCGAAGTAAAATAAAAGTGCACCAACAGATGCAGATAGCGAAGGGGCCCTTTGTAGGTAAGATTTAGAAGTAAGTTCCTTTTAATTAACGTAAATCAGATGCTTATTTATATATGATTAGGAATTTTATTATTGGATTTGAAATTTTATTCAACCGTATTTGATTGATGAAATTTGTGTCTTAGGGGAAAAGTAAAGAAGAAAGGTAAAAATTTTCTGTATTACAGATTGTGACGGATGCGACTTGAATGGCAAGTCGAGGTGTAATATTAATAAACAAGTGAAATCGGTGTTATATAAAAGTGTTCCGGGGTGGTGTGGTGATTCCGATAGCTGACCAGATGGATAAGGTTAGTGTTAGAGAGGAGTATAGGAGGGTCGCATAAGGGCGGCAAGGTTGTGAAAGTGGAAGATTGTGTGGTAGCCACCGTGTGCTTGGTAGGTAGGGTTCGGGCGAATCGTGACGTTGGTTATTCCGGCAAGCCGCGTTCTCGCTTGGCGGCTGATTGGGGCCTTGAGAGACAAGCTTGTGGCCTCCCACACCCGTCTCCGGACGAGCTAAACCGGGTCCGCAAGCCCCGCCGGAGCACCCTTATTTCCCTGGGGGCTAGAGCGGCCCCCGTGGAATAAAAAGGGGGTGTAACAAAGACCGAGTTTATCTTTTTCTTTATCTAAACAATGTTTTCTTTTCCGAATCTGCAATTAAAATTTCGGATATGGGTTAGGAAGGTTTTCGAGCAGTTTGCTTGTGTGTTTGCTCGATTACTACAGATTTTTTTTGTCTAACTTCATATTAATCACAAGTAACCCGTTCCAACCTTTCCTTCTTTTTGTATCTACAAGCAAGATATCATGAGAGTTATTCCTGCAAATGGCCGGAAAGGCAATTCCTTTATCAAAATGGCTGGGTTAAATGGTGTGAAAACGAAAACAATAAGATTCGCCTAAATTTCTAAGAAATGCATAATAAATCCATTACGCCATCTACGCCCAGTATTAATTCAATGGCTTACTCAGTAGTAAACGATGCTGACTTAATATTATTTTAGCATTGATAAACTGTGTCCACTTTCATACTATTTTTTTTTTCTCATCCTGAAATGCACTCACTTGATAGATTTTCCTTTAACGAAAACATATCGTCGTCCTTATTTACCCTCAAAAAGTTGTTTGCTCTCAATTCTGCTCCCGAAATTTTTACAAACAATTTAAGATGAAATGGTGTGGCATAAACCTTTCTTACAAAAGCAACTTCTCCGTTACAATCTGTTACGTCCGTATCAAATAACCGATCCTAATTCCTAATAATACCTCCTTATATCCCTTTCCAATTTTAACAAATCGTCGTTTTATGGGAAGACAACAGAAGGCACAACAACAGGAAAATTCAAAGCCTTGCTACGACACAGATATGTACATAATAGTGAAAAATTGAAACCTCTAATCCAGATGTAGAGTGAAAGAAAGCTTTCAATTTCAAGGATTTCTTTTCTGATTCTTCGTAACTCATGGATATATGCATAAAGCAGATGCGTATGGTTTGCGTGTTTCTCAGACAAATGTGGTTTAATACTCTGCCGGTTCAGTGATGGTAGCGTTCATCTGTTTTTATTGCCAAATATTTCACGATTCTCGTATATGCAGGAATATATGTTCACATGAATGCGTGTGAAACTTTGCCTTTTTATGGCCATTTTTCACTGTCAACAATATTCAAGTTTGCCACGCTCGGATGAACACATCCTAAATTATGTTTGATGTACTTCATAGATAGCTACCTTGGATAGGACGCGTTTTGTCTTGGCTTACATCGTATAAAACACGTCGACCTCAATATTCTGTACAAAACGATTTCCATCTCATGCCAGTTCTTTAACTGATCCTTCTAAAGTTTGCGTGCGTGTGTGTGTTTGCGTCAAAATAATTCTCTGTGCATGCTGAGTTTGATATTTTTCTCTCTCCATTTTTTTTAACGGTCGTCTATCCCAGTTGCTGCTGGAGCAAACATTTATGAGGTGAAATAATCATCTATCAGTGGAAAGGACCTTTTGGGAGCTGACGCGTTGAATGTTTACACATGAACTCACTGATTTTCCATTGCCGTCACGACTGCGAATAATGGTTTGTTGGGTACGGAATTAAGACTTTGATTTTTCGACATTTGATACTGAATGCAGTACCGGGACGATAGGATATTTGTTTGGAGGTTTTGCTTGTGTTTGTAAAAGTTTATGAAATGAAATGACAAATTGATGTAATTAATCATTGCTTCTATTGTTTGAAAATTGAGTTGTGAAATAAATGAGTAAAGCCATGGTAGGCGGATTTTTCGGAAAGTTAATCATGGACAATTTATCATATTGCATAATAGTTTTCGTTTGGAAATTGCTAGCTTAAATATTACAGAAAAAATTATTCATATATAGAATATTTGTTACATGAGTAAAATCATGGCTTGGAAATGTGAGAAAAATAATAAAAAACAAATGTCTTGCATTGTAAAAGACATTTGTTTTCTTGCTGGAGCGTTTCGGCATGCCAAAGAAGCGTTGACTGTTTACGCAGATGATACACATATGGTGCCATCATTGCGATATTTTTTTTTTATTTCAAAATTCCATTTTACAGATCAACAAATCCAATAACAAAACGGCATAGCAAAAATAGTAATAACAATAAAAAAAAAATAAGAAAAATGATTAGATACAATAGATAAAAATGACATATAGAACGAAATAAAGCACAGAACAGTTAATTGCTTATAAAACTAAATTATGAATTTGAAATTAGCTGCTGCAAAATTCTTTTGAATGCAGTAAAGGTTGAGGGAAAAGGACCAAGCTGCAGATTATTATGATTCCTTAGGAGACGAAGAATAGGTGAGTGAAAATAAAGCTCTGTACGAGCATATGGAATAACAAAAACAGAAGAAACACGAGTAGGACGTAAGGAGTGTCTAAAGTGTAACTCCGCAAAAATACAATACGGAGTCTGATAGTGGCAGAGTCGGTACAAAAAGCACTGATCCAATTAAGATCTACGCGCAGACAAGTACGAGAGACCAAGGAATGATAAACGATCCTCATATGGAAGATATGGCAAGTTTAGCTTAAAGCATAGGAAGCGGGTAAATTTCCTCTGTACTGACTCCAACGAGGACACAAGATAGGAATAATGGGGAGCCCAGACCACAGAACAATACTCGAGCAATGGACGGACAAGACAAAGGAACAAGCGGATCATAGTGGAGATATTACAGAACTTGTGCATATGTCTCAGTACAAAACCCGAAACTTTAGAGGCCTTAGCAATTACATAGGAAATATGCGTGTCAAATTTAAGTTTGGAGTCAAAAGTAACTCCAAGGTCTTTGTACGTAGTAACTTCAGTCAATGCGGCCTCGTTTAGTATATAGGTGAAGGCAATAGGATGTTGCTTAAGACAAAAGGACATCTTATGGCATTTATTAACATTGGGGTAGAGAAAATTGGACAAACACCAATTATTGAGCACATTCAAGTCCTCCTGAAGATACTGGCAATCAAGGGGCGACTTAATAGTCCGAAAATCCTTGAAATCATCCGCAAACAGTAGAGAGGGGGAAGAGACTATAGAGGGAAGGTCATTGATAAACACGAGGAACAAGAGGGGCCCAAGGATTGAACCCTGAGGAACACCAGATGTAGGACAGAATGGAATAGACGTCGTTCCACCAAAACTAACATGACATGATCGGGTCGATAAATAAGACGAAAACCATGACAACAGTGAATTAGAGATTCCAAAAGCTTCGAGTTTACTGCAAAGAAGACGATGATTGACTGTATCAAAGGATTTCGTGAAATCTGTGTATATTACATCGACTTGATATTTGTTGTCCTAACCCCTTGCAACAAAATCAGTGAACTGAATAAAGTTAGTGGACGTGGAATGACCCTTGCGTAAGCCATGCTGCTCACCAGCCAAAACAGAGCTCAACGGTTCAGAGAGTCGGTTGTGAACTAAACGCTCAAGCAACTTCGAAAAACAAGATATCAAGGATATAGGTCGATAATTACATACACACGAAGGATCACCACTTTTGAGGATAGGTACGATACGGGCATTTTTCCATTGAGAAGGAAAGGTTCCACTGCATAAGCTTAGGTTGAAGAAAAATGACAAAGGAGACAAAAGCGACGAAGCTAAAAACTTGACAAAATGTTAAGAACAAGGGAATTGATTAAGGATTCAACTTCAAAAGGGTCAGTGCTTAGAGTTGCGAACGAAAAACCAAAGTTACCCGCAGAGATGGTGTAGTAATCTAGGAGCTATGGCTCTAAAAGCAGCGCTGACACAGGCACACAGCACGAACGCAATTTAACAAGGATTCAGTCGATTCAGTCACCTTCCCCATCGCAACACTCGTTTTTTTTCTCTGCATGGCAAATAGGTCCAGAAAATGTCTTTTGTACTTTACTCCCGGGAAACAAAATTCTAAAACTGTTTAATATTTTAATTTGTAGTGAGTCCTCGTGTCGGGGAAACGAACCCGCCCCACGACACCGCAATGCTAGCCTGCCAGCGCATTCACGCGTCTCCGGACGAGGGCATTCTCGGCAGACACCGACACCTTCCTCTGCCGAGGCAGCAGAACATCGCTGCAGTCCTTTACGGACTTTATAGAACATCACCAAATTCACTACAAATGGCGCCCAACGTGGGGCCCGAAAAGCCCGGCTGTATCATCAGTCGTGAGCATGAGACAGTCCATCGTCTCTAGGTGTCCCCACTAGGTGTTAGAAATTTTGGCGGGTAGATAGCTCCCGAGGGTAATTGCACTGATCGTGCCCCAGCAATTAGTAACTTTCAAACTTGTGTTGTCTTCGGACATCAATATCGTTTGGTCCTGCTTTTGATTTATACTTTGGTGGTTTACCACCATTGTATAACTAGTAAGGCCTAATGATATTAGAGTCCCTTTTTGTGTTCGGAAGTTATTATCCCGACAACTCTTTGCGGAGGATTCTGATCCGCTCCCCAAACCAGCGGTGCCTAGGTGTCTTAAATTACATGGATTTTGATTTCATGTGATTGGCTGATTAGCTAATCCATGACTATCCATGACAAGACACGCGCTGCTTGTGGATTAGAATCCAACCCTGTGCTAACAAGTTGTAACTTGAGGAATGTGCTAATGAGGGATCACTTCTGAACCCTGATTTTCATGGTGCCACAAGAGAGTGTCCCTGAAACGCCATAGAAGGATTGTGCCATTGGTGTCCATACTTGGGAGGAAGGACGGAAAGGAAGGATCGAATATTTTTTTTGATAACTTAACACTTTTTGAGAACTTAATTAAACCTGTTCATACCTTGCGGTTTTTTTTGTGAGGTTCTTTTTATAGTTCGCCACTGACGGCCACTTTAAGAATTTTATACGTTACATCGGTTTGCATATTTCTCTTATTAGCTATATATATAATATGTACATATATTTATTTAGATATATTTTTTTATATATATCTATAGTTCTGTTTTTTTTTACCTAATCAACCTTATAACAGCATGCCCACCAAAAGAACCCCAGAGAGGAGGAAGTTGAGGTCGGATGCCGGACCAGCGCTCTTGTGCTCAATATGTCACGAGGACATGGATGAAATCACAAGCCAGAGGTTGCAATGCGGACACAGGCTACACCAGCTGTGTTTGGTCCAACTGCGGCAAACCTCCTCCACGTGCCCGCTCTGTCGTCAGCCTCTAGAAATCGCCCAGTCAGCAACAGAACGACCTCAGTCCTCCAGTGCAAGTGGAGCTGTGCCCAAAAGCGGACCCCTTCCATCCACGGCAATGAGTGCACGAGAGGAAGACTACAATGCTGAAGCAGTTCCGCCTGCAGAAGAAGCGAGACCCACTGTGGCCGTGGAAGTCACAGTTTTACAAGACCTAATGGCGCTCATGCAGGACATGTCCACCCGGTTAGCCTCGCTAGAAAGCCAGAGAGGGAATCCAGCACCACCCCGGCCAAGAACTCCTCCTATGTGGGATTCAGACCCAAATCCGTGGGATTTTCCAGTAGACTCGCGGTGCGATCCCGAACGAATCCGGCCAGGTGCAGCAATGAATCCGTTGGCTCCAGCGTACCGGCCCCGATTGAGCCAAGCGCCGCCACCAAATCAGGCTCCCGTGATTCCGCCGGACCAACGCTTCCATCCACACGATATGTATCGGCTGAAGCCGACACAGATCCCCAGCATCATCCAGGGATGGAATCTACATTTCAGTGGGGAACCCAATACTATAACGGTGGAAGTCTTCATAAGTCGGGTGGAGTCGCTGATTGAGCAGATGCTAGCAGGAGACCTCACAGCGCTCGCAGGATACTTGCCAATGCTGCTTAGGGGAGCAGCACTGGAGACATATTGGCGAATACATTCAGCCCCACCATCCATACGCTGGTCACGGTTGAAGGAGGTACTCCGCATGGAATACCCTACGGTCGACATGGACGAATTAGTACTGGACAAGATGAATGCTAGATGGCAGCGTCCGGACGAGTCCTTCCATCAATATCGAGCCGATATCCTTCGGTTGAATGACCAGTTGTCAGAGCCATTGTCTTCTACCCAAATTCTGTGCCTGCTAAAGCGCAATCTAAGACCGGAGATTCGTCGCCATATCGTGTACTCCGATCCACAGAGTATGGAGGCCCTGCTGAGAAATGTGCGTCGTATAGAAGGGTTTGAGGAAGACCTACGGGACCGGCCATACTTACTAGCCAGGACGGGTCCTTGACGAGGAATCGCGGAATTGGCCCCAGATTATACCACCCTAGATCTGGAGGAAGATTTGGACCCAGACCATCTTGCTGTAGCAGCAGTGGGAAGTCTTACGACCTGCTGGAATTGCCATCAAACCGGACACCGGTTCATTTCATGCCGAGCAGAGCGTAAGGTTTTCTGCTACGGTTGCGGCAAGCCGGACACTTACTTCCCGGACTGTTCTGAATGTGCCGCGTGAAAAAACGGCCAAAAGAGTACCCGACCACCACAGCGGTACTCGAAGCCCCAGCAGTAGCTCCTCAGTCAGCTGCTCACCCCAACAAACCTGACGTTAACCCACCAGCCATGACCACTACGACTGCGGATGTTCACTCTCTTCCGGAGACCTCACCAACGACAATATTAAAGCGACCACCGCAGTCACTGCCAGAAGAACCCCGGCAGCCTCAATTACGCACACTAAAACCTTATCATGTTAGACTGCAGGAATATCGGGTGGCTCGAGAGCGAATATTTGCTTCCGAAGTAGTCACTTCCCGCCCGCGCACGACAAAATGGTCAACCCGTCGTTGGCGGAATTTCCGCAAGAGAGTGCGCATCTGCCGTCAAACCGTAAACTCTTGTAACATCTCGGAGGTTGTTGAGAATGAGATCAGACCTTATCATCCAATTAAAGTGTTGGGCGAGACCGTGTTTGCAATGATCGACACGGGCGCCAGTATCAGTTGTCTTGCCTCGAGCTTTGGCTCGAAGGTGCTCCAAAACTATCCGAACTTGATTAAATCCTGGCGCACTGAAATCAGTACAGCTGATGGCACCAAACACCCTATAAGAGGTAAACTAACCACACCCGTGACGTTCAGGGGTCAGACGAAGGATATTACGTTCTACATTATCCCGTCTTTGACTCAGAATGTATACCTTGGTGTCGATTTCGTCCTTCGCTTTGGACTGGCCTCAGATTCATTCACAAATTTGTCTTTAAAAACCAGAAATGTCAACGAAATCACTTCTGCTCCCGATAGGCATGACCTGACGCCTAACCAACGGCAACGCCTGGGAGCATCCATTGCTGCTTTCCCATCTTACGCTACCCAAGGCCTCGGCCGCACCACCCTAGTCTCACACACCATAGACGTTGGCGATAGTAAACCGATTAAACAGAGACACTACGCCATCTCGCCGGCCATGGAGAAATTGGTGTATGCGGAGCTAGATAGGATGCTCGAGTTGGGGGTCATAGAAGAGTCCCAAAGTGCCTGGTCATCACCGGTAACCTTGGTGGTGAAGCCAGGTAAAGTCCGCCTCTGTCTTGATTCCCGTAAGGTAAACGCGGTTACCATCAAGGACGCGTACCCTCTTCCACTCATCGATGGAATACTAGGGAGACTGCCGAAAGCCAATTATATCACCAGTCTCGACCTAAAAGACGCCTTCTGGCAAATTCCACTCGATGAGGGGTCGAGGGACAAGACCGCCTTCACAGTGTCTGGACGACCATTATATCAGTTCGTCACAATGCCCTTTGGCCTGTGTAACGCGCCGCAAACGATGACTCGGTTGATGGACAAGGTCATCCCACCTCACCTAAAACACCAAGTGTTCGTCTACCTCGATGATCTGTTACTCATCACGGAAACGTTCGATCAACACCTCCTACTTCTACAAGAAGTAGCCCTGCACATCAGTAAGGCGGGACTCACCATCAACGTACAGAAAAGTAAGTTTGTCATGAAAGAAGTCCGATACCTAGGACATGTCATAGGACATGGCACTATCAAAACGGATCCAGACAAAACTCGTGCGATTGATGAGTTCCCCTTACCAAAACTGTGAAGCAGCTACGACGTTTCCTTGGTGTGTGCGGTTGGTACCGAAGGTTTGTTTGGAATTATGCAACAGTTTCCGCGCCCCTGTCAGACATGTTGCAAAAAGGGAAGTTAGTTTGGACCAAACTCAGCCGAAAGGCATTTGAAGAGCTTAAACAAGCCCTCACATCAGCTCCTGTCTTGCACAGCCCCGACTTCACGAAGCCCTTCTCCATTCATTGTGACGCAAGTCAACATGGAGTAGGAGCCGTGCTGGTGCAATTGACCGACGAAGGAGAGGAAGCTCCCATCGCCTTCATGTCCAATAAGCTGAATTCGGCCCAAAGAAACTATACTGTTTCCGAGCAAGAATGTTTGGCAGCGGTAATGGCTGTGAAGAAATTCCGAGCTTATATCAAGGGCCACCAATTCGAGATCATCACGGACCACGCGTCACTACAATGGTTGATGAACCAGGCAGATTTAAGTGGACGCCTAGCCAGATGGGCTCTTAAACTGCAAGGGTTCAAGTTCTCCATCAAACATCGGAAAGGAACCCAGAACATCGTACCCGACACTCTCTCACGGATGTTTTCCCCAGAGGGAGCTGAAATAACAATAAATGACGAGGACCCCATCAAAATAGACTTGGACAGCCCACATTTCGAATCAGATAGCTACAAAGAGTTGAGGCAAACCATAGCGACCCAACAAACACAGCTGCCTGATTTGAAGGTAATAGACGGCTATGTGTATAGACGAAATGAATGCGCCACTGGTGATCCATGGCAGGAAGAAGAGTCTTGGAAAATCTGGGTACCGGAGCGCAATACAATCTCCGGTCACGATCTGCTAAGTTCAAAGAAGGAGATGAAGTTTTCCGGCGAAATTTCCGCCAAAGTGACGCCGCGGGGCATTACAACGCCAAGCTGGACAGGCGATTCTTGAAAAGCCGCATAAAACAGGTAATGGGACCTAACCGTTACTTGATAACGGATCCATCGGGAAAAGAAGTGGGGATATACCACGCGAAAGACCTGCGCCGATAGATAGTTAGTCACTTCTGTTTGTCCGTCCGCATATATTTTCAAAAACGCGCCAAGGTTGTATACTTCCAGGCAAACATAGACATAAGTCAGTCCGTCCGTCTGTCAATTGAGTTTTTTTTTCTCTTAGTGTCCGTCATCTCTAGTCCCGACGCCGAAGCTAACCCATGATACACAGAAATATCCTTCAGCTCCTTTTTCGCAATCCGCATTGCCTTGGGATCACGAGAAAATTAGCTGCCCTGTAGTAATCTAGGAGCTATGGCTCTAAAAGCAGCGCTGACACAGGCACACAGCACGAACGCAATTTAACAAGGATTCAGTCGATTCAGTCACCTTCCCCATCGCAACACTCGTTTTTTTTCTCTGCATGGCAAATAGGTCCAGAAAATGTCTTTTGTACTTAACTCCCGGGAAACAAAATTCTAAAACTGTTTAATATTTTAATTTGTAGTGAGTCCTCGTGTCGGGGAAACGAACCCGCCCCACGACACCGCAATGCTAGCCTGCCAGCGCATTCACGTGTCCCCGGACGAGGGCATTCTCGGCAGACACCGACACCTTCCTCTGCCGAGGCAGCAGAACATCGCTGCAGTCCTTTACGGACTTTATAGAACATCACCAAATTCACTACAATGGAGGGAGTGAATTCATGGAAGGGAGCGAAGGTAGAGGAAAAATATTGGGCGAATAAATCGGAAATTGACTGATGAGTAGAACATTCCACATTATCCCAGCGGACTGATGAAGGAAGATGAGATGTAGTCTTTAAAGACTTGATATAAGACCAAAAGGGCTTAGCATTGCTAAAATTGAGGGAAGCTTCCAGGCTGGAAAAGTAATTCTTCATAGCAATTTTTAATTCATGTTTGGCATCAGAACGCAACTTGCAAAAGTTGAATTTATCCTTTGCTGCACCTGAGCGTTTAAATTCACGACGCGCCCTATCCTTGGCATTAAAGGCAGTAAGAACGCGTCTTGTCAACTAAGGTTTAAATTCATTTTTACGGGCCGACTGAAGAGGTGTAAATCTACAGTTAAGGTAATGGAGAAGCCCATAAAATTTAGTAAGAGCAGAATCGCAGTCAAAGTTTTGAAAGAACTGAAGCCAATTCACAAACGAGAGTGTTGCATTGATTGCTTCATAATTAGACCTGAAAAAATTGAATTTAGGAGAAGTGATAGGATTTTTTATGATAAGAGGAACTATAGTGAGGTGAATAGAAAGAGGAGGATGGTGTTGATCAGGAGAAACATAGGGATATAAGGCAGGAGATACAGACAGATGATGAGCAGAAACGTTCGAAAGAACTAGGTCGAGGACTCGATCATTAGTATTACGGACTTGGTTAAACTGGGACAGAGCACATAGAGAAAGAAAGGAAGAAATGGCAAGGGAAGATGCATTAGAAGATAAAATGGAGGAAACGGTTGTGCCAGCCCAATCAACGGCAGGTAGATTGAAATCACCACAAACAAGGATTCTGGATTGAGGATGGCGTAGTATGAAGTAAGAAGCGAGATCATCAAAGAAAGACTCATATAATTGCAAGGAGGAATTACAAGAAGTATATACAGAAGAAATCAGTAAATGCGCGTTATCAGGTAAGGCTATTTTGACCATTACACATTCTAAGGCATGGGAAAAGTTAAAATCAGTACAAAGGGAACTAGACAGAGAATTACTGACGGCAATCAAGACTCCGCCACCATCAGACTTATTTGTGGCATTAAGATTACGGTCACACCTATAAATAATGTGATCAGAGAACAATTCTGAATCGAGAATAAAAGGTTTCAGCCACGTCTCAGAAAAACATATGATGCTATCGTTCCTGAGGTGATAAGAAATAAGAAGATCTTCAAGCTTAGTCCTTAAACCTCTAACATTTTGATAAAAGATGGAAACTTGATTATTTAGCTTGCGGGGGTGAAAGTTGGAACTATGAAGAGCGTTGACATTATCCAAAATAAGTTATCCAAAGTTACGTTAGGACTGAGGGCTGCTTTGGCTTCCGAAAATTTCTTCTTCCCACCGAAACAAATTCCTTAACAAGCGCGCCAGAAGTCCTGGTGAAGAATTTGTTGGAAGTCAGCGTCTATGTCAATTTTGAATGAAGCGAGGTAACGCTTATCATCTGTGAGCTTTCTGCATAACAGAAACGGAGGTGTTTTTCCGAATTTGCGTATGATGAAATCGTGAATTTGCTCACACGATGTTTTTGAAGCGAACCGCGAAACAAAGACACGCAGTGGTGGTGTCACAACTTGTAGAGGCTGAGGATGCTGAAGTCTAGGCACATTGAAATTAGCAACCAAGGTGTTACCTGATCGATCCTGACGCTGGATTTCAGCAGAGAGCAAGCTAGCACTTGGTGAGATGGATGGTTGAATAGAATTGTTAGTCACAGCACCAGGAATGATAGGTTGAGTTCCTGGCAAAGGCGGAGGAATCGCCACCATTACAGAGGAAGTGGTTAGATTTGGACTATTGAGTGGCGAGTGCTTGGGTTGAGACTTGCTTCTAGTCACAATCGTAGACGTCTTCTTAGCTGGTGATGGATCCAGGTTAATCGATGTGATATTGTCAAAAGATGATGAAGGAACTGGCGATGAGGGGGTCAGCACACGAGGATATGCTGTATTAAATTCCGTGGTAGTTAAATCATGCAAATGATGTGAATGCGTCTAGTGAAATATTTCGTTGCTGCTGTGGAAGAGGAGAACACCACGTAATATGCTCGCCTGTGCAATAAATAGATCATATGTGGTCGTTTCATCCTTCCACTCTTGTTCTTGTTACCTACACCTTCCCACGAATGTAACGGACAAATTCCTACCAAACCTCAGCACTTGCCTCTGCAACAAGTTCACCAGAATCACCCGAGCCAAGTATTATCGGAAACTTTGTACATAGAAATATATTGTAATCATTATTAATACTAAGAGTAAACATAGTATGTAAGTTAGGAAGATAGATAATGGTTCTGCGAAAGTTTGCCTCCGAAGACCAACCGTTGAAAAATGCGCGTATCGTTGGCGGTACACATGTTAATGCACAGACGGCAGTTTTAATCGAGACCTTGGTTAAATTAGATGCAACGATGCGATGGGTGGCCTGTAATATATACTCGACACAGAATGAAGTTGCTGCGGCATTGGCTGAAGCAGATTATCCGATATTCGCATGGCGTGGTGAGACCGAAGGAGATTTTTGGTGGTGCAACGATAATTAAGTAAATGCTGAAAATTGGCTACCAAATATGATTTTGGATGATGGAGGTGATGCAACACAGTTAATGTTGAAGAAATATCCAGCCATGTTTAAAATGGTTAAAGACATGGTAGAGGGAAGCATCACTGGGATACATAGACTGTACCCGCTATCAGAATCTGAGAAGTTAACAGTCCCAGTAATGAATGTATTGGATTCCGTCACTAAAACAAAATTTGATAGTTTGTTAAGCTGCAAAGAGTCTATTATTGATAGGGGAAAGCGTGCAACAAAAGTTATGTCTGGCGGGAAGCAAACAGTCATTTGCGAATATGGTGAAGTTGGAAAAGGATGCGCACAAGTATTGCAAGGATGTGTGTATATTTCTGAAACTTACCCTACCTGCGCTCTTCAGACCAGCACGGACGGTTTTCGTTCGGCGAAACTTAATGAAGTTACTCGAAATGTAGACATTGTTATGACCGCCGCCGGTAATCAAAATGTTGTAATTTGTGATCATATGGACAAATGAAGAATGGGCGTATAGTCGGCAACATGGGACACTCGAATACCAAAATTAATGAGAATAGTTTATAGACTCCAGTTCGATCGCAAACAGACCAAATTTGGTGAATTTATCGTGCTCAAGTATCTCATCGTTCGTTGTTTCGGGAATATCTACTACACTGGCTTTGGCATTGATAGAATCATTCCATGGATAGAATTATTCAATCGATGGGCATTTACGTAGCAAGCTTACATCTTCCAACACCTAATATCATCTACTGCTGGAGAAAATAAACATAAAACAACTGGAAGACACTTTAAGTCGCAATCAGGCACGGCCACCAACATCGAAAATAAGCATAACTAATTTAAAATTCACAGGGAAAAAAACTTGCAGCAAAGAAGGTTCGAGCCACGAATATCTGGAGCTTCAAAGGGTCAGTGATAGTACTAGAATCCATGAGCCCAAGAAGTCGCGGCCAACTTCACCGAAGGGTATTTCAACGGGGCGAAAAAATCCCATCCAAGGCGAGGACGGACCAAATCGTGAGCGAAGGGCCCTCTTTCTCGTTTTGAACTCCATGTGGGAAGGTCACACCATCGAGCGAAGGAGGTCATCCCAGATAGGAATTCTCGAGTTGGTGGCTGGATTGTTTTTTGGAACCCGAGTGCAAGACGTGACTTCCATCGAAACGACAACTCCAGGAATTCTTCCACGAAGGAGACGACGAACAAAAATATCGGGCCACCAAGGACACGCCTCGAGGAATCAGTATATATTTTCGTCAGAATACACGTGGCTAGCGTGCAACGAGACACGAATGAAGCAGAAAATTTACTGGGGGCACCCGTCGTCGAGATATTTGAGTTTAGGTAAATGTAGTCTCAGAATTGAGGCAAAATTTCTTTGAGAATGATTTACAATGATAGAGTTAAGGAAAAAAAAATAACTTGTTAAAGAATAATGAATAGTGAACTTTCAGTGAATTGCATGTACTTTAATTTCGTTTCTCTGTGATACTTGATTCGGGAGCGATTAAGAAAATTTCAAGGCACCCATTTTCCGCCCCAATAATCCGCAAGTGCTGGGGTATATATGGGTCTTTGTTTGGTGTGAATCCCAGCTCACGGTGAACTTAATTCCACGTAAACTAGGCTTTAGGACAGGTAGATTGCAGAATCGTCGCGGGAGTAGTTACGTGTGTTGTTCTCCTTTTCTAGGCTAGTGCACCGATAAAAGCAGTGATTTCCTTTCTTCCCTAAGAGTGAAGACTCCGGCGCGAGCCAAGCTCGTCTCGAGGTTTGGGCGGGACAACTTTACGGGTAGACGAGTGGCGCCCACGTCCGTCTCCGACGGAGCGACCCGGGGCCCAAAACGCCCCCGGCTGGAGTCAGAAGGTATGGTTGAATCATCTTCGCGAGAAAATGTTATCGCGTAAAATGAAGTCAGTATTTTACCTGAGAATACATCAACGTGACCAAATACCTGGCTAACCAGATTTTATCGTAAGAACAGTAAATTTCTTCTAAATTCTGGCAATGGAATTGTAGCATTTATTTTGTATAAATTAGAATCGCTTGTAACATTTCAGTTCATTCTATTTTCACTTTCATAACGTGTAACCGAATTATTGTCATTAACTTTAATAAATTGTATTTTTTTGAATCGAATAAGTAAATCATTAGTAATTGGCGCCCAAGCAGGGACCGTGTTACCTCGTCGTGGAATTTATATTAAGGATTTTTTTATAAAATCTGTTAGTGAACTTTAAAAGTACGGGAAAATTGAGTCGAAACAAAAAACCGCCGCGAATCAAATCACCCTGACTATGAACGGTCAAAATTGCTTCATAGTTCTACACGACGTCGTCCAAGGTAGCCCCCCAGTAAGACAGGACACCAAGCCTATTGAAAAAGGTTTCAGCGAATTTGGCACAGCTAAACGGTTGATAAACGAACAACCTGGGAAAACCCACACTGCAACATATGGAGACAAATTCATAGACACCGGCGAGGCAGAAAACTTTAAAGGCTAGAATTAACCAACCGGAAAGCAGCAAAATCGAGGAATCTCCAGCATACAATGGAAGTGAAACTATATACATTTATATTGTAACTCCTCCATTGTTGTTTTGAAAATAATTTATATTTCATTTTGAAAATCTTCTTTTTTTTACAAAACAAATTTTGAATAATTTTTATTAAACATTATATCATTTTATATGCAATCCAACGAAGAATTATATTATGTATGTATATTTGTAAAATGTGCTGTTAAACTATGATAAGTGAATTAAAATATAATTTGTCATTTATAGTACACTCTCGCAATCAAACTATTTGCTAAAATTTACGAGTTCAGTGAAATATTAGATAGTCTAAAAAGTATTGAGCCTTTTTTGTCACTAAAAGGTGTTCGCTGGCATACATCGGGCAGTACTTATCAGATTGAGTCAAACTGACATGCGTTTGAAAGGTGACATTCCAGTCTACAAGTTTCATTTGGATAATTTTGTATTTCGTCATTTGTGTCAAAAGTTGTATTCATTTAAAAATGAGCGAAATTTCTGAAAAAAATCGTTATGTTTTACAATGTCATTACGACCGAGGTGAGAATGCATCGCAGGCTCGTGAAAAGTTTGTGGTGTTTACAGTCAAAATACTTGATCAAAAACCACAACCAAGAGATGGTTCGCTTGCTTTCATTCTAGAAATTTTGATGTCAAAGATGCACCTCGCTTAGGTCGACCAATCACTGAAAAAGTCGATGTAATTTTACAAAAAATTTAAGAAGACCGACACATAAGCAGCCATGACATTGCTAAGGAACTGAATATCCATCATCAAACAGTTTTGAACCATTTGCATAAGGCTCGATACACAAAGAAGCTCGACGTTTAGTCGCCGCATGAATCAACACAAAAAAATTTGATCGACCCAATTTCCATTTGCGAAATGCTAATGAAACGCAACGACATCGAGTCATTTTTGAAGCAAATCATTACGGGTGTAAATGGGTAAGATACGAGAATGTCGTTCGAAAAAGATCATGGTCAAAAAAGGTGAATCATCTCAAACGACTTCAAAGCCAGGATTAATACCAAATAAGGTTATGCTGTGTGTATGTTGGGATTGGAAGGGAATTATTTATATTGAGATGCTAGAGCCTGGCCAAATACTCAATTCGACTCTGTACTGTCAGCAATTAACCAGATTGCAACAAGCAATTCAAAAAACGGCCAGAATTAATCAAAAGAAAGGGCGTTGTCTTCTACCATGACAATGCCAGACCACACACATCTTTAATGACCCGGCAAAAATTGACAGAGCTTGGCTGGGAAGTTTTGATACATCCATTTCGTATAATCCAGACCTTGCATTATCAGACTACTATTTGTTACGATCTCTGCAAGACTTCCTTAATGAAAAGAAATTTACTTCAAAAAGGGACTGAGAAAATTACTTGGCCAAGTTTTTCGTCGATAAACCACAGAAGTACTACACAGATGAAATAATGTCTCCACCCAAAAAATGGCAAAAGGTCATAGATAATAATGGACAATATGTACTGAAATAAAATTCACTTTAAATAAAAGAAATATTCAATCGAATAATTACAAAAAAGAAAAACTTCAATAATTTTTACACTTACCAAAAGTTTATCAATTTTCAGAATTGGATTGGAATTGTTGTTCTTTTTATTCTGTATAATATATTTTAGTGATTGGTTTTCATGTGGTGAGTATGCATTTGATAAAGAAATATGCTGAGTCGGCTCATAATTCAAGCACTTCTTTGGACTTCCTGCAGAAAGTTAAGCTTCGTAGGTGGCATTGATTTTTTGATTGGATATCGCACCTTTGCTTGCAGATGTAGACGGGTTGATATTCGAGTCTTTCATTTCATATAGCCATTTTAAATTGATGATAGATTCGCTGTTGGGTAGGCTCAGATGTTAAACTTATGTTACTATAAAGACTGGCAGATTGGGAAGCTCCGTTTACAAGATTCGTTATCGTTGAAGAATTGAATGGGTCATTATGGTCTATTGATCAATTTACGCCGTGTAGAGGGTTGGGAGAAGCTGATAAGTTTTTAAGCAACGGCTTTGTATTTTGAACAGATGGGCCCGGCTCTCACCGTGGATACTTATAGGTTCGTTATCGTATGCATGGATGATATTCTGACCATAATAGAGACAGTCCAGAAAAAAGCAAATAGCAAGGTGTTGGCTGAAAGTAGCTGAATTTGATTTCGAAATGGAATATTGACCGGATCACACTCTCAGACTGACAGATGCAGATTCTCTAAGCGGAAACTCCCGTGAAAAGGCACAAAAACCTAACAGCGTCACAGATCAGATGATGACAATCACACGAGATTACTCCGATTTGTATGCTACTCTACAATCCCAGGATAAACATCTGCTCAATATAAAAAAATCTAAGATGCAAAGACAAATGGAATAAAGACTATAGCATGTTTTCAAGCAATTATAATATGTATGTCTGGAAAACAAACTCTTCCGGAAGACGGAATATGGTGGGCGATTAGTAATTCCAAATGGATTACGCTGGCATATCATGAACATGTTCTATAATGACATGGACCATTATGACATCAACAAAACCATGTTAAAACGATCTGTCACCAAACATTGCTTGCTATAAACAAGGTCTAGATGAGAGCAACTACCAGATTCATGTGCCGAAACTACAGCCAATAACATCATTGAAGGTCTTTTCCTAAAAGCAAAAGGAAAAATATATACTTCATTGGATTAATTGATGCATTTTCGAAATTCATCGATTTGCAACCGACTAAATCAACTGAAACAAGAAGTGTAATGAAGCTGCTTCATAATGTTACTAAGTTTTCTGAAAGGGTACAGCGTTCACACCACTAAGCTTCAAAAGATATTGCCAAGAAAAAAGCATTCAAAATATCTTTAACGCTGTTCAGAGACTCCACGATCAAATGGACACATTGAGAGATACTTCCAGAAGTAAAGGCCAATACAACAACAGAACAATCTCCGAGTGATCTGCTAATGTCAATTTCTCCACGTTATGTAATGGGAAACAAATCGCTACTGGCTTTACACGACGATAATCCTTTGCCATTGATAAAAGCTAGTAATGACAATGATGAAGAAAACATTCCATTTTCTGAATTCAAATGGAAGTTGCAAGAGAAAAGTGACCAAATTACGGCAAATGCACTTGAGTTGAAGGGTTACATGGGTAGCCGCAGTTTTTTTTGTGGTAGGAAGGTGAATGCTATTTATGCACAGAGTGTGGGACTCCCATGTGCGACTAGACTTCCCACTAAACACCTCCCCTGCCAACCTAAGAGCCCAGCCTGGAACCGTTTGACACATTACTTCGGGCCAGGTCTCGTTTTGTTACGCTGTGAGGCGCCTTCAAGCTGGGGAGTCCATTTCCTAGTGGGAGGGGAGAGGGAAGAGGAAGTGCCAGAAAAGCGATTCCCCAGCCCCAGCGCCCCGGCTGTTGTGAGTACCTGTTATATTTTAGGGGTGCCCGAGCATAATGTGCCACTTGGTTCCATTTGTCAACCGATTCGAGTATCACCATCACTATATTATCCGGGGTGAGCTCTCCCGTCTCCCTGTAGAGTTTTCTTTGCAGCCCGACCCGTTTTGAATACGCAAAAAATATGTGATAGGTATTGTCCTCCTCTCCTGGGCAAAACCGACAATCGGGGATCTTGTGCAGGAAGTTTGAAAACACCCATGCCCGCTCAAAAAATGGGTCAGATAGAAGTCAGTCTCACCATGTCTTCGATTTAGCCACGGTCTCACATCCGGGATGAGGGGCGCAGTCCACCTTCCCTTCGTGCGATTGACCGAAGACTGCTGCCAATCGTTGAGCGAGCACTGTCTCTCCTCGCGGACAACCGTCCCCTCGCATCCTCATTTCGGTGCAGATAAATAGCGCGGCGCTCTCTAGCAAGGAGGGCGACAGGTTTCACGCCTGCAATAACTCTTACCACCGAGTCAGAGACTGTTGGATACAAAGATGCAATTCTAAGTGCTCGTCTTCTCTGTACCTGTGCCAAACGCTTTCGGTATACCTCCTTGCTGAGAGCGTCGCCCCATAACTCTGCTCCGAACAGTAGCACTGACCCTACAGCACTCATCAAGAGGCGTCTTCTTGATTGGCTGGGTCCCCTACGTTGGCCATAAGTCGACTCAGAGCCGATATTCTCGAAGAAGCCTTCTCAGCCGTTGCCCTGATTTGCTCAGAGAAACTCATCTTCGAGTCGATCAGTAGTCCCAGGTACTTAACCGCTGGCTTTGATTCAATTTGTATGTCTCCAATACTGATCATCCTTGCTCTAGGTATTCTCTTTTTTGTCAAAATGACCACTTCGGTTTTGTCTAGTGCTAAACTAAGCCCGCGAGCAGTCATCCAGTCCCACACTCGGCGCATCAGCATACCTAGCCTAAGTTGCGCTTGTTCGATGGTGCGTCCAGTGACCAGAGCCGCAACGTCATCCGCATAGCCGCCCAAGCGTGACTCATCTGGCATCTCAAGTCTCAGCAGCCCATCGTAGGACACGTTCCACAGGTGTGGACCAAGGATAGATCCCTGGCCAACACCCGATGTAATTTCCATCCTTTGTTGGCCCTGTGTCGTGTCGTAGAACAGGCTTCGGTGCTTTAGGTAGTTCCTCAAAAGCCGCATTAGATATTCTGGAACATGAAAGGAGTTTTCCAGTGTATCCAGAATATCCACCCATCTAGCGGAGTTGAAGGTGTTCCTGAGATCAAGTGTCACCAACAGGACGATCCGTCGCTTGGTGCGACTATATGCCTCTGCCTTTTGGACCGCGTTCACCGCCTCTGCAATCGCATCAATGGTAGAACGTCCTACTCTAAAGCCGTACTGCCGAGGAGATAGGTCCCCAGTAGCACGAATCACGTCAGTGAGTCTTCCCTTGATGAGTCTCTCTAGCACTTTCCCAGCCGTATCTAGCATGCATAACGGGTGGTATGTAGACGGCGATTCGGGATTTCCCATCCCCTTGCTGAGCAGCACGAGCCTCGCCACCTTCCATCGTACCGGGAAACCCAGTCCCGTAGGCAAGCGTTGAGGGTGCTGAGCAGCAAGTCAGGACAATGGTGATAGACGAGCCGCAACACCTCAGCTGGAACACCATCTGGACCTGGAGCCTTCCTCGCTTTCAATGTGTTACGGGAACCGCAGTCCAAATATTGCTCGGTTCGTGTTCCGTCGTTCCTCTCTGTGTACTGTAAATGACAACATACATACGAAAAGCTGCGAATTGTAATCAATGCATCTGTGGGTGCGGTGTCGTATCATGGATTAGCAGGAGTGGGTGTGTATCCATACTCGTATTAAGTATCAAACATATACACACAAGACTTCGCAATCAAGCGTACCGCCCAGCGAAGCGAATTGGTTACATGCATTGCAAATCGAGTGAAAGCTTTAGTTTTGTGGTTGCACCAGTCACAGAGAGATGGCACTAAATACGTTAAACTGTTTTGTTGTTGAACTTTGATCTTTCTTGAAATGGTAAATTTTCTTCATCATTTTAATTGGTAAGCAATAAAGTCAGCATAATTATAGTATAAAAGAAACTTAAAGACACAAGACAATGGAGAAGTATTTCTCCATTCACTGGCTCAAGGCGTGCGCCCGAGCTTATTCTATCTCAAGGCACTTAGCCCGAGATAAGTGAATAGTGGGATACGTTCAACTGCGTACTCAAGGCATCCGCCCGAGTATCAGCGCTCCAAGGCAGTTATGCCCGGGGCCTGCAGTTGAACTAGTAATTGATTGATTTATCAATCTGACTGCGTACTCAAGGCATCAGCCCGAGTATTAGCGTCCCAAGGCTTCGTGCCCGGGGCTAGCAGTTGGATTGTAATCAATCGATTCGTTAATATAACTGCGTGCTCAAGGCGCCAGCCCGAGCAACAGTTAAAGTCTTAATTAAATTGGTTTGTTTTTCTCTGGTAACAAAAATAATTAAAGTAAATAATAATCGTGCAAATTAACTGCTCCATTAACACTCTAAATTTATAAATATGCAAATATAAGACTTCATTAACTTATTCTCTGATGTATTAATTAGTTGAAGTGAAATAATTCTTAAAATCTTATATTAGCCATTAGCATGTAGAAATTATGCAGTGAGTTCTCTCTCCCCGGGAGCCTTGATGTGTATATAGGATACACATCATATCAAGCTCCCAGCACATGCCAGTATACATAGGGTGTACTGGTATTGTGCAACAAATGAGAGGACTGCCTCCTCCAGTTCCAGCTGCTCTTTCACCATGGACAGCGTCAACATTGACGGGATGGGTGGGAAGAGTCCCCGCACTATCGCGTCATCTTTTCCGTGTCATGTATACAAGGCTTCCATAGAGCACTATGTTTCCGCATGACCAGCTTGTAGCCAAGGCCCCACGGTTCCTTGTTCACATTGTCCAATAGATCTTGCCAGCAGCGAGCCTTGCTAATGTTGATCAGTTTGCGAACGTATTTCCTGGCCAACTTATATGCTGCCACCCAGTTGCATGTCTCGTCACCCTTCCGCGCCCGTTGAGCCTCACGTCGAAGCTTGTGACACTCCCTCCGCTTTTCAGCGATTTCAGTTGACCACCATAACAGGGGGGGCTTGCCGCGCTAGGATCTTCGACGGGGCATAGAAACTTTGACGGGACATAGCCGCAGTTTAAACAGCCACCGTAAGCCAGAGAAAACGAGCGGAGCAATTCAACGTAATGCAAAAAAAAAAAAATCCAGAAAAGTACGAGCTAGGGAACGTGCAGAATCAGCCGCAATTGTTATATCCAGGAAAACGAAACCTCGTTTCAAAGGTCGTTATAAGGTGCAGAAGGTGCTTGGAAAAAACGGGTATAAAATCATCGATTCCAATTCAGTACAGATCTCGGCCATATTGCGCAGCCTACGCAGCCAATCGAATGAAGTTTTTGTGAGAACTGTACAACCTTGTCGGATGGACCCCGAAACTGAATCGAAAGGCTAAGCGAAGTCAAGTAGTAATCATAATGAATAATTTATAAGTGAAGCGTCAAATAAAATGTGAGCTCACTGTTGAATGACCGGAGTAGATGCAAATAAAAGGAAGGAAACTAAGTTATTTTATTTTATATTCAGTTCAATAGCTGAAGCACTTATTTCAGTTTTCAGTATATGTTCCACAAGCACCTAGGTTACAAATCAAGTGGCAACATGTGAGTGCAGGTACCTGGCTCTCATTTTGAAGCTGAGTTCATAGACATGCAGTTCTGTATTAAAGTAATTTGTAAGGTGGGAGCAATATGGCTCGTAGATATTGTGAGCACATTTAGCAAATCAAGAAGCATGGGAATGAGCGGTGACCCTAGCTTCCGACTTACAACTGCTCTTTTGGGGTTCAGCCGCATCCAGATTGGAAATGGTGATAAGAAGTGCGACGGCGAGAGAATTATGGCTCGTAATTGTCTGTCACTGTTGGCACATCAACTGGCAATATGACCCGAGAGAAGGTACATTAACTGAAAGCGGTGAAAAATATGTTGGCCAAATGTTACATGAACTAAATCCTGGCCTAGAAATGTAAGCAAAAGTAATAAAAAGAAAGCAATACGAGACATTTTTTTCTGGCTGGCGTGGCTCGGTATGCCTAGAAAGCGTTGTATGTTTTTCTATAACATATTGTCGCGTGTTATAGTTCGCGGCCGATAATTTTAATGTTCCGGGATCTTTTAAATTAAGTTAAAAGAGTTTATTTACTCAGAATATACAATCATTGATTTCACTTTTTTACAAATAATTAAAATGTTATTTATTATTTTTCACTTGTCTATCAATTTATATTCCAACTGCCTGTATTACGAAAATCACTTCACCATCAATCAACATCGCCTTTAATTCGCGCTCTACTCTTATCGCAGTTTTTTTAACTATTCCTCCTATTCATTTAGCTCGGCTTTATACAGGGTCTCTAGTCATTCAATCCATTTCTCGTACATTGGCGAATGTTCCGACGAGAGCTCCCTGGAATATTCGAGCAATTCTGAATATCCGCAGTGATGTCACTTTCAGATATTGATCATAGATCTACTTGGTCAATTCGCGTGCTTTCGAGTACATTCATTTATTAATCATGATGTTATTAATAGTTGCGACAACAATTGCGACAGTAGCTCGCAGAATCGTTTGGACATGTAACAATATATATTATTATTTAATTGCATCAAGCAATTTTCGTGATTAAATCAAGTATTTTATAATCTTAACTATGTGAAGAGCAAATAAAGAATGGAAGGGAAAGAGAGTGAGCATTCAATTCAATAGAATACCTTCATAAAGTTGCATATAAATTTGGGTGATTTACAGAAAAAAACCATACAAATTTTTTGATAACTTGGCTTTAGTTTGGATTGTTCAAAAACACATTCATAATTGCATAGGGTTCACGAGTTTATTTTTCAATTTTGGATAAATTTTTTCTCATTGAGAGTTTTAGACAACGTGGTGAGAGTCCCTTCCCGTAAAATTGACAACCCATTTTTCCTCCAAGTATTCTTTGTGATTTTCTCGTTGTGTCTCTCACTAACTATTCAATGTCTATAGCATTCATTCCTTTTTCCGACTATTTCCAAGCAGTATCAATACACTCAATACATTAGGTAACTCCATTAAAGACAAAGTTTCAAAAGGTTTGAGAAAAAAAAGGATCAGGTATTGATGATGGGGAGAACAATGAAAGTCTACTCTATTCAATCGACGTCCATTCCTTCCGGACAAATTGAATGGCTTTATTTTAATGCTATTTGTGCGTGAACATATCCACATCCCAAAAGGACGAAAGATAGTGGGAAAGTTAGTTTCATTTGGGTTAGGTTGAATGACTCATAAATATGCTAACAGGATATTGAAGAAAGTTTTTTTTTTCTTTGCTAGAAGTTTAAGTCCTTTGAAAACTATGGCAATATTTTCTATTGATGAAACTAGAATATCGATTTAATTTCAATCAAATGGAATGTCACGTTGTCAGGATATTTGCGGTGATTGTTCAATGTTTTATAATGGCAGTTTATAGATATTTTAAAATATTTTAAGTGATAGGATAGCAAATCTGTCAACTTGGATTTGGTCTGCTCTGTAAAACTAAATTCATGAAAAATAACAAGTTTTCAGTTTTTTTCACTAAATCAAAAAATCGTAATAATGAAATTGACTATACTTTTTGAATTTATGAAAAACACTATGAATCAAAAAGTGTCCTTTTCTTTGAAATTAGTTCCGTATATGAAGTCTTGCACTTATACACGCAATGGTCCTTTGGGGTGCTGCCTAAGCACGTGGCACACAATATGGTGCTCTATCTTATTACTACTCACGATGCATACTGCTTGATGTTGGTCATATATCAAAAACCGGAACGCACACCTCCATAAAACTTATCGAATCGTTGACTACTAGGAAATCAGGTAGTATTCACTAAAATAACCAGCGAAATTTTCGCTAATCCCGTATATATAATAAATTTTACGATTTGGTCACAAAACGTGGACGGATTCACTAATTTTCTTCCTCTTCTTCTTCCTTGAACACAGCCCTTCTCTGGCCTTCACTTCCTGTAAAAAGCGCCTTCAACAGTCTCGGTCCTTCAACTGTATCCTCCGATTCCGAGCTCCGAGCTCAGATGAATTCTTCGTTCACTGAGTCAAACCATCGTTTTCTTCGTTTCCCTACTGGTCTCTGCCTTTCAGTTCTCCCAGCGAATGCCTTTTTGGGTATCCACTGTTTATCCATTCGATTTACGTGGCCAGCCATTGTCGCTTCCACAGTCTTACAATCATCGTTACCTCTGGCTCATTGAAAAATTCATACAGCTCCTAGTAGTATCGAATTCACCAATTATTCGTCCCTTAAAGGCATTCAATGTGTTTTTGGATGTTAAGGCTAAGGGCCATATTTTACATCCCTAGTATAGCACAGGTCTTATCATAGATTTGTACACTTGGAGGTTTGTTTTCTTGTGCATGCAGCTGGTCTTCAAGATCTTGCAGTTTGCGAAGGGCATGAAAGCCGATTTTATGCTGCTGAGTGAGCAAAACCATGATAATCCATGCCATCTGGGTTCAAATTAGTGATTTCCAGGCGGAGAGCTGTGGATGGGCGGATGGTTTTGTGTGGGCTCGGGGCTCAGGGACTACCTTTTTTAGTGTGTATCTAACGCTGAACGAATCGATATCATCTTTTCAAGCCAAGCTTCGGAGAGCACAGACGGGAACCTGCTTGATGGGGGAGACTTCAACACAACGCAATCGAAAGGGGCATGCCTCAAACAGACCCGTGGGGAAAACGAATCCTAGAAATGATGGTGAGAATAGCGCTCGTAGTACTAAACACTGGTAACATGCCGACTCTCCACTGTTTTGGCTGTGAAGGAACCATACTGGACGTGACATTCGCCTCAGAGTCCTAAGGTATAGCGGATACACAATTGGAGAGTATTAGAGGACTACTCATCCAGTGATCATCAGTACTCTCGGCTTTCTACAATTGGGTGAAACATCGTAAGGTGAACGTTGAGGGGTTTGTCGAGGTGTCCCCACCAGGTGCCCCACTGCAACAAGCTTCGCAGGGGACGGAAGAACTCGCAGCTCAAGACGTGGTGAACTCAACTATGAGCATCATCATGACTGCTTGCAACGCTTTCATGCCCCGTCGAAAACCCCGGCACGGCAAGCCCCCACTGCACTGGTGGTCAACTGAAATTGCTGAAAAGCAAAGAGAGTGTCACAATTTTCGGCGTGAGGCTCAACGGGCAAGGAACCGTGACGAGGCATGTGACCGGGTGGCAGCATATTAGTCGACCAGGAAATGCCTTCTCAAATCGATCAACAACATCAAGGCTCGCTGCTGGCAACATCTAGTGGATAATGTGAACAAGGATCCGTGGAGCCTTGGCTACAAGCTAGTTATGCGGAAGCTTAGTGCCCTACGAAAACCTTGTATACATGATGTAGAAAAGATGGACGAGATAGTGCGGGCACTCTTCCCCACCCATTCCGTCCGTGTTCACGCTGTCCATGGTAAAATAGCAATCGATTGTCCACTCTTCACACAGCCGGAACTGGAAGATGCAGTCCTTTCACTGAAAGCGAGAAAGGCTCCAGATCCAGATGGTGCTCCAGCTGAGGTATTGCAACTTGTCTATCACCATCGTCCTGACTTGCTGCTCAGCACATTCAACGCTTATCTACGGGACAGGGTTTTCCCCGTACAATGGAAGGTGGGAGGCCCATGCTGATTAGCAAGGGGATAGAAAATTCCAGTTTGCCATCTGCAAAGCGGCCGTTATGAATACTAGACACTGCTGGAAATGTGCTAGAGAAATTAATCAAGGGAAGACTCCCTGAAGTGATTCGTGCTACTGGAGACCTTTCTCCTTGGCACTACGGCTTTAGAGCAGGACGCTCCACCATTGATGTGATCGTAGAGGTAGTGAGTGCGGTTTAAGGGGCAAAGGCATGTTGTTGCACAGGTGAAGAGGAATCCTGTGTTACTGAAACTAAACATCAGGAACGCCTTCAACGGGATATCTTGAATACGCTGGAAAATTCTTGCCAAGTTCCAGAACACCTAATGCAGCTTTTGAGGGACTACCTGACGGACCGGAGCTTGCTCTACGATATGACACATGGCCAACGAAGGATGGAAGTTACATCAGGTGTTGCCTAGAGATCCATCCTTGTTACAAACCTGTGGAGCGTGTCTTACGATGGGCTACGAGACTAAAGATGCTATGTGTCGTCTGATTTACGTGAGTACCTGCCTGTAGTTGGCCTAATCTCACAAGTCACCATTAAACTGCGATTGGTTTAAGCGCCAATCATTCGCCCCAAGTTCGGTACAACTTATCATTGAGGGAACTCTCAATTTTCATACTGGTAGATCCGAGACCTAGCTGTATCTGAAGCTTAAAGGTTAACACCAACCTTTGTTTGCACCACTAGCCACCTCGATACTCCCCGAAGGGACGCAACCATCTTTAAGATGGAGGCTCATCAGCTGCCCGTGGTACCTGAATATACCTCCAGGGTTGAGGTTCGCAGCAATAAGTTGATCTTGTTATCGGACAATCACAAAGCCACTATGTTTCGGATCCAGTTCCAATCCTAGTTTTTTACTAAGCGATTCAGGTACCCCGGGAACACCAGTCCCCGTCGGCTTCACTGGAATCGGAGACGAGAACCACAAAATGGCAGTTGCACCCCTTTGAATTACCAGATCACTTCCGCCCTGGGGGTACTAAAGATGCCAGATGAGTCGCGCTTGATTGGCTTTGCGGCTCTAGTCGCTAGATGCACCGTTCAACAAGGGCAACTTAGGCGAGTTATGCTAATGCACCGAGTAAGAGACTAGCTGACTGCTCAAGGATTCAACTTAGCACTGGAGAAAACCAAAGCGATCATCTTGACAAAAAAAGAGTAGGAATGATCAGTGGTGGAGACATACTAATTGAATCGAAGCCAGCGGTGAAGCATATGAGGCAACTAATCGACTCAAAAATGAGTTTTCCTGAGCAAACCAGGGCAACGGCTGAGAAGGCTGCTTCAAGAGTATTGGCTCTGAGTTGATTTATGGCCAAACTAGGGGGACCCAGCCCATCAAGAAGACGCCTCCCGATCGATGATTGCTATAGGTTCAGTGATACTGCACGCAGCAGAAATGCGGGGCGACGCTCTCAGTAAGGAGGCATACCGAAAAAGCTTCGCACAGGTATAGAGGAGAGGAGCACTGAGAATTGCATCTTCGTATCTGAAAGCTTCTGATTCAGCAGTGAGAGCTATTGCAGGCGTGACACCTCTTGCCCTCCTTGCAAAAGAGAGTCGTGCTATTTACCTGAGTCGAAACGAGGATGCGAGGGACATGGTTGTCCTCGAGGAGAGATTGCGCTTACTCAACGATTGGCAACAGTCTTGGGTGAATCACACGAAGGGGAGGTGGACTGCGTGCCTCATCTCGGATGTGAGACCGTGGCTCAATCAAAGGCATAGTGAGACTGACTTTAATGTGACCCAGCTTTTAAGCGTCCATGGGTTTTTTTACTCTTACCTGCACAAGACTGATTAGTCACAGTCCTCCAATTGTCAATTTTGCCCAGGAGAGGTGAACAATGCCTGCTACACATTTTTGCGTGCATAAAATGGGACAGGCTGCGAAAGGATCTCTACAGGGAGATGGAAGAGCTCATCCCAGATAAAATAGCTCACATCGGTTAACAAATGGAACCAAGTGGTACATTATGTTCGGTTAGTCCTAAAAGACTTGCCTTTAACCACGCATACAACAGTATTGATCGTAATGGACTGTACCAAATAATGCTTTGGTTTGGCATTCCAGCCAAATTCGTCCGTCTTACCAAAATGACAATGACGTCAATGACCTCCCAACTCCGCATCAATAACCAACTCACTGATGGCTTTAACACAAATATCGGACTGAAGTAGGGAGATGGGCTGGCCCCATTGCTATTCAATTTGGCTCTGGATTACGTCATACGGAAGCTACCTGTGCATACGCGAATTGCATTACTATACAAGTCGAGCCAAGTAGTAGCCTACGCTGACGACATAAAGTATTTTATTAAATTTTGAGGATCTTGGAGACCAGCTGCATACACAGGAAAACAAAGCTCCAAGTGTACGAATCTGTAATAAGATCTGTGTTATGCTATGGATGTGAAACATGCACCCTAACCCAGGCATCCGCAAATATATTGAGCGCCTTTGAGCGATGGGTCCTGAGGGGAATAATCGGAGCGAAGCTAGATGGGGACCAACGGCAAATTCGGTACAACCATGAACTGTATGAAATTTCTGAGGAAGCGGAGGTCTCAAAAATTGTAAGGCTGCGGAAGCTGCAGTGGGCTGGCCACATGAATTGTATGGATGAACGACGGAAGTAATGTGTCAAACAGTTCCAGGCTGGGTTCTCGGACATGGGATGTGTTTAGTGGGTAGTACAATCACTTTCTTGCGAGCATGGGAGTCCCACATATTGGGCGGAAATGGCATTCACCTCGAAAACACAAAACAAAATCGATCCCTTTCAATCTGTTGTCAATATCTAATGTAATGGTTTGTTGTTGGCTTTTGAGGGCTGCTTTTACGGCTGCTGGGATTGACTGACACAATTAATGAGATGATGGTGATAGAATTTTTTCTTTGCCATTTTAGTGCCTCTGGTGGTCTCTATGTATTCCTAAGTAATTCTTCTACTTAAAATTGGTTCTCAACTTCTACTTCGTTTCATTATTTATAAAATCTCAAATTAACTAACGTTCCAAGTTACAATCAATTTGAATTTAATCAGTTGTGGCTCAAATGGTTAAGGTATTTTTGTTCAAAATATGATTTTTATATTTCCCTCGTAGTTTAAGTCACTAAGTTAAGAAGAGTATTCCCTTTGACAAACTGTGCACCCTGTAATAACACATTTACAAGTTAAAGAATGATACATCACTGGATCCATGGTCTATCTGCATATATTCGTAAATCGTTTATTGATCTATGTATCTAAATCCAAAAAATTCGGATGTAAATCACAAAATTGACTATAAATTCGGTAGATTTATGTTGCAAAACTTTTCCATCCAATCAATCCATTATGATAAAATTGATGAAAGTTACTGTCATACCCTCATTGTTTTAAAGCACTCATTTCTTGCACACAACTTACTCCTCCTCCCAGTCGACGAAATCACCCTCTGAGTTTCTTCCTGCAAATAGAAGAAGTCTCATGGGATTTCGCTTATTTACATCCTTCCCATCAACAATTTGAGTTTCTCAACAAGCTTGCATTTTTTCCCATATTTTTATTTCGTTATTGTTTGTCAGGTACTTCCTCAAACAGCCCAAAGCGGAGTTCCTTCATTTCAATCTTTTATACCCTTATAAACGAAAGAATTTTAAACTAAGGTATAAAAAAAATACATGCGATAAAGTATGAGCTTCCGTTGTTCCCTATGAAGAGTAAAAATCATACAATGTAGATTCCGAATGATACCCTACTCACAAAATACCTGCAGTAATTTGCAATATTAAATACAATAATGTGAAGTAGGTGAAAAGGACAAGGAACTGTGGAGAGGAAACTTCAAACCACAAAAGAAAAATGTCTATAGAACATTTTTTTGCTTTACCCATGCTAAAGACTTTCTTCATTCCATTATCCTTATTCTCTCTGGAATATACAACTTTCAAGCCCACGGCAAATGAATGAAAATTTCTAATATCCTGTTTCTGTTTTTTCTTTTTTCTATTTTGTGGTAAACTGAAAGGGTAATATTGCAGTTTTGGTAGGATGAGGATAAAGAGTTGAAGGAGTTTTAAACTTGAGACTTTACTTGTATAATCTTAAAAATAACAATTTCTGAGGAATTTGCTTGATTTTTTCATGTACTGAATGGGATAGTCCTTTGAAGAATGAGAAATGGTTTCTTGTTTAGCAAAGAAATTGTTTTGTTTTGATGTCTAATTATTCGTAAAAAATTTGAGCTGGGTTCAAGGGAACAACAATAATTATGATTTTTATTTTGGTTTTAAATTTTCTGTCGGGGTCGCCAATGACGGATTCAAGCTGATTGAAGATTTTGAATAGCTTTATGCTTGATATGTTATATCTTATGATTATTATTAATAATATGATTCAAACTTGTACCACCTAGACTGCTTGCTTGCCTATAAATTCTGTATGAATACTCTTTTCCTTAAAAGAATTTTCTACTCTAACCCTCAAAAATGAATTCTATTTCACCATTTCTTGTCATCATTTGCACGGGATAAATTATCACCTGATCCTTAAAACACTGCCCTTACCAATCAACCTTCCGAGACAATATTGTTTTCTTCAAATTTCCTCTAACGTCAAAGGTCACTTCAATTTCATCTTATTTTCTCTCTGGAATTCCAGGAAAATTAACCTTTTTTCTGTCCCTTGACATCATTCCCAGGAATTCCATTTTTCATTCAACATCACCAACAGTGCAAGGGATAACAGCAACCAAAAACAGAATAGTTATATTTTAGCTTATTTTATGCAGATATTTCCATTCAACTCTACCAAAACATAACAAAAGAAAATGCAGAAGAAGGTAAATAAACTTCAAGACAAATTACGGTTCAGAAGAGACACATCGACCATTAGTAAGTTAGTGTTTTCGTGTATTCACTGCATCTCTTCCCGCTGTATGGAAGGACTATTGCAGTGTTGGATTTAGTTTTAGTTTTTGGACGGCATCCAAGTAAATTGCAAATATTTCTCGCCTTTGGTATTTGTATTATAGTAGGATAAAAGGAACTTTGGTGTAGTTTTTCACAGAATCCAGCAAGAATATATGATGACAGAGTAACAAATAATGTCCTTTTACAGAGAAAATGACAATAAATGGAAAGCATGAAGTGAATTACTTGACCTGAATTTGTAAGTAAGAATGTATTTAAATGCTTTGTCGTGAGAATGATTTGTATAAATGAAAATATTTTTTGATTAGTTTTCACAAAAGAAGCAAATAATAGGGAACATGAGTTTCAAAAATCTTAGAGCTACGAGGGCGGTCTGATGAGTACTTCAGTCTCGCCGCCTGATGGCACCACTATAGCAAAAAAGATACACTATCATGTAGTAAATTCTTGTAGATGGCTATTGTCAAAATTTCACCCGAACCAGACTCGCAGTTTTGTTTTCGCCGCGTATGGAAGTGGGTTCGTCCATGGATTTTAGAAAAATTTAGAAAGAGAATATAGGTCGGTAATTCGATTCTTGTTTTTAGAAAGGAAATCACGCAGCAAAATCAAAGAGCGCTTTAATACTGTGTTAGGTAACTCTGGTCCTGCGATGGTGACCATAAAAATTGTTTTTTTTTTGTGGTTGGGAGGTGAATGCCCATTTACGCACAGAGTGTGGGACTCCCATGCTTGCAAGAAGGCGTCAACCTGAGAACCTAGCTTGAGATCGTTTGACTCACTACTTCGGGCCAGGTCTCGTTTTGTCACGCCGTGAGGCGTCTTCAAGCTGGGGAATCCCTCTTCAAGCGGGAGGGGAAGAGGAAATGCCAGACAAGCGATCTCCCCCCGGCTGCTGTGAGTGTCTTTTATCTTTTAGGACTGCCCGAGCATAATGTGCCATCTCGTTCCATTTTTCAACCGAGTCGAGCATCACCGCGACTTTAGTATCTGGGGTGAGCTCTCCCATCTCCCTGTGTGGCAGGCATTGTCTTCCTCTCCTAGGCAAAACCGACAATCGGTGAACCGTGACTTACCAATCTTGTGCAGGTAAGACTGAAAACACCCATGGCCGCTCAAAAGCTGTGTCACATAGAAGTCAGTCTCACCATGCCAGCAATTTAGCTACGGTCTCACATCCGGAATGAGGGGTGTAGTCCACCTTCCCTTCGTGCAATGCATGCAAGACTGCTGCCTATCGTTGAGTGAGCGCTGTCTCTCCTCACGGACAATCACCTCCCTCTAATCCTCGTTTCGATGCAGGTTAATAGTGCGGCGCTCTCTAACAAGGAGGGCAACAGGTATCACGCCTGCAATAACTCTCACCACCGAGTCAGACACTGTTGGATACGAAGATGCAATCCTCAGTGCTCCTCTTCTCTGTATCTGTGCCAAGCGTTTTCAGTGTACCTCCTTACTGTGGTCATCGCCCCAAATTTCTACTCCGTACAGTAGCACTGAGCCTACAGCACTTATCAAGAGGCATCTTCTTGATGGGTTGGGTCCCCCTGCGTTGGCCATAAGTTGTCTCATAGCCGTTGCTCCTGAAGCAGCCTTCTTATCCGTTGCCCTGATTTGGTCCGAAAAACTCATCAGTAGCCCCAGGTACTTCACTGCTGGCTTCGATTCGATTAATATGTCTCCAATACTGATCATTCTGTTACGGATGGAGTAGAGAGGCATCAACATAATCTCACCCCGAACACTACCATATCAGTCGCGTGACTCGTTAAACTAAGTAATCCTAAGCCGTTCTCGATTAGGGTTTTGATAAACACTTCTAATTGTACCCGTAGCAGTAATTTAAGTACGAGTACTTGTAGTATTGATTTTTAAAAAGCAAAAAAATCAATATAATCTTTACTGTTAGATAGGTAGGCTGTAGCGAAAGTATACGCCAAATCAGGTCCTTCGTTAATTGGACAACAACTTAATTTGGAAGTTAACATCCTGAACGAGAAGGTACAACAGCGTTTAGTGACCAAAAGTGCCCTAAAGAGACGAGTTGTGGAAATTTACCGACCGACCACAATATTGAGCATCATGATGAAGGATTGCCTGCAGCTAAAGTTTAATGAGGCGAGTCAACATCCGAAGCTGATCAAAATTCTGGCAGCGATAACGACGAAGACAACGTAAGTGAAGAGGATAAGAAAGCAGAAAATGCAAAAAGATGACTTTAGTTAAGTCGCACAATATAAAACAACTCCGTCAAAGGAGAACACGAAAAGCGAGAACGCTCTTACGTGCCTACTACAAAAACGGGCTAGGGCCCCTTTATAACTTGTAGACCAGTAAATATTTCTTTTAAACACTCCTTCTTTTTCATTCTATTACAGGGTGGGTACGGTATTTGAGGAAATGCATAAATGTGACTATAAGTTTTTCCTTTTCAGATCAGAAATGGCGAACTACAACATCACTTAAAAAATGAAGAGACATGCTGTCATCGTCGCTATATGTGCGAACCACACAGATTTAGAGATCTCTAATTTTCTTAATTGCGCCCGTTTATTCTTGCATAATATTCGCCGTGAATTGGAAGCATCAGGAAGCCATACAGAATTGGTTGCAAAACGCAAAAAGCACGAAAAACGTTCTGACACTATCCGATCTGCAGAATTTTGAGAGCAATTGCAAGCGATCATATACGAGGACCCTTCAACACCAATTAAGGTCCTTGTGAGTGAGCTTCATGTTTCTGAGCGCCTTATTCGTAGAGTTGTCCACGAAGACCTTCGGTATAAGTCTTACGTGATGCGCAGAGGACAGTTCATGTTGGAACGAACACGAAAACGATCAAAACGTCTTTTAAACAAAATTAAACACCCTAAGGCGCCCAAAATGTTATGGGTTTTTTCCGACGAAAAAATTTTAACCAAGATCAAAAGACCAATCGCAGAGATGACAGATGGCTATGTTCAAACCCTATGGAGGTTCCTGTTGTTATGCACACAAAAATTCCACTCACTGTTATGGTTTTGGGTGTTGACCTTAATCCTTTGGATTATTACGTATGGGGCGAGGTTAAGCGTGAGACCAATAAGCGTCATCATAATACCATTTCTTCGCTGAAGACTGCTATTAATACCGTTATGGTCAACATGAACAAGGAGCATTTGATTCGGGCATGTAATCGTTTCCGGGCCTGGACCGAAGAGGTTATTGCTGCTAATGGTGATTTTATTGAATAACTTTATAGCCATATATTAATTTGACGTTGTATGAAAAATTCCTGAAATGTCATTAAATTTTGTTAAAAATACAAGCTAATTAATTTAACTCTCAAGGTGTCCTCAAATACCGTACGCACCCTGTAAAGTTAAATTCCAGAAAAAAGGTTAATTTTCTTTGGATAATACAATTGATTTTGAGTTTCAGGTTGTAACCGGTGCGGTTCGGGTGGTAAACCGCGGAAAGAAAATTTAAAGTTAAGTCTTCCGGGGAGGTGTGTAGAGGGTGGCAAATTCTCGAGATATTAGTTTGCCTTTGCACGTGCCGCAATTGTAAAAAAAGGGAAGTGAAGGGTTTTACTATATAAATCCAAAGAAATTTAGACGAGTCATGTAGTGTTGAAAGTAGCTTTTATTCCATCGTAAGGGAGTTCCGAGGAAAGTGTGTTTATTTGTAGCCATTCTAAACTTCTGGCCCGTAAACGGTTGCACTAAGTTACATGTGTGTTTTCAGTGACATCAAAAGTATAGTGGTGAAGTTGCCCTCTTTCTGCTGCGAGAAAGAGAAACCGGCAAGCGGTATTCTCGCTCGGCGGCTTATTAGGGGCCTTGGTGAAAAAGTGAGTGGCGCCTTTCGCCCGGCTCCGGATGAGCTGAACCGGATCCGTAAGCCCCGCCGGAGCACCTCAAGTCCTTTTCGGTGTAGCAATCAATATCCTAGAGATTCTTTTTTTGTCAAAATGACCACATTGGTTTTCCCCAGTGCTAAACTGAGCCCTCAAGCTATCATCCAGTCTCTCACTCGGTACATAAGCATACCCAGCCTAAGCTACGCTTGTTCAACAGTGCGTGTAGTGACCAGAGCTGCAATATCATCTACATAGCCGATCAAGTGCGACTCATCCGGCATTTCCAGTCTCAAAAGCCCGTCGTCACCATCAGGATGATCCACCGCTTAGTGCGACTATGTGCTTCCGCCTTTGGGACTACGCTCACCACTTCTGCAATTGCATCAATCATGGAGCGACCTGTTCTGAAGCCATATTGCCGAGGAGATATGTTCCCAGGAGCACGAATAACGTCAGTGAGTCGTTCCTCGATGAGTTTCTCTAGCACTTTCCCAGCAGTGTCCAGCATGTGAAACGGGCGGTATGCAGACGGTGATCTGGGATTCTCCTCACCTCACTGATCAACACGAGCCTCCCCACTTTCCATCGTAACGGAAAAAACCCCGTTCCGTAAGCAAGCATTGAATTTGCTGAGCAGCAAGTCAGGACAATGGTGATAAACAAGCCACAACATTTCAGCTGGAACACCATCTGGACCTGGAGCCTTCCTCGCTCTCAATGAAAGAACAGCTTCTTCCAGTTCCGACTGTGTAAAGAGTGGACACTCAACTACTGTTTCATCATGGACAGCATCAACACGGATGGGATGGCCGAGAAAGTGTGCCCGCACTATCTCGCCCATCATTTCCGCATCATGTATACAAGGTTTCCATAGGGCACCAAGCTTCCGCATAACTAGCTTGTAGCCAAGACCCCACGAATCCTTGTTCACATTGTCCACTAGATCTTGCCTGCAAGAAGCGTTGCTGTTGTTAGTCAATTCGTGAAGGGATTTCTTAGCCGACTTATATGCTGCTATCCGGTTCTATTTCTGGTCACAGCTCCGTGCCCGTTGAGCCACAAGCCCGAGCTTGTGACACTCTCTTTGCTTTTCAGCGGTTCCAGTTGACCACCAGTATACTGGTGACTTCCCGGGCCGGGGTTTTTGACGGGGCATAGAAACTTTGCAAGCAGTCGTGATGATGCTCATAGTTAAGTTCACCATGTCATGAGCTGCCAGTTCTTTCGGACCCTGCAAATCTCCCTACTGCGGAGAGCCTGCTGTGAGCGCCTCGATGCACCTCACGACGTTCATCCTTCCGATGTTCCATCCAATTGTAGAAAGCCGAGAGCATGGAGGTCACGAGACAACATCGCTGATCTCAAGAAGAATGCACTGATGATCGCTGGCTGAATAGTCCTCTAATACTCTCCCATTGCGTATTCTCCATACTAAAGACCCCGAGGCGAATGTTGCGTCCGGTATGGTTCCTTCACAGCTGATACGGTGGAAAGTTGGCGTATTTCCGGTATTTAGTACGATGAACGCTACCCTGGCCGTCATCTCTAGGATTTGTTTTACCCGCGGATCTGTTTGAGCCATGCCCCATTCGATTGCTTTAGCATTGAAGTCCCCCCTAACGAACACGTTCGCGTCTGCGTTTGAGACAGCGCCCGCAAAAGCATTAATTTTGGCTTGGAAAGATGATATTGGATCATTCACCGCTAGGTGTACATTAAAGAGGGTGTTTCCTGAGCGCTAAGCCCACAGAAAACCATCCCCACATCCACATGGCACCAGTACCAGTTTCATCAATATACCATGATGCCGAACTTTTATCCTGGTGTTGCTCACTCAGCTGCATACAATTGGGCTTTCATATCCCTCGCAAAATGCTCAAGCAGATTTTTGGCGGTTGGACTGCCAAGTAGGTTTAGTTGCAGGATGCGGATCATCGAAGTTCTGATTTCGCATTAGCTAGGGCTTCCTGAAAAGCCCGGCAATTTCCTGATTCCAAGATGGGCCTGAAATTTAGTCTTGGTTCAGTATCCTTGCAAAGAATACATTCTTTCCTTTTATTTCCCGTTTCACCGCATTTGTAACATAGGGAGCTCCTATCGGGTGTTTTGCATTTTGGTGCGGTGTGACCATAGCCGAGGCATTTGAAACATTGAAGAGATGCTGATCTTCACCGTATCCTGCAGGCAGCCTACTCGATTCTTATTTTGCCCATGTTCAAAAAATTTTCGGCGTCCTTTTTGGGCAAGTCAATTATCGCGAGGTGTTGGCCCCCATGGTTTTCTGGGGTCAGCCTCACTTTGATCCTGCCCACGCTCGGGAACTCCCTTTTGAAGGCCTCTTCTACCTTGGCCAGATCCGTCACGCAGTGAATGTCTCTTATTTCGACCATTGCCATCGGCTCGAGCTGGGCTATAGTTGCGCTTTTGGCAAGGACTTTCTTTACTGCGTTGCAGAATGCTGCCTTGTTGTCGGCCCTGCTCCGAATTCGCCTAGTATGTGGCCCGAGCGCGTTGGTCATACATCTCCAATGGCTGTATTGGTGTCTTCGGTCCTTACGTTTCCCCTGATGTCCTGCAGTACCTCATCGTAGGATCGGCCATCTTGGGGCCTTGCGAGCAGTGCCTACTCCCAGGGTCTTTGTCGGGGCAACTGGTTCTCCTGTTTTGTATCATCATTTTTCTGATTGGGCGTCCGTGCGAGCTTTACTTTCTGGCTTTTTTGAAGGTGTTTTTTGCTGCTTTCTTTGCTCCTTTTGTAAGCTCTGTCTGGAACCCGTCATATGGTGCTCCACGCCCATCAAGTGCCTCTTCCTTCCTTCTTTTATCCCGATCTCCTTCGATTGGGCTAGACGCCATTCTTTTATTGACTGTTAATTTCGGAGCTATCTGCATGTCGGCTTTAGATTTCGCCCCAAGTGCCTCTTTAGCCTTCTGTTCGTCTTCGGCCCTTAACCAGCTCCTCCGATAGGGTACTATACAATCTAGGAGCTATTCTAGTTCAAGGAGCCCCACCTTTATTGCTTTGCTGTTTTTTAGGGTGTCGCATGCAGCTTGTATTCTTTTCAGAATATCTTCCGCTTTTCGGAGTAGCCTTTCTTCTTTGTATCGCTGGGCGGCAATTGTACCTTGCAACCATCCCTGGGAGAGGTTATCGCGTTCCGTTTCTGAATGAAGTACTTCCGCCACATTTTCGACGTTGGCGGTGCAATCACGCGGTGTCTGGTCACTCGTTGCTATTCTTGCCGTAATTTCGTAGTTGGCTTAAGGATGTTTCTTTGCTATGTCGGGATTTGCGACCCTTGCATCGGTTGCTTCGGTAACGATCACAGCAGTGACAATCAAATTTTCGGTGTTCTTTATATTATCTTCCACCGCTCGAACACATGAAACGTTCTCCAGAGTTTCCCGCTTATCCTTAATAGGACGCTCTGGCGTTCGCATCATTTTTTTGCTGCGCCCGAACGCCGCAGGAATCTTAGTCTGAACCAGACTGTCTGCTTTTCTCCGTTTTTCATCTGCCTTCAATCTCATTGCGTTGTTCTTCGTTTTTGTCGTGGTTAGTACTGCTTTCGATATACTGTTAACATCGTGGCTGCAAGCGCTGGTTGCGTCGTCGTTGTTATTGTTTTTTGTTTCTTTTTTTGGATGTTTTTGGTCTTTTGACTTTGTTTGCTCCAGTTTTGTTGGGTTCCCCCTCGGAGCCACTATCTCCGTTCGTGTGTGTAGTCGCCTTTTTAGTCCCATGGTTATCTTTGCAGAGCAGGAAGGCCATGCGAGGGTTGGCAGAAGCTCTTTTGGGGACAAGTGCCCAGAGCCAGACCAGTGCTAATCGGGAGTCCGTCTCAACCAAACCTACACCACCAACCCAATGGTGCGAACTTCGAACGTACTTCGAGGCGTACCAAGGTTTTACCGGGATGGAGGCGGTATGATAGTTGAATTGGAGCTGTTCACACACGAATTTCACCTCGGCGCTACTGCGCAAAGCAACTAGGTCCGAACCATCACATCCACCAGCCCAAAGCATCATTTCCAGTTCGTTGTCCAAAGCGTAGTCCAGATCAAGTTAGAGGCGTTACCTGTCATCCCAGGAGGGAACCTCACGGCGCCCCCCATATCCTCGGATCCACGGGGGCAGCGCTCCCCAAAGAATGTTAGCTTCCATGAGTACTCTTGTCGACCGGCGTTCCCCCTGCGGGAATTTCCTCGGGTACGTGGAGACGGAACTCCCCAAAGAATGCTAGCCTCCAAAAGTGCTCTTGTCGACCGGCATTCCCCTTGCACGGGTCATTGAACTGTTAGAAATCCTATCAAAGTAATACGCGATTGCAGAGATTCTAAACAGCTCAAATTCACTGCTCACTTTGATTCACTGTTGAGAATCAAGTTTTTCAATTAATGAAAATACTGATAATCCTATATGCAATGTCGTGGGCAAAAAGTTCAGCAAAATCTTCACTAGCCGAGGTCAGCGTTTGCCCCAGTCTCTGCGTTCAACAAATTGAATTAGAGACGTGATTAATCGAAAACGGTAGAAGTATTGTATGTCGAACCAGCATTTGGAGCACAACACTTTGCAATTTATGATTTCCCTATTTTTGAATCGAATTCATGCGTAATGGCATCGAACAAAATCTCAGCAATTTCGGCAAAAATTCAATGGAGGAAGTGAAATGTACGTTTTGTAAACTTTAAAACGATTTGGGAATCTAATTTGATCCAATTTCCCAAATGTCTTCGACTTTGAAACGCGGCCAAGAAAATATGGCAGTTGTTCTTGGCATCTACGCCGTGTCGCCGTTCAAGTCAAACTTCACGATCCATCCCAAACTTGTCTTGCTCTTGATTGCTTTCCAATCCCAGCCGAATCTTCATGTCACAACGATGGTTTTCTAGTGCCCAGCCAGATTTCCCTCTTCGCTTGTCCGTCGTCCACCGTATCGTCACGCCACTTCGGTGGATGAAGACGAGCCCCTTGCTCAGCTACTGTAGATTGCATTTGCAATGCAATCCGTGGAGTGCTGTATATATATATATATATATATATATATATATATATATATATATATATATATATATATATATATATACATATATATATATATATATATATATATATATATATATATATATATATATATATATATATATATATATATATATATATTTTTTTTTTTTTTTTAAGTTTTATAATTTTCAAAAGTTTAACTTTGAGTAATAAAATTTTTCAAATCTGCAACTGAAATTTCGGAACAGTGTTATGTTTTCGGGCAGTTTGCTTAGGTGACTGTTCGATTACAGTCGAACTCGCTTATAGCGGCCACGGGATATAACGAACACTTGGCTGTAGCGAACGAAAATCAAAGTTCCTTCCAAATTAATAAAAAATACATGTATTTTTGTTCGGTTATTACGAACTCGGATATAAACAACTCTCGGCTATTGCGAACGAATTTGCTCGGATATAACGAACCATCGGTGATAAAGTGACTGGAAGCTTGTACATATCTTCTTTTGTTTGGAGCAAATCCATTACATATGTACATACATATTAACAGAAATTCAATTTGAAAAGCATCAGTTTGTTGTTTACACTCGATTATGCGGCATTTACAGTTTTCCAAGTAGTGCTTGCATTCATCTCGAATCCAATTGTGTTTGTGTTGTATAGAGCGGTGACAAATTTATATTTGAATAATATTAGTTATTTGTTTATGCTCGATAGTACTATTTGAATTTTCCATAATGACAACTAAAAGGAAGTCAATTGATCTGAAAGATAAATTGGAAATAATCGAAAAATTACAGAGTCGCTATGCAAATGCACGAATCTGTCGGGAATACAAACTATCAAAGTCGACAGTGTCTACAATCTGGGCCCAAAAGGAAAAGTACCTAGCCGAAAGACTAAAATTTAGACCAGTTGCAAAAAAGTTACGGCAGCCAGAAAGACCCGATATCGATGCCGTCTTATTAAAGTGGTTTGTGTCGAAACGCAATCAAAATGTTCCAATTTCTGGGCCTATTTTACAAAAAAAAGCGGAACAATTTTCATCTTTAAACGCCTCATGTGAAGATTTAGCAGTAAATATGGGGGCTTTTAACTGTTCAAGAGGCTGGATTGATCGCTTTAAAAAACGACATTCCATTCAAAGCGGAAAATGTCATGGAGAAAATGTATGCGTATCCTTAGAGACGACCGGCAAGTGGCTTGCAACAATTTGGCCAAGTATGAACTCAGTTTTTGTTTGTGATTTCTGTAATGTATATGTTTCTCATTTTGTAGGTATAAGCAGGCGTTATCATGCTAAGGATATCTTTAACGGAGATGAAACCGGGCTTTTTTAACAACTGACACCTGACCAAACGCTTAAATATATAGGTGAAAAATGTTCTGGAGGCAAGCATTCAAAGGAGAGAATCACCGTTTGAATTTTATTACCCTTACACATCAAGGGTTGTCGCGCTGTCCAGCCTTGCGGGCCCGGTTTGCTCCGTCGGAGACGGCGCAGGCGTCAACTCGCTGTCCCTAGGCTGGAAGGATTTAAAAATAAGATCGTCAGCGAGTGAACGATCCGACAGCGCACGCACGAGAGCTAAGAACTAGAACAGGAAAAAAAACAAAACCGATTCTCCTCCTCTAACCACACTTGATGCTAAACCTCCCCCAACTTACCCTTTATATCCACACCACGACCTCCTGAAAGATAAAAGGTAGTCTGAAAGGAAAAAGAACCTCACCGCTTGAACGTCGCGCACAATTCAGTTTTTTCTTCAACAAAAAAGAATATTCCCGGTGAAATTTTAAACAATATATTCTCACAAATGGAATCTTACTTCACTCAAATTTGAAACCAACGAAATATTATTAAATAAATAAAAAAAAGACAGAAAAAAAAATAAAAGGTACCTTTCCCTAGTTTTCGCTAATCTATCCCTAACCTGGGGCCCCAGCAAACGATCGTCCGTAGGGTGGTTACTTGCGCCAATCTCGGGAGCCTGATTCCCGTCCTGACGAACTTTTCGCCGACTGAAATTGTATTGCTGTGGGACAGGTGTTGTACCGCGGTATGATGAGCGCCGTGATGATGATGATGATGATATTGATTCCAGACTACTTGCACTTTTTTGCGCTTCCAAATTTTACTCCTCGATCCTTCCTCGTTCGTTCAAATCCCAAAAAAGAGACCCTCCGTTATCCCTCAGCCCTTTAAATTGGCTCGCCTTAACGGACGCCCGCTACATTTGAGGTGGTTGTCCTCCCATTCGCACGATGGTCTTTCATTGTTCTTTGGCGCTGTTCGTAGCACGGCTACCAACCATCTTAACTACCTCAGCTCCACACCCATGGTCGTAATCTGCATTACCCATCATTTCGTATCAGCTGAGCAGTTTCAATATGTTGGTCACTAGGACATCGCAGAATGACATCGCAGAATGACATTTCGTGTTAGCAGCGGAAAGTTAATACAAAGCGAATTCTATTAGTCCAGATCAATTAGCTTACGCCCTTTGAGTTGTGTTTCCATCCTGAAAACGTTTAATTGTCGCTAGAATTGCACGCCTTGCATTCAATCGCTTGTTATGACAACAGTGTAAGTGAATAGTTCGCAAGTCAGTGTTCAGATTTGTCTTTAAAGAAAATGTGAAATGAATTGTGAAATAGTGTCCCCGAAAGAAATGTTTGTCCGCTTCATTTCACCGCGTCATTACTAATATGTTGCGAGTGATTGGTTTGCACGTCAGGAATATGTCGCATGTCAGGATTTGGTGAAATAATTTAGAAATTTCCGGATGTCGGCCGACTTGAGCGCAGTACAGGTGTTTTGTGTACTTGGTCGTGGTGCCTGTATTTTGTCGTGAATATTGACAAGCTCGAAAGTCGCCACGTTTTGGTGTCGCATCGGAGACACAGTCAGGGAAGTGCAAATTGGAGCCGGCAATTGTCTTGAGGTGAGATTATGCATTCGTCCACGACTGCGATTACCACGCATGTTGTTGTTACTGTTCGCGCGATTCATCCAGCCACGGTTTTGATTGTTATTTTGCATTTGATTTCGATTTTGATTTTTACTGTCTTGATGCTGGTTGTGTTGATCCATTCCTTTACCTGATGCGGTGACCAGGAGTGGGCCCCTTAAACGCCTTCCGAGTCGGTGATAGCCTTTGTGGAGCGCTTGTGTTGGATGCGTTTCCATAGGCTACCCTTGTTGGGAAGAGTGATGGTCGACCGGCCCCCTTCTGATGTTGTTTATCATCCATTGCTGCCGTTTGCTTCATAACTAAGCTAAACGCTCTACTCTCGCTCGACTGATAAGTTAACATTTCTTTGGTATACAATAATACCATCAAAGTTAAACAAAGTATTTGTATTAAAGTTAAACAAAAATACAATGGATCAACTTGTCACTATCTTACCTCGACGCTCAAACGGGGTTGGGGTATGTTACTGGCATGCATCCTGATCTCATCAGTGGTCGTGGTGTAGACTCCGGGTGGGAGCTGGTCATCCGTAACAATTTGTGCCAATATGGATGGATCTGAGAAGAGAAAACTTCTGGTAATTGGCAAATCAAAATCACCGAGGTGCTTCAAAAATCAGCCGAAATTGCCTGTCACTTATGAGCAAACAAAAAAGCCTGGATGACGAGCGAAATTTTTACATCACCCTTAAAGAGTTGGGATGAAGTGTTAGGAAGAGATCAAAGGAAAGTTGTCATCATTATTGACAACTGTCCAGCACACCTACCAGTTAAAAATTTACGATGGATTGAGGTGGTTTACCTTCCTCCCAATGTAACGGTAATTTTGCAGCCAATGGACCAAGGTACAATGCATTAAATCTGTTTATTCAATTCAATTATTGATTACATTTTTCAATTCAAGGCGTGATTCGAAGTTTAAAATCTCACTACCGAAGAGAATTGCTATTAAGACCAATAGATGCTTATGACAGAAAGGATGACTTCAAAGTATCAATCACGGAAGCTATATTGATGTTGGTTATTGTTTGGCAGGATGTTACCAAAAATACGATTGTCAATTTTTTTTTTAACATGCTGGGTTTAAAGCAGATGTGACAGAGGATGATATTACACTTGCCGAGTGGATTATAGCAAACGAAAGTGAAAGCGAAGATGCAACATTATCTCAATGGGCAGATACCAACTGCATTTCTGATTTCAACGAATTTGACTTAAACGTATACGATAGAATTGATGAACATGTGGAAACTGCTGAAGACTTAGATGATATTGGCTTGATACACTCAATATTCAAAGAAGCTGATGAAAATGAGTGTGAACATGAAGAGGAGTCAGAAATTGTAGAAAATTTACCTGCACTACAGGAAGCACGTTCTGCTATGAAGACTATAAAGCACTTCACACAGATAACCTGCCCAGAAAACGGTGAACTTTTGGCTGCTGTTGATATCCCCGAAAAAAATATAAACCAAGAAGCCCTAAAAATGCGAATTATTCAGAAAAAAGTCACAGACTTCTTCCGACCAAATAATTAGACTCCAGTCAATACCAGATACGAATTCAAATTATTTTTTCGTACAAATGAACTTAGAAATGTATTTAGCTATGTTTATTTTCTATGCAACAAAATAGCAAATACATATGTATAAATGTTGCATAAATTGGTTTTCATACAAATCACCTTACAATGCATGTAGTGCAAACGATCGGATGTAACGAACCTCGGATATAACGAACGAAATTTTTGGTCCCTTGGAGATTCGTTATAACCGAGTTCGACTGTACTACAAAGGCATAGTCCAGATCCAGACAGGGTCGTTACCTGTAATCCCAGGAGGGCACTTCACGGCACCCCCCGTATCCTCGGGTCCATGAGAGTGGCACTCCCTAAAGAATGCTAGCCTCGAAGAGTAGTATTCCCCCAACGGGGATTTCCTTGCGTACGTGGGGGTGGAACTCTCCAAAGGATGCTAGCCTTCAAGAGTACTCCTGTCGGCCAGTATCCCCCCTGCGATACTAGTATCTTAGGTTTATGTATTAGTAATTCTTTTGACTGGTAGCTATTGGTACGACTTTTATTTTGCTTGTACAATTGCAACTCGTATGCTAGTGCAATATGATCCCGACATATCCAAAAAACTAAATTTTCATAGACTTCAGGAAAAAAATAAAACTGACTTCAAAATGCCTTAAAAAATATCAAATAAATTTTATAGAGGCGGAGTCAAATCAATTTTCCTGTTTCAACATTAAAAAAACTCCAAAATTTGGTACCATCATTAAAATAACAGGGTAAAACTGTTTTGGCACCGGTTCCATAAAATTTATTTCATCCTTTTTGGGGCATTTTGAAGTCGGTTTCCGTTTTTTCTAAAAGTTTTTTTCTTCCGAATTTTTTCACAACCACAATAATTGTAAATGTTAATTTCAGGCAGATTCCCATCATTTAATATCTTTTCCCATTGCAAAACTGCAAACTGAACACATTTAATTCTTTCACAATATAGGTTGACCTGTTTTTACTCAAATTTAACGATTTTAGCTATTGATCGCTCCCCATGCCTTCAGGGGCGGATCCAGAATTTTTTTCCGGAGGGGGTCACAGGGTAGAACAATATAAAAAATAACAAAAAATAACAAATGCATCTATTTTAAGAAAATGGTCCACCTAAATTAACTTTTCACGACATGTATTTTCGGTGTCTTGGAAATTTTTTACCGTCATTTCGTCTCGTCTTTGTGATTATCATCGGGAAAGCTTCTCATGAAAATTGTAAAAGTGGCAATGATTTCTTTTTCGTATATATCATTTTTCCCGAAAATTCGTGAAAATTGATGCTACAACGAGTACTTACGCGTGAACGTTACAGTTTTCTGCTAATTTTGTCGTGGAATTTCAGTAAATTATCCGCAAAATAAGTGAAATAAACGCAATCGTGGCAACGCATTGAATCGCCTTCTTTTGTTTTTGCCGTGTGCTATACGTATGTATCTCATTGTTTTGTTAAGGATGGCATAGATAGCTTCATACGACGATACTTGCTGATATCGCAGTGAAATTTTAATCAGTAGTGCGGATAAATGACATTGATTTGTCCGGAAAAGTTTTAAAGTGAAATCAAAAAGCTTCTATTTTAAGTGGGATCAAGGCAAAAGCTTAAAATGTAAAAATAACAATACAAACCGAATTTTCCAAATTTGTTTATAGAAATTCTCGTAAATATTTATCACTTTTATTTGTTTACAGTTCTTCAACACTTTTTATTGATTCCTTCCAGTTGGCTGGTTTTATAGTTAGAAATTCTGGTTCTTAATCGTGTAACAAAGAAAATTAAAAGTTTCAATTTGGCGAATGCATCATGGTAAATATTAATACAATTGTATATGAAACAACATATTGAGATTGAGATATTGTTTCTAAAAAGGTGACGAAACGACCAGCTTCCACAAGAACGATTGACACTTTCTTTTCGAAAAGTCAGAAACCGGAGTCGCAATCTAGTTCTGATGCATCATCGTCGGCGAAAGAATTCATACTATCAGCTAGTATTTCGAACATCACGGATAGGCTTGAAAATGTTCCGTCCCCTTCCCATTCAGCGAATACTACGCATACAAACGAACCATTCTGCAAACCTCATTTCGCGTCCGATATAGGGTCTTACATAAGCCAATGCAACATCGACGATTTTACTAAAGCAGATTTACTGAAACATCACTGAGAAGCTCCTCCCGATTATATTTTTCCTCATAATTAGTACGGTGTTATTAACCTAAAAAAAGGCCTAACCTTAACATCCAAAGTAAAAGTTTTATTCCAACTCCAAATTGTTCTATATAACCCTCTTATTGTGTGGTAAAAAGTTACACCATTTTGAGCGTCGGTTTTGGGGGGGAGGGGGAGAAAAAGTAGGAAATTTAGTAGTTTTTTTAGTTGTTTGGAAATTGGTTGAAAACTAAGCTGTTTAGCACAAAGAGTGTTATATACAAAAATATTCTACATGAAATTTTAAACTAAAAATGTCCTATGCATATTCCCTGTAAAATTTACGGTTCATGAGTTGCAGACGGTGTAAAAATAAAAATGATATAATTTTTAAGGTTTTTTTTTCCAAATAAAGCTATATAGAAATAAGTAAATGATTTGATTAAAGAGTAATAATATACCACAGTATTATAGTCAAAAAGAGGCTAAGAGGTACCATAGAAGGTTGAAAAAGTAAAAATAATTGTTAGCCATCATAGTGACCTTGGACCGCGGGCCGCAACCAATGGCGGTTCTGTCTTCTGCACCTGTTGTCTGCCCCCTCCATTCCACCCCTCCCTCACGCACTGTCACAGATCGATCGATATTCTTCTTCAGTCGTCTTAGGAGACAAGTTGAGTACGTTTGTGCGTGGTACTTCTAGTGCAGTTTTGCTATAAATTTTTTATAGTTGGTGTTAATAGTAACGTGCGAATTATGTGAAAATCACTTGAGATAGTGTGTTAGTTATGGCGGAGTGTGTGTTAAAACCTTGTAAGGACAAGGGTGGTGAACTTATTACTCTGACTAGAAAGGCGGTGGGCAAAATAATTCAGTGCAGTGAAATACGTAAAGATGGCGTCAAAGCCAAGTTCCTGCAGAATGATTCGCTTCAAGTACATAGTAAGTGTCGACAAATCTATATATTATGTCCAAAACCACCTGAAATGGAAAAAGAACCTCCAGCAAAGATACCACGTGAATCATTTGATTTTAAAGCCTTATGTTTTCTTTGTGGTCGCAAGTGTGTAGATGTATCTAAATGCAGGAATCCTGCTCAAGAAAAGTGGAGTTTAGTGCAGAAACTTGAACTGATTGAAAGCATCAGAACGGAAGCAAATAACAGGCATGACAAGTGAGGAGATGAGGTAAGTGTGAGGCTCTCTCAGGTCATAGATCTTGTAAGTTCTGATGGGAGGTACCTCTGGCATTGTTATCAGACATTTCAAAAGCCAGGATCGTCACGGCCCGAAAAATGAATAGCAACCAGTAAAGGTGGGTCTAGTGCTGATTCCAAAAGAGAAGACGCTTTTGGAAAGCTATGTGATTATTTGGAGGAAAACAATGAATGTCAATACGACTTTGAAGAACTACAAAATATATTCCTTCGTCTGAGCCCTGAAGTTGAGCCATATACTGTCACACATTTCAAAAGAAAACTTATCCAGCGTTATGGTAATAGTTTAATTTTTGCAGTTTTACCAGGAAAAAGAAGTGTGATTTGTTTTTCTGGAGCATCAACTAATATTTTATCAGACAACTGGTATAAAAATCGGAACTGTGATAATGAAGCAGAGGAACTGAGATTGATCAAAACTGCAGCAGCAATTATTCGACGTGAGATAAAGTCCAAAAGTTACGACTATTCCCAGTTTCCAACAATTGAAGATATTCGTAAAGGGGGATCTGAACTGGTACCTGAGTTGCTCAATGTCTTGATAACTGAAATCATTTAAGCCTACTTGTACAAGACAAGCATCCGAGAAAATCCAGAGGGCAAAACAAATTATGGAAAGGAAAAAAACAGCAATATGTCACAGTATAATACACACTGCTCGTCCAAGATCGTTTTTATCCCCAGCCCAACTTGGAACGGGTGTTTTGTTACACAGAAAATTTGGTTCGAAGGTCTTGATTGATACCCTGTGCAATATGGGTGTTTGTGTACCTTACCAGGAAGTGTTGAGATATGAGAGATCCGTCACTTGCCAAGAGAACACAAGAATAGAGAACGGTTATGTGCAATTCGTGTTCGATAATGCAGACTACAATGTTCACACACTAGATGGTCATAACACCTTCCACGTTATGGGTGGAATTGCTTGCATTACACCTAAAACAGCTCTTCAGGTTGAGGAAAATGTACCTCGAAAGAATGTTGCTGCTCAAGCTGTTGAAAACAAAGGTCTGTTTGACTTGCAAACTTACAAAGCCCCGGCTACATCTGGATATTCTAAAATAGTCGCTACAAACCTTGCTTCCCTAGAAGACAAACCATCACTTTCATACAAAAATGGACGAACACTTAATATGTTTTGGTTGAGTGGCACCTGGTTAGAAGGTCCAGAAGAATGTAAACCTGGTTGGAGTGGCTGCATGGAAAAGCTTTATGCGAAGGAACAGTCCCAAACTTCGGCTGTAGTCCCTCTTCCATTTATCAACTTAGCTCCTTCAAATCCATCAACAATTTATACAGCTCTTCTTCAAGCTGCCAAACAAGGGGCTAGCAATGGTCAAACGATAACAATGGTGACTTTTGATCAGCCATTGTATGCTAAAGCTCGTGAAATAGTAGCCGCAGCATCTCATGACAGCCCGTTGAAGTCACTCTTCATTAGACTAGGAGGATTTCATTTGTTGATGTCCTTTTTGTCAGCGATTGGATTCATCATGGCAGGTAGTGGTTTGGAGGAGCTGTATAGTACTGTGTATGCTAAAAACAGTGTTCAACAAATGATGAACGGGAAAGCTTACTCTCGGGTCATTCGTGCTCTCTGCCTAGTCGAAGAAGCACTGATGACTGTATTTTTGAAAAATAATGAAACTCTCATAAGTGTGAATAAAGATGAGCTTCATAATGTCTATTCCAATTTCAAGCTTGGAAATGCCTCTCCTGAAGAGATTGCACAGTCAACCGTGGAAAAGAGTTTTGTAGACATTTTAGAAAACCAGCTTAGGCGTTCAAATGAATCTGGACGAACACAAAAAGTGTGGATTCAGTTCATAGAAATGGTTGAAATCGTTCGAATGTTTATAAGAGCAGAGAGGAGTGGGGACTTTCTCCTTCACCTTCATTGTGTTCATCAAATGCTTCCCATTTTCCATGCATCTGGTCACTTTAACTACGCTAAATCTGCACACGTTTACCTACAAGACTCGCTGGAACTTCTCAACACATTGCACCAAGAAAACGATTTATTTGCTAATTGTGGTTATTTCACCATCCGACGAACTGAAAAGTTTTGGTCTGGAGTATGGAGTGATATGACCATAGAACAGGTTTTGATGAGGTCCTTAAAAAGCATTGGTGGATTGACTGGAGGTAGAGGAATCACAGCGACAACTATTGCCACTTGGATCAATTCCATGCCGACTTGTTCTCGGGTGTGCGAAGCAATGGAAGAGTTTGCAGGTGTTCGTAGCCTCTCTTCAGAACAGTACGTGGAGCTACGAGATGCAAGGCAAAAAAGAAACAGTAAGGACTTGCAAACCTTCATTTCTTGGATTGAAGAACATAATCCGTTCTCTAAATCACCTGAACTCTCTTCCTTGGCAACAGGGGTTATAGGTGATGAAACTGTAAACTGCGATAAAGTATTTGAAATAGGAGCCATATCCATCAAAGCTATTGAAAACAAAACGTTTAAAGAAATACACATGAAAAGAAAGTTTACTGTCAAGTCTCTAGCCTCTATAACGAAGTCGGTGAAAATTAACAACGACATGGTATGTGTAAATCCTAACACTCTCTTACATCGGATGGTGTGTACAGTAAGGAGTGATGAGAGATTAGAGGAAATTTTTCAGTTTGAACTCTGTGCATATCCTCCATCACTGTTTGACGAATCTGGCTTGATGAGGAAGGGGAAAAAATCATCAATGATGAAGGTTTTGGTTTCAGATTCAAAAGAATCATCAAACATCGATGACCCAGTGAAAGTGTCCTATATAATTGACGGAGGCCACCTCCTACATCGTGTTGTCTGGCAACAGCCTGCTACATTTAAACAGATTTGCGAGCAATATAGTGATTACGTATGTACTCATTATGGAAAAGCGACTGTTGTTTTTGATGGTTACGAACGAAGTAACACAAAGGATCAAGAACACCTACGAAGATCACGTTCCAACATTGTGGTCAAAGTAGAAGACTCAATCCATGTCAACATAAATCAAAATGAATTTTTAGCTAGTGCTAAAAACAAGATGGGTCTAATAACCCTCCTTTCATCGCACTTGCAACAATGTGGTTGCACAGTTCTTCAAGCATCGGGTGATGCTGACCTATTAGTAGCCTTAACAGCTATTGATGAAGCAAAGAAAGATGTTCAAACGTGTGTTATTGGTGATGACACGGACTTATTAGTACTGTTGACTGTCCACGCACCTTCAGGGAATAAACTGAAAATGGTCGTACCTAAAAAAGGAAATCACCAGGAAAAAGTGTACATTATTTCTGACATTCAGCAAGGCATTGGGGATATGTAAGATGTACTTCTGGTTACATACGCCTTCACAGGATGTGACACTCTGTCTGCTGTCTATAAGAAGGGAAAAATTGCACCTTATAGGAAAGTCCAAACCAACACCGTTCTTCGTGAAAAACTTCTGGTCTTCAACAACCCCAAAGCCGACCCCAGTGCAGTGGCTGATGCAGGAAATTACTTCCTACTTGCAATGTTTGGAGCCAAGAACACTGAAGATCTAGATTGTCTCCGCAACCAGTCCTACTTGAAAACGATTGCAAAGCAGCCTATACATGCATTACTGAAGTTGGATGCACTACCTCCCACTTCAGGAGCGTCCAGACAGCATTCACTTAGGACCTACCACCAGGTACAACAGTGGCTGAATGAAGATAAGGATCCACTCGAGTAGGGTTGGAAGAAGATTGGCGACCACCTGACACCAATTACAACAGCACGTCCTGCAGCCAATTACAACAGCACGTCCTGCAGCCCGCCAGGAATTACTGTCCCTTATAATGTGTACTTGCAAAGATGAATGCGTTCGTAATTGTGCATGCAGAAGGAGTGAAGTCTAAACTGCACTAGCATATGCAGCAATTGCTCAGGCCAAGCATGTGATAACATGGACAATAATAACATCTTAGACGACGAGCTAGAGGAGGAGGATAATGTGCTGGAGGATGAGTGAAGTTAATAAAGACATTGAACATTCCAAATTTGAAAGATATTTATGCTTAAGAAGTGAATTTATGTTGCAATGTTCGTAGAAAGTTCAGGGTGGGTTTCTCCGTACCACAGGTTTATATAGCCTAGGCCTGTGGAAGCCTCTTTTCCCTTAAAAAAGAGTGCCCCTTGATAAGGTGGTGAGGTTGTCGTTCCTTCAAGGGCTTATCACTAACATACCACCGGCCACTGAAATAGCAACATTCTTTTACGAAGCTTATTTTTTTAAAAAATTATCAAAATTACGAAAAAGTTAACATTTACAGCGTCTGTAACTCTTGAACCGTACAATTTAGAGTGATTTTGAAAAGGACCATTCTTATTTAAAATTTAACGTAGAACATTTTTGTATATTACAATATTTAGGATAAACCGCTTAGTTTTTGAAATATTTACGAAAAACTAAAAAAACTACTGATTTTTTAAATTGATGATGGATCGCTCTTGGATAGGACAGTCTGGTGGCAAACGATGGGAGTTTTAGAGCTCTCTTTCGCATCAGAATTGATTCTGGTGACTCTTCTCTTCGACAGCATTTGAAAACCGCAGGTGCAAACGCAATGTACATTGACAAAACCACCTAAAATCAACTGATAGAAGCCTGCAAAAAGAAAATTCAGCAAGTCATCCTGAATAAAGTAAGAGCGGCAAAATTTTTCTCTGTTATATTTGACGAGATGACCGACAACTCACACACTGAACAGCTCAGCTTGTTACTCCGCTACGTCTGGAATAGAGTTGTCAGAGAAGATTTTGTTACATTTTGCAACGCGTACTCTGCGATTCGTTCTGAAGATGTGGAAGACAACGAGCGTCGCTTAACTGGAGTTGTAGTGGCACATACACGTATTGTCATAGATTTGTGTAGCAAATTTGACTTGGACCGATACGCTTCAGGGACAATGAAAACCATTGTAGCTTTTTCAAATACTTCTTCAAAAAGACATGGTGTCTTCGAAAACAAGCTTGGTAAAAAATCTCTTCAAAGTCTTTGCGAGACACGATGAGTTGAAAATCACGTAGGGCACCTGCAGCTTCAAGGTGAGTGGTTAATAAAAATTCGTGAAGCACTTGAAGAGATTTCAGCATGGCTAATCTTCTTCATGCTCTTCTTAATCCAACGTTCCCGATTTCAACTGCTTGCTTGAATGATGTTTTTGGTATGTATATAGCTTGTACTTTTTTCATTTTTTCAGTTGAATGATTTGAAAAAATTACGCAGACATGTTTTGCTCTGTTGAGAAACGACTTGATTCAAATTTACTTTTCAAAAAATTACTCAATTTAATTAACAAAACAAAAATAATTATTATAAACCCAAAAAGAAAATTAGTTTACAATGATTTTGTTGGTTTTTATATTTTTCAGGAGTAACTTTACCATTAAGTCGAATACTCCATAAACCATCATTAGATCTGAAAAAAGCAACTGATTTGAAAGCAGATACTTTGATTTTTCTTGAGACGGAAAGAAGCGGGGCTGATTCCGTTTTTCAACAGCTGTATACTGAAACTGAAAATCTCGCTAAACAGTTGGATGTGGAGTTGAAAGTACCTCGTGTTGTTTCTCGCCAAAAACATCGAGATAATCATCAACAAAATCAAACCCCGGAGGAGTATTTCAAGAGAGGGATTTTCATTCCTCTATTGGACAACGTTGTGACAGACCTCAACAAAAGATGTGATGAACCTTTTTTGGTTGAGAGTGTTTCTGCCTCGGACTTCATACACAGTGGAGGACACTGAAGACGTTCGCCATGCAGCAGACACGTACCAGAAGCTTCTGCAAACTCCTGTCTCGGTCTCGGGAGTCATTGCAGAATTCAAATTGTGGGTAGCCAAATGGTATCGGGTTGTTGAAAATGGCGGTGAGCTCCCCACAAACTAGAGGTGTGCTGCGTTTGATGACGAAATTTATCCATCCATTCGGAAACTGCTTGATATTTTGCATGCGCTTCCAGTGACCGCAGCCACTGCAGAAAGGAGCTTTTCAACTCTCCGTCACGTCAAAACTTGGCTGAGATCAACTTTGGCAGACAACAAAATAGAAAATTAGATTCTGTGTTATAAATAATCTTCCCAGTTGGAACTTATACAAATGTAAACAAATCACAAGTGTTGCTACAAACCAAATACAGAAAAAAATCACTATTCTATTAAAAGTTTAGTCGTTATTATAGTTATATTTTGTTTCCAATGTTTTTAGTTAACAATATGGTAACTTGACTTTGGTCATTTGGTGTGTTTTTGGTTTCTGATTTCACGTAAACTGGGTTCATCTTGGTCGTTTGATTTTAGTTTCTTTGTTTTTGGGTTTGAGAATAATTCATTCAGCTCTGTTTTACAAAATGCATGCTGATTCTGGGGGGGGGGGGTCATGACCCCTGTGACCCCCCCCCCCTTGGATCCGCGCCTGCATGCCTTTGACTTATTTTCGGAAAAGAAAAATTTATCTCAGAATTGAAATACATAGCTCAAAGCCATAGCATGCGTCCCTCGCTTTGGTAAAGAGAACTGCTTGCTATTTCCAAAAGGATACATTTCACTAGTTATTTTTCGGTTTTTTTTTATGTTCATCATTTGATGTTGAAAAGTCCTTCCCGAAAGTTCGAGCACAAACTTATTTACTTTTCAGCTCAACTTTCCTTTGTGAATTTCAATATCAAAAGAATATATTTGTTCATCCTGCAGAGAGCTTTGAAGTGCCACGAACTAAAGTTAATTGTTGGCATCTCTCCACTGTACCTTGTTTTTCATACTGAAGAAAAACAAGGATTAAGTTAATTGTTTCCTAGTCGACAAAAACTTTGCAACATTTTGTTTATCTCTCCCCAGTTGCAATTGAAACAAGATTCCTCAAATAATCAGCGCTCAGGTAAAAGATACCAAACAACAAATAGCATCAGCCTGCGAGTCCTTTGGGATCGGAAAGCTAGAATTTATGTTTTCACATCTACCAGCTGCACGGACAAGGATGATTAATTAACAAACAAACTTCTTACCCGTAGGATAAATTATGATGACTGGTCGTTTACTAGTCGAAAGTATTGTTGGGGTTGTTGGGGGTGGCGTTTTGCTTGGCGTGTGCATTGATATTGTCGTGGTTGCTGTTGTGGATGATGCACTGGACAACTCAACGGGTGCTGCAACTGGCAAAGGACCTCTTTGCTGAACGGGTGAGGATGATAGCGAGGCTGCTATTGCTGATGATGATGGTGATGAGTGCGATGTGGTTTGTACTGTTCCCAACAGACTTCCGTTTGTGTTAGTTGATGCTGATGACTTTCTTGCTGCATGATTGCCTCCAATGGCAGATCCTGCTCCCGCTACGGGCGACAGTTGAGCTATATTGTCTGCTCGGAAGAAGTACATTGAAGAATGGTACGATTGTGACCAGGCTGGGAATAACGGTAAATTTGAAAGGCGGGAGGGCGAGGATGGTTGCTGTTGGTGGCTCTCCAAGGATGCATATCTACTGTTATTGGAAGTTAGTGATATGGACGGTGTTAGATCAGGAAAGAATGGATGAGACCAACTGCTGTTAGTGCTAGTGTTATTGCTCGTCCTGTTATGACTGTCGTTAGTAGGCTTGATGAAAGATTCAAGGAAATTGTCGCTGCTGTTACTGCTAGCTGTGGCACTACTTGTTGATGCTTGGGCTGATGATGTTACAGCACTCGCGGTCATTATGGCTGCTAGACTTGCTACCAAAGCCGCTTTTACGGCCACTTTTTGTGCCGGAAGGATGTTGAAGATTGTTGTAGATACGAATGGCGTTGGTACGTAGGGATAGATTCCGCTGTTGCTGGTGTCAAGGATGGTGTTGGAGTTTTTTTTAACGACGACGGCGGTGGGTGATGAATTAAGTTGTCGGGATGGTCGATGCTATGAATACTTAAGTTTACGGTGTGTCATCTGAAATGGAGAAGAGAAAAAAAAATGTAATGGTAAATTGCTCAGCTATAAATATTTATGGGATAATATAAAACGATTGTAGGTAAAGGTTTAGAAAGGTAATCAAATTTTATAACATGGAAATAAAACAGTAGTGAACTGTAAAAAGCAAGCAAAGATAAATTCAGTAAAGAAATTGAATTTTCTTTAATTAAATTTCAGAATAGAATTCAATATAAATGTAACACCTTTGAAATATTTTAGAAAATTATTTCCTGCAGGTAAAATTTAAAAAAATTTCAATATTCTTCCACTCAATCAAGGCACAATCGAAGTGACAAATATTTTCTCGTGAATAATAGCCTTTCATATCCTGTCCACAAATGATTTCCAGCTGAGAGAGCTTCCATCCAATTCAAAAAAGAATAAAATATAGCGACACCTTTTGACGGTGACGTTCAATATTCCCGTGATGAATTATATCCATTACTATGGGGATAAATCACAAGTCACGGTGTCAGCTCTCATTAATCCTAGTTGAAAGGGAATACTATACGCTTGGCTTTCTCCATAGAATACAATATTTCATAGTCACTTGCAGAGTGTATAGAGCATCGTATCCTGAAAATCAAAACTGTTTGTTCATTTCAAGTGGTATGAGATCAAATTTCCTGATATTATCTGTGTATGCACTTCAACTAAAAGTGATGAGAAAATGTCAGGTCGCTATTGAACGTGTGATGGACAGTTTATTAATTTTTGATTGCGATTGGACGCGATTTGATGGGAATCGTTCAAAATATGCTTACATAGGTGAATATGTTTGGAAGATGATTTGGTTTGATGATTATTTCAATGTAAATTTGATGAGTAAATATCAAATTTTATTCATGTTAAGCGTCAAATATTAGGAAAAAGTTTCGAATGTAATTTGGTCGATGGTAAGTCGTCAAACCAAACACATCGCAAACAAAAGCACTAAGGTGTTAAAAATTAAAGTAAAAAAGAAAATAAAATACAAGTATATCGGAACAAAGGAAATCAAGCCCGGAAAACTGGCAACAGCAGAGGTACAAAGTGAGTCCCCAACAATTCAAAGATGGTCCGAAGCGGACAGTGACGAGAAGGCGCTTCCACCAAGAACGAAAGCGGCCATGAAAGAAATACTACCATCAGCAACAATGGAAGCCAAGCAAGTACCAACAAACGCCTCAAACAGGGTAATTATCCACCTGGTCAACACGGAATCGGAAGGATTTAAAACGGTTCAAGGTAAATTGGCAATTCAAAGAAAGCTACCCATTTTCATCTAAGCATCAAACTGCCATAATCCAAACCCATACGCGCCTCTTTCCGGAGAAGCAACCATAACCTCCCAGCAAAACACGTTTGCCCCTGAAAAGAAGAAAATCATGGTGTCCCTCTATGTTCGTGGAAGGAATCACAGCGATGACAGTGAAAAAAAATCATGGAAAAGAGCCCCACAATGAAGTATAGAATCACTCGCCTGAGCGCGAGCAAATTGAAAATTACAGTTGGCGAAGTCACCATCCATGATGAATTACTGGATTTGATCCGCAAGGTCTAAGGCAGGAGGTTACTCCTTCACACCAATAGAACGCAGAAAATATACAGTAATAATCCGAGGTGTAGACTCGGCATTCGGAGATACATAGGTTAGAGAAGACATCGAAATACAATGTCCGGACATAAGAATCGACAATCTCTTACCGTTAACCACCGGATGGTCTAAAGCAAACGGCGAGAACTTTGACTTATAAAAAATAATCCTTAACAAAGAAGAAGACAAAGACCGCCTCTTTAAAGCTTAAAGCCCAGAAGGAGTGACCTACTCCAGTGTTTTAGATGTCAGCGCTTCAGCCACGTCTCGGCAAACTGTGCCTTTCGGGCAAGAAATGTAGCTGAGGAGAGGACCACAACCCCCAAGAAAGGACATTGACAAAACAAGTATCCCACCTTTCTGGGTTCTCTGCAAAGAGAAAGGCCATCCATCTCCTCCCCTGGGAATTTGGTAGGCAAGAAAGCGCTTTTAAAAAATAAAACAGCAACCCTCATTTCAACCCCATCTTTCGAATATATCCAAACCCCAATAGCTATTGCCACGCCAGCACGATCAGTACCTCTATACTCGGAAGTCACGAGTGGAAGAAATTCAACTATACCCCAGAACGCAGTACTACCAGAGAACACCCTTCAAAGACTCCACTATGAAACAGTCCAAGTTATAAGAGTGTCTCCAGGGGAACTCCTAAAAAAAGTTGCCCAATTCTGGCCAAAATACGATGGCACACCAACACAGGACAAGCCAGTTTTGCTCATTGAGTTATACCTTAACCTGAATGGGGGTAAATTATCTGATTACTATCTGTCTCAACATAAACTCTCTAGTTTCCCATGACAAAAGAATATTCGTGTCTAACCTTATAAAATCTATTCAACCAGACATAGTTTTTGTTAACAAAACAGTCTTAAAATCGACACACAAGATCCGAATAGAAAACTATCTAGAAAAGACGCAGGCAGAGGGATCGCCATTCTATATCAAGACCACATATCAGTCGACCAAATAATTTTAACCATCCTGAAATTTCCTGCACACTTGCAACTTAAAACATGCAAAGACACAATGGTAATTATGTGAAAATACTAATTGGATCTATTTACATCCCAGGTAACCTGGGATCTTCAATAGAACTGACCCTTAATAGAATACTAATAATAGCTGCTAATCACGACTATATCCTCCTCGGCGGAGACTTCAACGCGAGACATGAGCATTGGGGTGATTCCACACGGAATCCAAATGGCCAATAACTGGTAGCACGATTCCCTACGAATGTGCAACCCTACCATCGATATCCGATCACAATTGTTTGAAACGAACTCTTTCGCTCTTATGCCTGTGTTGATTGGGCAGAGTTCAGAAAAGACCTCGAAGACGATTTACACATCCCCCACCTCCTCTCCCTGTAAACCGAATCCTATCTAACTAGGTAATTGATATCGACATCCAAAACCTAACCGAGTTCATATTAAAACGAATGGATGCACATGCGCTGGAAGAAAAACCGAAACAATGCCTACACAGGTGCCTTACGCAAGACACCAAAGCACAGATAAAGGAACAAAAACGGAAAACTCAAAGGCTTAAACGGATCTTCCACCGGCACAATAATCGTATAAACCAGGAATACCTCACTCTCAAAGGGGAAATTACAGAACTCACCAACCGCATCAGGTAGCAAATAAGACGTGAGATGAATGAAGATTATAAAAGAAGATTGAATCTACTCACACTACTACTAAACTACTACCGGGCCGACGGTCATATTATTTTAACATTGACAGAGACTCTTTCAAGAACAGAGGGCTACCCTTCTCTCCTCATTCTACGGAAACCTGTACCAAGAAAGAGCCCCAGAGAACGAAAGAGCACAGGAAATGATATCAGCTGTAAGAACTAGAAACATCGGGTACCAAGGGTCATACCATTTAATATTTTCTGACACCAGCAAGGCAGTATCTCCCCAACATAAAATATTCGGGGAATTTTTTGCCTACGTGTCAAAAGTAGAAGATATACTAGCTGGCCTTAATAATAAAACCTCTTCGGGCCAAGACGGTATTCCCAATAAAGTACTAAGGAAATCCGGCGCAACTGTCGCCAAAAGCTTAATAATCATCTTCAACAATTGCATCAAAAATGGTTACTTTCCCGAAAGATGGAAACGAGGCAACCTTATGCTTATCCCTAAGCCAAACTGCGACGAAGACGTAAAAAACTTCAGGCCAATTCTGGAAAGTATCATACGACGAAGCTTTAGAGCATTTTCAATGAAGCTAATTCCGGAGTTCCAGTTCAGATTCCAACGCGAAAATCCACAGAACATGCCATTATGCTTGTGGACGACACCATTGTAAAAAACTTACGCAAAAAACAATGCACAGTCGCATGCGCGCTAGAATCACAAAAAGTGTTTGACTCCGTTTGGACTGGTGGGCTAAAATTCAAACTCATATATTCCAACTGTCCCCTGGCCTTCACGCGTATCCTTGACAGCTTCCTAAAAAATATATATTTAACAACTGAAATATCCCAACGAACTTCAACGCCTATACCTATCCTGTCTGGAGTCCCAGAAGGATCCATATTGGGACCAAACCTTTTCAACTTCTTCCTACACGACATCCCACACACCGCCGCTACAAACAGAATCCAAAACATCTCCAGTAACCCGAACATGATCGTGTACGCGGATTATATTCAAATTCTAGCCAGTCACACTCTTTCTATTTCCGCAATGGAAATGGTGAAAAGATAAGTTGACATTATAAAACGCTATTTAAAGGATTGGGGGCTCCAAATCAACGCTGCTAAATTGCAAATAATCTGTTTCCGTAACGCGAATGGTAAAGGGCACAAACTAGCTGCTCAGCAAAGCAACCTGATAAGGGCGGTCATCGAAGGGGACACGGTGAACCCAAAAGATAACATTAGGTATTTGGGAGTGAACATTAACAAAAGGTTCAAAATGAGCCCACATGCAAGAAAGCAATAAACAAAACCCAAGGAGCTACTGCATTAATTTCACCCCTCCTATCCTCCAAATCCGTCTCCCCGAATGCAAAACTCCTCATATATAAAACCCTAATTCGCCGCATCATCACATACTCCTTCCCAGCCTGGCTGACAATTTCACCCACAGTAGCCGAAGAATTGCATATATTTGAGAGGAGGATGCTCCGAAAATTTATATCGAAATACCGACGCCCCCATAAAAAATACTATCAAAACAGCGTTCTTTACCAAAAACTAAAGTGACCCTCATTCTGCAAAACATGCTTGAAACAAGCAAAAAGCAAATAGTTAATGGCAGATACATGAATCAAATATAATCCGGGACCTCTTCAATAGTACCCCGGCCTCTGAAAACCCATATTATCGTATATAGAAGCTAAGGACATTTGACAAAAGTGTCACTGTCAAATGAATCGTAACATTAAAAGTAGGCTAAGTAGCATATGTCAAAATCCAAGGTTATAGGCACAAAAAAAAACAACATATAGTTTGATAACGCTGGCTGTAAGGAGACAACACGTAATTACCGATCACTTTGACTATGTTTCCAACGACGAAAATTAATTTAAAATTCAGCCATCGCGATTATCGTAACAAACATTAGCTGACGCAGGCGATCAAAACAAATATTGGACATCATCCGCAAATGTCAACTCCTTTCACCACATGTATTGTCCCACCATATCTTCTCCACAACAACTCCGGAAAAGTCACAAATGAGTGGAAAATGGAAAACACGAATAAGGAGAATGAATTTGCGATGGAAAAAAAACGAAAAGGGGGATGACCACCCACAGCATAGTATACTCAAATAGTAGCCACACCTTTCATTTACCCTGTGTTGCACACTTTTTGAATTTTCCAGGGGCACGTCAGCTGATCCGGGGCATGACAGCTGATCCCATGTTTCGCGCGCTCAAGAAACAAAGCAAAATGCAAATAAAATTTCCGACGCACGTGTTCTTTTACGCATTTCAGAACATAGGAGTGCTGCCACATCCTAACAAAAAACTAAAAGATTGCATGGAACGAATTTGTTTTTCTGCAATGTTATTGATTTTTTAGCTCTGGTAGCCCTGAAATCTCTCATCGAAGCATATGTTTATATTCGCGCCATTCCTCGCATCAGCGTTTACCATCTACCTGCTACCGAAGATTTATGGCTCGCTGTTCGGCTTGTGTTCGAATTTTTCCGGAGGGTTGATGGAGTGTGGTTACTAGTTGAGTATACTATGACCCACAGCCGTTAGCGGAAAACTGTATAAGCTCTGTTAGGGACGCGCTACCTAAGTCCCTTTTTCGGCTCTCTCATCATCATCAATCCATTTGATTGGATTGCATTTCATAATAGCACCTAAGTCATGTTTATGCATGTAGAAGTTGACATCTTTATAAGCGACTCAAGTTACAACAGCCGTCACCGTCGTACGCTAAGATAGCATTAGCATACCTACGATGTTAATGCAATAATAATGCAAGTCACCCAATAATGCAATTTACTCTAGTACAACTTAATAAACAGAGCATAAATTCAACATAAACGACTCAGGTAACTTCCTTCGGTAGATTCAGCGACTGATCCCAAAATAGAATTCAGTTAGACAAAATAAATGAATGGTACATTCAGCGAATTAAGGAAGTGACTGATCTCAAAATGGAATTCCGTCGGACAAAATAAATGAATGGTAGATCATATGAAGTGATTGATCTAAAAATAAAATTTGATCGGTCAAAAAACGCAGAGGCTGCCGAAAGGTTGTATAAAAACTTATGGAGGGAGGGTCTCAGCCACAGTTCTTTCTAACTTTTCATCGAAGCGTGAAAAGCTATTCAGTATCTTGCTGCGGGTTATCCGGCGCCTCGTTTCAGTTCTATAAGCATTTTCAAACTTGCTAAGTGTTTGCTGTTATGTCTTGTCTTGCTAAGTTTTATCAGACTTTCTTCCTAAATTTTAGCTAAGTGTTGCAAGCTTAAGTCGACCAAGCTAACTTTTACTGTTTTCAAACTCAGTTAAGTGTTGGTTGTTAAAGCATGTGCTATAAGTCAGTTCTATTTAACTTTCTTCCTAGATTTTAGTTAAGTGTTGGTTAGTGGTGCAAATCTAAGTTGACCAAACTAACTTTTATATTGCTCCCAACTTGGGTAAGTGCTTGCCGCTAGCATATACTGTAAGTCAATCTTGCTAAATTCAATTAAAATTTCCTCCCAAATTTTTGCTACGTGTTGGTTAGTGGTGCAAACCTCAGTCGACGAAGCTAATCCTTTCAACTCTGCGCAGTCTTGGCTGATAGCGTTTTGTTGGGAGTTGACCTCACTGAGTTTTTTTGTTCTTCTTCAGCCCTCTTTTAAGACTTTAGAGATTAGGCTAACGGGATTTTTATACACAGGTTGAATCTACTGTTTCACTTCTCATCCCATTGGTACGCCTAAAAACTTGTCCTCCAGCATACATGGTAAGGTTTCTCCGTTATTGATCAGTTGAGTTTTGTCTGGCTAAGCCGCAGAAATTCACCCTACTGTTCATTTTACAGGCCCTGTTTTAGCAATCCAGCCACAGGAAACTGAAGCCCTGCCACATCCGTCCGGGTACCGTGTCTCGCCAGGTAGACGCGCTTTTCTTTCCTACGGCACTTCCGAGGATTATCAGCAACATCTAGCACCAGCTCCTAGGATCTCATAGACCACTACCGCCATTAGAAGGAGTGGAGGAGGAAGCCCTATTTCGTAAGTATGGCTACATCTGGAGACCTCGCAATCGACGCTCCACGAGCAAACCCACTGGAAGGGATCGCCTGTTCTTGGCGCACCGATTCCGTAGCCTCCGTATGAAGCCGTACTTATGGAAAAGGTGCTGGTGCTTCTTCCCCTACTCCTTTCAATAGCAGTAGTGGTCTACGAGGTTCTAAATGTTTAACCAAGTTGACCTCAAGCGTTTTGTTTGTCTACTGAAGGACTCAAAGATCTCTTAGGGAGCACTCACCTGTGCCAACTAGCTTAAGCTAGGCACTCCAAGCCAGAAGATATAACAGCTTGTGTGTTGTGCGCACATTCCTCTCTTTTAATCTTTTTGAATCCGGAGTCTTTCCATAAGTGACGAGTAATCGTGATATAGGTAAGATTAATTCTGGTTGGTGCCAAATTTCAAATAACGGAATCTATCAATTTTGATAAAGAGAAGATTAATTCTAGTTGGCGGCATGTTTTGACGTACGGAATTTACTTGGGTTACAATCTGTCTGAGTAGTTTGAAGGGTCGAAGAAGAGGCGAAGCATTTGGGAGTTGTGGCGAGGATTCCCTGATTGCGACTACGAGTCAACCGTGGCAACGGGAGCCCTCAGTGGATAAGTAGGGGTAAGCTTGGCTTTCATTTTCTATTGCATCATTGAATATTAAAAATAACGTAGCTTGGCAAAACGATTAATATTGCATTATAATTGCGAGGCTACGTATTTTAAGTATTAAAAAATAAAAGAATAATAGAGAACAAGTGTGGGAAGTGAATTATTCAATTTGACAGAAGTGGTTCCATTGAAGAAATATGTGCGGTACCCGTCGGTTTTCGAAAGAATTATCATTTGTATTCTTAACTTGAGCCACATCTTGCAACGTTCGTAGGCATCTTGGTTGTGGGAAACTGCTTTCCGGTAGAGTATGTTCGATGTGATTGTGTCTGCGTAAATGTGAGATAAGACTATAACGAGTAACATTAAGGTTTGAATAAACAAAGTTAATTTTATACGAAACCAATTTTGCTTTAAACTTAGATAGTGTTAGCTATATGGCAGTATCTATTTTTCAAGACAGTGCGTGGTAAAATGGCGAAGGCAATAAAGCTACCAAGATAGCTAACAAAAGATCAGCTAGTCTATGACTGATTATTCGGATGCAGCAAGAAGGGATCGTAGACAATATGATGCGTCGTTTGAGAACAGTCTTAAGGGCTTAACAGGATAGAAATAAAAGCTTTGTGGAAGCGAGAACTTACCCGTTCACTCCAGGAAAAGTCCTGCGGGTAGTGACTGAAAAACTAGAGGAGATACCGTTTTTGGTTGAAAGCCGAAAGACCCTGACCAGGGAAAGGAGATCAGCAAATTTAAAGAGGGCTTGTTGATGATGTTGGGTGAGCTCCTCGTGAAAGTGTTAGGCGAGGATCTGCAACACAATCTTCCCGGTGCAATACGGTATGACCACGGAGATACCGGCCAATCTACAGAGATTGGTCATGGGGTGCCACATGCTTATTGTTTTCGGCCCAAGAGTCGCTTGAAGCGTGAACTTCCGACTACGGCACCCATCCTCACCAAGAATTAAAGAATCTAGATTGCAATAGTTTATCTTAACTTAGCTTAGAATGGAATGTGGTCCTGTGCGAAATTTTTATGTTTTCGATAAAAGATTCACTCAGAATAACCTGAAGTGTGTGAGTTGTAATATTTTTTTGCGCTGTGATAAAAGCTGAAGTGGAAGCGGGTGAACTAATGGAGGATTAAGCAGTGGTTAAGAAGTCTTCTTAGACCCCGGGAGAAGTGCCTTTAACACATCACTCATTCATTGTACCAGGAACTTCGGAGGCGCACGAAAAAGTGGAAGCCAAAATGACGAAAGGGGCACCAATTGGCAGAGTAATTGAGCCAAAATGAATTCAAGAGCCCATCTACTCAGCCCATGGATAGAGTAGGAATGATGCTAGCCACCAGACCTTTATAAATGGGTAATTAAATTTCTGAACGACTCTCCAAGCTCTGTGAATGCCTTGTTGGAGATGGTGGAGGAGTTCCGAGAGGTAAATCTTTTCCTAATGGCAGCAGAACTCTTTGAGGGAAAAGTTAATGTATGGTTCTGGGCTTCAGGGATCATGCCATAGGCTCAAAAGAGCTTTGTTAAAAGAGTTTTTGCCACCCGACTACTAGGTAAGTTTTGGGAGGCGGTCCGCCATCGCACCCAGAGTAAGTAGGAATCAAACCCCAGACAGTCACACATTCAACCAAATTGACCATGTTCTCATACAAAAACGAGCAGCCAGCAGTATTTTGAACATGCTACTACCACCAATGTTCACCCAGGAACTTTGTAAAAGTCTACAAAGTTTTTATGAAGTAACCAATGTTTGATTATAGAAATATATCTGCACTGGACAGCAGATATACTGGGCCATTCACTACCTTTGAACTCAAATCCGATAAAAATGAATGGAAAATATTGAAGTTTATAAATTTATTGAGAATTTATTAAGGATTTTACATAAAAGAGACGTGACGAGTCTCCTTGCTAATCACCTAAGCAGTATGTTCGAAGCGATCACTCAAGCAAAATTGAAAATCATATCAAAACATTTCCTTAGTCCATCCAAAATATCGGAAGTAGACGATATCTTTGCTTTAAATCAAGTAAATATAAAATCAATAAAAAATATTTACGAGTTATTAGATCTCCAAGCCTACTTTAATAACATCAACATCATTTTCAACATCCTGATTCCCTTGATCTCCACTCAAATATATTCTATCTATCATGTTATACTACTCCCTACAAACGAAAGCACCTTTATCCATTCCAAACCCTACCTTATTATGAGCCCCAACGATACCCAGTACCTAGACAAAAAATGCTCACAAATCGAGCAAATCTTCTATTGTCGAGAATCAAACTATAGAAAAAAACGGATGCAATTGTTCTTCCAAAACTATTTAATGAAATTAATATCTCATCCTCTGACACTAACCAAATTTATCTTGAGCAGCTGATAAAATACCAATTTATGGAAAGAAGTCTTGGAATACTCATCGAGTCTTATTCAATCAATAGAGAGATTATAGCCACTTATCTATGGGTTTACAATAAACTGTGCAATTGATTCATCATCAATCCAAATTCACCATAAAAAACTCCTCCTGTCCAGGAACCCAAATTCATCTGGCTGTCGCAATCTAAGGGGGGAGGAGTTACGTCCACCAGATATCCATAAAACCCAACGACGTGAGACGCCTATCACCATCCAACGTGAGAACATCAGACGTGGGATCATAAGTCAGCAAGGAATGCAGACGACATCCGGTCCAGACAAAATAGATAATATTTCATTTGATTTTTTTTTTTCTAAATTTCAAAAATGTATTTTTGGATTAAAAATTAAAGTCAGTTGAGTTGTAATTTAGCAGTTGAATAAATAAGTCGATTTAATTTGTAATCATGCGTTTTTCGCTTAGAAAATACAAGAAGAACCTTAACTCGCGCAATAAATTCTGTTAGTCCACAACCATTTTTGAAGAAACAACATATAGTCAACATATTTTCATTGTCCTATGGAATCAACTTTCCATTAAATTGAATTAATTATTTGATTTCCCCAAACACCACAATACAATGTAAATATGATTCCAGAAATAACTTATTTAAATTTTCAACAGATCTCTTTGAATGTTGCTGAAGCCCCCTATGAGTAAATCCTGCATGCTGGTCCTTTTTCTTCTCTAAACTAAATTCATTAAATAATTAAAATTTTCATGTTGGTTATTTCGTTCATGTTGCATTTGGGTCGAGAGAAAATTCTGTTCACCATTCATACGACTTCATATTCATACATTATACAATATTATACTTCATGAATGTGTAGACCTACCACAATGTTATCTGAATCAATGTTGTGGATAGAGCCAGAAATTATTGTGAATTTATGTAGTGGAAGGGTATTTGATGAAATAATAATTGCATTTGGACATGAATATTAATGAATGTTTTTGAAATATGTTTTCCTTCCTTGGAAATTCGAATGTACATGTTTTGAGGCATGTGAATTCTATTTAATAATTTAAAATTAGTCTCGGTAAGAAAACAACATTCAGAAAACGGAATTAGGCGACAATTTTTTGATAGTAAAGCATTTTATCTTTTTTTAAATGCAAGATATGGTTCCAGATTACATAGTTTTCATAAAAATTTTAGAGCCCATATAACCAAAATAATGCATGCACTATCCTGATTGTCGTGGACTTCTATTGAAATATTTTAGCAAATCAATTTCATCATTCAGAGTCTATTGCGGTACGACCTTGACAGATCTTCGGGCAGTCGATTTTTGCCCTTCACGCACGTAGAGTTTGTATCAATTAGCGACTGCTGGTTGTAGCAACTTTCACAGTGGTTCACCATCAACCGCTATCGGCGTCGCAACTAATATGAAATTTGAATTTATTGTTATCATCGTATTTAAAGTAATTAATAAAGTTTGTTTAGTAATGTTTGGTGATTGTCATTACTCGCGGCAACAACTGGTGATCCTAAAATCAAACGGACCATCGAGTAGCGATTTATTTTTCTGTTGCAGTGAACAACAGAATTAACGCTTATAATGGTGGAAGAGGAAAGCTTCACCGACGCTGCGAATATTATTCATGTGCAAATATGCTCTATTTTGTCATTCAAAATTCCTGTTTTCTAGAGGATTCAACCAGTGGTGTTACGAGCTAACAAATGCTACCTATATACTCACGCTTCGCCAATGAAATTATGCAAGTAAGCTCATACGCCCATTGTTATCAAAGCATATGCTTGTCGTCCAAAGGGCATACGCAAAGATCAATCTGCAACTCACTTCCTACGAGCCATCATAATGTGAACGACGTACATGACAAGCTTCGCTACGATCTAGTACGAGTACATAAGCTTTGGGGTGTGCTTCCACCGAAGTAAAGCTGAAGAGAGAGAGAGAGCCAATAGATGAAACAAAAGCTCTCCCTCGCTCGATTTCCCCAATTTGGTTGTAAAAATCTACAAACGAGATGGGAAGTAAGAGCTTCTGTGGAATGGGAGTTCCAATTCGGAAAATTTCGGCAAAATATGGAACAAAAGCTCGCTTGATGTAGTACTGAAGAGCAGTCATGTCCGAGTCCAGTAGGTAGCATATTGCTACCCAATTATTATTTACAACGTTTAAGTATTCGCGGTTTAAGTTTAAGACGGAGGTATTGTTCAGTGCTCAACAAAATGGTGAGGTTTGAGTTGCTTACGCCGCGATCCTCAATCGGCCTTTTGGCGTTCCATACCGTGTGGCCACCCCGAACCATTAGCACGTTAAGTTGATTCCCTCTACAGGCTGGCGCTCACCTGTGAAGCGTGATAAGTCACGGTAAAAGTGGAAAGCGCTTCACCCAATACTGATAGTCAGTTAATCAATTTGGTGTTAATGTAAATGTTTAAAAAAATGAACAATAAAATTAAAATAATTCCTTAAAAATTAACACTTGAATTGTTGATTTGGTTTGGTTGGATAGAGTAGCAGGTAAGTGTTATGCAGGGTGATCCCTCCCCGGGAGCCTTAATTGTGTATATAGGATACACATACGATCAAGCTACCAGTGCATACCAGTATACATAGGTTATACTGGTTATCTAACAGTGGTCTGATTTGCTATACTTGAAGCTCATTTTCGGAATCTTTGAGTTATAAAACAAAATCAAAAATTTCACGAAGTCATCGAGGAATTAGACTTGCAACTTCTAGAGCAAGTCGCTGATGTTGTCGGAAACCCCCTGGTGGAGAATAAATATGAAACGTTTAAGCAAAGAATACTCAGCACGTTCGTGATGTCCGAAGAAGCATAAAAAAGGGCACTACTAGATAACCTCAAATTGGGTGACCGAACGCCATCCCGATATATGAGCGATAAGGATCAGAGCCATGGAGCTAATTCCCGATAGTTTTTGGAAAACGATTTGACTGTAATGACTCTCCGTAAATGTGCAACAAATTGTGAGCATAATCGAGACGTCTGACAACCAAACTTTCGGAGATAATGGATAACATTTTAACCCTTTGTGGTGCTGAGTAGCAGATCTGCATCATACTATTCGAACTAGCGAAATCGTTCAAAGCAACGAAAAAATACCTTCCAACGCCGCACTGCATATCTGCAGCAAAGCATTCTATTGAATTAGTTACCCCACGTTTGCGCTAGACGACGTTTTTTGTAATTTTTGGCCGCTACAAGTGACGGACCCCTTAGAACCGGTTTGTGTTGTTTGCGCGTAATTTTCATTGTTTTTTTTGGAGTGGTTATATCGAAAATTTTGATGTGAGATTGCTGCGGAGTAACAATTAGTTATTGGTTTTTGCTAAGAACATGCAATTCAAATGTTTTAGATTGTTTTTAGAGAGATAGTCTGGAATTTCGTTTTGATGCAGTAATGCAACACTGCGCTAAACTGTTATATTTTATTTCTTTTTTCGTGTCCAATATGAGTTTGAGGTTTCCACGTTTAGGCTGTAGGCCTTTGTCAACTGTCGAATTGGAAAACATTCTAACCAATGGCAAGATATTGAGGATGTCTTAACTTTTCAGACAACGACGAAAAAAATGGAAAATCAAAATTTACGCCAAGACTCGGATGAGGAACCCAAAATAACCTTCCTAGAAGATAAGGAAGATGACATCTTGCTACCGAGCTCTGAGACCAGTACAAGCATAACAGTTCAACCATGTGCGATACCGCCTACTGTTTCAGTACCCAGTACCAGCTCCAAAGTCAACGCAACTTCACGAAGCACAGGTGATCCCAAAACAAATATCATATGGAAAACTAAAAACTTAGAGCTGAATGAATCTCCCAAGTTACCAAATGAAATACTGGAACTGCAGACGCCTTATCAGGTATTTTTTTACTTATTTACGAGTACTGACGACATTGTGGATCTCATAAGAGACGAAGCAAATCTGTACAGCGCGCAAAAAGATGCCAGTAAACCTATGAATGCCACAAGCCAGGAAATAAGACGGTATTGAAATTATTTACTTCATGTCCATTATTGCCCTGCCCAATGTTCGAATGTACTGGTCACAGAAATATGTCTATGCCAACATACGCGAGATAATGACGCTAAAATGGTTCAAGTTTCTGAGGTAAGTACTACACTTGAATGGTAACCCTAAAATGTTACTGTATAATCAGCCAAATTCTGATCGACTTTATAAAATCAGACCAATAACTGAAAAGTTGAATCATAACTTTAGAAAAGTGCCTCTAGAACAACATTTGTCTGTTGATGAACAAATGTGTTCAACCAAAGTACGAAGTGCTCTAAAGCAATATTTGCCAGACAAACACCACAAGTGGGGTTTCAAACTGTTCGTGATTTGTGGTGCAAGTGTATATAGCTACAAATTTGAAGTTTACAGTGGCTAAGAGAATATATGCGCAGATGATGAGCCTCAATTAGGTGCTTCAGCTAATGTAATGGTCCAACTTGCCAGAGAGACTCCTTCCAACCATAACTATAGACTGTTTATTGACAATTACTATACATCGCTACCCTTGATTGAATTCTTGTCACACCGTGGTATATTAACTTTGGGCACCGTTCGGAGAAACCGTATCCCGAACTGTAAATTCCCAGAAGAAAAACAGCCGGAAAAACAGCCTAGAGGCACATCAGCTAAACAGGTTGCAAGTTATAACGGTATTGACATATCGGTGGTGGCCTGGAGAAATAATAAAATTGTGAATTCAGCATCCAACTTTGCTGGCGTAAGTAGATTCGACAGGTCGCAAAAGAAATAAATCAATGTTGAACGGACCTATATTGTGGCAGAATATAATCGGCACATGGGTGGTGTAGACCTCATGGACTCCGTAATGGATCATTATAAAATTAGACTTCAGGGCGAACGTTGTTTTATAAGGCTCTCTTACCGTTTCCTGGACATGGCCATGACTAGTTCTTGGCTCTTGTATAGAAGTATTCATGCTGACACGGAAAATAATGTCAAAGTGCTAAACCCTGCTCATTTCCGACTAGAAGCTGCTGAAACTTTAGCCAAATATAAAAGTACGAACCGGCTGAAACGCACTAGCGATGTAAAAGAACTCATCCAGGACAAAAAGAAAAAAGGGCCTTGTCAGCATATCCCGCTGAAAGATATCAGATTTGATTAGTAAGGGCACTGGCCTGCTTGTCCTGACAAAAGGCTTCGGTGCAAATATCCAGGATGTACTGGAGCAGCCCAAACGGAATGTGAAAAGTGTGGCATAGTCTTATGTTTTAGTAAAAATAATAACTGTTTCCGTCCTTTCCACAGTTAGTGAATATTAAGATGTTTTTACACCATGATGCAAATCTGCATTTCAATGTTTTTTTTCAAAAGTAAATACCTTTTCTTACATATAATTTTTTTTACTATTTTTACCGTTATTATGTAGCTCATCTTAACATATTTTCAATTACAAAAAACAAAAACACGTTCTTGCGCCGTAAAGGGTTAATGACGCATGAGCTACAAAAAATCGCTGCCATTTCTTTGTTGTCTACGCAAATAGGCGTGGAGAATGAGCTGGTATCCATAAGGGAGTCGCTGAAGAGATTTTAACGGAGCAGATCATACATCCGGAGCTCTTCTTTATTCTGCAAGCGTACCCCATCGCAGAGAATGGAGGAACTATCGTGGTGTTATTATCACAATTCCTTCAGCCAAAGAGTATGACGATGCCACGACTCGTGCAAATGGCACCCAGATTGACCGTCAAAAACTAAAATTGCTGCTGTAAAATATGGCGGTTAGCATTAGAAGACCATCGCAAAGCCACATAGGTGTTAAGAAAACTACTGGTTTAAATTTTCTTATCAATTCAGGCGCCTCCCAATGTTATTTAAGTTGTATGCTGCTAATGTCACGGCCATTATGACATACGACCCTAAAACGTTGACACTTAATTTAAAACTCGATGAACTTGTATCTGGTGGTTCTGTGTCGCTGATATTACACGCCCGATAATCGGCGCTGGTTTTTTGAAGCACCACGTATTGCTGGGGGACATTACCGACCGCTGCATACAAGACCCCGAAATCAAAAGAAAATTAAAAGAAGCTATAAGGAAGACTGATTACTCCGGAGTTGCACAGTTGGGAATGCACAGTATTATGAAAGCCTTTTAAAAGAATTTCTAAATATTCTTAACACAGAATAATAAGCAGATATTATAAATGACCCATACTACTATGTAGTAAAAAAGCGACTGGCTTACCTGTAGTGGAAAAGCCACTACATCTTATCCTACAGAAGCTGGTTATTGCAAAAACCGAACTGAAACTCATGATAGAGAAAGGTTTCTGCCACCCTTGTGCACTTGGGCAATTTCCTTATACGTCGTTTCGAAGCAGGTTCATGGAGATTGTCTATAGTGGAAACGTCACGACATCTCACCCCCCAAAAGTTAGTTATTGCAAAAACCGAGTTCAAACTCATGATGGAGAAAGGTTCCTGCCACCCTTGGGCCCTTTAACAAGTCCCTTATACCTCGTCTTGAAGCAAGATGGTTCATGGAGGGCGTGTGGAAATTACAGGCATGTGAATGCAGTCCCAAAGCCCAACCATTACCCGATGCTATACATCCAGAATATCACTTCCGGTTTTAATGAAGAAAAAAAATCTTCTCGAAGATTAATCTGCTGAGAAAATATCACAAAGTCAGAGTAGCCAAACAAGATATTCTTAAGACCATGGTGATTATGCCGTACGGTTTGTTTGAGTTCACCGAGACGACATTCGGACTATGGAATACCACCTAGTTCTTTTAAAGATTCATAAATGGAATACTTCAATGGTTGGACCTCTGAATTTGCTACATTGATACTTTAGGGGCATCAGAAGATATTGAACAACGCTTGTGAAATCTTCGATTATTGTTCAAGCAGTTCGAGGAATTCAACTGCAATTTTGAATGTAGCTACAGTATTAATCAATTTGGAATAACACTACTAGCTTCACGAGTGGAAACCATCAAAAACTACAAACAACCCATCACTATGAAGGAGCTGCGTAAGTTTTTGGGAAGTTTAAACTTCTATCATCAATTCATCTCAAAAGTTGTTCCTCTTCAAGCAGCCCTGAATCATCTACTAGGCTATTTCAAAAGCGAAGACATTGTCTGGTTAAGCAAAATGGACAAACATTCTACAAAAGTTGGAGTTCCATCGCAGAAGCAACAATGTTCGTTTGTAATAGGCGTACCGGTTAATTTGTTTTTTGTTTGTTTTTTTTCGAAAATTGAAGCTTTATTGTGAAAAATTGCTTTTTGACGATTGGAAATGGTTTGTTGAGGGACACCAAGTAATTTTGCACGTTTGGGATAGATCTTGGTCGAACAATGCCTCCAATTCGTGATCTTCAAACTTTTTTGGCTGTCCGGGTGGTTCATCCAGGTCAAAATTGCCACTTTTAAACCGTGCAAACCACTTGCAGTTAGCGCAGTGTTAAGGCAAAAACATGATAATAGCAGTTAGCTATAGCTTATTTTCAACGAAAACTATCACGACTAGAAAAACGCTACAGCATATGGCCATGAGCTGTTAGCTATCTATGCAAGTGCTTGGCATTTTCGGCACATCCTCAAAGGCACTCATTTTATGGTAAAAACTGATCATAAGCCACTGGCTTATGCCTTCCACCGAAAGACGGACAAAGCCTCACCTACTCAAAGCAGTCAGCTGACGTCTATTTCACAGTTTCCGACAAGAACTGGACACTGGTGAATCCAATATAGTCGCATGTGTACTATCTGGGTTGGAACCAATTTCAATACCTTCAACTATTGACACAGAACTTCTAGTGGAGAAGAAAGCCAAGGATAGCGAGGTACGAGACGTGATATCATCAAACCCAACATCTTTCCAGTTAGTTCCAGTATTGTTTGACAACCATCTGATTTACTGCAACACATCTATAGGAGTAGGTAGATCATTCATTCCTGAGCCACTATGAAAGTTTCCGATACGTACCACACATCCCAGCAGCTCTTAAAGCTATAAGGAGGGTCTTCTCTGGATGTTTTAAATTAATACAGAGCTGGTGGAGACATTGAAATTGATACCCAAGAGTTAATATTTTCAGGTCAAAACCAAAATGACCTTTTCATGTTCCTTCCGGTGCGTGTTGCTGCTACCGTAATTTTTGCGCGTAAGTCTTAGCCAGCCCATCTATCTAGCTTTATTTTGTCGATCATTTAAGAGCAAAATGTCACCTGGCCTTAGTTTTGGTGAGATTTTAAGCAGTGAATTTTCGCAGGGGGGATGCCAGTCAACAAGTGGCCTCTTGGAGGCTAATATTTTGTGGGAGGCACTACCTTAAGGAGCCCGAGAATTTGGGGGGCAGCGTAAGATTCCCACATAGGATGCTTTAGACTGGTGGATATGATGAGTTGGACCTAGTTATTTTAGACGGTAGCACCTAGAGGACACTCGTGTACGAACAACTCTAATTCAACTATCATACCGTCTCTGTACTGGTAAAACCTTGGCAGGCCTCGGAGTACGTTCGAAGTTCGCACCATTGGGTTGGTGGTGTAGATTCGGTTGAGACGGACTCCAGATAAGTGCTGGTCTGACTCTGAGCACATGGTCCTATAAGCGCTTATGCCAACCTTCATATAGCCTTTTTGCTCTGCAAAGATAACCATGGGACCAAAAATTGCCTACACGCACAAACGGATATAGTGGCTCTGAGGGGGGACAAAGTAAAACTGGAGCAACTAAAAACACTAAAAAAGACCAAAAAACTCAAAAAAAAGAAGAAAGATAGAATAACAACAAAGATGATGTAACTAACGACTGCAGTCACGATGTTCACAGTACATCGGGAGCGGCACTAACGATTATTCAAACGACGATGAATACAATGAAAATGAATACGAAAGAAAAACGGAGATTAATAGACAGACTGAGATTCATGTGGCGTTCTACACCAGAGCGTCGCAAAAAGGAAGAGCGGGAAACTCTGCAGGATGCGCTAGATGTTCAAGCGGTGGGAGAAAATATAAAGAACATCGAGAGCTCGATGGTGACTGCTGCAATCGCTCCGAAAGCGATCAAAGCGAGGGTTGTAAATCCCGAAATAATAACGAACCATTCTGAAGTCCAAAAAGAGATTACGGCAGAAAAAGAAAGGAGTGACAAGGCAACTAAAGCGCCACTGTATAATTTCATCACCACCTTTGAAAATGTGGCGGACATGCAAGCCGATAACCTCTCGTATGGTAGGTGGTTGCAAAGTTCAATCGCCATCTAGCAATATGAAGAAGAAAGGCTAATTAGAAAAGCAGGAGATGTTTTCAAAAGAATAAAATCAAAAATCAGCAGAGGGGCTAAGATTGGGCCCCTTGAACTAGCGGAGCTCCTAGACTGCATAGAGCAATATCGAAGGAGCTGCTTTAGGGCCAATGAGGAACAGAAGTCCAAAAAAGAGCCGAACACTAAAGAAGCACTGAGTGCACCTGCAGATAGCTCCACGATAAGCATCATTAAAATAACTGCGTCAAGCTCAATCGAAGGAGATTGGGATAAAAGAAGGGAGGAAGAGGCACTTGATAGGCGTAGAATGTCAGATCAAGAGTTCTAGACAGCACGGACAAAAAGAGTGAAGAAAGCCGCAAAAAGCATCTTCAAAAAGTGCCAGAAAAAAACAAGAAGAAGGACTTGACGTTAAACAAGAGAAAAATAACCCTCGACAAAGACGCTGGCAGCAGGCCTTGTTCGCAAAACCCCAAGATAGCCGATTCTACAATGAATTGCTGTAGAGTATCAGCAGAAATGTAAGGCCCCTAAACACCAACATTGCCATTAAAGCAGTATCTGCACGGTCGGGATACTTTCTGGTTGAATTCAGAGCAGATGTCGACACAAAGAAGCATTATACGACGCAGTAAAGGAAGTCCTTGGCAAAAGCGCTTGAGCTGATTGCAGCAATCGAAATAAGAGGCATTGACTGTGTCATGGACTTGGTTGGCCATCAGATGGGAGTTCCATAGCGTGGGCAGAATCAAGGCAAGGCTGATATTAGAAAACCATAGAGAACAATGCATGACCATCATTGACTTGACCTAAAAGAACGCCGAACTATTTCTGAACAAGGGTAAAGTAAGAATAGGGTGGGTTGTCTGCGGGATATGGCAAAGAGCAGCACCCCTTCAATGTTTCAAATGCCTTGGCTATGGTCACAAGCACAAGTATGCAAAGAACATAATAGGATTTCCTTATATTCTAAATGCGGTAAAATGGGACATGCAAGAAAATAGTGTACAAAGGAGGCACACCCTATTCTTTGCAAGCATGCTTATCCAAGACTGGATCTCCGGCATGTCTTGGAATCAGGAAAATATCGGACTTTGATGACATACATCTTGTAACTAAACTTACACCGCAGTTCAACCACCCAAAACCTGCTCCAGTGGTTTGTGAGGGGCATGGAAGCCGACTTTTTGCTGCTGAGTGAGCAACACCATAATAAAAGTTTTGCATCTGGGGTTAGAACAGTGATTTTAAGGTGGAGAGCTTTGGATGGGGGGAAAGTTTCGTGTTGGTTCGGTGCTCAGGAACTACCTTCTGTAGTGTATACCTAACGCCGAAGGGATCGATACTATCTTTCCAAGCCAAGCTTGATGCTTTGGTGAGCATTGTATTGAACGTAGATGGCAATTTGCTCGTTTGGGGAGATTTCAATGCTTCCACGGGGAAAAACGAATCCTAGAAATGTTGGCCAGGATGTCCCACATTGTACTTAATACCGGAAATATACTGACTTTCAACCGTATTGGCTGCAAAGCAACCATACCGGTCATGACATTCGCCTCGGAGCTTTTAGTATGGAGGCTACACAAGGGGAGAGTATTAGAGGACTACTCAGATAGTGATCATCAATGCACTCAACTTGAGATCAGTTATGTTGTCTCCCGACGTGTGTGCTCTTGACCTTCTACAATTGGGTGGAGAATCGGGTGAATGGACGTCAAGAGGTTCGTTAAGATCATTACAGCAGGTGCTCCGCTGCAGGTAGATGTAGTGAATTGGGGTAGATAGATGTCAATAAAGGACTACAGCGATAGTCTGGTGCCTCGGCGAAAGAAGATGGTAAGATCCACCGAGATTGGCCTTGTCTGGGCATCTATCTACCCCGATTCACTACAAATTGGAGCCCCGCGTTGGGCCCCATTTTGTAGTGCAATAGGTAGATGACCTCAGGTGTCATCAGGCATGGGTCGAGATAGTGGATCAGGAGGTGGTGGCTCCGGAGGTGGTGGATCCGGAGGTAGTCGATAAGGCAATTGCTCTAATTGCTGCCGCATTTGCTTCATGCCGGCAGCCCATTCCTGCATGGTGTCTAGTAGTTGGGACATTCTTAATAATTCTGAAACAAAATTAGTTGTAAATTAAAAAAAAAATTAAAGCGGCCGTTAGTCGCGAACTATAAAATAAACCTCACAAACATAAGAAAACAATAAGAATATAAAAGTAAATAAATAGATTTAAATAAATGTTATGGATTTAAAGAAAGATTATAATTTTTTTTTAATTAGATAAATATTTAAAATGGGTATGATGAATTTATTTTGGAAATTAAAAAAAAAACGGTTCGCTATATCAAACTCTAACTCAGTCCTTCCATTTTGCTTTTCCCTTCACAGGTCAGGTCACCAATGGAGCACTCTTCCCTTGCTCCACAGGGACTACTCTCTTGAGGCACCATAAGAATCAGGGTTCAGAAGTGTTCTCTCATACGCAAGTTTCGACCAGGTACAATTTTTCTGCTCAGGGTGAGCAGCGTGTGACGGCTCTTATGTTTCCTTCTAAGTTTAGCCACGCCATGTTCTCGACCCTTCTCAGAAAGGCTCCGATGGTCGTGGGGTCATTCTGACTGGTTAACACCAGCTCCTAGCCAGGAGATCTTTCACCATCGAAAGTATCCCAGATAGTGGCTGGCTGGAAGCTGGTATTCACCCAGCCATAATGACCCCATGACCATCGGGAACTTTCTGAGAAGGGTCGAGAATATGGCGTGGCTAAACTTAAAAGGAAACATGAGAGCCGTCACACGCTGCTCATTCTGGGCGGACAAAGTGTACCTGGTCAAGCTCTAATTCTTATGGTGCCTCAAGAAGGTAGTCTCTGTAGAGCAAGGGAAGAGCGCTCCATTCATGACCTCACCTGTGAATGGAAAAGTGAAATGGAAGGACTGAGTTAGAGTTTGATACTGCGAATTGTTAGCAACCATAACACGGCTCTTGACGAGTGCCGTGGGGATAGTGCTATTGTTCGGAGCAGAAATATGGGGCGATACTCTCAGTAAGGAGGTGTACCAAAAACGCTTGGTACAGATACAGAGAAGAGGAGCACTAATGATTACGCCTTCTTATCCGACAGTCTTTAATTCGGTAGAAGGAGTTATTGCAGGAGTGATATCTGTTGCTCTCCTTACTAGAGAACGCCATGCTCTTTAACTGCATCGAAACGAGGACGTTAGTGAGACGGTTGCCCGTAAAGAGAGACAGCGCTCACTCAACGGTTGGCAGCAGTCTTGGGTGAATTGCCCGAAGAGAAGGTAGACTGTGTGCCTCATTTTGGATGTGAGACTGACTAATCGAAGGCATGGTGAGAATAACTACTATCTGATCCAGCTTTTGAGTAGGCATGGGTATTTTCAGTCCTACCTGTACAAGATTGGTAAATCACGGTCCCCCGATCGTAGTTTTTGCCCAGGAGAGGAAAACGATACCTACTACACATGGAATAAGCTGCAGTGGTACCTCTACAGGCAGACAGAAGAGCTCACTCCGTATAGTAAAGCCACAGTAATGCGCGATTTGGTTGACAATTGGACAATTGGGCAGTCCTAAAGGATAAAAGGGACTCACAGCAGCCGGGGGACTTGAGGCAGGGAGACCGCTTGTCTAGAAATTCTTCTTTCCCTTTCCCCTCTCGCTAGTGGAAGGAGCCCGCAGCATGAAGGCACATCACGGCGAAGCAAAACGGGACTTAAACCAAAGTAATATGTCGAACGGTTCCAGGCTGGGTTCTCGAGCTGCCAGAGAAGGTGTTTTGTGAGTAGCTCAGTCGCTTGCAAGCATGTGAGTCTCACACTCAGTGTGTGAATGGGCATTCACCTCCCAACCACAAAAAAGAATGGTTTCGCTCGTAGAGTGTTTAAAGAAGTACTTAAAAGTGAGTACCGTTACTAAATACATTCAAAATAAAACATTTAAAGTCAACAAAATACTTGAAAATCACCCATTTGGTAGATACAGGCGCTACAAAAACTTTGAAATGATTCCTTTGTTTCAACGATATTTTAACCGTTTGTTAAAGAAATATTAAACGTGAAGCTCTCTCAGGTCTATTTGATGCCTCCTTTACAATATGCTCATAAAATGGAGAAAAATTGTATTTAAATTTTAAGTATGTTAAATTGGTAAATTCAATTTACTTGTAAGCATAATACTAGTATAATGATAACAGTATAGATATACACAGAAAGTAAACATTGCATCATTCTCAATTTAACCACATGTCTTTACACATTGTCATATCTCTTACTTTATTTATTTTGTTTTCGTTTGAAACAATTTTTTGCATGGAAACACGTGCTCTCGGGTATTTCAAGGTTTCCAGGCAGGTGGACTGAATTTGTTTGAACCTGTGCTGCTATATATGTACATACTCATTTTGTGACCATGCTTTTCTGAAATAGTTTTTTTCTTTACATTATAATATTCCACGAATATTTGCTGCTACTGGAGGTAGGTAAAAATATAAACCTAAGTAAATGGAAAAAAAAACACAAATATGTTATACTTTCCTTTATTCATTTCTTTTACCCAAAAACTCCCAACTTATAGTTTTTAAAACATAAAAACTATCACCAACAAAACTCTTTCTCTTGCCATCACAACATATCCTTCAAGCTTTTCAGTCTGACAGAAAAATATGTAGGGAGCGCATTATCTTACATTTCATTTTATTGTGTCATCATGTAAATTATGAGTCTAGTTGAAAAAGTTCAGCGCGTGTATACCGTAAAGCATCTACAACCTGCAGTCATCTGCTACACATATTTTTTTTTAAAACATGAAACGGTATTTCGAGGATAGTAAACATATGTGCATATGCAAATATCCTTGAGCCAATGTAATTTTCATGCATTTCTGCCATTCACTTTACTGAAATTTTATTTAATTTCGGTATTCCGAAGGCAATTTAACATTTTCATGGGTAGAGACACATATGCGAGTAAATTGTAACGACCATCATACCGTTCAAATAGGAGTGCATATTGTGCACATTAGAAATTCAATTTGAATCGATTGGAGAGGAAATGTATCGTTGAATTCGGGACGACTCATTGAAAAATATCCCCAAGTTAAACTTGATACACTGTTTTGCAGCCATTGGCAGGACTTTTCCAATGTAATCAGTGATAGCTGTGGAGTTTTATGGGCTACATTTATATATTTAATCAAGTTTCAGTACAGATCTAAGTACCTACCTAAATTTAATCGATGGAATTTCATTCGATATTTACTGATATAGCATTCCGACCAATCACTTTTAAGTGTTTTCTACAAACCACATTATCCTTGTGGGTGAAGTTTTGATGGCCAAACGGAATTATAATTTGAATGTTTTTGTTTGTTGGGAGAAAGTACAAAGTAGAAGAGTAAAATGTTGAAGCCTTCTTTTAGTGAAGCTTCTTTTAATTATTTTTGGGAAACAACGTGCTTAGCCTTTTGCTTTTGTAGGCCCCTTTTGGGCCTTCACTCAGAGATAGTTTTAGTATTTCATTATATTGGCCGCAGATATTGGCACTCAAGAAGGTGACATGGTCAGTACCGTGCTTTGGCCGGATATGTTGTGTCCATCGGCCCAGCTGTGATACTTTATTGATTTTAAACCGGTACGTTTCATAACTGAACGGGCTTAAAGTCCGTCTGTTGAATCACTTGAAACAAATCTCGTTGTCACCAACGGGACTCAAACCAGGGACCTTCGGCTTACGTAAAGAGTACTGTTAAGCGCATGCAAGTCCACGTGGAGCATTCGAAATTCATTGAATTTCAGGTAAGTTCATGTAACGCGAGTGCAACGTGAGTGCAACGTAAGCGTCTACATGAACTTGCAAATTTTTAGTCGTCATGTAAAAATTTTCGTTCCCATGAAAAAAAAGGTAAATTTCTGCAGACTGCATTGTCAGCAGTCTGAATCTCGTTTTGAGCAGCAAATTAGATTTTCGTGCGCTTCTTAGATAGTTTAATAGATTCCGTGACTCGCGTCGGACAAGCAATTAATAGATGTGTAAATATATATTAATTAAATAAAAAAAAGTTGTTGTACAAAAGTTTATAAGTGTTTTAAAATATACTAAGTGTAAAATACTTTTGTTCTTATTTTTTGTTATTTTTTACACATCGCTTGCGCGTGGCAAAAATCTGGTGGCAGCGGTGGGATAGCCAGATAAATTACAGGCTATCCTTGGATACGAACAGTTTCGTGAATTTTTAACGAAAAACAAAGTTTGTGACTTTATAATAAAAACAAAGTTTTGTGACTTTATAATAATAAAAAAGTTTTGTGAGTTATCCAATAGACACTAAAGTGAGAAAAAATAAAGGAAAGAACGAGAACAGTGTGAATAGAACATTTCCAAGTTTGTGTATCCTGTGCAAAGGAGATAGTCAAACGCTCCTCAACGTGGGACAACGAGGGAAAAATAAAAGCAGTTTCGCTCTTAACGAGAACTACCAACGTTGGCCAAACAACGATAGCCTGCGGGAAGTAGGTTGGCCCATCGAGGGATTTGAAAATTAAGGAAAGGATTCAAGTAGTTTCTCTCTTAACGCGAACTACCAACGGTGGTCAAACAACTGTAGCCTGCGGGAAGTAGGTTGACCCATCGTGGGAGGTATTAAGTGACGAAAACTTGGTTGGCAAGGAAAAAATGTTTGGTCAAGGATCTCGTTTGGCGAAAGGAAACGTGTTTGGCGAAGGAAATGGCAAAGTAAGTTCACATGTGTTCTGTTTCATTTGTATATTATTGAATTTTGATCATCGATCTGTCTATTATATATATATTTATTATAATTTTACTATTAATTTAACATTAAATCGTAATATTTTTCAATTCACGAAACCGTCGCGGAATCATAGGGCCCTTAGCATAAAAAAAAATGTCCTGTGCTAAGTAAAGAGGATATAGATACAATTGTGAAATGAAACCAATTACTTCATTTTCTTAATGTATCATGTGAAACAAGGGATACAAAAATCCAAATTATCCGTAGAGGAAATTTTTACGCTTCCTAATCCCGAAAGTGTTAAGATAAAACTTGGTGGTGATTATATTTGTTTTGCCACATTTCGCGAATACTTGGCTAAATATTGTGTCCGTAAAAGATTTCCTGTTAGCAGTTTATCCTCTTCAGAAGACAAAATTGACTTAGAAGAGAGGAATTGTACGCTATCAGGATCTGTAATCGAAAAAGAGTTCTCCGCGGAAGTAATGGCAACAAGTAGCAATTACGCATCAATTGTTTCGGCAGAAAATGCTAAAAGTCAAAGTGAAAGTGCAAATAACGGTGAAAGTGAAATTTGTGTGAGTTTTAGTGATTTAAAGAGTTTCATTCCGGGTTTCGAGGGGAAAGCAGAAGATGCTTTTAATTTTATGTATACGTGTGAAAAAGCGATGCAACTGGCAAAAGGTCCAGTTAAGGTCATCCTCTTCAAATACATATGCATGCAGCTGAGGGGAAATGCCCAGACCATTATTCTTAATGAAGAATTTGGTAGTTGGAGTGCATTGAAGGCTAAACTGAAACAAGTTTATGCCAAACCGCACTCAATGTTGCAATTGCAAAGAGAATTGTTTTCCTTCAAGCAGAACACGAGTGAAACTCTGATTCAATATCATCAACGATTATTAGGACTTCATCGACGAATATTGACTGCTCGATCAGATCAGTCAAGTATAGCAGAAAATATGTTCATAGAGGAACAGGTGCGGAACGTATTTATCAATGAATTAAAGGATGCTTTGACAATGTACGTGAATACGCAGAAACCAAAAACTCTGGAGGAAGCTAGTCGTTTGCTCAGGAGGAAGAGCAGCGGCTTGGACGTGTAAAAGTTTCAACTAAGAAGGACTTTACAGATCGGAATGTTTTGCCAAGAGTTCATAAATTGCACTCAGACAAGAAATGTTTCAAGTGTGGGAAAATGGGACATATTCAACGAGATTGCAGGAGTAAAGGAACAAATAAATCTGATGATGCTGAAGAAAAGAGTTTCAAGAGATCGCAGAAGAAATTTTCATCTACATCAAAGAATGAAAGTGCATCAAATAACTCTAATAAACAAAATGTAAGTTTTCAAAGTCAAAATGTAAACAATGAATATCGAATAAATTCGCTTGATATAGAAGATAGTCCTTTTCTTTTTCTTAGGCTAGAAAATAAATATTTGAAATTCCTTGTTGATACTGGGAGTTCACTGAACTTAATAGCAGCAAAGTACGTTTTCGAAAAGGATGTGAATACATCAAAAAGTATAAAATATCGTTGCATAAATGCAGTAGATGGTAATACTTTCGGTCTATCATCACTGACTCAGCATTATGGTAGCGAAAAATAAGATATTCCTTTTCAGGTAGCAGCAAATCGCCTCTTTGATAAATTTGACGGGGTATTAGGTTCTCCATTTTTAGTCGAGCGGAAAGCACTGCTTAATTTGAGTGATCAAACATTAATTATTGGCAATAATAAATTGCGTCTATCGAAAAAACATTTCATTGCCAAACCACGTACTGAAACAATGTATTATTTACATGTTGACGAAAATCCTGGAGAAAATTTGTTGGTTGTGGGAATTCAACAGAGTAAACTTAAAATTGCGGATTCACTAGTTGAAGTGAATTCAAATAGAGAAGTTCTTGTAGCAATATTGAATGTAAGTAAACAGGAATTGCAAATAAATTCTGAAGAAATACTTATATGTAATATTTCTACGGAAGAATTTCTAGAAAAGCCCTCCAAAATATGTACTAGAGATAATCACATGAATCAAGAGGAAAAAGACAGTATTTGGGAAATTATTAACAAGTATAAATGTTTATTTAGGGATATTGATCCTAATCACCTCACAAAAGCAGCAGAACACTCAATAGATACCATTTCCGGCATAAAACCAATTTATACAAAAACATATAGATTTCCTAAGATCCATGAGGAGGAAGTTAAAATGCAAGTCGATAAACTTCTAGAAAACGGAACTATTAAGGAAAGTAATAGTCCATGGAACTCACCTCTTTGGGTGGTCCCAAAAAAGGTTGACGCAAGCGGTATAATGAAATGGCGCATAGTTATACGAGTAGACTATCGCAAGCTTAATGAAGTTACGGTAACTGATAATTATCCTCTACCAAACATTTCAGAAATACTGGATCAGTTGGGAAAGGCAAAATATTTCTCAACAATAGATCTGACTAGCGGGTTTCATCAAATACCTGTGAAACGTGAGGATCAATGCAAAGCTGCATTCACCACTCCCTATGGACACTACGAGTACACACGTATGCCATTCGGTTTGAAAAATGCGCCGGCATGTTTTCAACGAATGATGAATACTGTACTTTCGGGATTGCAAGGATCAAAATGCTTCGTATACCTAGATGATATTGTGATCTATGGTGAATCACTTGAGGATCATAATGAAAAGCTTAAATTGGTATTTGAACGTCTGAAGCTGAATAATCTTAGAATTCAGTCGGACCAATGTGAGTTCTTACGCAAAGAAGTAGCGTATCTAGGACACGTAATATCTGACAATGGTGTCAGCATGGACCCTAAGAAAGTCGAAGCTATAGATAAATTGAAAGCGCCTCAAAATCAGAAGGAAATAAAATCATTTCTGGGACTAACTGGATACTATCGCAGATTTGTGCATAATTATGCGAAAACGGTGGAACCTTTGAACAAATTACTCCGGAAAGACATTGAATTTATTTGGTCTAGAGAATGTCAACTTTCCTTTGATAAAATTAAAGATAGGAGCAGTCTTATCGCAAGAAAATGATTCGGGATACGAAAGACCAGTCATGTTTCTTAGTAGGTCACTTAACATTGCTGAGCGAAATTATTCTGTTACAGAAAAAGAATGTCTCGCTATAGTTTGGTCTGTAAAACAGTGTAGACCTTACTTGTACGGAAACGAGTTCATTATTCGTACAGATCATTAACCTTTACTGTGGTTGTTTAACGTTAAGGACCCAGGTAGCAGACTTGTACGCTGGCGGAGTATCAATACAAAATGGAGTATAAGTCTGGAAAGGACAATAAGGAGGAATCTTCCTGTTAATGCAATAATCCCATCAGGAAAAGAAAACTACCACGAGATAGATGGTGACCATGAAAATGATGTGTCTGAAGAAATTTTAGGATACAAACATTCCGAGGTAATAAACGATTACACTATTAACAAACATGGAGATTTGATATGCAAACAAGGAAGTAAAATCATTCGACATTCCAAAAATGGCAAAATCGAAGAAATATCTCTTGATGAAATAGATAATCTGAGTAACAGAGAAGACATCGAGGACGATATTGAAGACATAGAGGGGAAGGAAAGCAATAATGCAAATATTGATCAAACTCGAAACGATGGAATTGTTGAGAAAACTGATTCAAAAGAGAAATCAAGGCTTATATAAAAATGGCACAAAGGCGTTGTAGGAGGTCATAGAGGTGTAAATAATCTTGAAGAGTTTTTGAGAAGATCATTGGAAAGGAATGCGGAAAGACATCAGAAACTAAGTTAAAAGTTGTGATCAATGTCAGAGACAGAAAATTGTTCGGCGAAACCTCAAAACTCCAATGACAATCGAAAAACTGAAGCAACAACCTTTCGACCGAATATCCTTGGATGTTGTATCCTTCAAATGGAAGGATGATAAAGATTTTAAAGCTTTGACAATCCAAAATAATTTATCCAAGTATTTAAAGTTCATTTACATCAAGAGAGAAGAAAGTAAGCATATTGAAAATGCCGTCATCAATGAATGGATCTCATATTTCGTCATTCCATTCCACGGGAAAAATCGTTACTGACCTCTATAAAAGACTCGGAATAGAAATGATTCCAATCAGCTCAAGGCATCCGCAATCAAATGGTGCTGTAGAAAGATCACACGCAAGGCTGAAAGAATTTTTACGTGGTGTTATCAACGAAACAGACCTAGTGACACAGGAAGCATTAGGCATGGCAAGCTTGTGCTTTAATCAGTGTGTTAGCCAGGGAACAGGTCAATCAGCGGAAGAGTTACTTTTTGGAAGGAAAACCATACCAATCGATCAGGTCACGACGGAAGAGGAGAACGGATCATCTAATTCAATGCTTGAAAAACGAATGGATGCACTTAAGAAAATAAGAGAACAAGCTATAGAATACAATTGGAATATAAAGAAGAAAACAAAAGAGCGATATGACAGTAAATTAGATAAAAGAGGAAATATTTATGACTATAAAGTGGATGACGAAGTGTTAATCCGCCAGAAGAAACCCAAAGATGTTATGAATCAATGGGTTGGTCTTTTTAAAATTTTAAAAGTTCCAAAAAAGTCTTTACAGATTAATAATAGGTTAAAAAGTTGGTTTAACGTTGGTGACGTAAAACTATATATTCCAGGACGACATGGGCAAGCATCCTCATCGCAGGATTCGCAACAATAGCTTTGGGAGACGTAACAGTTAAGGAAATCCGTTATCCAGGCGTCTATTTCAATCATGTTTCGGACATCGAATTCGCTAGTGAGCAAATCCATTTGATTAAGATTATAGACCTAACAGAACTAGAATTCAAGATAGAAAATATAAAAAAATTGACTAATAATATAAATGATATATGCGTTAATGAGCTCGTAGCTTGTAAAAATTTGAAATTGAATGGCGAACTGCAAGCCAAACGGTTGAGTCATAATTTAAATACGGTATATAATTTATTGGGATATTCACCCAATATCCGGCTACGAAGAGGCTTAGCTAATTGGGTAGGAAGTTCTCTTAAAGTACTTTTTGATACGATGGATTCCAATGACTTTGATCCAATCAAAGCCGCTGTCCATTCCATTGAAAGAAATGAGTTCAACATAAGCAAAGGGCTGATCAAAAATACTTACCTTATGAACGAGATGAATAAGCAAACAAAAATTATCTCTACAGAGCAAGGCTCTATCCGATTGAATATTGATGAAATTGTCGACGAACTTAAAAGAATAAACACTGCTACTAATGAACATGAAAAGAAATTAACATTACAGCTTTATTTTGAAGAACTATACTCAAAAATAAATCATAAAGTAGAAGTAATCGATTTGGAAATTGAAGTCCTTCGCGACAGTTTACTCTTTATTCAATCAGGAGTCCTGCATCCCTACAAACTTGAACCTAACCAATTTATCGAAGAACTAAGCAAAGTTAAAAGAGTTGAAGCATTGGCTTTAACGCCAATCATATCGAATTATCCAGATTTAGCTAAGGAATTGCAGTTGACCGCATTTGTAAAAAGCTAAACCATATACGTAAAAATTTCACTCGATATCGTAACAGATGACGAATTTGAACAATACGAAGTATATAAATAGAAAATCTGTAATTCAAATAAATAGCTTAAAGAAATATTTAGTGATTAATAAAAATAAAGAGTTATATGTAACATTCGATGACATAAATTGTAAAACTAGAAGCAACTTTAGAATTTGTAAGCCATTACCACTTAAAAGCGTTTATTTTAGTTCCTGTATTATAAACGTATTTTTCAAACAAACAGATAAAGGATGTGAATTTAAAGGTATAAATTCAGAAAGAGATATTTTGCATAGGATCAGCAATTTACAACTTTTAGCAGTCAATTCAATTGAAACAAATTTTGAATGTCGTTGTAACCAAACAAAAAATTTGAAAACATCAGGAATAAATATTCTAACAATAACCGATGATTGTACATAGCGTAGCGCATGATTTCTTCCCTATAAAGAAAGATGAAGAAATTTTAATGAAAAAGATGAGATTGATGATTGCTGCAATGGTTTTAATATAACGGAAATCAAAGAAAATGAAATGCATATCTCAAAACTCACTAGTAATAATATACACGAATTGAAAGATTTAACTTTAGAAACGATTGAACTGGCTACTTTTTGGGATAAAGCCGTTCAACCGATTCCTAGGATTGTTAAGCAAAATTCCGTTGTATCTACTGTTATTGTAGTACTTCTCTTTTTCATCATAGGATTTTCAATTTATAAATGTGCTAACGGCAACTTATGTGTAATATTTTTTAAAGAATGTTTCAATCGAAAAAATAAAGTAAATTTTTGTAAAAGTTCCATAAAATTCAAGAATAGAAAAGAAGATGAAAAGGTTACAATTTTCGAAAATCCTAATTCAGAAAAGGAAAACAAACGTATAAGGACACGTTACTTGTGAAAAGTTGAGGACAACTTTATACTTAGGGGGAAGGTGTTAAGCGCATGGAAGTCACCGTGGAGCATTCTGAATTCATTGAATTTCAGGTAAGTTCATGTAACGCGAGTGCAACGTGAGTGCAACGTAAGCGTCTACATGAACTTGCAAATTTTTAGTCGCCATGTGAAAATTTTCATGGGAACGAAAATTTTCACATGAAAAGGTAAATTTCTGCAGACTGCATTGTCAACAGTCTGAATCTCGTTTTTAGCAGCAAATTAGATTTTCGTGCGCTTCTTAGATAGTTTTATAGATTCCGTTACTCGCGTCGGACAAGCAATTAGTAGATGTGTAAATATATATTAATTATAAAAATAAGTTGTTGTACAAAAGTTTATAAGTGTTTTAAAATATACTAAGTGTAAAATACTTTTGTTCTAATTTTTTATAATTTTTTACACATCGCTTGCGCGTGACAGTACTCTAACCACTCCATTACGCGAAATATACAGTGCGCTCTTCATGGAATGATGCTTTTGCGTTTTTATCTTTTAATCGTTGTCTTTTAGCTAGTATCAGTTTCAGTGCATCGTCATTGTACCTCTGAATTACGTTGATTTAATACTTGATAGAGAAGATGAAAGAAAGAAAGTCTACACATAAAAGAATATTGGATGAAAACTTTCTTCTTAAAAACGAGGCAAAATATTTTTGCAAATACATTACTACTGATTTTTATTGCAAAACTTGCCGATTTAAATATTGTATTAAGCTTCAACGTCATTCACAACAATCAATGAATTTAAAATCCGTTTTTCTATCAGTCTGATCAATCCAAATATGATAAGGACTCCCATCATCCATGCATAAAAATATATCAATCATTCGACTTAAAAACCAATGACATCAATACACTTGAATCCCTAAGTATGCCCGCTATTAAAAAATGATTGATGACACCCAAAATCAGGATTTCATTGAAAGATGTGATTACGACAAATAATGTTATTGATGAAAAGAAAGCGAAACCCAAAAATTTTATTAGCGTTAACAGTCACAAGAAAAAACACAAAATAAATTCTTAGATAAAAGAAAATATTCTGTTTCTTTCTTTGCCTCTGGATACCATTGAAAACTCAAGTTCAAAAAGAACAAAATCACCTACTAAGGATCCAGTTAGCTACGTCTAGCATCATATTATCCTTTATCCCGTAGGCTTTGACTTTGCAATGAGAAAATATACCCGGAAATCCGGCTGAAGCAAGAATATCCCTCTGTCAAGGATAGATTCTACGATACAAGGATTATGTTTATCTATTATATATGTTCAACAAATTGAGATGCGTAAATAACATAGTGCTTAGATTTGTTAGTTTTAGTGCGAGTCCTTGCGTATGATTACCGTTCAATCGTCGAAAGATGGTTATTGATTTAAATGCGTACGAATGGTAGTGGGATGAAAAAAAATCATGCGATTATTTTTCTTTTGTTGTGCCCCTTTTGTTTCCACTTTATTCTGAAGGGGATGGTACAGCACGGTAGCAACAATTAAACAATTTATACATTGAACCACGTATAAGTTGTTTTCTTTTTGATTTTTCATTTATAATGAGGCTTATTGGCGTTGCAATTTTCTGTTCTGTTGTGAAAACTATGTTCATTAGCGAGCAACAACATTAAAATTGCTTTGGGGACTTCAATGTAACAATCGGCCGAGAACAGTGCGTAGAGAAACAGTCGGGGGTCATAGCCTTCATTCAGAGACCAATGATAACGGAAAATGCCTGATATACTTCGCTACTAGCAGAGGCTTCACAGTAAGCTACACACACTTCCCGCATCGAAACATCCAAAAGAGAACGTGGTCATCCCCAGAACGATCACGTTCTCATACAAAAAACGTGTGGCCACCAACATTCTCGACACGTGCTCGTTCCGTAGTGCTGTTTGTGATTCAGACCACTACATTAGAAGGATCAAGATCCGATGCCACATCTCTAAGAGCTGTAAACAAGAAACATCAGCTACCCAATACACCAGCTAAACCATAGCTCAACGGTGAAAAATCGCATCAACATATCCCCACAGTTAGGAGAAAGTAGAAATGACATGAAAACAATATGGAAGACAGTAAAAGGGTCCCTAGACATCCAACCACCAACACAACACGCGAACAAAATCCGGTTTTTGGTTGGTTGGCAACCGAGTTGTAAACACGTCTATAGCGATGTTTGAGTTGGAAATTAGGTTGGTGGTTGAGTTGGACCGAAATCAAAATTTTTGATAAGATTTAATAGGTTTTTACTTGGTTGGCAACCGAGTTGTTAACACGTATGAAGTGGTGTATGTGTATGAAATTCGGTTGGTGGTTGAATTGGACCGAAATCAAAATTTTTTGATTTTTGTGGGCGGAGTCAACAAGTTGTTGGCTATGTTTTCCTGGCTGGGTGAGAGTTGGCAATCATTCATTTATTCTGAATAGTTGATACTGGACGGACATATAGTGAAAATGTTGACGATTCCAAATAATAGTAATTGGCAGGAGTTTTTTGATTTATTCAAAGAATTGAGTTGGACCGAAATCAAAATTTTTGATAAGATTTAATAGGTTTTTGCTTGGTTGGCAACCGAGATGTTAACACGTATGAAGTGGTGTAGGTGTATGAAATTCGGTTGGTGGTTGAATTGGACCGAAATCAAAATTTTTTGATTTTTGTGGGCGGAGTCAACAAGTTGTTGGCTATGTTTTCCTGGCTGGGTGAGAGTTGGCAATCATTCATTTATTCTGAATAGTTGATACTGGACGGACATATAGTGAAAATGTCAACGATTCCAAATAATAGTAATTGGCAGGAGTTTTTTGATTTATTTAAAAGATTGCCAGAATTGTGGCAAGTTAAAAGTAATTGTTTCGAAAATAAGACAATGAAAGATACCGCGTGGAAAAATTTACTCTCAAAATATCAGGAAATTGAAAAAGACGCGAATATTGATACTTTGAAAAGGCGTGTGATGACCATTTGTACGTGTTTTCAACACGAATTAAAAAAAGTTTTGAATTCCGAAAAGTCTGGAGCTGGCACTGACGACATTTATACTCCGAACTTATGGTATTTCAATACCCTGGAATTTTTGCGAGATTAAGAAGCACAGAGTCCTAGTGTATCCACTTTACATTTGGAGAATGATCCTGAAATCGAGGTAGCCGAAGTAAGTATTAGTATGTTTGCTATACATGAGATACATTATTTGAGCATTAAGCGGATTTTACTGATTTTTTTCGATCTTTTACAGGAGGCCGTGAAAATGGAGGTATCAAATCGCTGCAAAAAAAGGAAGTCGGAAAGCTAGTATCTAGCCGAGAAAAATGCAACCCTGAAGGATACATTGGCTCATTTAAAGAAGAAGGACGAAGCAGGCGTATATGCTGTTTCTTGGGCAACATCGTTCCGGCAGCTATCCTCTATGCAAAAAATTTATGCCAAGCGTGACATAGAAGAAGTTCTTATTATGGGGCAACTTGAGCAATTGGCAATCAACACCGTTAACATGTCGTCTATATCCTCGTCGCATAGATTTTCGACACCGCTGATGGCGTATTCGTCCTCACCTAGTGAAAGTGGTATTTTCATTAGGTCGAATTTGCGTAGACGGGAGTCGCCATAAGTGGTAACACCAGTTTTGGAAATTCCAAGTGAAAACGCTACCTGGTCAAGAAATGCTGCGCCAGTTTACGAAAATATTCAGTAGCTGCAAGCGGATAATGAGTTTATTTAATAAAAAAAATATGTATTCTTTTAGTATTATTTTATTTTTTAATAAACATTTTTGCTTAAATTTTGAAAAATAACACGACATTTTATTTTGATTTTATCCAAGGAACAGATCCAATCCCATTAAAAAAGATTTTGAGGTCATTTCTGATTTTCTTCGCAGAATCTTTTGAATTCCTTGCTCGCGTTGGTTCCAAAGATAACATTTGCCTTTGTTCTGATCTCCAAGCTCCATATTGAATTGTACCAATCTCAGTATTTTCAATGTCTATACTTCCACGCAAATAAACATCTGAATTTTTTCTTCGCAGGCAGTTGTGGAGATAGCACGTTGCTAACGTTATAATTGTTGCTTTCTCTGGCCGCAAATTTATTTTGTTCAGTAGAATCCTAAAACGGGAAGACAGAATCCCAAAAGCATTTTCGACTATCCTTCTTGCTCTAGAAAGACGATAATTGAATATTATTTCACTATCATCAATATTTTCTCCTCCAAAAGGCTTCATTAAATGCATCCCAAGAGGAAAAGCATCATCACCAACAAACACATACGGCACTTTTATTGTAGTGTTCGGCAGCAGACAAGAGTCTGGAATTCCCAGCATATTTTCGGAAAGTTTTTCGTGAAATTTACAACTTAAAAAAAACCCCTGCATCAGATACGCGTCCATTTGTACCTGCCACGGCCATAATGAATTCGTAGTTTGCGTTCACTATCGCTAACAAAACGATGCTGAAGGTTTTTTTAAAAGTTGAAATAATATGATCCTGGATTAGGTGGTTTCTTTATTTCAATGTGTTTCCCGTCGATTGCTCCGATACAGTTTGGGAAATTCCATCTTCTTCCGAATTCTTCTGCTGTTTCCCTCCAATCATTTTCTGTTTTTGGTATCTGGAAAAGAGCACAATATTTATTTGAATACTTAATATCACTATTTTTAAAATAACCTTGATATATCCTTTTAAAACTTTTATAATCGCAGAGTACGTCTCCATAATAATTACTCCAAGGCTTTGAGGAGATATTGCAGTCAGAAATTTCAAATCTTCAAAGCTTTGTCCACTGGCAAAAAAACGGAGAGTGGCAGAAAGTCTTTCATTGGTTGTTATCGCGTTCCTCATTAATGTGTCTTTTTTTTCTATAAACGGTTTCACTGCCTTTAGTAGGTCTTCATAAGTTTTATGATCCATTCTTAAAAAGTTTCGTAAGTCATCCGGAGCACTTACACATAGTTCACTCAATAAATTAGTATCTGAAAACTTTTGCCGGTTTTTATACCACTCTTTACACCATAATCTTTTCTTTTTTACTTTAAAATCATCATCCAAGCATTCACTTATCAGAATAAATGATAACACCATGTCTTCACTCATGTTCACACTAAATCTGAATATATCTCACTGCTGAACGTTCTTCTTCAAGAAGCTTCCTAATACTGATGTATATTTGCTTGTCTATGGCCATTGTGTTGGCAACCTGGTTGTCAACACGTGTTGTCTTTCTGTACTATGCTTAAGAGACGCGGTTTAAAAAAGCGACCGATGAGGTCTTGGAGCACCGGCGAAAGAAAAGTGAGAACGACTGGTATGGCGAAGAATGCAACGAAGCATTAAAAAAAAACTAGGGGTACAAATAATACATCTAGCGAAACACCAGGGCCAAAGAAGAACAATATAAGACCCTCCAATGTCAATTTAAAAAAATACACCGAAAAAACACGACTACTCAAGATCATCGACAAGGATAGTTTGTCATAGTTCGAATTTTGAAATTGGAGGACGCAGTCTATGGATAGCTGGCGATGGTTGAATATATGAAAGATGAAAGTGCATGGTAATATCGGATGATGGCTGATAATCATGGATGATAGGTGATTATGGTATATGTTGACGGATGATAGTTGATGATGGCGGATGATATTGGATGGTACTGAATGATGGCAGATGATGTTGTGTGATACCGAACATAAGCTGACAACGGATAATGGTTGATAATGGCTAATGATAGCTGACGATGGTTGAAGATATTGAATGACGATGCACGAAGGCGCGTGGTATCATATGATGCCGAATGATGGTGGATAGTATATTTTTGAAGTGATCATCTCTATAAGTAAGTTTTTTTAGGTAAAATTCCTGGATTGGTAGAATTATATAAATTCTCGCGACATTACCGTTTATGGAGTAGGTAGATAGTGAGGTGGAAGTCGCCCCCAAATACTGGAAACTTTTATGGGCAAATTAGTTGGTTGTTGAATGGGGAAAATATTATGAGTCCTTGACACGTAACGAGAAAGCAGAGCCGCTTAGGGAAAGAGGATGAAAGATAGTGAATGGCATTTGGCGGCGATGCCGAGTGTTGGATGGTGATTGTTTGTAGATAACGGATGTTGTCTGATCATCGTAGATATTGCCTGATAATGAGGATGAGTCTTTTGATGGCGGATAGGGGCGAATAATGCCAGATGATTGCTGACGATAGTGGATGATGACGGATAAGGGCAGATGTGGGCGAATAACCCCGGAAGTATGAGGGTAGATGATGGCTGATACTGCCGCATGACAAGGGATAATGTTCGATGATGGTGTACTATAATTAATGATGACGTATGTTGGCGTATAAGGGAAAATGATGACAGATGGTGGCGGATGCGTGCCAATCATATTAGATTATTGCGATTGAGCCCGAAATGATGCTGCGTGATTTGTGATGATAACGAATAATACCAGATGATGTGGGACACTACCGAATGATAGCTGAAGATGCCAGATGAGGGTTAATGCTAACATATGAGAGCGGATGATTCTTTATGATGGTACGCCTGATGATGGTGAATCACGTCGACGAATAATGTCGGGTAGTGGCTGATGATGGTGTATAATTTCGGCGATGACTGATTTTGAAGGATGATCACGAATAATGGCGTATGTGGGTGGATGATGTCGTGTGAGGGCGGATGATGCCATACGATTACTGAAGATGTGGAACGATGGCCTGTGGGGATAGGTGATGGCTTACAATGATGAATGGTGGATTTGGGTAATTGCTGATGATGGTGAGGTGTGGCAGATAAAAGCTGAGGTAGGCTGATTATAGTGGTTGAGGTATGGTTATGGTTTAATATGAGGAATCACGATAAACGATGGTGGTTAAGGGCGGATGATAGTGAATGAGAAATGATGATGGATGAAAGCTGACGATAGCTGCTGCTGCTTGTTGATACCTGATGGTAGCTGACAATGGCAGATGAAGATAGACTATACTTAATAATGGCTGAAAATGGCTTACTAGCTTTCGATTCATAAAGCTGGCTGATGATAGTGGATGATGATTAAGGAGGGCAGTTGATAGCTGATGATTGTGAATGACTGTTTATTATAGTAGATGAGGTGGATGATGCCGGTTGATTCTGGTTATTGGCTGATGATGGCGGGTAAGTGTAGACGATGGATGTAAGTGTAGACGATGGCGTGTAAGTGTAGACGATGGCTGATTATGATAGATAATGATAACGTCTGATGGTGGATAAGGGTGGCTGATGTCATATGGTGCTGGACGATCGCTGATTATGGCAAAATCCGTGCAAGAAAACATTTGGACTTAACACGAATTTATAAATTACAAGAATCACTATTCGAATCAGATTGCATTTAATAAATAAATTCACAATTCAATGGATAACGCGCTGGCGGTTACATTGAAATAAGGACGGATAAGGGCTGTGGCTGTAGATGCGCATGAAAATGAACCATACAATGTATTCCAGGGAGCTTTCAAGGACGCGCCATATCTTTTTTGCACACCCATGCACCCTTCTACAGCAAAGCACCTTCAATTAAGCTACGAGAAAAAGAAGCGACCGAAATTCGAAAAGAAGAAGGGAAATATAAAAAAAACCGGAAATAATAAATAAAATTTTCAAGACCACGCCAGCAATTCACAAAAAAAATATATTCATATTAGTATGTCTTATTGTTTGTGGCCAATAAGTTTAATGTCTCGGAAAAGTGAAAACGCGCTGTTTTTTAAATTAAGTTCAAAAAGTTTATGTACTAAGAATGTACAATAATTAATTTCACTATTTTACAAATCGCATTTTATTCACTTTTCACTTGTACTATCAATTTATGTTTCAACTGCCTTCAAATATATCATTAAAAATTTTTTACTTCATTATGAATCAATATCGCCTTCAATTCGCGTTCTATTCTTATCGAAGTTTTATTGTATCCCCCATTCATTTAGCTGGGCCTTATATAGGGTCTCAAGTCATTCAATCCATTTCTCAAATTGGGTCTATAACTTAATTCATGCGGTTTGCTAAGAGATAGCGTAACTTATATAATATTACATCGTTCCAATATTTCGAACCTGCGTTGGAAAGCTACTGTCATTGTACGTCTTTTCGGTGTATGCCATTCATTTGAAGCGTTAACAAAAATTTTTTTTTCATTAAAATATGTCGAATTTTGTTCCTGAAAAAGTGTTTTTGCGGGGAGTTCTTTTTCATTACTATAAAACGAAGAAAACTGCTACCGAAAGTCATCGTATTTTGGTGGAAGTTTATGGTGAACATGCTCTAGCTGAGCGAACCTGTCAAAAGTGGTTTACACGATTTCAAAGTGGTGATTTTAGCTTGGAAGACGATGAACGTCCTGGGCATCCGAAAAAGTTTGAAGATGAAGAACTGGAAGCATCACTCGATGAAGATTGTTGCCAAACAAGAGAAGAGCTCGCAGAATCTTTGGGTGTCACTCAAGCAGCCATTTCAAAACGTTTAAAAGCAGCTGGATACATTAAAAAGCAAGGAAATTCGGTTCCACATAAACTCAAGCAGAGAGACGTCGAAAAGTGGTTTTGCATGTCCGAAACGCTGCTGGAACGCAACAAAAGGAAGTCGTTTTTGCATCAGATTGTTACTGGTGATAAAAAATGGATTCCTTACGACAAACCCAAGCGCAAAAAATCATATGTGAAATCCGGCCAACCAGCCAAATCGACGGCAAAGCCGAATATCCATGGCGCGAAGGTAATGCTCTGTATTTGGTTGGATCAGAAGGGTGTGCTGTATTATGAGCTGCTAAAACTGGTGAAACCATCAATGGAGCACACTACCGAATACAATTAATCCATTTGAAGAGAGCAGTAGCCGAAAAACGCCCGGAATATGCGACCAGACACGAGTCAATAATTTTCCATCATGACAACGCTCGGCCCCACGTTGCTTTTCCGGTTAACATTTATTTGGAAAACAGTGGATGGGACCTTTAACCCCAGCCACCTTATAGCCCAGACCTTGCTCCTTTTGACTACCTTTTGTTCCGATCGATGCAAACGCCCTCACTGGAATACGGTTCACATCAGAGCAGGATATCAAAAATTGGTTTGATTCATTCTTGGCTGCCAAGCCGGCGCAGTTCTTTTGGGATGGGATCCACAAATTGCCAGAAAGAAAGGAAAAGGTCATAGCTCCAGATGGGCAATACTTTGAATAATACTATTGTACATTTTTTTCTTTAATAAACGTTCAAATTTTGAAGAAAAAACCGCACGAATTATGTTATAGACCCAATATATTGGCGAATATTCTGACGAAAACTGCCTGGGATATTCGAAAAATTCTGAGCACACGCAGTGACGTCACTTGTTTACTTTCAGATATTGATCATAGATCTGCAGGGTCCATTCGAGTACACGCTTTTGATGTCATTTCTTTACTTTTCTTGGTTGCTTCTTTTCAATCAATATTGATCATGATGTTATTAACAGTTGCGGCGAAAATTGCGACAGAAGTTCGCAGTATTGTGTGGACATGTAACGCTGCTCACACCATAGTTCTTTCAGCCCCAAAAAGATGTGTTGCCAGTTGTAGTTAAGTCTCCCTGGATGTAATATTGGGCAAGATGGTGCAGGTGCACGATTTTCATTTTGACTCTCGGCTTAAGGTGTTTCTGTATGCGGTATACGACGCTGTTGATTTGCTCCCAATTATGCTGTAACTTCAGATACCTACCCTTGTTATATAGGCACATTAAGTCATCTTGCTGGAAGCCAATCAAATTTGCCTTTAGATCATACCTGGTCTTTATCTGGTCAGTAGCCGATTCAAGGTGTTTTCACACTGTATGATGTATCTGGTTCAACCGTTACCTTGACTCACTTGCATACTCCGAGATTGTTTGGAGTTTCTCAGAGGGTGTTTGGAGCTTTATATCAGCCGGCAGATGAATAGTCTTTCCAAAAATGACTTTGGCTGGGACTTTGCCCATGAATGCATGTTCAGCAGCTCTATACACCATCAAGAATAATGAGATGTGCCTGTCCCAGTTCCAGTCCCTTTGGTTCTCGTCAACTATCTTGGCCAGGTGTTTATGGAATCTGCCGTTGAAACCTTGGACCATTCCATCGGATTGGGGATGCAGCGGTGTTGTCCTCGTTTTCCGTATTCCCAGCAGCTCAAATATTTTGCCAAAAACTAGTGACTCAAAGTTTCGGCCTTGATTAAAATGTAGTTTGCCAGGTATGCGGTACCTACTGAGCCAATTTCATACTAGCTGTTTGGTTACAGTAGTTGCTTTCTGGTTGGGAATGGGGTAGACTTCGGGGCACATGTTGAAATAATCGGCCACAACCAGCGCGTATCCGTTTCTCCATTCGGATTCAGGAAGGGGTCCTGCGATGTCAAAAGCAATCCTTTTAAATGGTACATCCACGTTATAGGTTTGCATTTATCCTCTCGGTCGTTGCTTTGGACCTTTGACAGAAACGCAAATCGTGTATCTACGACACCAGTCCTCTACGTCTTCTCGAGCGTGGAGCCAGTAAAACCTTTCCCCTAATTTCATTAAGGTCTTGTTAGCACCAAGGTGGCCTCCCAGGGATCCATCATGCATTTCCATAACCACATTATGGATTTTACTTTTGGGAAGTATAGTTTGCATCCTATAGGAGCTGCCATCTGCCGTTTCCCATTTCCGCTCTACTACGCCATCCTCCACCTGAAGGAGGTTCCATTGTGCCCAATAATTTTCAGGGTGGAACACTGCTCGAAACGTCCTTCCATTCAGGCCACCCAGTTGTCTTCTTCCATACGAGTAATGGTCCAATGTTTTCTTCGGCTAACTAGGCATTTTGAATTTCTCCAGATGACAAACCTTCATCAAATTCGGCCGTTATCACTCGCGGATCAAAGGTTGGCTCCTTTTCCTCAATCCATGAGCAATGCTTGCAGTTAGCTGGACATGGATGACGAGATAAAACGTCAGCATTTCAATGAACTCCACCCTTCTGATGAACAATGTTATAGTCGTATGACTGCAATCTTTTGATCCATGTCGCAACTTGTCCCTTGGGGTTTTTGCAGTTAAGCAACCATCTCAGCGATGCATGGTCCGTTCGAAGAACAAATTTCTGGCCATATACGAGTAGGTGCTTGTAGAACTGCTTGGTGGCCTCTATTAAAGCTAATAGCTCCTTCTTGGTCACGCAGTAGTTCCTCCCACTTTTTGAAAGAACTCGACTGTAATACGAGAAGAGTCTTTCTTCGCTAACGATCTGCTGGGAGAGTACAGCTCTAACCCCACCGTTATTTGCATCGGTGTCAACTTCAAACATATTCCCGGGTTTTGAGTATGCCAGCACGGGTGATTTACACAGCGTTTCCTTCAAGGTCTCAAAGGCTGCCTGGCATTGTTCATTCCAGATATACGGTCGATTTTTCTCGGTTGGCTGATGGAAACACTTAGCTATGCTGGCAAAGTTTTTGATGAATTTTCGATAGTAGGCCGCCAGATCCAGAAAACTTCATAGTTGGTGCATGTTGTTTGGTGTTGGTCAGCTTTTTACGGCTTCAACTTTTTCAGGGTCTAATTCGACCCCTTCTGCTGATACAACGGGTCCCAGATATTTTACTTCAGCCACGATAAGGGTACACTTGTCGTGACTAAGTTTCAGATTCGCCAGTTACAATCGGGAGAATACCTATTCTAAGTTCCGCACATGCTCTTCAAACGTTCTCTCGATAACAATGATGTCATCTACGTATACCAAGCAGATCTTCCAGATTAGGCGTCGCAGCACGTATTCCATCAGGCGTTCAAAGGCAGTTGGAGAATCGATAAGCCCTAATGGCATCACCACAAATTGTCACAATCCGGTCCCAACTGAAAATGCGGTCTTCTCTCGGTCCTTCTTGTCGGTTTCTACCCACCAGTAGCGACTCTTGAGATCGAGTGTAGAAAACCATTTTGCGTCGGCTAAACTGTCCATACTGTCGTTGATGCGTGGAAGCGGGTAACTATCTTTCTTTGTGACGTCGTTAAGCTGCCTATAGTTCTTCTTCTTTGGCTTTTGGATCACGTGTCGGTGCTTTTCGAATTAGCTTGGCTCCCTATGTATCTATGACGTGAGTTACCATACTCGTCCGGCCTTGGTAGTCCGGGCTTGTTGAGAAAATGTCACTGTACTTGGTCACCAGATCGAAGGCTTGATTGAAAAGCTGTAGAAAATCCATTCCGAGAATGCAGTCATGCATAATTTCCGCGACCAGAAAATTGTGTCGGAACGCAAGGTCTCCCAACTGTACCTTGAGGTTGACTTCTGCATGGACAGGTGCAGTTTCTCCCTTGGCTGTCTGCAGTGAGGAAATCCGGCCTTTGTGTAGTAGTGGTTGCCTCACTAGGTCTGATCAGATAATCGATCAGGTTGCACCAGTGTCGATTGTTATGGTGCAATGCTGTCCGTTAACTTGAACCGGAAGACATAAGTCTACTTCTTCTTGATGAAGCCTTGACACGATGATGGTGGTGCTGGGGACTTCAATCCTCCTAGTCAACCTCTGCTTCACGAAGTTGGCTCTTACCTGTTTCTCGACCCCTCAGTTTTGGGGGCTTCCACTCTGGAATCCTGACTCGGTCTGGATCCACTGCACATACTAAACAATAGCTCAGTTTTCTTCGCTTCTTGCAGTCTCTTTACAGGTGCTCGTTCTTACCGTGATTCCAGCATCTAGTCGCACCATTTAACAGCGGCTCTCGGTTAACTCCCACATGCCCACACCTGTACGCGTCTGCCACTACCTCGCGAACCCGCGCAATGGTCCGAGTCACATTTTTTGCTGCCTCAACGTTCAGATTATAAGCGAACCCACCCTTAACCGTTTGCTTTTGAGCTAACCGTACGGCTTGTTGCAATTCTTGGCCCTTTAATACGCTGATGATGCTTCTATTGCTGCATCATCTCAATGTTCTGGGTCGTGACCTGGGTAAGCCAAAAGTGCAAGTCGTTCAATGTCTTGGGCTAGCTGCTGTAAAATTTCGCCAGCATTTTGCATCCGATGCCGTAGCTGTGACCGATAAATCTGGTCAGATGATCGTCTCCATAACGCATGTTAAGCGCATTCATTATCGCAGCCGAGTTTGAGTACAACTCAACGGAGATAGTCTGCAAAAGCTCAGTAGCTTGGCCTCTTAGAGCAAGAATTAATGCGATTGCTCGTTCCTGCTCATTCCAGTGATTTGTCCGAGCGGCGGCTTCAAACTAGGTTTTTTCTCCAGACCGTTTGCCCGTCGAATATTATCGCTTTCACATTTTTGGATAGACTTTGCGCTGCAGTTATAAGCGAGGGGTTACTACTGCCTTCGCTGCTTCCAATTTCTTTTTCATTTTTCTTGTTTTCAAGCTTCATTCTGTTTTTGACCTGACTGACTTTCTCCCCGACCTTAATTTGGTTGCTCAGACTACCGAGCTCCGCTTTTATTTCGATTGACTGTTTTTGCAAATCTGACCACAAATCAGTTGTCCCTTTTTTTGCAAATCTGTCTTGATTTCGATTGCTTATTGGTCTAGCTTCATTAATTTTTCATTTAACTTCGCTAATTGTGCATTTAGCTTCGCAGTTAAACTGGATGACTGTTGTCGCTGCTCCTATTGCATCAGCATCGACATTTGCATCAGTGCATTTTCTGGTCCCTTTGATTTATGTGTTTCTGCTTCTCCACCTTCTGTGCCTTTTCCGCGTCAGAGAGCTTCCGTTTCCATTACGTCACGCAAGCGTGCAATCAGTATGGCCTTTGTACCTTGCATAGTCAGATTTCGTTGTTCTAGCTCTTCCTTAGGCTCTGACATGGTCCTTTTATTAATTTTTAAATGAAAGTTTCGTGGCATTTTTATTATTTTGGCTTTTTTCAGACAGTTTCCATGCTAAATTTCACTATTGTGCACTTTAGAAATGTTTAAAAGTTTTCCCTTTCAAAATTTTCTTTCTCACTTCTCGATGCCACTGTCGCATGTTACGGTTCGCAGCCGATAAGTTTAATGTCCCAGGAAAGTAAAAACACACTGTTTTTTAAATTAAGTTAAAAAAGTTTTTTTTTACTAAGAATGCACAAGAGTAATTTTCACTATTTTACAAATCGCGCTTTAAACCGCGCTCTAGTCTTATCGCAGTTTTACTATATCCCCCATTCATTCAGCTCGGCTTTAGATAGGGTCTCTAGTCATTCAATCCATTCCTCGTATATTGACGAATGTTCTGGCGAGAACTACCTGGCATATTCGAGAAATTCTGAATACCCCCGCAGTGACGTCAATTGCAGATATCAATATCTGAAAGTGATCAATCATGCTTTATGGGTTCTTGTGCTTTCGAGTACATTCGTTTATTGATCATGATGTTTTTAATAGTTGCGTAAACAATTGCGACAGTAGCTTGCAGAATTATTTGCACATGTAACAATTTGTATTGTTTTTCGCATTATTCAAATTCAATTAAATTTTTATTTGATTTATTTTGAGAGCTTCGTTTACTTTTGCTTTTTACTATTTAAATACTCAAGTTTGTTGTATTTTATTTCAAATTCCAAACATAGTTTCATTGAGTGGTTCTACCGATTACCTGGAATTAAGGCAATTGAACTAGACAAGAGACCTCTCTGGGTTGTTGATTGAATGAAACGCTTAAAAACTGATTTATTTATACTCGTATGTAGATTTGGAGAGGGATAAAATTTTATTTAAAGAGGGCCTACAATTATGAATAACTTTTAAAAATAAGGAAACTGCATAGTTTTTATCAAGTAAATTACGCGTTAGTAGCTTTATTCGAGTTAACAGTTTTCATTGTTTTTTTTTCAGAGTCTTAATCCCGTTATAAAAAAATTCACTAAATATAAGGTATCAATAGAAAATCTTCAAAAAACTATTAAAAGATAAATGATTTCCAATCCTTTGATCCTTGAAGGAAAATCGAAACATACTAATACTTAAATAATGTGGATTCACTGAATATCTGTCTAGAAGAATATATTCTATGTAGTCCGCGTGGCTTAGTGGTTAGAGCACTAAGCCCGTAAGCTGAAGGTCTCTGGTTCAAGTCTCGCTGGCATCAAGAGATTTAGTTCGAGTGGTTCTTCGGACGGACTATAAGCCTGTTCAGTTATGATTCGTGCTGGTATAAAATCAGAACGTATCGCAGCTGTGTGGACGGACACACGGCCAAAGCGTGATAATGATCATATCACCTTGTGGAGTGCCGATACATTCGATCATGACAATGAGATACTCTAACTTTCTCTAAGCGAAGGAGAAGAAGAATATATTCTATCATCCCAGAAATAAAATTTAATCCATCTTATACTTGTTCATTTATTCTAGTCAGTATACGAGTACATCTACCGTTAATTAATACTCCCTACAAAAACGAAATTCTAATTTATTCAATTTCATGCCAATGAGGAAATCGGAAAACAGAAATCAGAAATAAAGGAAACCCAATCGAGTTCCCCGACATTATCCTCTAAATACTGAGCTCTGTACTGATTTGCATACCATCCAGATTCAATGTACGTCCTAATTTACTTTACTAGTTATTGAATTGCCTGGAGGGAGAATGTTGAAAATTCAATAGAGATATATATGTATGGCTACATACCAGGTATAATGTGATGGAATTATAAAGGAAGAGGGAATGTTCCGCATCGGAAATGAAATGAAATTGATTTTTTATCCTTGAAAAATTTTTTTTTTCAATTGAATGAAAGGTGGGCGATAGGAAACGAAAATTCTGATGCTGTCCTGCCACATAAGCTTAGATATCATATAAAATTTTTCAACATATAGAGTGCATGGCCTTTCAGTTATTTGAGTCAGGTATGAATGGTGAAGAATTCTACCTATAGGGCTCATTTTTTAGGGTTTCGTAAGAAAATTTTTTAGAATAACATATTCAATGCGTTACCCGTCTGTCCATCTGTCCGTTTGTCTGTCTATCTGCCAGTGCATCACAGCAAGTTTTCTCAAGAACTAGAGAAGCTAGAGTCATCAAGTCTTGCGAACAACTCAGAAGTTTCAGGTTAATGAAAGTTTGATTGTGGATGTAAATGTTAAAGGATTTCAAGGGGGGTCTTCCTATATAAGGATGTGATACCTTAAACAATTTTTTTCAACTGAAGATAGTTAACTAGTTAACTAGTCTTGATAAGATCTTTTAATATCCGTTATTAAAATTGGAGTATCGATGACATGGTAAGCAGGAAAAGCGAAAAAATGGTGTGTAGCCCTTCGCGTTTGGGCATCTGTGGAACAGAAAATCATGATAAAATCACGAAGGTGATTTTCTATGAGTACAATAATGGCAAATACCCCAGAAATCAAAGTTAAATCAACCTTGTTAATAATAGTGGGATTTATGAATTTCAAATTCAAAATTGAATGTGTGCCCTTAAATTCAATGAAACTTTGTTCTTTGTTTACTAAATACAAGGTTTACTAATCCGTAATTTTTATTAGAATCTAGCAGTATTCAGTGAAGTTATAGCCTTTTGAATTTTCATCTATCAATGCGCGATTTTCCTTATTAATGGGCTTCTGATCAACCCAGATGCTACATTATTGATCGGACCTTTATGAAAACTTCAGCTCTTCAGTGCTCAGATTTTGGTTCATTGCACTTGACAACTTCATCTGTCAGACTCTACTCACTATTTTGTAGTAACGAAGTAGATCCGATAGATGTTCATCCATGAGCATATTCCAGCTCATTGCTGTGATACAAAATATCTGTAGCCTGGTACAGATAGAGGCCAGACATTTACATGCATAATGCATGGCTGTCTTATCTTCGTCTAAGGACTGTTGGTAGATTAGACCTTCAGTAATATATACGGGGTGTGGCAATTAAGTAATCAGACTTATTTTATTGCCGCGCTTGTAGTAAACTTGCGACCTTGAAATCCCCTTCCCCTTTCTCGGCATCCTTCCCCTCTTCATTCATATATTTACCATCGTTCTAGCTTGTTTAATTTGCCTGCTGTGTCGTGTTGAGTAGACGTGTGTTGGTGGTGCTCGTCACGAAAATGGAGAAACGAAATCGAGAGCAACGCGTCGAAATAAAAATTTTGTGCCAGATTAGGTGAAACAGCTTCGGAAACGTACACTAAAATTTGCATGGTGATAGTGCTCTTAGTCGTGTCCAGGTGTTTCGATGGCATAAGACGTTAAAGGACCAACCAAGGCGCGGACTGACGTGACTGCACAGCATGTGCGCGCCCTTATCAATGAAGATCGGCGTTTAACAGTTCGAATGTTGGCCTCGGAACTGGGTATGAACCGTGAAACAGTCAGACAAATTTTAACCGACGATTTTGGGATGAATAAGCTGTGCGCGAAGATGGTTCCAAAAAACTGCACAACACTGCCCTCAGCGTGTCCCAGTATTTGGCATCTAAAGGGATCGCCGTGTTGCAACAGTGGCCTTATTCGTCCGATATATCACTCTGTGACTTTTTTGTTCTCCAGAACAAAATTGGAGGTCAAAGAAACCTATTTTGAGTCAATTACGGACATCCAGGTGTCTGTGACAAGGCTACTTGTGGGCATCTCAGTTGAAGCGTTCCAGAAATGTTACGAAGCATGGAAAATGCTCTGGAATCGTTGAATAGCTGCACAAGGGGACTACTTTGAAGGAGATGGTAGAGTTGTAGAATAATTTTCAAACATACAGTTTTCATGGAATCAGTCTCATTACTTAATTGGCACATCTCATGTTCTCTGCAAATAAGCATGAAGCTGTCATAGTAATTTGGCTTTTTTAATAAGGATTTATCAAGTCTACTATACATCCATCAGATCCCGACCAAGACTCTGTCAACTGAATTTTTAGCCAGTAGTTTATCTTGTGAAAGATATGAGAGTTACGTACTCCTATACAGGATTTTAGACTATAGGATAAGGTCTGAAAGCCATCCTTTGCTAAAGCGGCATGTTTCTCCCCTTATACCTTCTATGCTCTGAAACTCAGAAAAGTCTGAGCGAATCTGTTTCTCACCAAAGTTTACTTTATTCAAGAATTTTCCAACAATTTTCGAAGTTACTTTCTATCATGAGAGAACAAACAGTGCCGCCTGGTTATCACTGTAAATGTTGATTTACCTCCCTTTTCATCTATTGTGCTTGCTTCATGACACCACATTATCTTATATTAGCAAACAGAAATCAGCAGCCCTGGTGGTATCTATTTCTGGATGTGTTCATTTGAGAATGATCTTGCCCCAGTTATCTCTTTGGTCCTAGAGCCATCCGTGTAAAAGATCATATCTGCCCCACTAAGAAGTGACTTTAAATGTGACATTTCGGTCCTGTCC